>OW029932.1:11601200-12851200 GCA_932305915.1 Agriopis marginaria
TCGTTATTGATTTGTGCCTTTTGTCCTAGGCGGTCCAACGCGCCCGCGACACCTTCAGCCGAGGCGTCACCAGGCCCATAGAATGGCGGCGAAAGCAGCTGAAGAACCTCCTGCGCATGTACGAGGAGAACCAGTCTGCAATGGTGGAGGCTCTCCACAAGGACCTGAGGAGGTGCAAGATGGAGGCTGTCCTGCTGGAGACGGACTACCTCATCAACGACCTGAAGGACACGCTGCACTATTTGGATGAATGGGTTGCGCCGGAAAAGGTCAGTGAATTTTTCTGGCAAAAATAAATAGCCTGTGTTAATCATATTTTTTGAGTTATAGCGATAAAACTGTAATAATTTCAAGACGTTCTAGCCAAAAGTCATTGACATGTTTCCATAGAAGTTTTCTTTTTTACTTGACCATAAAAAGTATATGTTATGTCGGGATGATACTTCTCTGAAATTTGGTTTAGTCCAGGGGTCTCCAAACTACAGCCCGCGGGCCAAATCCGGCCTGCCACTGCCATCAATCCGGCCCGCGACAGCTTAAGACTAGTAAGACAAGTCCATGTTATGGCCCTTGCAACATACCGAAAAAAATATTATGGCCCCAATGCTTCAAAGTTTGGAGACCCCTGGCTTAGTCCACAGAGCTTCGTACGTTTGAATTTTGCTATAACCACCAATTCATAACTAAGTAGCTAAAACTTTATTAATGTGAACACAGTTATATGGCTTTGTATACGGAACCCTACTATATGCGTGTCCCGTCACGCCCTTGGCCTTGGCTATTGTTAGGATAATGATTGTGAGGATTACACACAATTTTTTTAAATAAAAATATATTTTATCCATGCATCGAAAGGAACGTAAAAACGTACGGGTGTTTTTTAGGAAAGTTTACGTTTTTTTTCTATCGAGCCAAATTTCTTTAATCGTGTATCAGTGAACACATCCGAATAAAATATTTCAAGACAATTTATTACACACTAGTTATCGGTCCGCCCCGGCTTCGCACGGGTATCATTGGAGTTTTACTAAGGATCCCTATTTTAAAAAAAATCATAATATAGCCTATGTCACCCGGGGATAGTGTAGCTTCCCAACAGTGCAAAAAATTTTCAAATCGGTTCAGTGGTTTCGGAGCCTATTCAATGCAAACAAACAAACAAATTTTTCCACTTTATAAAATTAATATAGGTAGATAAAGAAATAATGTCAATAAATCGATTTTAAAGGTCTACTTTTCAATATTCGTGAGGGCGAACCGTAAAATTTGAAGCATATTAGTAACTTCTTAGTACATATCAGGCAGGTATTTCAGACCTTGAACTTTGATACGACACTACGTTTTTACTTAAGTGAACACATCTAATCACGTAAATATGACGCACAATGACGCTATACCTACATTTAATCAAGTTAATTAGTGCCGTTTACTTAATTCTTGTATTTACTTGAATCAGAGATATCTCGTAAAGATTGCACTAAACAATACACAGTTGAGAATTAGGAAGTTAGCGTAAGATTTTTTTGTTTTGAGATTTAGTTTATTTTTACATAATAACAGATTCATCAGATTCAGATTTTCATTACAGATGAAAATTCATTGTGTAATTCTTTATTCACTTCCTTGTAATATATAGACATGTTGACATGCTCAAGGCAACTTCGCACGTAAATTATACCCGTGCGAAGCCGGGCGGGCGGGTCGCTAGTGTACCTATAAAGAAAACTTGTACAAAATTGTATGCTTCTAGAACAAGCTGTTTAGGCTGTACGGTGTCTGTTAGTGAATGTCGATTAAATATACCGGGGCATTAAGGCCAACTTCTTACGCAGTCTTAAACTAACGTTAAAACCGCGCTGTTCGGAAAATCACGCAAACGTGAACCTTAACGAGCCCAGATACGGCTTGCGGTCGCGCAAAATTTTTTCATCACCTGAACTGGATTGCTTTAAACAGCTAGCCCCTCTAGTTACTGCTTAGTTAGCAACCAAAAGTAATACTTAAAATAAACCAAGCGAGATTAACACTTTTGTGAAATGCTAAAGAAAATTTTCAATGGACTGAACTTACTTACTTACTTAATAAAAGAACAATGGTAAATAGAAACAAAAAAATATAAAAAAGTGCACTTTATAATTACTCGTATAATAAGACTAATGAATTATGATAGCATTAAATACCTACTATATTTAGTTCTACTTTTTTATGCTCTGACCTGCTGTATATTGTAAAATACGAATGAAAACAGTAAAAATATATATTTTATCTATTTAAATGTTATTGGAGCTTTCAGAGCTAAAAAAACTTAGATTGAGTATAGTTTAATTTTAACTTATTCTCCACAGCCTCCAAAAGGCATGGTGAACATGCTAGACGATGTGGTCATCTACAACGACCCGTACGGCGTGGTGCTAGTCATTGGAGCATGGAACTACCCTCTTCAGCTGCTTCTTCTGCCCATGTCCGGCGCCATCGCGGCTGGCAACACCGTCATCGTCAAACCCAGCGAGCTGTCCGTGGCTTGCGCTGCCTGGGTGGCTGAGACGCTGCCTAAGTATCTGGACAGTGTAAGTTGTACCAAGGAAGATAGACTAAGAGGAAAGACAATAGCGGAACATTAGAGCGTAGCTCGGAAATTTGCATAAAAACGGTATAAACTTAGATGGCGCCGTAATTTGAGCGTGCTATAGGTTGTCTCGAACTTCCGTAAGCGCTCCAGTCAGACAGCCGTACCTAAGTTTCGCAACATTTCAAGAGAATCACAACCCATACCAGTAGATGGCGTTTTTCTTTATTCTCTTGAAATGTTGCGAAACTTGACTGCGATACTAGCGTATACCGTTTTTAGGCAAATTTCGGAGCTACGCTGTATATTCCGCTATTGTCTTTCCTCTTAGTCTATCTACCTTGGTAGTACTGAATTGATTCTTTCTCCTTGGGGACATTGGAGGCACTCCCTAGCTTTTACTTTTTCCTAGCTTTTTACAACACACCTGATGGCAAACACGTGGTAGCCCGGGATGGGAACTGATTCTCAAGTGAGGTTGCCGCTACACCCCGGTAGATGCTTGGCGACTGAATTTCATCAGCCGAACACTAAAAAGTGCCCTACAGCCATACAATGGCGGTTGGGCACTAGCCATATTTAGCTTCATAGGACTCCATAGTGACAGACAGCACCGGCAATATCAAACCCAGTACAAAAGACTATAGCTTGTGCTGCTAGGTAAATGAAACGCTATTTAGAAGCCCATGTGTCTTAAACAATAGAAACAATTGTGCGAACTGCTAGTCTGTGGAATGCGCTGCCTGAATGGGTGTTCTCCGATAGATACAATCTGGGTGTCTTCAAATCACGAGTGAATCGGTTTCTTCTAGGCAAGCGTGCTCCACCGTAGACCGCATCATCGCTTAACATCAGGCGAGTTGGCGGTCAAGCGCAAGCCTATTATTTATAATTAAAAAAAAATACAGCTAGTATATAGTCCACAGCTTCGATTAGCATTCTCTTACTGCTTGGTATAGACCTCTTTCTTGCTGTGCCATTTACCTCGATCTTGTGCGGAGTCCAGCAGCTTTATTATGGTTTGTTATTCCGGTTTGAATTCGCTCTGAAAACCTCGTGAAAGTCTGAGTTAAGTGAAGCATAACCTAAGCTTCTTGTAGCTCGAAGTCTGGCTTGCATGAAACCAAAGGCCAGAAACAGCACAGAAAAATTACTTAATAATAATACTTCACCCGGGACCCGGGTATGTCCTAAAACTGCGACCAGAACCACCGGAGGATGGGCAGCAGCATCCTATTAGTACACGGTGAACTTACTGCGATCCCCAAGCCGCCCGCCAAGCGTGGGGATTATGGCAACACCCCTCTTTAAGAGGGAGGCCTTTGTCCAGTAGTGGACGTTTGATGGCTGATGTGTGTGTGTGTGAATACTTCATCAGCCAGAAGACGTCCACTGCTGAACATAGGCCTCCCCCTTTAACCTCCACACTGAACGACAGCCTGCCAAATAATAATAAATGTAATAAGTGTAATAATAATACTTAGTAAGGCCGAAAGTTCACCTCGCAAGGTCATAATATCGTTGACCCATCTCGCTACTGGAAGATCTCGCCAACGCTCGGCTTACCTAACCTTGGCCCTCTCTGACACAACCTGTTTTCCAAAGGTAATACAGTCCGGCAAATCGTCATTGCTTTTGTTCAAACGACTTCAAAAAATAAGGATCTCAATTTTACTGTTTTTTGTAATGTGTGTGTGGTGAATATTGTGTATGTAATACAAAAACAATATGCATCAGAATGCTTTTCAAACTCTTGGCATATCAGAATGAACAATCCCAAAATAGCTCGAACAGATAACAATAATGCATACGGTCTACGAGTACATAACACAACAAGTAGGTACTTTAAATGTGGTACTGAATTACTGATAACCCTTATACTGTGAACTTGCATTGTCTGCCATAGGTACGTGAATATTTAAGAAGATGAAAACAATATGAATACCTAACAATGAATTCTGAACGATTTGGTGTTTTTTTTTTTTTTGTCTGGTAAATTTTCAATATTTATTTTAATATTACAAGCATAGAACCTATACGGGAAGAACCACAAAATGATTGCCTGATTTTACCAATAGATCTTTGAGATTTACCTTACTCTACGACTAAAGTTTCAACCACATGTTTAATATCGCGAAAAACTAAGAAGAGATCTTTTAATTCATTAATAAACTCAAAATCATCATTTACTTTTTAAATTATAGCCAAACGTAAGAAGTACACGGTTTTTGAAAGAAAAAAGACATTGTACGTATGCCTCAGTGTATAACAAACGATGTCTACATACGTCTGGTAATTATTGCTAAACGTAAGAAGTCCATTGTCTCTGAAGTAACTTAGGAAAAAAGACATTGTTCGTATGCCTTAGTGTGTAACTAACGATGTCTACATACGTTTGCTAATAATGGCTAAGCGAAAAAAGTTCATTGTCTCAGAAATAAGAAAAACGATAATATACGTAATTATAACGTACGCCTCAGTATGTTACAAATGATTTCTACAATGTCTACATACGTCTGCTTATTATAGCCAAACGTAAGAAGTGCATGGTCTCTAAAGTAACTTAGGAAAAAATACATTGTACGTATGTCTTAGTGTGTAACTAACGATGTCTACATACATCTGCAAATTATTGCTAAAAGTAAGAGTCCATTGTCTCTGAAGTAACTTACGAAAAAATACATATTACGTATGCCTCAATGTGTAACAAACGATGTCTAGGTACATACTTCTGGAAATTATTGCCAAACGTAAGAAGTTTATTGTCTTATCAATTTACAAATTCAAATATATATTAATAACACCAGCTGTGTTACATGTCAATAAACGGTAAATTCTGTCTTATTATAATTACATTGAATTATTTGCTTGCAATAATTGTAAAATTGTATAAATAATAATTTTATAATAGATTTAATATCTTCATACGTCTGCTAATTATTGCCAAACGGAAGGAATGCATGGTCTCTGAAGTAACTTAGGAAAATATACATTGTGCTTATGTCTCAGTGTGTAACAAACGATGTCTGCATTACTTAAGTCTGCTAACAAAGTTTTCTTCGTCGACGATGAATTTTTGTGATACATGCATGCGTTGCAGGACGCAGTGATCGTGGTAGAGGGGGGGCCGGAGGAGACCACGGAGCTTCTGAAGCACAAGTTCGACTACATCTTCTACACGGGTGGCACTAACGTCGGCAAGATCGTGTACGAAGCCGCCACCAAGAACCTTACGCCGGTCACTTTGGAACTCGGCGGGAAGAGGTACATCACTATTCCTAAAGTTATATGATTATTTACGGGATATTTACTGAGGTAAGGTTGTGGAATGAGCCGATAGAAAAATTAATTCATGCAGATTGCAGATCCTATGGACACTCTACGAAAAATAATAAATAAATCATCATCATCAGCCAGAAGACGTCCACTGCTGAACATAGGCCTCCCCCTTCAACCTCCACACTGAACGACAGCCTGCCTTTTGCATCCACTGAATGGCAGCGACTCTCACAATGTCGTCGGTCCATCTAGTGGGAGGCCTCCCTACGCTGCGTCTTCCGGTTCGTGGTCTCCACTCCAGAACCTTTCTTCCCCATCGGTTATCGGTTCTTCTAGCGATGTGGCCTGCCCATTGCCACTTCAACTTGCGAATTTTAACAGCTATGTCGGTGACTCTAGTTCTTTGGTTCTTCATTATATATTATGTTGTTATTTGTTATGTATGTTGTTTCCAAAACTCCATTGAAGCCTCTAGTAAAGTCTCCACTACTTTACTGAGGCATACTTATGTCAGAAAATACGTAAGCCGAGGCGGTGTGACCTTAATGGCTTTAGGCTGTCCAGTAATGGGCAAAACAACAACGTATGTTTTGACGTTCACGTACCTAATCGTCAACGATGCCACAATAAGCCATTATGGAGGGCATAAAGGCATTCAAAATGACGAATGCTGCCTGCATAACATATACATAATTACTGATTTATGCCGCAGACAAAGAAAAGATTGGGTAACTCGTAGCCCGTAAATATTTTTAAATATGAGGGTACCCACTTAGCTTAAGTATAATATATTATACAACCAGCTGCGCCCTGCGGTTTCATCCGGACAATCCTTCATGAACATGATTGAGCAAAAAATTTAAAAAGCAGCTGAACCGATTTTGATTTAGTTTCTTTGTTTGAAAGGTGACTTGATCGAGAGTGATTTTAGCTATGATTCACGAAAATCTGTTTGATGATTACCAGATCTTTTATCGGGGGTTTAAATAAAAAACAATGTATACTTGTTTCTATCTAAAAGCTGCCTTTTTTGGCGAATTTTCAAAAGTTGTAGAAACAATAGTTGTTTGTTATGATGTACAGACTCTGCCGTTTGGTGGCTAATTAAAAATAACCGTGTATAAGGGCGGGAGAGTGACAAGAGATAATTTATATCCCTGAAAAAGTTATAGTTCCCGAAGGATCACATCGATCCCGTACTCTGATGCTATGTGAAAGAGGACAAACAAACCATCAAACACACTTTATAGTACGGTGGGGCTGGCATAATCGCATAGCGACAAAAGATCGAAACAGATAAAAATATATCTACCTATAAGTATGATGATACAATATTATTTAAACATGTTTTCCACTTGACGCCAGCTAAGTTGATATAATCAGGGCCAAGAGTAACAATACCATTACGTTGTTTATCTAAACCTGTTTGTTCTTTACTCCATTATATCTGCAACTTGTTTATTGTAATATCAATATCACCTACTCACTCACTGAACTATGGTTTAGGTTCAAAGTGGCTACTGCCTGTATCTATTGTGGTCGATTGAATCCAACGGTCAATGAGTTCTTTATCGCGCTTTATCAACATTGACTTCGAAAAATTACTTTTTATATGAAAACATGATACGCCAGATACACTCGTAAGACGGGTATCGACGCGGATAATCCTTCAAAGCAATTTCAACTTTAACTTAATAACCAAAGATTTTTTTTTCGCTCTACTCGATTGTCTCTGCCACGTATTTGTAAGTTGTGGAATGGCTTTTTCGTCCTGTTGAGACAAACAAATACAAAGCCAAATCAAAAACAAGAAAAAACCTAACACGACTAGCAACACCGGATTTGACATACAACTTCTTCATTATAAAAAGATAACTAAATTGCCGGCTCGATACCAATTATCATTTAAATTATAAATCGAGTTGGAAATATGACCTCAATTGCTTCAAATCAAACGATGGGTAACTAGAGTCCTTGCTTTATCAAAGTAATCAAAGAGTCCTTGAAGGTAGGCTACTCAGACTCACCGCCAAAACTCCGGGTACCTATTGTAGATGTTGTCCATAGGCAGCGGTGACCACTTACCATCAGGTGGCCCGTCGCTTGTTTGTCTACTATGACTTAGTGGAGTACGGGAACAAATTTAATGTTTTTATACCGTATTAAAAGGACACGAAGGTTCACATTACTTTGAAGGAGAGTATGCAGAAAAGTCGCTGGCTCACTATTACAAGGTTCTATATTATAACATAATAACATAGAACCTTGTAATAGTGAGCCAGCGAAGTGTCTGCATCTGCCCCTCGTCTTATGAGTGTCTTGCGCCTTATTAATCCTCAAACATACGTATGATATCTATTGTTCAGAAAGAAATTAGAAACTGATTGATTTATGCATTTGTTAATTCTAGTAAGTCCCGTGGTTTCAAAGTTTTGCTAAAACCAGTTTATATGGCGACATAACTTCAATATTAAGGAAAATATAGCATCAGGAAAGACGACAATAATTCCTTTTCTCATTGAATGCTGGCATAGCCAAGGCCGCGCAATTACGGTGACTAAGTATGACACTTGCGCGTGGCATGTTCGCAAGGCTTAGGTTTTTCTTAAACCTAAGTCGTGTTATGGACTGGTCTATAGTCGTATTGATACGTAGTAAAGTTTTTTTTTTTTGTTATAATTATGTCGGAACACCATTGATTCAAAAACACGTAATTTTCTTTGGTTTACAGTCTTTATACAGCTTGTTACGAACCGGAAGACGCAGCGTAGGGAGGCCTCCCACTAGATGGACCGACGACATTGTGAGAGTCGCGGGCATCGATGCAAAAGACAGGCTGTCGTTCAGTGTGGAGGTTAAAGGGGGAGGCCTATGTTCAGCAGTGGACGTCTTCTGGCTGATGATGATGATGATGATGATACAGCTTGTTATTGTGTATCGGTTGAGACGAGCCTAAATTTAGAGCTCTTAAATCGGGGAGAATGCGCGTATGCGTACAATTCATATGTCGTCGTCCCCCTGGAAAAGAAAATATAAACAGTTGCATGGAAGGATCTCATTGTATTCATCATCATGAACTGCTTTTATTAAAGGACCAACCCTGAAATCGCGAATAAAATCAGCTGTTCCGTACAATTCGGTGCATTTTTCTATGGAACAGTACCGCGATTTCAGGGTTGATACCAAAAGTTGTTCATATTCCGCGATACAGGCCTGGCCTAGTGCGGGAATCGCAGTTATCATCTATACTTACCCAACTCACTCATAAGCATAAGCCTTACTATGTTTCTTGCTACAGTTCGTTTGATGTACATATCTTATTTAAGCCTACGTTTATGTAAATAAATATGATTTGGTACCTACTGCCGCTACGTTAGTTCACGCGAAAAGGACCAATGATTGGCTTAGTTAAGTAGCTGAAAACGCCTTGTAAAGTCAATTCATTTAGAAAAATTTGTTTTTTCAGCCCTGTTTACATTGACAACACAGTGGACATGGACGTCACAGCGAAGCGGGTACTCTGGGGTAAATTTATCAACGTGGGACAGACGTGTATCGCTCCAGACTACATCCTGTGCTCCAAAGAAGTTCAGGAGAAATTCGTAAACGCAGCGCAAAAAGTCCTCAAGGAATGGTATGGAGAGGAACCGCAGAAATCATCGGATCTATGCAGAATTATCAACAGCAGGCATTTCAGGTGAGTTCTCAATAACTACAGGCGTTCCGTAGGCAGACAACTAGCCGGTCGACAATATCGGACCCATCGCGGAGCATACTTGCTTCAGCTAAAATAAAATGAATGGACGGGCCCAGAAGAAGAGCATTTTTGAAGATTACAATATTAGCGCCGGCGCTCACTTCGTTTCAGTCGGTCTCTAGCCGTACCAAGTGCAACACGCGACTACTGTTACATGATAACGAAACATCTGGCAAAATTATGCCTTCGTAATAGGTACACAACAAAAAATCTATTTTTTTGGAGCAAATGTACTGTATGGTTATAATAATGTATTGAAGTATTTATGTCCGACAGTTTTGACTCGTTTTTACTGAGCAAGTTCAATGGTTATGGCCCGTCCATTCATTTTATTTTGTTCAAAGCATACGTGGATAAGATCGGCCTGTAACATATCATTGGAGAAAAAGAAGAGGCCTATACCCACCATTCTGTTGATACGGGCCTATAAAATCACCATCTTCCACTACGATGTCTATATAGGAAGGTCATTATCAATATCATTAACAGGTATTTTAGAAGGGTTATTATCAGCAATAGGTCATCTACAACAGGCGTAGGAAGATAATTTATCAACAACAAACTTTTTCCGAAAGTTTTCATTAAAACTTAAATTATGGGCAAGCTGGGACGTTTATTATCGGGCGAGGGATATCCTCGTCTCGTTTAGTTGCTTGAAAAACATAATTTAGGCAACCAAAAAGACTAGCAAGCATAGCCATCCATACATATTGTAGATGCGTGGAAGTCTCGCACTGTTCGATTTGATCGATTGTTTCTGCCACGCACCTGTAAGTTGTGGAATGGCTTACCACTTTGGGCTTTTCCTCCAAAATATGACCTCAATTGCTTAAAGCGAAGAGTTAATAGAGTCCTCAAAGATAGGCAACGCACCGCCAATGCCCCGGGTATTGTAGGTGTCCATAGGCGACGGTGACTACTTACCATCAGGTGGACCGTCGCTTGTTTGTCTAATATTACATCTTAAAAAAACAGTGCAACATTATTGTTAAGGTTGTTTCTTTTTGTTCATATTGCAGTCGTTTATTTGAATCATTGTTCCAATGAACACTGTTCAGAGTAGTGTACATAACCGTATTGTTTATTATTGTTCTAATCATTTTAATTATTGATTATGTTGTTTATATTATGATAATTGATAATTTTGTTTACAGCCGCCTCCAGGCCTTGATAGACGCAAGCAAGTCCAAACTTGCGATCGGTGGTAAATATGACGCGAACGACAGGTTCATTGAGCCCACTATTCTGGCAAATGTGTCGCCCTCAGAAAAGGTCATGCAAGACGAGATCTTTGGACCTATTCTCCCAATAGTACCTGTCGAAAACGCATATGAGGCCATCAAATTCATAAATGAGAGGTAAGTGCTTTTCTTTTTTACTAGTAGGTCACATCATAGCTCTCTTTATTCTCAAACCATATTATAAAGACTGTCTTCTCATTCTCGAATTAAAACAATAATTTGAACCTACAATCCTTTTGCAATACAATAAATACTCATGCATTTTTTGCGTTTTATAAAGTCTAATATTAATTAAATGCAACATATATATTTTTACATGAAGTACTAGTTTATGCAATATGCATACCTTAGATTCTTTTCTACACGTATAATTCTATTTAAATCTAGAATTAATATAAATTGTGCACCAACCTGCTCATTGAAATATTTAAGTCCTTAAATAATAGCTAAATAATATCCAATATAATGTAATGATCAGGTACTACATATACGTAGATATTCTTATTATGATGTGTGTGATTTTTTATATGAATGTTGTTTTTGCTTATGTTTTTTGATATCAAAACTCGTGCATTCAATTCTCTGATTAATGAAATTGTTTGGCTTAAATTCCATTCTTCTTAAACTAAATATAGTCTACGGCAGTAGGTAATGTACTTGAACAATCTCGTGCTATGTACCTAGTTGGTAATGTGAACAATTTCATTATACAGTGAGAAATTACATAAACATTTTCATTATGTGAGAAGGGTACATGAACAATTCGTATGTATTGAAGGTAGCATCATTTACATGTGTGAAACAACTTCATTTTGTGTGTGTATGAAGGAGTAAATGAACAATTTCAGGGAACATCCGTTAGTACTTTACGTATTCAGCACACAAAGCAACATTCAAAAGTTGTTCACTGAACAAACTCGTTCTGGAAGTTTGTGTATCAACGAAACTATCATGTTTTACGGCGGTAAGAACGCGCTCATTTCTAACTGCGTAGGCCATTTGCAAAAACAAGACAATCTAAATACATGGGTCAAAAGTTACATTAATTCAATTTGCTAGAGTTTAAAAATTGTTCTAGATTTCATTATACATTTTGGTAGGATATGGGCAACTTAGGTTCTGGTAATATCAAGAGTTGCGCTATCAACAAAATTTGGTACAACCACTATCTTGGGCAAGATTATGTAATTATTTTGTATAAACAATTATGTTATTAACTGAATTATTTCACAATGAACTATTGTATTATAATGAACAATTTTATTATATTATCACCATGGCATTGTTTTTGCAAGTTGTCGTCGCAAGGAGGTGGTGTCAAAATTCAATAAGCATGGGTGAAATTGGCAATATTTGTACATATTGAGTGTAAATCTACTGTGAACAATAATATTATCGTTTCTGTTCTGTTGATAATAGTGCAAAATATTTGAGTATGTACTTAGTAAATAGTATAATTATATAGTAAAAAACATATCGTAACTGATGAGGCGCAAAATGGAGTATAGTGCATAGTCTGGCGCCTTACTAATTAAGTTTGTTTGAGTGTTGCCACTTGAATGATAGTTTGATACATAAGACTTAGTTGTGTTTTGAAAATGTAAGCTAGGGACACGGGAAACTTGTTTCTTAATTTGAACTGTGTTATTTGGAAACATTGAAGTACATTCTCAAATATCACTATTGTCAAGTTCCACTTTCATTTGGTGATGGTCATTTCTATTATGTTTTTGGTTGTGGTGGTGCAACGTATGAGGTTTTGGTTATGTATATAAAAACGTATGTAGGTAAATACTATAGATTTAAATTATGTATAAATAAATTACTGATAAGGCATGCTGATGTAATTAACTTAGGAAGTAGTTAAAATGAAATTGAGGTTTCTTTATTTCGTTAGGTACTTTATAAATGAAAGTATGAATAATGATAACTAAATCTAATCGAAGACACAGTTTTCTTACTTTTTGAGTTAAACTAAACACGAGCTATGAAGCGTTCAGACATTTGTCGTAAAATCGTAAAAAGCTGGATGTAAACAATTGATTGAATTAGGCGTTACTTTGCGTAAGTGTGAAATCTTCAAAGCTGTTACTTATACGAATCTCAAGTGTATTTCTACTTCATAGTCGTATCAAGTACAATAAGGAATATGGAATCAATTATATATGTTTCACTTTACAGAAATTTGGTAATAAGCCCAATTTAAGGTAGGAGTTTTTATTCAAGGCAGGCCTTAGAAACGCTGGTGTGAAGATTTTGTTTCATTCCGGAGATGTTGGCAAGAGGTGGCGGGGGACCGGGATTTATGAAAGGAAATGGGGGAGACCTTTGCCCAGCAGTGGGACAGTATAGAACTGAAACAAAAATAATTCTTTCTGAGAATATTTTATTATCATTACAGAATAATTACATATTTGTTTCAGATTTAATTATTGTTTATTATATAGATTAGGATACATTAGATTTCTAGTTTATAACCTGAAACAAAAATAATTCAATCTGAGAATATTTATTATTATCTTTACACAACAATTACATATTTGTTTCAGATTTAATTATTGTTTATTATAAATTAGGATACATTAGATTTCTAATTTATAGCCTGAAACAAAAATAATTCAATCTCAGAATATTTATTATCTTCACAGAACAATTACATATGTATTTGTTTCAGATTTAACTATTGTTTATTATAGATAAGGATACATTAGATTTCTCCCTGATTGAGCTCCCGATATTTCGGCGCAGTTACATGCACCATGTTCACTGGAAGACATATACATTAGATATATACATACATACATAAATATACATACATACATACATTACGGGATATATACATTAGTTTTTTTTTAACTTTTTACTGTCAAGTTTAAAATAAGTGATTGATCCAGTACACATTAAAACGTGCATACACTAGAGATTCGTCTAACAAAGTTTCTTTTAATTTCGCTGTAGTAGGGATATCGCCTACCGACTACAATCTTGCATTCACAAAACTAGCAAGAATGTATGGTTTACATTCAGCTTTATACAATTTACTGCATGCAGCTGCCATAAAGTTACCTACTTAGCGCGGCTCTAGTATATTCTAGTCATCTGTGGCTATTATATTACCTTACTTGCAGACTTGTACAAATAGTTGTACATGAGTATTTCTCAGAAATAAATTATTTAAGTTCTTGCGTGTATGCATATTAAAACAGCATTCTTTAACCTTCACAAATTACCTACTTTAAATAAAAATAAAAAGTTGTTTACAGACCTTCAGAACGTACCGTTACGTTCTCTTATCAAAAGGGAACAGTATTTTCATCCTATTTCTGTTCAATGTCACTTTTTCGTTACGGCTGGTCATATAAATAACTAAATTAATTATTTAAATTATGCTTTATCAAACGACCAAGACCTTATTGTAATAAGACGTAGTGTAAAATGTAACGCAGTTGTAATTTGACGTATGTGACGAATCAATGACGTCCGAAACAAGTCGGCGCTTTGTTTGCTCTGCCTTCACCGTGCACTTTTTAACATTTTACGGGCTAGGTGTTTGACTATAGCTCACCTTTAACGTTAAGGTGTGGGCGATATTGAATACGGCTAGCCCGATTCACCAAGTTTCGAATCAAAATGTGGCGCTTGGCGACATATTTCCGCATTGAGGGTAGTTGCTAAAATAAAGAAAGGAATAAAAAGGTTAAGGAATCAGGATCAGGCTAAATTTCTTCTTAGGTTCACAAGGTACGGATCTAGGGCCCCAAGCAATGAAGGCGGTTCAGTTAGTTAGTTTTTTTAGCTGTATGAAATTAGATACTTTAAATACTCTTAACTCGCCTGTGGCGTGACATGGGCCTTTACTGTCAAGTGCCTAGGGCCCTATATCTAGGGCTGGCGCTCTCTATTCTTCCCTGTCTAATCCGGTGGTGGTATTTCCAACTAGAGAGAAGCCGCTAACAATGTACGTGTTCACGACGGACGAGAAGGTGCGAACCAGCTTTGTGGAGAACACTAGTTGCGGCGGCATGTGCATTAACGATACTGTCATGCAGATGGGAGGTAAAGGCTTCAGCATGACTTTCTTGATGAGTTTCGATTATCTGGACACATGATATTTATGGTTACGCCCATGCTGTATGGGGCGAAATTGTGTCAGTATCAACTTTTTCAATTAATTTAAAAATATAAAGTGGCGTCGCGCCGTATAGGAGTTCGAGGACAAAAACCAAAAACAAAGGTCATCTCTCCCCTTGTTTACTTGTAGTTCACACCAGGCGAGTGGCGTTCAAAAGCAAGACTATATTTATTAATTTACTTTGACGCGACGCGAATCGGCGTTGGGTCTATAATAGTCCATTCGCTATAGGATGATCGCTGTAGTAAATGAATGAAAATCTATTGTTTTCATTTGCCTTATTTACTTTCCTATGTAAATAAATAATTTGCAGCTATAATATCTTTAAAATCATCCGTTCATTAATTAGATTTCACACAATACATGGTATTTTAATCATACGACTATTTAATTGTACTTTACTGTACTGTACTTTTAGTAAAGCCATGGATTCTATTAGGACTATTTAATTGTACTTTACTGTACTGTACTTTTAGTAAAGCCATGGATTCTACGGTTGGTACGGCCCAAGGATCAGTCCTGGGGCCCGTGCATTTTTTGTCATATGTAAATGATATGAGTAACTGTCTCAAACACAGTGCATGCTATCAGTTTGCAGACGACACATGCCTCGTACTAGCTGATAAGGACCCTCAAAAAGCTTGTAAACTCCTGCAGTCTGATCTAAATTTACTTATAAGGTGGTGTCACGATGCAGGTTTGGTTCTAAATTCCAATAAAACCAAACTGGTAGTCATTAAATCGCCGTATGTTAAGCGTTTTGTTACCCAAAATATCGTGGCCCACAATCACACTTGTCTGCATGCTTTGAGAAGTAATATGACATGTAGTTGCCCACATATAGAAATAGTAGACTCACAAACTTACCTTGGTTTAGTAATTGATAGTAAATTTAACTGGAGCAATCATATTGAACGTGTTTGTAATAAATTGAGACATTTTTTAGCTAATATTATAATTCTTAAAAATCGTATACCCTATAAAGTCAAGTTGATGTTGTATAATTCACTGGCTGAATCCTATATACAATATGGACTTGAGAGCTATGGCCGTACATATAAGTCATATCTAAATCAAATATATAGGCTCCAATTAAAAATTTTAAAAAATATTGTAAGTGCCAAAATTAAACAACAATTTGAAAACGACGATAATTTACTTTTTAAACACTGTAAAATTTTACCTGTTTATGCGCAATTTCAAATGATGCTACTTAAAGAACACTTTTTCAATGAGACTTTTAGAAAAAAATACCAGCATACTGTATACACGCGGGCCGTCGCACAAAACCGGCTTTGCACGATACAACGTACAAACAATACCTACGGGGAACGGACCGCTTCGTATTTAGTTCCTCGTTTAATTAATAATCTACCTTCAGATTTAAAAAAAAACATTACTCCATATAATATTAAAACAAAATTAAAATCCTACTTTTTAACAATATTATGATGTTAATTGCCTCGCTCGCTGCCAGTTGTGTACTTACTTAGATATTATAGCATTATTATATAGTAAACCGGCGTAGACTTAAACTCCATTATAGCATTACTAATAAACCTTAGTGGTTTTTAAATGCTGTTTTAACCTATTTGTATAGTTTTCTTGTTTTAAATGATAAATAAATGAAAAAAAAAAAAAAAAAAAAAAAAAAATTGAAGTCGCATTTTTATATCTCTAGACGACGGACATACTCGAGGATATCATAATTACTCATCATTATAAACAACTTTTACTGTGGGACCAACCCTGAAATCGAGAAAAAAATATGAGCTGTTTACCAGACAAATGTCAATCTTATTCAATGAAATGTATGGAATAGCTGTATTTTTTCTCTATTTCAGGGTTGGTCCCATAGTAAAAGTTGTATAAAGTGATGAGTAAAATAATATTCCTCAAATATAATACGTCGCCTAGTGAGTGTTTTCATCTGGTATAAAATTATATACGGTATTTATGCCGTCTCCCTAGATTTGTACGCCTAAGTACCTACTAGGCAAAACTTGATAAAAAAGTGGCTTATATTGTTTGAACACCTATTGTGCATGCGTTATTAAATGTGTCTATGATTACTCGTGTTTTGTGCAAATAAATTATCTTTAAAAAAAAAGATTTAAAAAACTCATTCGGTTTCTTGCAATTTACTGTAAAGAAAGAAAGAAAGAAAATAAATTGTTTTCGACACCTTTACAAAAACTTATATCTAAAGGATACAATCAGTGTTGAATGGGTCCGTCTCTGCATTAATGCTAAAGTCAAGGACTACTAGCGCCGGTTTTCAGACGAACCCTTGAGAAAGAAACAGAAACAGCTAGAGCCAAGCTTAAGCAGTCATCCGATATCGAATAGACCATTATGGTTGTACTATTTACTATCCAGATAATCTTATTCTCACTAACAATATTTTGTTCCTTGTCTACCTTTTTACATAGTTAAGCTTTGTAGTCTCTGAGTTTATTAACAACTATCGCTACTCTAAATTTTATGCGCCTTTTATGTAAATATAATACAGCTTAGATTTTATTACTGCTCGTGAAAATCTCTGCCCCAACTGAAATGTTTTCCCTGCTACAAGTATAGCCCTTTTAGCTAAGCATACCTTTTCTCACTAACCGTGTAGACGGCTGTAGATTTTTAACCGACTTCAGAAAAGGAGAGAAGTTTTCAATTCGATTTGTATTTTTTATGTATGTACGTGGATTACTTCAATATTTTGTGAGCTTTATGTAAACAAATTTATCTACTTTTTTCCATACTTTATCTCGCAAATAAAGCAGCATCCTACCAAGTAATTATAATCCTTACTGTTGAAACAATAAAGTGTACAATTGCAGTTGAGACTCTTCCGTTCGGCGGTGTCGGCAACAGTGGTATCGGGGCCTACCACGGAAAGGCTACCTTTACTACTTTCACGCACAAAAAGAGCTGCCTGATCAAGAACTTCGCTGCCATTGGGGAGAAACTCGGATCGTAAGTATTTTTACTATGGGAACCTACTGTATTTCAATGGGGATTGCCCAAATTTTCTGACCTTATAGTTTCATTTTATTTTCTAAAAATATAGACTATTTTATAATACTAATTTGAATCAATTTGTTTTCCTTACGGTAGCTATAAAAAAAGTGATGACATTACCTTCGGCGTTATATTAGTTCGTGTAGAGGTCTAAACAAACAAAAAACTTACTTAGCTGTCATATTTTCATGTGTCAATGTCATTATAGTCACCGCGTTACCAACTGAGTCGTCGAGCAATAAACGTCATACCATAAGACCTGTAAGTGCGAGCGAGATAGACAGATATGACATGTGGGTGCGAGCGAGATGAGATGAGCAATGATTTATGACCTGACGACTCAGATGATATTGCGTTTACTATAGTTGGATAGTGGTTTGGCTTTTTTTGTTTGTGTAAACGGCTAAGATAAAATTCAACATAACGCCAACGCTGATGTCATTCAAGGGTAAATGAAGGTCAGTCATATTTAATCAAAAATATTCGTCATAAGGCCTTTTTTTTAAATAAAAATTCATGTATAGTGATCAGTAAGTCTATTGTTAGAAATGGTTTTGTAATTACAATCTATAAAAAAATATAAACATTCCTCATTGTCTTCGTCTTGGTAAACTCTTTATTGTTCACACCACAAATGACATACGATAAAACAGCTTAAAATTAGTGCAACTATCGGCGATCTTATCGCTAAAAGCGATCTCTTCCAGGCAACCTTACGTCATTTGCCTTTAGGCATTGTTGTGCTATTGGTGGTTTTTACCCACCAATAGCACAACGCTCGAAGAACCGATAACCGATGGAGAAGAAAGGTTCTTGAGCGGAGACCACGAACCGGAAGACGCAGCGTAGGTAGGCCTCCCACTAGATGGACCGACGACATTGTGAAATTCGCTGGCATCCAGTGGATGCAAAACGCAGGCTGTCGTTCAGTGTGGAGGTTAAAGAGGGGGTCCTATGTTCAGCAGTGGACGTCTTCTGGCTGATGATGATGACTCATTGATCCACGGACATTTATAATATTAGTGTAATTTTAACACAGAAAACTAGAAAATGTATGCACTACAAACAACCAGTAACTTAAAAATAATCTTGACAATTTCAGAGCGCGCTATCCTCCCTACTCTGATGGGAACCTGAAGTTCATCAAATCACTGATGGCGAAGCGGCACGGCCCCTCGCTCAAGTACCTGCCATATTTCCTGGCGTTCGCGCTGGGCGTCGGCGTCTCTTACGGCATCTTCGCTTGGCAAAAGGTAAAGAAGTAGACTCTGAAAGTGGTACTAAGATGCTTCTACACCAAGCCAATTGACCTGGTCAAGCGTTAAACAACAGCCTTCGTATGAATATGTTAGCAAAATGACCTGCACATCAAAACGTCCTAAAAGCAAAACGACCCATGGTCAGATCTTCGACCAAAATAAAATGAATGGACGGGCCATAACCATTGAACTTGCTCAGTAAAAACTAGTCAAAACCGTCGAACATAATTATACTTAAACACTTAATTGCAACCATGAACAGACTTATTTGTTACAAATAATAGATAGCAGTTTTTTGTTGTTCACTTCGGGAATGCACATGAAGGCATAATTTTGTAAGATGTTTCGTTATCATGTAACAACAGTCTTGTGTCGCACTTCCTACGGCTAGAGACCGACTGTAACGAAGTGAACGCCGGCGCTCATTTTGTAATCTTCAAAATTGCGCTCTGGGCCCGTCCATTCATTTTATAATGGTTGAAGGGTCAGATCGCCTTTTGATATTAAGATCATTTACTACTAGTTTTTTTTTAATGTAAATAATTTCTTTCTTTTGTTTGTGATATCCAATAAATGAAAATAAAACTAACAGGAGGTTATGGCTCCATATGGATCGTTTTGCGTTTAGCACGTTTTGATAGATAGGTAATTGTGCTAACATGACCATTCAGTACGAAAGCGTAGGCTGCAAATGCTGCAACGTTACACGATGCGTCACAAATTGAAACTATAAAGCAGTGGCTGGACTTATAGGCCCTCCGCAGAACCCAGGAATTCGTTCGCTCACCTAGGACCAATGGATGAATATGTTTATCCGTTTGTAAGTTATATTTTTCCGTTTTGTTTGTTCGGCTTTATTTAATGCAGAATGTTATTTAGCGCATGTTCAGGCTGATTGAACTGGTAGATAAGCACCTTAAGGCCGCGCCCACTGGCCAGAGCTATCTCTTTCCCACATTTTCTACGTTTATAAAGATAAAAAATCACTCATTGAAAATTGTCAAAAACTGATAGGGCATTATCGGGATTTGTGTGTTTTTTTTTTTAATAAATTTGACATTTAATTTGATTGCTCTGACTTTATGTTGTTATATATTTTATTTCATTTTTAATTATTGTTTAATTATGGTATGGGTTTCGTAGCCTGAAATAAATGAATTTGAATTTGAATAACATTGCAATTTTCGTGTTAATATTTTACAGGATGAGATGGAAAAAAACTCGAAATAATAGTTTTTTTTTTCGATCTTTTTCGCCAACATAAAACATATCGACATAAATATTATTTTAAAATGACTCATTGTTACTCTCAAAAGAATTCATATTTTTTATCCCAATCTTTATCTAGTTTTCATGTTTTAAAGTGTTGAAAATGTGCGAAAGAGATAACTCAGGCCAGTGAGCGCCGCCTTACAACTTCTTCCCCGAAAGGTGAAGTCGAATGATAATTTATATGTAAGAAAAAAAAATGCTGTATCGTAGCGTTGTGTGTGACGTTTCGTTGGTTAGACCAAAGGTAATAAATAATATATATTGTCAATGGTTTAGACTTTAGACAATAGTGTCCGACCGCCGCCGCGCCAGATATATAATATATAATATAGAATCATGCGCTTGTTTCATCGTACATTTTTTACAAGATACGATATGTAAAAATGTATAACAGTACGTAATTTCATGAGATTAATTTGTAATAAATGGAATAATGATAATTTCATTTTACATGGCAGCTTTACATTGTTGCTTTATCAAAACTTGCTTGTTTCATTGTTAACTATGACTACTATGATTATTCAATGATTATTCGTAGTTATTAGTCATTAAACTAATACATAATACTCTTACGACCAAAGTCACCGGCCAGAGTTCTCTCTTTCGCACATTTTCAACGTTATAAAAGATAAAAATACTGTAACATAACCAAAAGTAAACAAAATAGTAGTAATAAAAGCAAAACTATCGGGCATTATTTTAAGAATAACATTGCAAACTTTTTAATGTACTTTAAGATTAATAGATTTTCCGCCATACTATTAAATATTGACCCGAAAATTGCTATAGACCATTTGTAACGTTATTCTAAAGATAATTCCCAAAAAACTCCCAGTTAATTTTTTTCATCGAAAATGTTGAAAATGTACGAAAGACACAGATCTGGCCGGTAAGCGCGTCCTTAAAATGGCCACGACACAATGCCAATACACTGTGACCGCGGTTTTAGGGTAAGAAATAGTTTTCGCTGTAAATTGAATAACGTTGAGACTATATTGTAATACTCAGAAAATCAATCAATTCCTATTAAAAAAAAGTTTAGTTCAAGAAATGTATATTGCAGAGGCCTTACGGACAACAGCTATTGCGGCACATAATCCACTCAGTTGGAAAATCACGCGAACGTGAACCTTATCGCGCCTAGATACGGTTTGCGGTTGCGTGATTTTCCAACTGAGCGGATTAGGTGCCGGAATAGCAGTTGTCCGTAAGGCCCCTGGTCTTTGTAATACTTATGTGTATGTAGTAACAGTACGCCAGAAGCAGCTTTTTATTTTAAAAACTAAAATCAGAGTTATATGCTTCACATCTATTAAGGCGTGGTTTTCCCACTTTTAAGCAATGCTGGTTATTACAGATGAACATAAGGCTTAATATATTGTATTAAAGTCGCAATTAGTCGAGCAAAAACATGGCGCTTACAGTCAGGCGATTCGCTACTTTTTTTGAGGTTTTCTTATATTTTTCTAAAAGTATAGCTGTAATGTAAAATTTACCTTTGCGGTTCCCTCCATAATTATTAAATCTGTATATTAAGATATCGTAGACCTAAATTTTAGTTAATGGGTCCTTTAAAGAATCCAAAAAAAAAACGGGGTAAAGCGCAAATCAGTTTTAATGCCATTGTTCTTTTTTTTCATTCGTAATCGTGTTTCGGTTTTTACGGTTTCCTAGATTAAACATTCAATTTTGATGTGACACCATTTTTATATTTTTAAGCTAACCATGGAAGTAGACAAACTAAAACTAGGTGAGCAATATTGCTAAAAGTGGGAAAAGAGGGCTTTAAGAGTTTATGCTACATACGTTCACTATCTTGCTCGCCAATTTCAACATATCTGAAGATATAAAATCAATGAATGTACATACCAAAAATCAAAGTAACATAAGACCCACATTTTCTTTTCGTGTTTCATTTATGAAAACTTTTTTTTAATGTTACCATTACCATTGACCGACCGACATTGATTGACCGACATTGGTCGATTGGACCGACGACATTGTGAGAGTCGCGGACATCCAGTGGATGCAAAAGGCAGGCTGTCGTTCAGTGTGGAGGTTAAAGGGGGAGGCCTATGTTCAGCAGTGGACGTCTTCTGGCTGATGATGATTACCATTGGTAATGTTATTCTCGATCGAGGTCTTAAATTTCTTAGACTTTTGTAAGTAGGTACATTCAGACTTTATTTGTCTTCAGAAATGTTGAATTGTCCAAACAAGATAGTAAACGCATGTATCATAACCCCCCTAACCTAATGCTCTAATAGAAAATTAATTTAACGCAACCAACACAATGTATTCCATTTTTTTTCTTCATAAATTGGTTCTAAAGTATAATGTCGTGTTTCATTTCAAAAATACCACATCCGTAGCGCTTAAATAGTTGTGTATTACATAACAAAAAGCAAGAAGTCAGAACAAATATTTACAGATAATGTTTATAAATATTCGTGGATTCTATTTTAATACGTTTCGTGGACGTGCTCGAGTGTGGGTGGTATATAGATATGACGCGCGTAAAGCTCAGTCTCATGTAAAGTCTCCACCACTTTACTAGGGCAGGACTTTGACTTGACCCTGACTTACAATCCCACCATCTAATAGTGCTAACACACGAGACGTACATGGTTGACGAACCGCCGTTCAACCAACGGGTGGGAGAGAGAAAATTTTCTCTTTCTCTCCCGTTGGTTGGACGGCGGTTCGTCAACCATGTACGACTCGTGTGTTAACACTAACTGTTCAGTTGACAGCATCGCTAATAGAGAATTTTGATATTGCTACGAAATTAACCAAGAAAAAGCTATAGTTCCAATTTTACCCACTTGAACAGCTAAGTTGGTGGCACTATACGTTGCTTGACTCTGCTGTGACTATGACTTGTTTGACAACATTTCATTAAACCTGATAATATTTTAAAACAAGACACTGGCAAATGCACAAGAAGTGCGACGCCAAAATCCTCACAGAGGAAAGAATAAAAAACACTCAGAAACTCATCGTTAAAAAACACGCAAGCTTAGAAAAATAAGGAGACATGTTTTTTTCACGTTGGTGCTAAATACTGTATTTTTTTCCCCCTATTGAGGCTTTTGGCTTCGCGCGATTTTCGCATTGGCCATTATCAAGTCGTTTCAGTGGATTATTTTTAGGATTTGAAGGTAGGGAAACAATATAGGTACAAAATATCACTACATTGTGCTGTGGAATCAAGATGTTATGTGAAATAGAGTATAGTAACTTTTATTACAACTATACTATAATTTCAGAAAAATACAGATTTATACATTTTTGGAGACACAGTGACAAAATTCAAAATTATATTAAACTTAAGGTTAGCCGAAAAGGCCAACTCTACTGACTATAACTTTTCTTAGTTATTGATCAAAATTGCCTTTGTAATTACGAACTCAATTTTTAATTCTGTTGTAATATATATTACATATATTATGTAATATATATTACATATATTATGCAATATATATTACATATATTATGTATATTATCATGTATTATATTATTATGTATATTACCATGTATTGTATTATTATGTATTTGTTGTTTGTTGTTTATTATTATGGATACCGGAAGACGCAGCGTAGGTAGGCCTCCCACTAGATGGACCGACGACATAGTGAGAGTCGCTGGCATCCAGTGGATGCATAAGGCAGGCTGTCGTTCAGTGTGGAGGTTAAAGGGGGAGGCCTATGTTCAGCAGTGGACGTCTTCTGACTGATGATGATGATGTGTATATATTTATAAGAAATATACTTATCACATTTAGTTTAGATATAATATGTATAAGATTATAGTGATGTTTTAATGTAGATATCAATGTGAAGCCTTAATAAAATAACTTACATCAAATGTTACAAAACTTGCTATTTTCGGTACTTTGACAGCGACGATCGCAAATTAAATAATACGGCAGTTGATCGTGTACTGCTGGCAGATGCTTAGTTTAAACTTATAAGACTACCGTACATTGGGGAGTACATGCATGTTTTGTTATTTTTTCAGGCCTCTGAGGACATGTAAGCAATCGAAGACTGATGATGAACTACCGATTTTTAAGTAGTAATAGCCTGAGTGCATTAAATTCTGCACATGATAATATCTCAAAACATGCACGACTTTTTTTATATGAGTAAGTATTGTAAAACTATTTGAGTGGATACTATTTTAATAATCATTTAATTTTTGCTTATTACGTCAATAATCTTAAAATAAAATGGGTATGTGTGAAAATCTATTTATTTTTCTAATTATTTGATTTAATTTGCATATTTTATACACATTCCACTTTTATGGTGTCCACGGCCTTACTCGTCTTGTCTCGTTTTCGCGCTTGACAAATTCCGTCAGAGACGTTGACAGAACGCTTAGTCCCAAATTTGATAGTTTACGGAAACTTTTTTCGTTTACGTATTATTCCATACATTTTAGTAAAGCGCCTCTATCGGAAACGTGGAGGAACTAAAATCGATAGTAAACGGCGGTATAGATTGCTTCACTCTAATACGAAAAAAGTTTTCGAATACCTATTAGCCCAGCAATGTATGGAACAATACGAAAACGAAAAAAGTTTTCGAATACTATCAAAACTTGTACTAAGTGTACTGAGCTATTTAAAGCATTGATTTAACTCAAGTAACGTTTCTAAGTAAGGTCGCTAGTGACTATTTTGTCTTGTATAATAATCCATTTATTAATCTAATCTTGTGCATTTATTTATATTAAAATATATTTTGTCTATGTCTTCAATAATCAATAAGGAAGGGATATATCCCAGTGTAATTGTGATTTTCTGCGACACATTGCGTTGCATCTTTTGATTGTCTGTTCAAGTTATCTGATAACCACAATATACCAATTTGATTATATTTATGCATCGAGATACGATTCCTATAGAGTCACAATCTCTCAGTGAAAATAAAACAGTCAAAAAACGCCGAGCGTCATTGTATCAATTATATATTTCACACACACACACATTTACTTCAATTTGGACGTTACGTCGCTTGCATAATGTTCAATGTTAGTTGTCCGCTATCATCGTAGCTCTGGCATCGCGTGGCGTTGTAGTCAGATTGCTGTTACCTTGTAACTAACCAAAAAGTCGGCGCAATATGTAGCGTGTGCCAAGTTATGGTTCGGTCATTTTTTGGCTCGATTGTGACTCTATATGTATTGTATCTCGATGCATTTATGCTATAAAATTGTTTTGCTTCTCACTGGTGAGAAATGTCACATGTGAAGGGTTTTTTAAAATATTAGCTTAGCAAGCGTTTTTTTTTAATATGAGGGTTATGACTCGTAGGTTTTTTGCTAATTAGCTAACTTAAATAGATCGATTTTCAAATGCCATATAGTTATCTAGCGGATGCAGCGCACAATATATGGGTTCAGATGTTTGAAAAAACCTTATTGTGGCCTTGCTAGGTTCTTGTCATGGACGTACGTGGACGCGACGCGGCGGCGTACAAGCGGCCTTGAACAATCAACTCTTCTTGGTTTACGCTAAGTTCAAAGTTGTACCTCGTTTACGTTGGGCTTAAGGGTAAAAAATAACGCTGGTTTTTATTGTTTTTAGTATATTTTAATTGCAACAAATAAAACAATCAGCAAACATGGCCGCGCGTAGAATAAGTATAATTATGAACTGTATCAATCGATCTTTCAAACTATAGATTCAGCGTTAATGCGGCAAAACAGTCCCAAAATGAAATTCTCAAGCACCCGAACACTCACTGTCGCGCATTTGAGGAGTGAATCGTAATGCTGTAACAATATTGTTTGGTTGTTATATCGTTCCACAATTTCATTACAGTTTTATTGGTAATGTTGAATCTATAATTTTAGAGATCGTTGATCGTAGCTTATAAGGTAAATGTGTGATAGTGATTATTGTAACTGTTAACTTGTGATAAGGTGTGATAAGGGTTGTTGGAATGCAATTTTTTTATAAATATGGGAACCTATCTATTTTTGGTATCCTTCAAAAATATATTTATGTAATGCACAATTGTCTTTTTATTTATTTACCTCCTGGATTTGATTCAATTTTCCTATTTATCGACAATAGATCATACATCCTAAAAAGCGTCAACCGGTTTTGAGAAATTGGCGTCGATTCTGTCATTCCACTAAACTAAACCAATCTGACAGGACTAAAATTACCTGCCTCTCTTTTCATTTTAATACGTGAGAGAAGGATGGCAACAATTTTAAAGCTGTCTGTTTAGAGTATATCAGCAGTGCATGTACCGTTCTTTATCGTACGTCAAATTCGATAAAATGCCATAGAATCGATCATACTGTACTGACCACTTTGATTATTTTATCGAATTTGACAATCTCAACTGTCAAATTTGATGATCGATAAAGAACGGTACTTGCACTGCAGAATCGATGCCATTATGTGTCAGTTAAGATTCGTGCGTTTATATATGATCACTAGGTAGGTGACGTCATCAAAAATACAAGACGGCGACACCTACAGTACGGCTGTTATATGATTATTAACGGGATATTTACCGTGGTAAGATTGTGGATGAAGCATCCTATATTTCGGCGCAGTTACATGCACCATGTTCACGGGAAGACTGAAGAATGCGGTTGGTCAAACAGTTTAAAGTCGTACAGACATAACGATTTACTTACCTGCAACACTCGCTGTATATACATAGGTAGGTAAGGTACCTAAATATTTTGAGGCAATTTTTCACCTACAAGAGCTACCAATATTGACCACCACACCAATTATACTTTATCAACGGTCAAGTCCTTAAAGTCAAATTTAGGTAATAGCATGTTCTTATGCGAATAAACATTCGCTTTAAATACCTAACACAAAAAATATTGTGCCTCGTGTAGTTACATAACTAACATTGAATAAATAATATTTTAAAAATAAAAGGCACGTTTAGAATATCATTCTTTGTAGGTATTCAAATTAGGTACCGAACGGACAGTCATCATAACATAATCAGCCACTGGCCATGGTTAGGTGCTTCAACATACGACCTATCTTATCTATACGGTAATTGTAAACTATTTTTATACGGTAGGTCACAGATCTAACACCATATCTGCGCGGTAGGTTAAATTTTGTCAATGACTTCATTATTCGTGACGTGGCACAGTGAGGTGAAACAGTTGGCTGTTCATTCGCATCATTTTATACAAATATTTATATTTACTCATGTGGTCATCCCTATCAGGGTGACTATAATATCTCCCACTACATAGTGGGTATAGTAGATATATGTATGTGACTATAATCTCAGCTGTAGCCATTGATTGAAATGCTATAGCTACGATCACAGGCTACGATCGTATTTTCTGAATGAAACTGACAGGCCAAACCTTAATTTTTGTAAAAGGTACTTTTGTGTGTAGTACTGAAGGAACTAGGTAAAGTAGATATCTATTTCAAATAATAATCTAGTCTATATAGACTTGCCCAACTAAAGCCAAAGTATTTCCCAAATACTCCGTGGGATGTTGAGGTTGGCCAAAGAACAGCTTTCAAAGAGAATGTAATTTTTCTCTTCTGTGGTAATATTTACCTACATTCTTTGTTTTGGATATTTTGACATTTGAACATTTTCATGTACAAAAATAAACCTAAAACTAAAATAACAAAAATGAGTTTTGGCGCCAACATGAAAAAACATGTTGTTTCGTTGTATTATTTTCTTAGACTTGTGTATTTTCGAGTGTTAATGCGTACTATTGGTAGATTGTTATTTAAATGTTCGTAAACGCGCTCGAGTGTGTAAATGATAACTATGTAACATGGTGAAACATGTTGTATTTTCGTGTTGTTTCCAAAGCTGCATAAAAGCCTCTTTTAAAGTGTCCACCACTTTACTCACGGAACACTAACTTTACTAGGGCATGAATTTGATTTGACCGTGAGTTATTTTGCTTGAATCTGACTGCTACTGTCTTATTTGACTACATGTTATCAAACTTGTTAACAGTGGCAAATGCACAGGAGTGCAACGCCAAACTCCTCACAGAAGAAATAATAAAAATACCTCATGAAAAATACTAAAATTACCACCTAGTTTTTCTACGCTTACAACACTGTGAAGTAAATTATACATTCTCGCACAGACATTCTCGTCCTATTTCACAGACTATACCAACAATAATGAATGATTACATTTTGTGCATTGGTTTCATGTGTGTATCCGAACAAAAAACCGATGTCAAAACAAAGCATTATTTCATATGGCAATTATATCTAGCAATCATTTCAAGTTAATTCAACTTATAAATTGTAAAACTATTTTTATACCATAAAACTAGTGACTTCCTTTGTAGTAAGTTACATCCATAATACCGAATTACCTCAAAAATCTTTTCCATTGAATCTACATTAGTACGTTGAGTTTATGCAAATTTTTGCAGTAGCAACATCGGTGACATACGAACGAAAGTGCTTGTGATGAGCAGAGACGATTGAAAAGTGTCGATAGGCCAAAATTCCACTGAAATTAGCCAGAATCTTCAGGTATCTACAAAATCTAATAAATAACACCCTCGCATGTGAGGGTACTATGTGGTGGTGCTGTTCTTCTTCCGCTAGTTCAGGTGCTTATTCACAATTGAGGGCTTGTCTGACTACTCCCAACCCATATTCCTATGGCGGCCATATTTATAAGTCATGAAAGGCGTTGACGCTCGACACGATCGTAATCATTTGCGTTGTATTGTTTCACAGGACCGATGGCTGCGATACGCAAAAAATTAGTGATCGTCGGTGACGGTGCGTGCGGTAAAACATGCCTCCTAATCGTGTTCAGCAAGGATCAGTTTCCGGAAGTGTACGTGCCGACAGTGTTTGAGAACTACGTCGCCGACATCGAAGTGGACGGCAAACAGGTGGAGCTGGCGTTATGGGATACGGCGGGGCAGGAGGACTACGACCGGCTGCGGCCACTGTCCTACCCCGACACGGACGTGATCCTTATGTGTTTCTCAGTAGACTCTCCCGACTCTCTAGAGAACATCCCCGAGAAGTGGACGCCAGAAGTGAAACACTTCTGCCCTAACGTGCCCATCATCCTGGTGGGTAACAAAAAGGACCTGCGCAACGACCCCGCGACCATCAACGAGCTGCGTAAGATGAAGCAGGAGCCCGTAAAGCCACAGGAAGGGCGGGCCATGGCCGAGAAGATCAACGCGTTCGCGTACCTCGAGTGCTCCGCCAAGAGCAAGGAGGGTGTGCGCGAGGTGTTCGAGACCGCCACGCGCGCCGCGTTACAGGTCAAGAAGAAGAAGAAGACTAGGTGTTCTCTGCTGTAAGTGCCGTTGTCGGGAGAACTCTGATTTATGAATCATTCGCATACTGCCTGATAACTATGTTTGATACGACTCTGACTGCAGTCGCGGCGTCGGCCACACAGTGCTTCCTTCCGATACTGACAGCTGACGCAGGGTCGTGGCCCGCGATGCACGCACATAAAACAGTATTTGTGTGGCTCTTTCACCATTGGTACTTGTATATTTTATAGTATATCTATTACGAGTAAGCGTAAATGCCTTAACATTATATAGTCGGGGGCAAAAGGGAACCTTCCATCGCCGGAGGGCACTGATTTTTGTGCTATCATGTTTATACTTATAGCATTACTTCAACTTTATAATCCTCGACCGGTGTCATCTCACCGAGACTCGTTTAGTTTGGTATTTTGTATTTTAATTTTTCAATAAAATAGTGATGTTTATATTGTGTAGGATGTGTTATTTGACATGGAGCGCTCGCCCCATTCTCAGCTAAAGTGCCTGTCAGCAAGCGCCCGAGGCGCCTTATCTGATTCTCTAGGCAGTTTTATGTAATCTATTGTTTGTGTGAAATTTTAACTATCCTAATATAATTTATTAGTAATAAAGGAACCCCATGTTTTATCAAATCTTTTCTAGACTCTTTTTGACTTTTATAAAATACAGCATTTATAATACAAACAATGTTTAGGATGGGGAATATTTAAGTTAAAAACATCAATATATGTTATGTTTTATTAGTATTGTAAGTACAAAATTATCTTTTCAAATATAAATGAATTAACATTATATTTAGACTTCCTTTTATAATTTAAGATTTATTTTTTTGGATCTATTCCAATTACAAGTTTATAACTAATAACTGAAGGTTTCAATTCAGGCACTCCTCGTCGCTTTAAGTAGCTGGATAGGGTTGAACCGTCTCCTCGGTGAGAACATGAGCCTCTTATCGTTGAAGACTGTGGCAGTCCGATACGGGACAACGGTGCCACAGGGTAACTCCTTCTCTTGTCCTCGTAGTTCAGGCATCCAGTCTGCGTAAACTAGTGTATTAACTAGTTTCAGCTCTTCTATAAGCACCGGAGTTAGGATATACAAAATTCCTTTTTCAAAGTCGATGCTTCTTATAAGCCCTGCAAAAAAGATATGCATGAGTAATTATCATGTTTTATCAAATTTAATCAGCACTTTATTACACTATTATATTATTGATAAGAATTTATGATAGTGAGTATTAATTCCATACATAATAGGTACACATTATATGTTGCTTTTTGTCTATATTTGTCTGACATCATACTTGTTGAGTCATAGGAAAATGGTCAGTTTAAACTGCTGTTGATCTTTGTATGACGTATTATTGGTGTCCTTTGCAGTGTGTCACTAACGAGAAACTTCTGAACTGATAGTAAATGCTAGGTTTTAAGTTTTATTAGTATTTCTGTGTACCTGTACAAAAATCCAATAATATCGAATCAGGGCAGGGACGTGGCTAGGCGTGATGACGGCAGGTGGAGTAGAGCCCTGACAGAGTGGTTACCAATAGCGGATAAGCATTCCGTAGGCAAACAACCAGCCCGATGGGTCGATGACATCAGACCCATCGCAGGTCATACGTGGATGAGATTAGCCCGAGACTTGGATCAATGGCGCAAGGGAGAAAATTCAAAGACATATAACATGCACTGGGCCAGCATGGTGGATTAGGGCTCATGCTCTCTGAGAGGCCTTTGTCCCAGTAGTTAACATGAAAAGCTGATAATGATAACACAAAAATCTAATGCAAATAGCATTAACAATGTAGATTCTAGATAGCATAACATCTTATGACTTTGTTCATTGTAAGCCTGATTTACAGATTACGGGTCTCACCCCATACTTGTTATCTAAACATGGTCTGCTGTCTTGAAATAATTAGGAAGAAAATATTACCATATCCATGACACAAGAGCGCGTTATCATCGAGGGTAAATATTTTCCCCTTATCTGCTGAGATGAGTTGACACAGCGCTATTATTTTGCCATTGATCACCTTCACCACTGCCTGCTCTGGTATTATAACGTTGATTCCGATGTTTAGGTCGCGTAAATCCACCCTGAGAACAAAACAATTATTTATAACTTCTATGAATATTGGGGTTATACCTTCTGTCCCTAGTTGCTCTACTTCACCCGTTTAGTATAAAAAATAGCACAAATTGTGTAGCTTATAGGTACAGTGAAGTGGTAGCTCAGTGGGAATAATATTAACAAGTATCACGGTCCACTGCTGGGGGACTACAGGAGATCTTTAAATGTGTCACTGTCCACCTGTGGTGGACAACGAGATTGATTGAGAATTCTCAGAATTAGTTTAGTACATAGATTAGATTATACCTGATAAATAGTCACAATGTAAATTATTATAAAGTAGGATTCTTGTTGGAATACAACTAGTAGGTTTTTTGTTTGATCAGTGGGCGAAGTACGAGTATTCGATACGATAAATACGTATCGAAATACATATAAATTTTGAATTTCGAAATTGAAATTTCTATGGCATATTTCACGCACATCATATAGTATCATTTCGCGTATTTCACGCATCGAATACTCTTACTTCGCCCACTTGTCTACTATCTCCTGAAACAGAACTAGAAACTGAAACAGGTCTTGTCTCAGGTGTAATGTAGGCAATAAGGCAAAAACGAAAGGCAGTAAGGGTGTGCCGTGTCTTGTCTGTAGGACCTCAGAACCGGCGCTATCGCGGCGTCTCCAATTACAGCAGCACAATTCACAAGGTGTTACGATAACAGATTGATTGTCCATTGTCGTCGTGCTGTGAATCACGCGTGACACGATTCCGGGAGTCGCGAGATATCTCATTACTCATTCCTACAACAGCAATTATTCTTTGCGATAACTTTGTGTCATCGGAAACTACCTAATTGGCTCATACAATGCATAGAATAGATTGATCCTTCCTGTGATTTTGTTGGAAGGAATTTGAAAAACAGCATCATCATAATCAGCCTTTTAACAGTCCACTGCTGGACTTTTACCCTATCCCCGAAAGGGTCATAAGGTGATTGGGCCATAGCCACCACGCTGGCCCGTGCGGGTTGGTGGATTCACATTCATTGAATTCCTTCTCCGTGCGTATGCAGGTTTCTTCACGATGGCCAGTGGTATGGAAATCCGTACATAAGCTCCAAAGAGCTCATTGGTACGGGCCCGGGGTTTGAACCCCGCGACCTCAAGAAAAACATCATCGTTTGGGTCCAAACCAAACAAAATTGTCGTATGCAAAAGTTTAGAATAGATGATGCCTGTCCGTTGTAACCTAGGATATGCCCTAAAACCTTAAGCTATTGGATTATTTCGACCAAAGGAATAAAAAGACTACACAAAACGCAAGACCTTGATTCAAACAGGAACAACTAACCGAAATTGAGACCGATTTCGGCAAAGTTAAACTTTGCTCCTGGTTATGGTTTTTCCACAAACAAATTTCAATCTAAAAGGGATGACGACGGCGGCCCTACAAGAAGCAGATTCATTGAAACCGGTTCGCGAGCCTGTAGTCGCCGGCTCACCGTTTGACCAACAATGACTCATGAGTCGCGTCACTATTATAAACGGACCCAACTGAACCGTTCAAGTGATCCGGAAATAGATCCAATTGATTTTAATGAAATCATTACGTAGGCCCGCTACTTGAGATAGTACAGGCTACGACCGTAGTGATTACCCCCTCTACATAAGAACTTGGCATAATTTTGATAGCTTTGGCACCATAATAAAAATGACATCATTCCATGGGTTCGATTCCCTCAGTTGAAATATTTATATAAAGAGAAATGAAACGTTTTTTAATTGATGTAGCTAGCCAAACCATAAAAACACGAGCTTCATAAATAAAGTCAACACTTGTTTTGCAAGAACTTACTGATAGACTCTAATGACAATACCACGACATAGGACTTTCATTTAGCATAAGTTTGTATGTCAGAAATAATGCTGTGGAATGATACCACGTAAATTGTCTTTCCATCGTTTTTATCCACGCCTAGACGAGACAAATCTAGAATATGGATATGTTTGTCTTTTTCTTGCGGGATAAAAACGGTGGAAAGGCAATTAGTCCACGGCCCGTGCTAGGCCTGCAGCAGGCCTAGCACGGGCTGTGGACAAACTGTCCTACCGTTTTACACCGATATGAAACTCGAAAGTTTTCAGATTGTTGCATAAGTTTCTAGCTTGGGCTGTCCACATTTTGTCGAGATAAAAAGTATCTCATCTCATGGCCTTTTCCAAGATGCATAGAATTTATGCTACTTCCATTTACGATCAATTACGAAAACGTGGTCGTGAAAAGAAAATATTGATCGACCAGCTTCAGCTCTTCGGTTAGACGTCATCGCAAAGGTGGCAGAAAAGCAGAGACTGACAAGACCGGTACAGATGGCGTGGCAGATGGCCGCAGTAGGTGGAAAATTATTTAATTAATTGTAGTCGGATGGTCGGTGAAATTACTCCATTAGTAACAAAGAGATAACCGCTAAGCGTCACCCTACACTTACATGGTCGAAAGACCATTCATTTGCACCAAGCGTTTTGCCTCTCCTAATTAGAAAGGCAAAACCTTAGATACAGTCTAAGGGCAAAACAATGAAACGCCTTGCCTGCGTCAGTGTTTCCGCAGAATTACAATCTTAGAGTGTTCAAGTCTCTAGTTCAAATAATATGATAAACTAATGGAAATGGAAAATGGAACACGGCTTCCATCTTCGACCGCATTATCACTTTCCATCGCTGAGATTGCGGTCAAATGTAAACCTAGTTTAGATGGAAAAAAAATAGACCCGCAAGTTCACGTTTGCATTTCTGTTACTGCCTTAAGTTGGATCAAAGCTCCAACTAACACGCCGAATAATTTAGTTTGACCTCTGTCGTCTTAGCAGTAGCATGTGACAAAAATTTCAGTAAGCTATAGAGCAGTTGGCAGTGCGAATAGATTTGTTTATGGTTTTACAGGCTAGGCATTTGACCACAGCTCAACTGATGTTAAGTGACTGTGTAGTGGAAGATGGTAAAAACGCTTACCCTGGAATGGAAACTGACCTGAATATACCTACAAACAAGTATAAATTATAATTTTCTTAAACCCCCTATAAGGGAGGCTTTTGTTCGGCAGTGGACGTTTACTGGCTGATGGCGTGTGTGTGTGTGTGTGTGATATGATGTGATAAAAGAGTTGATAATCTTAAAACAGCTGAACCGATATTCATGAAACATAGTCAAGAACACTCGATCACGTTACCATTCAAACAAAAAAAAACTAAATCAAAAGCAGTTTGGGAGCTACGATGTAGATTAGACTATGCGACAGACAGACATACAGTTACGCATGACACCCCTCTTTGTGTCGGGGGTTAGAAACGCGGCACGTTTGGTTTTCATACAATAAGACGAGCTTGCGGTATCTATCCAGAAAAGTCTGTGGTTGTAAAGAGTCTGATGTCTCAGGGTGACGAGCGCTGATGGCAGGTATCAAGTTACAGGCAGGCGTTCATGCATATCATTACACGGAAACCTTGCTCATCTACAATAGGTGTTTGAAAACATCGACCAGTGTACCTGATATTCCTTAAGGATCCTATTACATTTTTTGAAGAAAAAAGCATTGAAAATTGGATTTTTCCGTATAATTTTTCTTTCCACTAATAAGATCTGTAGAAAATTCAGTTACTGTATTAAATATATCTGCATTTTTTATTGAATGTAGCGGCTTCAGATTTTGGTAAAACTCAACGTATCCATTTGTTACCTCCAATTCACAAAAGTAGTTTTTCGTAAAACTACGAGGGAAAGTTTGAGAATGGATTTCGTTAAATTACTGTCATAAAATAAACATTTTAATGTTATGGTTTACTTATCTTTATTTATTCGTTTTATGCCCGAAAATACAAATACTTAAAATTGAACGGTTCATTTTGTAATAGGCCTCTTAACCCATGAGTGTAAGTATGACATGATATTTTATCGCCGCCGACCGAGAGTCAAGAGACCATGGAAAAGTAAACTCTTAATTATACACTAGATTCAAAATTGTACTTGGCATTGCCATTCAACGTGGTAATGCCGCCAGCATGCTGGGTACGCTGCCAACTGGTAGTGGGCTTGAGCATTTGGATTGTCTTTAGACCTTCAACGGTCTATGGGCGGTCTAATTGTATTTGCATTTTTGGTTTTAGCTTGTATTTTGTTTAGTAAATAAAGGCACTTGCCCAGTAAAAAAAAAATGTACTTTGTTAACTACATAGTTAGAACTGTCGAAGCGTGACGTAATCGGTCATAAGCTATCGGACTCATATTATTTTTATTTGTCTTATAAAGCTGACTATAAATAGAGCTATCTATAACAAAATTAAAATGTGTTCAAAATTATGGAAGATGATAAGCATTTTAATGTCTTGGTAGACAAAGCTCAATATACTTACAACTGACGTCACGTGTTATGATAACGTGTTAGACATCATCATTTCAGCCTATCATGTTCCTATTCGGGCCTTCTCTCAGAGAGAGGATGGGCCATAATCCACCATGCTGGCCCAGTCAATGTCACATTTATGTCTTGATTTTCTTGAACATACCGTGACGTTTTTCCTTCACCGTTTGTGAGCAATGACATCGAAACTGTGCATAATTTATTTAGGTACCAAAGGTTAAGTGTCGTGCCGAGGATCGAACCGGGAGCCATCAGATTGTAAAGCACACTGCTACCGCTCGGCCACCATCGCTCTTAGAGTACGTGTTAGTACGCCTTACAAACTCCATACTCACACTCACTTTGCGGAAAAGGGGCAGAGCATCCTTTCCTAATCCAACCAGAAAATTTAAATGCTTATATCTTAGAACTTTATTAGGCAAATATAATAATATTCGGGACATTGTTTTACTTTTTCCACGGCCTGTACCTACACCGCGCGCCGCTAAGGTAGGCGTTGGGCAAAGCCCTGCGCTCGTAACCCTAAGATAGAGCAGCTAGTAAAAACATAAAAAGAATCCGTCACTTACTCAAAAGGCACGATGTCCAGTATGCTCTTCCCATAAATGTCTAACAGCTGTCCAAAATACGCCAGCACATTGAGGTACCTCTCGTCTTTTGGCGACAACGCAAATCCGATTCCTTTCTGTGGGGACATTCCATTCTCTTCATTTATCCCCAACATAAAAGTGTAGTCTAAACTATGCGGGGCTTTTTCTGTTGCGAACAATTTGTCCTTCATGTGTTCTTCGTAGAAGTTGCTAACTGCGTGGGGTTGTAGTTCAAATTCAAACCGCTTTTTGGCTATTTTAGAGTCAATTTGGTAAACATATGTTGGTTGTAATTCCAGTATTATGTATGAGATGAATTTTAGCCCCATATGGTTGCACATTCCCATTGTGTTTACTATCCAAGGTATGGCGTGGAATGATTTAATGGACTGGCAGAAGGTGATTAGTTCCTTGACAGCAGAGATGTAGCGAGTAGGATTGTCCATTGGGTTTATCATACCGATGTTGAGCATTCTGAAACAAAATAAGATATTTCAGACTAAAAAACCGGACAAGTGTGAGTATGACTCGCACCCCGAGGGCTCCGTACAAATTTAATACAATATGTACGTAAATAGCTCATCCATCCTGGGTAGCGAGTATCGGCGAAAAACGGTTATAAAGGTTTAAGTATTCACGGACAAACTTAAATTTGTACTTGGCATACTAACTACAAAACGTAACTTGAAATTAACAACTTTCGATTTTTCTTTCCTTTATTTGTGCTGAGACTGCTTGTTGCCTAATTTCATTATTCTAGGTCAACAAAAGTACCCTATAGATTTTGATTCCCTTAGTCTTGACAGACAGACGGACAACAAGCGATCCTATAAGAGTATTTTTTTTCCTTTTGAGGTATGGAACCATAACAATTCCAGATGGCACTGCAATGGTTGGTGTCCTGTGAAGAACCAGCCACAACCATCTGGAAATGTTTTTATTTTATTTGGTCACTTGTTATGCTTTGTTTCAATCATCATCATCAACAGCCCGTTTATTGTCCACTGCTAGATATCCTAAACCAAGTGTCAAACGAGCTCAGCACGAAAGTCTCTGACACGATGTACCAGGGTGGAGAGCGTCAGAGATGGAAGCAAATTTGTCGCTAAATTACAAATGATCGGGAGCATCACGACGCTCAGCATTGAGCAAACGAACTGAGGAGGAGGAGGAGCTAGATATAGGCCCTCAGATCATATAGAAACTCCCGAGAGCTTGTTTCATTTTCATAGAGGTGTGAAAATTACCCCCTAAATATTTATATATACTTTTAAATGCAAATCGTCCCTAAGGTTGCTAATGTATTGTGTGTAAGCTGCTTCTAGTAGTGTGTGTGTGTATTATTTTTACAAGATGTCTGCCATCCTAATTTAATACCTATATCAGAATCCTAGTGGCTCAGCAGTGCATTGTACCGTTCTTTATCGATTGTTAAATTGCCATTTGATCGGTACTTGCTATGATCGATTCTATGGCATTTTATCGAATTTGACGATCGATAAAGAATGGTACTTGCACTGCTTAGAACACTTGCTGAAGAAGCCTTCATCTCATCTGCTTATAGTCAAAAGACTGATCACTTGTTGAAAACAGAAAAAAAAATACTTGCACTGCCGGGGGGTTAGACAAGACTCATTTTCTGTTAGTGTAAACGCCTGCGGAAAGGTGAAATTGTATGAAAATTACATTGACAATGACATTAGGTTGAGAGAAATTATCTTAAGCTAATGTCATTTTCATACAATTTCATCTTTCCGCAGGCGTCAACGCTAACAGAAAGTGGCTCTTGTCTAGATTCCCTGCAGGCCTAGCATGGTCTGTGGATAAATAGTCTTTCCACCGTTTTTATCCACGCCTAGACGCGACAAAGCTAGAATATGGATACGTTTGTCTTTTTCTCGCGGGATAAAAACGGTGGAAAGACAATTTGTCCACGGCCCGTGCTAGGCCTGCTGGTGCCTTTTGAACTGGTTGTATTTTCGAACTTTATAGTATAAAGCTACTAGTGTTATAGCATACTTCTCAGGCTGCCTTAGATGGGTGAAGTTTGGTCCAATTATCGGGCGATATACAACATTGGCTGAAATATTCCCCGCCATTGTGAACTCAGGCTGTCCCGGGTCCAAATCTATGACAAGAACTGGTCCATTGTTGATTAGTCTGTTGACACAATACCGGAGTGATGTAGACTTGCCAGTACCCTTGCCCCCGCAGATAATCCCTCTGCTCTGGGATGCTGAAATGTGTACAAGAATAAGTTAATAATAATAATAATTTATTTTCAAAATTACAAGTACATCACAATAACAAAACTATAAACTAATTGCAAAATAAAGAAGAGATGAGTGACGAAGTTAAGAGTAACCAAAAAATATAATATGAACTATGGATTTAGGTTTAGTTCTCAAAAATATCTAGACCTTTTTCATGATCCAGACTATAACTGCACTAACTTTTCAGAATATTGAGCATTTAGACTATTTGTTATGAACTATATTTGACATTATTTTAACGGCCGGTTATACCAAATTTTACGGTTTTAAATTGCAATATTTGAGCTGCAAAAAAATACATGTCACAGATACATCTGTGTTTGAGTTTAAACTTTGGTTCAAAACACGATACAATAAACTTTCATTGATCAAAAAAAAATTGAAACAAAGTCGATTTAGTATTTTTTTTTCATTTTATGCTCTGATGAAAGCTCGTAACAATCTGGTAATTGCATGTACTGTAAGACAATCTTATTAAAAAAAAAAATCTTTGTATAGTTTTTTGATAGTGAGTTGTTTAGTTTTTTAGTGAAATTAAAAGCGCAAAAAGGTCGCGGCGCGCGCCGCGCTGCGCCAGGCGTCGCAAATTAGTTTGTTGTTGTTCTAAAAAGCATTTAAATTTCATTATCATCATTATTAACCTATCATGTTTCCCACACATCTGCTGGGATACAATAGTGCTGGAACACAGGCCTTCCTGCCGTCATGCCTTTGAACTTTGGAAGTTCTTGGAAACACCAGTTTCATCACAATGTTTTCCTTCACCGTTTTTGAGCAATGATTGAAACTGCATAAAATGTATTTAAACATTAAATAAGTCATTGGTGCAGGGCCGAGGATTGAATCGGGTGGAGTCAGATTGTAAAGCGCACATGCTACCGCTCGGCTACCATCGCTTTTCTCTTATTAAAATCATATTGTGTTAAAATACAAGCTTCGGCAAATTGACGGTATCATCACAGTACACTGCTTTTTAAGCAAACACCTTTTCAAAATTGGAGTTACAGACAGTCCTCTATGTAGAGGGTGCATGGAGGTCAAAGAAATGGCCACGCATTTGCTGCTAGCATGCAGCAGCGTGGCAGAACAACGAAATAACATCCTCAGGTCACCAAGGACGCTTCGGGAAGCCTGCGTCAGCGTTAGCAACTTTTTTTGTTTGATGACTTGATTGAGTGTTCTTAGATATGATTGAAGAAAATCTGTTCTGTGTTTGAAGATTACCAGCTCTATTATCTGGGGTTTAAAAAAATATACTTGTTGGCTTAGAATACTTTTTCCTTATAACCCTGTATTACTAAAAGACAACATTGCCCTTATTAAAAAAATATTTTAAAAATCGGGACATTTTTACGCACACGGTCATCTGACCCCAAACTAAGCAAAGCTTGTGATATGGCTACCAGAGACTTATATACATACATATTTTTAAATACATAAATAAATTTTAGCACCCAGATATAGAACCAACACAAATGTTGATCACATTAATGTTTGTCCTAGATGGGAATCGAACCCAAGGCCCTAAGCACAGAAGGCAGGTTCACTACCATTTGGACCAACGGGCTATGTAAACGAGCTTCTATTGGTATAAAAGAATCACATTTCATGTGATACTTACTCTTTCCACATGCAACAACTTGCTCCCAGCTGCTTTTCTCTTCAAAGACTCTCTTTGGTTGATCCAAATACAGAGAGCATCCTAAGTTGTCTGCGGTCTTCTTCAAAAACTTTGGTGTTTGGTCGACTCTCTTTGAAAAGAGCTCGGTCACATTAAAATTATTGTCGACAAAGTCCATCTTCGGACAGTTAATTTTACTCAGAACTATGACAGCGTCATGTTCAGTCACTGAAGTGACTACTTCTTCTGCCTCCGATGCTGTCAAACCTGCTGAAGACAACAGACTAAAAAGTCCACGAAATGCACTCGGACTCTTAGTAGTCTTTATGCTATGTGCAAAATAACAATATGGTGCATACAACTCAATTGATTCCTCATGTAATGTATATCCAAATATTTCTACAGAGCCTCCGATAGCAGTGACTTTAACTTTTCCGTGAACGAAAAGTTCTGCTGGATGTTTCATAACTAGAATATAATTGTTTCTGCTGCTGTAAACTTTAAAAGGTACAGGTTTAGTGTCAGTATTGTCTACAGAGGATTCCTGTTCAAAATAATCTTCAGTGTGTATGGTATCATCGTATGAAGTGCTTTCTATGGGTGGCTCTTCCATATCTGTTGGCTCTTCCATATCTGTTTCTAAGGTCAAGTCTTCTATGGCTAGGTCCGCATCTATTTCTGGTACTAAGCTGCTTATATCTTCAACATTGTCAACATTCATCACCTCATCCAAGATAGCGTATTTACTGGACAGAGAATGGATAATGTTTTGTTTTTCTGAGGGCAGGTTCCTAATTGTTGGGTGGACATAGTCTCCGACAATGTCGCTGAGGCTCTGGCTCTGCATGTTCGATGCGGAAATAGATATGAACTGTGTTGAATTTTCTGATTGTGAATCTTCAAATTCTTCATCGTCCTGGTGTGAATCCTCGCTTGTTTCAGCTTTGAAGTTCCTGTATGTTTCATTTTTAGTCTCAATTGTAAAAACCTTTTTGCTGGCTAATTCTTTACTTTTAGCTTTCTTTGATGTTTTGCTTTCTTTTAAAACAACTTTCACTGGCGAAGTTTCTTTAACTTGTTTCTTTTTTTCTTTTTTAGAACTACTGCTTTCAAGATCTTCTTTAGCAGATTTTCTCTTTTTGCTTTGTTTTAGATTTTGACCTAATTTTTCAAGTATTTTGTTGGCTAGTGCACCATCAGGATCGAATTCTTCGTCATTAGAATCATCACTGCCACTTGAGGTCTGTAGACTGCTTGGAATAGAAATTTCACTATCAGAATATTCCTCCGATAGTATTGACGACTCAAATGTTGAAGAAAAATCTTTTTCTGTTGAAGAGATATCCTGAGATGACGAATTAGACTTGAACTCTTCTTCGAAATCGGTTAAGGATTCAAGACTGTCTGAACATTCAGGCTGTAATATATTTGACTTGCTTGAGATTTTTTCATTACTGTATGTCGAACTATTACTTGTACTTAATTGCATTTCTTTGCTTGTACTAGAGCTAACAGTTCCCTGAGAGGTGACGGCTTCTTTATGAAAACTAAGGTCGGAATAGTCGCTTACAGATTTAATATCGTCGAAGTCATATTTGTGGTCTGTGTCTGCGAAGGACTTTATTTCTTGGTTGTTACCCCTTTTGTAGGCATGCAGCATCTGTTTCAGTTGCTTTTTTACAGCACCTTCCGAGATTTTCTCCTTTTTAGAATCTTTGTGGGGAACATGCGCGCGTTCGAAAAACTCCATGGCTTACTGAAAACTAATTGGTGGCATATATGAGGAAGTAGTAAATAGGTAATAATGAAACTTTTCTTTGTTGAAATTAAACCCTCAATGGTTTATTTTCATCATACAAGTCTTACCAAAATATTTCAAATCGGAGAAGAGAACACGTTTGTTTTCAATTTTCATCAATATTTCAAGAATTACATTTTGATTTGACAGACTTCAATATTTTTCATATTGTCATTTTCAATGTCTCTGCCACGATACAGATAAAAAACGCTATTTCTTTGTTCCGTTGATATTTATGCCATCTATCGGCTAATAGCAGAACTTCTCAATACCTAAAATAAGAGGAAATATTGTACTGCCATCTAGTAGCGAGTGGCGTTAAACAAAATAATAGAAAAATATTCTGGGGTCAGCGTACACTAGATAGATACCACACTAACTGCTCGCTGAATGATTCAGCACGAAATCTTGAAAACAAGTAGGTGAAATTCGGCATATCAATTCCTTATGGGGTGTAGAGGGCCGCTAAGAAAGCATTTTACGACAGGGACAAATAAAGGGAATTAAAAACAAATTATGGACGAGAGCAACAAGCTAGTGCATAATTCGTAATCGATTTTGTTCTCGCACTTGGTCGATCGGTATTTATTTTGTCAGTAATTTTATGAGCCAATGGTACACGTACACGCGTCCTGCCTGAGCAACTCACATTCTCAACCTCAAATACGCACGAATTCACGCGCATTCGTGAACATTTTGACGTTACGATTCAGCATCAGCGCGAGCCCGCCCGCACAAAACAACCGCAGCAATGTACTTAGGCCTTTCATTATGATTCTACCTGGCATCACACTTGGGTCTTGTTAAATAAAAATATCAAATTACGACGATAACATTTTACGATTTTATTTATAGAACCTGCTCCTGGCTTCAGAGATAAATACATTCCATGATTGTATCAGTACAATACACTCCATACGAATGACACACTACTAATTGGCCATTGATGTACCAACAGTTTTTATGAAATCATTGTTACACCAACGACGGAGGCGAGAAATTAAGCTAGCATACGACATATATCAGAGCGTGTGTTAGCTCAATATCTCACGGTTTTCCCTATGTTAGTTTCCTAGGCTGAGAACGTAGCAAGGAACTCAGTCACGAGCTTCTTCAGGGAAGCGTCGGATTCGGGTGTGATCTGGCCCTCCTTGGCAATCGTGGCCAGAAGGGTCTGGTGGCTGGTCTTGATGTGAGCGGTAAACTCCTTCTCGAAGGCGGTGATCTTTGCGGGGTCCACCTTGTCGAGGTGACCACGGACACCACAGTAGATGATGGCAACCTTAAAAATTGTGAAAACATTTTTGTAAAGAACGGTTTTTTAAATATTCAGTGGCAGATGACCAGGATTTTATAACTGGCCACTGCTTCTTACATGTGCAGTTTTACTTTATGACAACTCAGTGGCATACATTACGTACAAAGTTGACGACATAACTTTGTAAAACGTCTAGCAAATTGGCATGACTAATATATATTTATTACCTCATAAAAAAGCTGATCATAAATAGAGCACATAATCGCAAACAAAATAAAATTAGTTGATAAATAAATGAGATATAAGCATTTTAATTTTATGCTAGACAGAGAGCGCACTATACTGAGCCGCGACGTCACGCCTCAGGCGCGCCATACAAATGCTATACTAACACACGCTTTGCGAGAAAGGGATAGAGTATCCCCTCTCTATACCCACCTAAAACTTTAAACAGTCATATCTCAGAGATTTATCAGCCAATTTACATAATTTTTTCAGTATGTGTAATGTATTTAGTTATATTCATGGCTAAGCCGGCTATTTGTAATAAATTAAACATTAGGACACATGCCTATTATATCCCATACAAATAAATACGTTTGATCTAGCATTACGTCTTTACAAAGTTACGTCAATTTGAAAGCAAATACTGCTTTCAAGTTTATGTAAGATCAAACTGGCTTGAAAGCTCATGACTACACAAAACTATTTCTTCCACCAGGCAATCAGGGGACAGGACTTTTGGAAAGGTACAGGAATACAGACCTGTTCCTCAATGGCCATGGGCACGTACTGGCCCTGTTTGAGCAGCTCAGTGAGACGCATGCCTCGGTTGAGCAGCTGCTGGGTGGCGGCGTCCAAGTCAGAACCGAACTGAGCGAAGGCGGCCACCTCACGGTACTGAGCCAGCTCCAGCTTCATGGAACCAGCCACCTGGAGATAGGAGCATATCGATAAGTGAAATGAATTGATAAAAATGTTAATATAGAATAAGTTTAAGGTTATTTGAAAATCAAACGGTAACTCTGAGAGTTAAGGCTAGTAAGAACTTGGGCGCATGCAATTTGCAATCCTGCAAATAATCCTGCCCATTTTTCTATACGATTGGCACGAAAAATTGACACCAATCTATGGTTTGTATTCCACAAACCCGTACTGATTTCACTTTGTTTTAAATGTTTATCGGGACTTATCACGTATTATTTAATTTAGGTAAAAATATGTACCTATGATTTGTCATAGGTACATATTTTTAACCAACTTCAAAAAAGGAGGTGGTTCTCAATTCGGTTACATATAAATAAAAAAAAACTGTTTTTTACCTCAGAACATAATATACATAAACTGATTAAGTAGATTAGAAGAAACTGATTTACATGTGATTTGAATGTGATTTTTAATGTTTGCATTAAAAACATGTGTTCAAATCACGAAAGTTTAAAAATTACTGATTTCAGTTTTATTGGAACTTTTCTTTTCCACTTTTTTTGTAGTTACAATGGGGGTGTATTCAAATCATGAGTGAATCAGTTTCTTCTAGGCAAGCGTGCTCCATCGTAGACCGCATCATCGCTTAACATCAGGTGAGTTGGCAGTCAAACGCAAGCCAATTATTATTTTAAAAAAAATAACTGCTAGTCTGTGGAATCTGCTGCCTGAATGGGTGTTTCTCGATAGTTACAATCTGTGTGTCTTCAAATCACATGTAAATCAGTTTCTTCTAATCTACTTAATCAGTTTATGTATATTATGTTCTGAGGTAAAAAACAGTTTTTTTTTATTTATATGTAACCGAATTGAGAACCACCTCCTTTTTTGAAGTTGGTTAAAAATGTAACATGGTTACCTGCTTCATGGCCTTGGTCTGGGCAGCGGAGCCCACACGGGACACGGAGAGACCGACGTTGATGGCCGGTCGGATACCCTTGTAGAACAGCTCAGTCTCCAAGAAGATCTGGCCATCAGTGATGGAGATCACGTTGGTGGGAATGTAAGCAGACACGTCTCCAGCCTGGGTCTCAATCACGGGCAGAGCGGTCAGGGAGCCACCGCCCATCTTATCGGACCTGGTTAAGTCAAGAAGTTTAACCGTGAGTTAAAGGGCAATCATTACGTATTTCATCAGAACAATGTGTAAGGATTTCTATACAATGGATTTCATTTGTAACATCCTAATACGGTTGTAAAACTTTTTGGTTATAGTGATGTAACACTTACGCCCATAAATTTTAGTATACTTTTAGAAGAAATAATTTGGCTACAGCGATTTCGGATGTAACGCCGATTTTGGGTATAACATCTAGTTTTAATGAACCATTTGTAACATCTTGTTAGTAACAAGTTTCTAGAAATTGCAGATGTTGGGATGATTCGAGTCATCTCAAAAAATCTCTGCTGATCCATATATTTTGTCGAGTGTAAATTATAGATGAAATAGCTGATATTTTTTGTGATTTCAGGATTGGTCTCATAGTTATTATGGGCATTATGGAACGCTTTCCGCGTAACCCTGTATATACTACCAAAATAAAACCATCCCAATAATAGTCCTTGTTTAATCTCTTTTGCAAACTTTTGATTTAAATAGTACTGCAGATGTCTGTCCTACTCCTACAACAGTCGAGTCGGTTGTCAAACGAGGAATAATTCGCGCTTGAAAAAAAAAAACAAAAAAAAACGTGTGGCACTCGGGGACTGCCGCGGTAAAGCTATTGCATAGCATCGCTGTGCCGCTCGGAGTGGGGGGTGTTAGGTTATTTTCGTTACGGAATTTCTGGATTCGGTCTCCACGCTCAAGGCCCGCGATAGAAGCTATGCAATAGCTTAAAAAAAATGTGCACATCAAAATGTACTCGTGAATCCAGCATTAACAGGGACATGCTACAATGATCTACATACAAGAGCCTACCCTACGTCAGTCTAACTTGGGGCAGGTTTTAACGAATGTCGCCAAAATACTCACATCTTAGCGGCACGCTCGAGCAGACGGGAGTGGAGGTAGAACACATCACCGGGGTAGGCCTCACGACCTGGGGGACGACGCAGCAGCAGCGACATCTGTCGGTTACAATAACAAGGGTTAACGCATGGTATAATAATATACTCCGCCAGGTATAGCGCTCCGAGAAAACGTGTCACGTGGGTGATACCCACTGCCGTCATCAATGTCATGGATACTCTTACACGTGCATAAGCAAGAGCAGAATAACTAATTTACAACAAGTTCGAGAGAGTAGATGATAGACGAAAGAATGGCGGACACACTATGAAACACCTGATTTTCTGTATTACCAATAGTGTGAAATTATAACTCCCCCATCTCCGTATATTGCCCCTGTGGGAATCCAATAAATCAATGTGACAACTTACTAACTCGAAATGTAACGTACAATGTGTTTTTAAATAAAAAAAATTAAAAAAATATGTGGTTTTAAAATAAATAATGTGAATTCGTACTTAAATTGAATTGCTTTGCTTGAGCGTACAAAACAAATGAAATGCTTTTAGTATTTTATTTAATAGATTATTAACTAATTTGTCTCCCAATATCTGTGTTTAATGCATTATAGTGGCAACTGGACAGTGACGTAATTGAGTGTCTCCACTCAATTACGTCTAAACTCCCAGAGCGCTAGACCTTGTTTTCTTGGGTCTTGGGTTAACGCAAATGTCGAGGCAAACATTTTGTGCAAATTGTCCGCAACGCTTGTCGTTTCGCTTTTTACCGAATAGTACCATCCCATGATGCATTATCTACCTTTTTGTCGAAAAAGTTGAGAAACTGACATAGCAGGACAGAAAAATATATTTTTAATAAATCTGCTCCACGACTTTTAGACGAAAATAAAGTAACTAATGCTACCCCAATATCGAAAAGAAAATGGGGCCGTCGGGAATTTCAATTCCCACCAGTCCCATTAATGGGGACGTTAATGGGGCAATTGGGAATATGAAATAATTTTTAAATAATTATAATTAGGTAATAAATAGGTATAAATATTAGGTAATTTTTATATATTTTATCAACTAAATATTGCACTTTTTATGTGTCGTCTCTTTTATTGGACTAGCGTGTACTCGGGATAATCCTAGAATTAGAGTGCTCGAAACCACTGAAGTCTTTCGGCAAAAGTGGGATCAAAAAATTATCCTCTTTTATTCAAGGTTGTTCAGTTGTTCTGGTGTGTGGAATGAACGAACATACAAACTTGCATAATTATTATTGTTCAAACTTTTTTGGAAAACTGGTAATTTTTCACCTATCTTACTGGCAACGTTTAGTTCTGCGAAAGCAGCGCCGCGTCTATCGGACTTCAGTGGTGGCGCGGACTCTATCACAATACCACTCAAATCAAAACCATAGTGATGTGTGGTGGTTACAAACCTGACGGTAAGCGACGGCCTGCTTGGACAGATCGTCGTAGATGATGAGGGCGTGCTTGCCATTGTCGCGGAAGAACTCTCCCATGGCGCAGCCCGAGTACGGCGCTAGGTACTGCAGGGGCGCCGCGTCGGACGCGGTGGCGGACACGATGATGGTGTAGTTGATGGCACCTGTGTAGGGGTGTGTTTATCAGAAAACTATTTTGAAAGGTTGCTATTTATGAAAGACTAGCTGTTCCGCGCCGCGTTTTACACCTCTTTGAAGCAACCTTCTTGGTAGCGACAGTAACCTCCTTTGACTTAGATGACAATTTTTTTTTAGGGTTCTGTACCTCAAAAGTAAAAACAGAACCCTCCTCATAGGATCACTTTGTTGTCCGTCTGTCAAGACCCTATCAAGTTGAAATTTATACTAAATACTTGGGTCTACGATTTCTTTCGGCTGTAAAAATATATAAGTTGTAAGTCAACGCAATCAAAAGATATGAACGTTTATGTCGCATATTTTGCGATTTCACAGGGAAATCAAAACCCTATAGGTTTTGACTTCCCGTTTCCCTAGAATCATTAATTTTGGCAAGAGGCAAGGTCTTACAGCACATATAAAGGAATAAATCTGAAAGTTATATCATATAAAAAATATTGTTTTACAATTACAAACTTACATTGTGTAGTTGTTATGTATGGAAGAAACTTATTGTCAACTACAAAGTTAAGTTTGTCTTTCAATATTTCAACTTCAGTTAGTTTTTTTTTTTGGTTCGCGCTCTGAAGGTTCCGTCCAACGGAACCCTCAGAGCACGAGTCCTACTCGTACTTGTCCGATTTTTTTCAATGATGCAATATGTCAATGTATACGTATAGACTTCAATTCTTGCCATTCCATACAAAATGTATCGGAAAAAAATTAAGCACATTTTTTTCAAGAAATGATAGAGCCAGCTATGGTAAATTTATAATGACAACTAACCAGCATCTGTCAGCCTCTTCACAATCTGGGCGACAGTGGACCTCTTCTGTCCGATGGCGACGTAGATACAGTACAGCTTCTTCTTTTCGTCATCTCCCTTGTTGAATCGCTGTTGGTTGATGATGGTGTCGATAGCGAGGGCAGTCTTGCCGGTCTGTCGGTCCCCAATTATCAACTCACGCTGGCCACGACCAATGGGCACAAGAGAGTCCACGGCCTTGATACCTAGGGATATAAAGAAGATGTTTTAAAATACAATAAGGCAGGGCGCAAACGTGGACACTTTTGTGTCTTGTGTCAGATACAAGCTACCGATGAATATTTGATTTCTATAGTGGGAAATATTAGGTTATGGCGGGAACCAAGCGAAACACTGTCGTACTTAGCACAGGTTTATTCGGAATGATATCAGGATGGTCGCCCGCCGGCGCCTACCCTCGGTTACACTTCAACGCGTTATTATAATGTACTAATGTAGGTACCGCCTTAAGCAGATGGATCAAAAAAGAAGACAATCAGAAGAATATTTATTCAGAACAAGATTTATTCTGAAGAAGCAAAGAATTAAAATATAGTTTATCTCATTCACTGTTATTAGCAAATCTTACAACAGTTTTCTTTCTTATATAAGTCTATAAAGGTTGGTCCAAAATTTTTATAAAAATCACTAAAGGTCATTCAAATCTCAGATAAGGTTTAGAGGTAAATTGAAAAGAGGGCAATACACTTTGGCCACGCTTGCTAAGCAAAGGAGAGTGCCATTGTGTAGACAGTCAATTTTCCCAGGCTTGCCGTTGCTTGTCTAGCTGACTGAGGTGAGGCCAACACTACAAGTTTGCAGGTACCACTCGGAATTGCTTGCCACGACTCGTCTCACATCGGATCAGTGTCAATCTTTCTGCACAAAACAAAGGCGCACCAGCAAACTTGGCCAGCGAATATACAGTACTCGCCTTATAATAATTTGCCTACACTTGCTATGGTTAAGGCTCAAAGAGCTATGGCCATAGTTTATTGCCGGTTTTAATGTTCATTCACTCACCGGTCTGCATAGGCTCGCGCACGGAGACACGCGGGATGATACCGGGAGCCTTGATACCGACACGCATGCGGGTCTTGGTGTTGAGCGGCCCCTTGCCGTCAATGGCGTTACCCAGGGCATCCACCACGCGGCCCAGGATCTGCTCGCCCACAGGCACGTCCACGATGGCGCCGGTACGCTTAACGATGTCGCCTTCCTTGATCAGCTTGTCGTTACCGAACACGACAACACCCACGTTGTCGGGCTCCAAGTTGAGGGCCATACCCTGGGGTTGAGAATTGTGATTTGTTTTATCTCAACTTGCTTGGCGGCAGAACGAAAAAAAGTAAGAAAATAGGACTAACTACAACTAAAAAGAATAACAGTAAAAGTCGCAAAACACATAAATAACATCCCTACATAGTTGACATCGCCAGTTTAAGGCCTTCATCTTCTAAATGCAAACCACTAGGGACTGAAATCATTGTTTCTTACCTAGGTACCTACAAGACCAGAATGAATGACATAATAAGTATTTTCTAGGTCTACATGCTCCATCTTCGACTACAATTTTTCCATTCATTCATCCAGCATTCCATCCTAAATAATTTTATATTTATTATATATAATTTTTTTTTCTAATAATTTTATTTCCACATCCAGTCTACATCAATGGACAAAACATGCCATTAACCCATGCAAAATTTATTTGCTTAACAAATTCCTACATTCTTTTTAAACAATGTACTTACTTCTATGTGGTTTGGGTATAAATTAAAATGTAATTTTAAAGAATAAAATTGCAAAATAAATCTGTATCAAACCTTAAGACCGGAGGAGAATTCCACCATCTCCTCAGCCTGGATGTTCTTAAGACCATACACACGGGCGATACCATCACCAATGCTCAGCACACGGCCTGTTTCTTCCAAGTCAGCCTGTAAAGGAGGGATTACATAATCAGTTTTGCAAGATCATCAAGCTTCAAAGTGAACATTTAATTGTAAGAATTAGATAAATTAGTATTTCGATTTTTTCTGGTAAACTAGTTTCTGTGAACGCGGTTGGCATACTCGAATATTCATACTACTATTTTTTTTGAAAACCATAAATTTTGCTAAGTTTTTGAACATAAGATTGTAACTGATCTACCCAGTGAAATATTAAGGAAAATGTTTTTATTCAATTTTAAGTGTTATTGCAAAAGGAAAAGCAAAAAAACTTTTTTTTTACGTTTTATTGAGTTCTGAGCTCAATCGGCATGATCCCGGTATCCCGGGATTGCATGCAGCAGGTAATCATAAATTAGTAGAAGTTCAATTATCATATTAGTCAAGTACGCTTCTTACTTTTTACATTCACTTTTCTAATCATCTATACTTTTACACGGAATAAAAGTGGTTCGGCCCGATTGCGAGGCTGGGATCATAAACTCGAGACGGCGGGAATAAACCAGGCTGATTCCTGTAATCATTCTGATTTCATGTGTGCCTTGCAACCCAGGTAGACCCTAATGACTTATGCCTATTTCAGAATGTTGCTATACCAGAGCTTAACTTGTATTTTGAATAATGAGGCTCACATCATCTTACTTTTTCATTAATGGGGGAGAAAATTTAATGAAAATTTGTGCAAAAAATAATAAGTGGGACTTTTTCATATAGCTTCAATAATAATAATTATCGCTATAAATAAGATCTGCATTAGATGGTAAAAAAAACTGAAAGAAAACTAAATTCTGATAATTTATGCCAGGTTCCACGTCTCATCATTTAAGTTAATAAGTTCAGATTTTTATCACGCATCTGTCTGAGCTGACAAAAACCTGCAATGAGTAGGTATACGGATTAGAAACAAAGTTGTAGGTCTTTATGTATACTGCAGTCTACTGCAGTCAGAGTGGAATGAACTTGCAATAAATAGGTCATGGATCAATACTGTCCCCAATCCATTTCAGCAGAAGTTTTTCTAATACTAATGGAGGTTTGTCTTTTCTCGACTTGACCCTTTATTAGGCAGCTGCTACACTCATCATCATCATAATCAGCCTTTTAACAGTCCACTGCTAGACTTTTAGCCTACCCCCAAAAGGGTGATTGGGCCATATCCACCACGCTGGCCCAGCAGGCCTAGCACGGGCTGTGGATAAATAGTCTTTCCACTGTTTTTATCCACGCCTAGACGCGACAAAGCTAGAATATGGATACGTTTGTCTTTATCTAGCCGGATAAAAACGGTGGAAAGACAATATGTCCACGGCCCGTGCTAGGCCTGCTGTGCGGGTTGGAGGAATCACATACGCCATTGAATTCCTTCTTTCATAATGTTTTTCTTCACTGAAAAGCCAGTGCGCAGTAGTATGAAAACCACACTATATTACTAAAAAGAAAAAAGCTTATGTAAATTTAAAAATAATTAGTCTTAGTTCGGCTGAGCTAAGATCAACTTTTATATTTATATCAGCTGTTTTCCATCCAGAACAGCTGATCAAGGTTTATATCTTTTTTTATTACTAAAAATGTTAAGTTTTACTAAAAACTGTGAATATTTTGGTTAAATGTGAAGAGCTTAGGTATCCAGTTCTCAGATAACTACTATAGATCTAGTTCCAGTTACTGATAACCTCTAATTGGTAACTGACAGAAAGGGGATGGGTTTATGTAACATGACAACACTAACCTTGGGTGCTGCACCCAGGATCCTCTCCTCCAGGATAGTGGAGATTTCGGCGGCTCTCTGGGTGGTAGACACATGGAGCTTGCGCGCGGCCACCGTCACGGCGGGCACCGCGGCCTTTGCTACCTGCCAACACATAACCAAAACTCAACATCACATCACTAGAAAAACACATCTTCGTTTACGATTTTTAACCCGTTACACTTGTTTTTACTCCTTAAGTGACCTTTCAAGGATATTTCACACTGATTTTGTCACTAAACCACGATTTATATCTGATAAAAATCACCGATCGCCCATTATTACATAACACCGATCACACACTTTTTACAACTAGAGTAAATAAAATTGGTTGGATATTGTAACGGAATATTCATTATTAGATTATGTAACATAATTAGCGCCTGGAACATGGAATATCTAAGAAATATAATCATTAAATCGTAGTCCATGAACATATCGGAACATGATCACCCGGTGTGGTTTCGATGTTTCAGGCTGTAAGACACTTTTATTGTAATACTGAATTAACAAATACCTGACTGGCGGCATTTGGAAGGCGCCTGGCCACCGAGCCGGCAATACGAGCGGAGATCAGCGACATTTTTCACAAACTCTTTTTATCAATGGCAGACAGAACGCCCGTAATTTTTCTCCGCTCGTAATCGTTCGTACCGGAAGAGGCAAAATTAATCTATGTCTGTGGTCTATGCGCATTGGAACAGTCAAGTTCCAAAACAAAAAAAATATTTGGTGTTTTTTTTTAATCAGGCCTAACAGTTATGCATAGTCTGCACTGCAGTGCATGCAATGAACCTTCATTTATCATGATAAAAGCAGATAAATAATAATTGATTTTGCTAAATTCTTATGCATATGACACATAAATCCTAAATATATTTAATTGACACAACGAGATAGGGAATTTTATCCGATGTTTTTTGAACGCATTTTGTCAATAAGTCAAAAAGGAATACATGGAAAATCAAAACAAATCCTTGTTAGTGTAATTTCACGTATTTACGTAATATAAGGTAAATATAATTAAATTAAAAGTTAAAAATAATTTCAGATATATTATTATAATGTTATATTCATTCCTTCGTATTATAAAAATATATATAATATTATGAATATTTTAATAGCGTTCCGTTTCATCTATGGTTACATTGAAAGATTTAACCGAGACAGCGGAGATAATAAACATGATGAGCTCAAAGTGAATATTTATATTTATATATCGGTATTTTCGGTGATTAACATCAAAGATTTAATATAAGTCAATAATCATGGCAAACTCCTCTAGGATGCCTACTATCATACTATAATATATTATAGCGTGAATTGAAACGTGTGACCAGCTGATTAGCACATGTTACGTCATAAAAATGTCATTGTCAGCTGTCTTATCTAAGCTGTCATGTGTGTCATTGTCATTTTTATTAATTTAATCAACTTCAGCCAGTTTCATGCATATCTCGTCTCGAGTGGAAATGCGGAATATAAAAATAATCAAAAATTCGTTTCGTTTGCGTTGTGTGGCGTTTTGTAGTTTTTTGCGTACGACTTCTCTTATCCTTAACACGGGTTTGCCATCCCACTTTTCTACAGACACATAAATAATATGATTGTTTATTGAAATCAAGGTGTTTATATTGTGTAAGTTAAAGTGAAATCTCTAAAAAAACATTAAACGCCTGTAGACACCGCAATGGCTTTATTCGATAAAAAATTTCAATTAAAAGCTACTTTGGATGATACAGAAAAACTGGTTTGCACAGTAGAAAATGCACAAAACATCAACAAACACACAGTAAGTATTTTAAACTAAAATTCAATGGCCTTGCTTAGCTTGTATAATAACTTTACAAAACAAATTATTGAATGAGTAGGTTGACTAGGTCATTAAGTTGTATACATATCCATCTATCTGTTGCCTTCTCATGGCTAAACGGCTGGACTGGTCCTGATAAAATTTACCAAGTATGTAGTGTACAGTTGCGCACCAGTAAAATCGCCAGGATTTGACGGCTGTAATGATAATATGTTAATATGTAGAATTGGGAACAATTCGTTTCAATCACCCTGAAGATATAATTTGTTTAATCTTGTCCATCTCGCAAACTGCATTTATTGACTTTGCCAATTTTGTGTTTGTAAAGTTCAGTGCTATCTATGGTGCTATTGAGATGAGGTTAAGAAAAAAAAAACTCGGGGTGAATTTTTGTCTCCAATGTGAATGATATATTACCATATTGAACTTTAAAAAATCTCAACAAAACAAGCTGTATTAATACCAATGTCCTCAACAGGAATACACACTCCGAGTACAAAGAGGTTCAAGTAAAGAAAATAGGTGGAATGTGTCCCGCCGCTTCAGAGACTTTGCTGCATTGCATGCTGTTTTACAACAGTCAAATATTGAGCTGCCGTTGCCTCCTAAGAAGCTTATAGGAAACATGCAACCTACCTTTATTGCAGAAAGACAACTTGCTCTTCAGGTAAACAAATCATAAAAGCAATGCTAACCTAATATGCACTCAGCGAAATAGTAAGAATAGAATATAATATTATTTATTATCATGTAGTTGCGTTAACAGAGATTTTACAAATATAAAGTATTACTAACACGTCTACATGGACTTGTCAAAAAAACTATTACATCAATTCCGAATTTGCGAATATTTAAACAGCTATTAATATTCTGTCTCCCTCAAAAAACGAAAAAACACATAGTATGAAGGGTAATAAAAGATTCTGAGTAAGTGAAGAGCTCTTGTGTTCCCTGAAAAGTACAACCAACACCAGTTGTCAAAGAGAGTAAACAGGAAAGCATGCTCCACCTAGTCCACGTCTTTGCGGACAAACATAAACCCTTCATGAACAAACAAAGTGATCCTATAAGGGTTCAGTGTTTTCCTAAAATCCAAACTACTGGAATGATTGATGAAATTTTTGTGGGACCAATCTGAAAGTACATAATAAAATATATATCCTACTAATATAATAAACGCGAAAGTTTGTTTGTATGGATGTTTGTTCCTCTTTCACGCAAAAACTACCAAATAGATTTTAATGAAAGTTTACAATAATATAGCTTATACATTAGAATAACACATAGGCTATAATGGGTTGTAGTAGCGAAGCCGAAGGACGAGCTCTACACGTACGAAGTAGCGAGTTTCAGCTAGTATTGAAATTAAAAAATAATTTTCCAAATTGTTTAATAAATTACTGAGTTCTGAGGTAACAAATATTAAAAATACAACTGAATTGAGAACCCCCTCCTTTATTGAAGTCGCTAAAAACAAGGCTTGAATATGTACCTTTGTTACGTTGAAAATTACATATAATATTGTTTAGAGTAGCACCTAGGGATAAGCAGTCTATTTTAAAATCTTTTAAAACTAGAATAAAAATACCTATTATTAAACTCATAATTTCTTAATAAGGTACCATGGTAAGATTTCCATACTAAGGTTGCCTGGAAGAGATCGCTTATAGCGATAAGGCCGCCAATTGTTTCACTAGTATTAAGTAGGTTTTGTCTTATCTAAGTAATTTCTGGTGTGAACAATAAAGAGTTATCTATTTAATTTCAGTCCCGATAAACACTAGCCTTTGATTTCAGGATTACATAAATGAAGTTCTTAGACACCAAATATTGACTCTGTCACTGCATGTCAGAAGTTTTCTAGACCCAAGTAACTACTCTACAGCAATTGCAGGTAAGCAAATTCTAATAAGAACACAATTTGATACAAATTAACTCTCAATACTGAATTGAACAATTTTACAAGCTTTTATTTAACTTGCAATGTATGTATGTAACTATGTTTGTTCGGGTGGAATCTTGCAACTCAATTTTGAAGCAGATATCTTCTTGAGCTGAAATTTTGCATACACATTTAGTTTCGATAACTGCATGGTTAGCTAAATGAATTCATTCTAAATCCAATATGGTGGACTCCCAAAGATGGCGGACCAGTTATTTTTATTCACCCCCATGATATGGGTATCAAATGAATAGATTTGCTGAGAAAAATACGAAGAGATTTTAAAATTTAAATTTTATAACTTAGTTCTTGTTGTTATAAAAAGAAATAGGCAGAGAAGAGTAAAAAGCCAGAACTATTGCTTTGTAAATTGTTATTTAAAACAGCTGGTTTAAATTAACCTTGCATTATCATTTTGTTGAATATTTTCAATGTCATCTTTAAACAAAACATAATTTTAAGTTATTAAGGTTTTACCCACTGCATAAAGGAAGGTAATGTTACCATTTCACAAGCAAACCTAAAGACAGCAATACATGGTCATAGACCATAGCTCGCTAAGTCAAGATGAGTACTAATGTATAGAAAGCCAATTTGCCTAGGCTTGCCATTAGTAGTCGTCATTCAACCTGGTGACGAAGTGCAGACGAACGCCAACGTCTATAGGGCTTAAGTGGCGTGCCTTCCCACCACTCAGGATCGCTCGCCAGACCTCTTTGATAAGAGGTCTGGCGAGCGATCTGTAGCGAGAAAAAACGATCTGTAGTGATCTACAGATCATTTTTTCTGGGCAAGCATGCTCCAGAGATACAAGATATTAAATTGATTAAAACGAGGTTTTCCCACTTTTAAGCAACGTTACAGATGACCATAAAGCTTAATATATTCCAGAGCGGCGCCTTCGGTTTTTTTCTGGTGGCTTTCTGGTTTGTATTAACGGCCTATTATCCGAGTCGCGTAGGCAACAAAACGCTCCCTCAGCCCTCGCCAAGTTATAGCGACGATGTATTTTGCCACGCAAGAGTCAGGACGCCCGCGGGAGGAGTGCAACGACAAAAAAGAACATAAGTCCGACCTCGATGACGCCTGGCGCGGTACTGAACGCGGCGTGCGCAAATTCTAGCGACCTTTTTACGCTTTTAATTTCACTAAAAAACGAAACTATTCACTATCAAAATTCTATCCAAATAAAAAAATGCTGAATAAAATTGCCTTTCAGTACATGCAATTTCCAGGTTGTTACGAGCTTTTATTAGAGCATAAAACGAAAAAAATATACTAAACCACTTTGTTTTAGATTTTTTTTTTATCGAGGAAAGTTTATTCTATCGTGTTTTGAACCAAATCATAAACTCAAACACAGATGTATCTGTGACATGTATTTTTTTCCAGCTCAAATATTGTAATTTAACTGAATAAAATTGATTTAAAACCGTCAAATTTGGTAAAAGAGGCCGTTAAAGTTGCATTTAGTGGAGCAAAACCATGGCGCTTACACACAGTCGTGCGTTCCACTACTGCTATTTTTGTAATTTTTCTCATATATGTATTTCGAAAAGTGTAGCTGTAATGTAAAATCTAACTTTACGGTTCCCTCCATTATTACGAAATCTGTGTGTATATTAAGATATCGTAAAAATAATTTAGAACTTTTGGTAGAACCAGAGTCACCGACATAGCTGTTAAAATTTGCAAGTTGAAGTGGCAATGGGCAGGCCACATCGCTCGAAGAACCGATAACCGATGGGGAAGAAAGGTTCTGGAGTGGAGACCACGAACCGGAAGACGCAGCGTAGGTAGGCCTCCCACTAGATGGACCGACGACATTGTGAGAGTCGCGGGCATCCAGTGGATGCAAAAGGCAGGCTGTCGTTCAGTGTGGAGGTTAAAGGGGGAGGCCTATGTTCAGCAGTGGACGTCTTCTGGCTGATGATGATGATGATGAGACATCATTTAGTAAATAGGTATTTGACGGAATCAAAAAAAACCAGGAAGAACAGCTCAAATCAGTGTTATCTTTTTTCTATCGAGTTAGTTTCTATCTATTTCTATCTAGATTGTGTTTTTAGGTCTTTACGGTTTCCTAGATAAAACAATCAATTTTGATATGATGCCATTTTTAAGCTAACCACGGAAGTAGACTAACTAAAACTAGCGTGACCATAATTGCTAATAGTGGGAAAAGAGGGCCTTAAACAAAAATGTAATTGAGTGTGGTAAAACATACACACAAACGAATGCATTTGTAATACTAATTTTGATTACAACAGTTCCACAAAAACACAATTAAAGGAAGTGTGTAGGATACCTGAAACTACATACCTATTTACACCTAAGCTAGTAATAGCGGTCACATGACCAACATATTGATTTCAAGGCCGATACTGTGTGAGCGACAGCTAGTTACATAGTGACACTAATACCAATCTGATGCAATTTGATACAAAATTCCATTCACAGGTTGAGTTTTCTTGACTTAATTTAATTAACATATTAATCTTTGACAATAGGGTATTTTACTGTAAATTATTATAACACCGGCTTGCACTCACGATTATGTTTTTATAATGAATCCTCACGCGAGTTTTGATCAAGCATTTGACTGTATTAAAAATATAATTCAGACGTGTAATACTAGAAGTTTATTTTTAAAATTATTTATTTACTTAAAATATAACAAAAAAACGTTTTTCAGATAAATAGAATATAAAAATATGTTTTTCATTGATTACGTGACTTGACTGCAAACGCTCTATGTAGGTCGAATGTCCTTATGACGTCACAGAAACGAGAAGAAATCGTTTGCTTATGTGTGACGCCACATATCACGTGGCCCCATAAATGTCAAAGAGAGCATTTACGCGGTAATTTAATAATTTAAACACAAATATTGAAAATTATGAGGATGAAATCATAAGATTGCTTTATACTTTAATATAATAAACAATTTAAGATGGTTCCGTAAAATCAGTCAAATACTCTTTTGTGTACGGCTTCATTTTTGTACGGAGCCGCCTGATCGCGGTTCCATACAAAAGAGTTATCACGACGCTTCCAACGTCGCTGTCGCCCCGTTGTCTGCTGAAGTCGATGAGTGTTCTAACAGTGTACAACTGAATCCTCTTTCAGATCAAGCACTGCAGACAGTGTCGATCGCACTGCGAGGCGATGGACGATACGAACTGAAAGGGCCATTGCACGATATCGGGTGGCGGATACGGAAGCATTACTTCTCGGTATGTTCCTACATATGTATGTATGCAGGATTAGCGTAAATAATTGTATTTATGCTCGATCCAAGCATTTATTTTCTCTGATAGTTGCAATACGGCCAATGATTGGAACAACCTGCCCGCTTCCTTGTTTCCTGAGAGATATAATCTGGGTCTTTTCGAGGCAAGAGTGAATCTTCTAGTAGAGGGTATCTTCTAAGTCTGCGTGCTTCATCGTCGGCCAAATCGTCGCTTACCAACAGGCGAGTTGGAGGCTACAAGTGGACGAAACCGCAATAAAAAAAATAAAAAAAAACAATATCCACGAATTTTTTTCACTTTCTTTATTTTTTTAAGGTAAGCAGGTACCCAATATACTCCAGTGAAATATTAAAAGAAACTGTTTTTTTCATCCTTTTACAATGTTATTGCAGCTGTCAGATCAAATAAATGCTTGGACCGAGTTTTAGGTTTTCGCGGTTATTACACATTGAAATGAAACTCTTTTAACGGATTTTATCACGTTTTTAATTTTTTTTCCGACGTTCGAATACTTTTCAGTGTCCATGGTTGCTCCATAGTCACAGATATACTAATTGGCGGATGTGTATAGAAATGTTATGAAATTATTTACAAGTACATACACAATTACACACTGCGTACGTTTTGATCAAAAATTATCGGCGAAGTGTGTAATTTCAATGTGTATATTCATAAGTACATAAAAGTTTGCAATTGAGAAAAAATCGTATACCTAAGTGTGACATCAAACATCTTTTATGATAGATGCGAGATGCAAAGAGAGCCATAGCTTGAACACTGCCTGAATGGGTGTTCCCCGATAGTTACAATCTGGGTGTCTTCAAATCGCAAGTGAATCGGTTTCTTCTAGGCAAGCGTGCTCCATCGTAGACCGCGTCATAGACGTGTTGGCGGTCAAAGGCAAGCCATCACTCGCTTACCACCAGGCGAGTTGGTGGCAAAAGGTAGATCAATTCTAAATAAAAAAATAAAAAATAAAAAAAACTGCTTTGAAAATGTACCTACGCCACCTACTATGCGCAACCGTGGACCTATACCTATGAAATTCAACGAAATTTGATATTACGTGCATTCTATACTCCATACATACCAGTAGAGTAAGTAGGCATAAGCAAAATCTGAGCCGATTTCCATGAACTCGCTTGTATGTATGAAAATTGTATCTCATTTTAATGTATTCAGAAGTTATTTGCGTACATTTAATCAGCATAATTATTGTAAGAATTCGCGTCCATTCACCTGCAGGATGACTCACACAGGACATTGTAAGCCTTATCGGTCTGTGATAAAAATATAATACTGTTTGACGAGTGTTTTGACTAAAACATCTCAGCTCGTGCGTAGTGGGGCACTGTGACTGACGATACTTGGAAATTGATATTGGGATAATTACTAACGTAGTAACATACGTGGGAATTTCGTACGCTGGACCGCCGACTGAATAACGGGAGAGAAAGAGAAAATTTTCTTTTCTTACACAAGCGCGGTCGCTGAAAGAATATGTCTCACAGTTGCCATAACATCGTAAAAAACTGAACGAAAAAAGTAAATTCTGTTGTTTTTATTAGCTTTTTGAACGTAAGATTGTAGCTGGTAGCCGATTTACTAAAAAAATTAACATTAATTATGTGTAACTATTCACTGTTACTATGAATAATCTATGAGTAATCGGTAGGCTAAAAGTTCAGCAGTGGACTTTTAAAAGGCTGATTATGATGATGATGTGTAACTGCAGTCCGGCCGCTAATTATTTGCTCTGACAACTGCCATAAAAAAGTAAAAAAGCTGAATAAAAACAACTTCCTTTAATATTTCACTGAAGTATATTAGATACCTGCTACAGTCTTACGTTCAAAAACCTAATAAAAGTGATCAGAATTCGTGGTTTTCTTTCAGCTTTTTACAATGTTTACAGTGTAAGACACCGTATTCTGCAACACAGCTCACGCTAACGCAGCAGGCAGGGTTCCTCCTTTATTTTGTGCTTCTTATGTAACAATAAATAAATTTTGTATGTATTTTGTATTTGTATTGCAACTGTCAGAACAAACAATAACAGTCGCTGAGGTACCACCTTAAAATGAGATCATAATTATCGTTTACATCCAGGCGAGTTGGTGGTCAAATGAAGCCCTAAACGTTAAAAAAGGAATGATAAAATAGTTCTAACATCCTAATTAGATATAACTAGGCCACGAATTAGAAAAACTAACTCTGTCTAGGGTGTCAAATACAACGACCGTGGTTCCACAACATCCGGATGCGGGAAAAATAAACGACACTTTTCTAAAAATATCTATCTGTTCCGCTGCGGGACTCGAACCCGCTCTACCGCGGAGCCGCGGAGGCTATCAGCTCCCGTAAGTAACTAAGAAGAGTACAGGGCGATTCTCGGATACCTGGGCCCTGATTCACTATCTACAAACACGCTCGTAACGCGGCGCGTTAAGTTAACCTCTAAAAGTTGGTCATTATCACAGAAAATATTTTTTGTTTAAATTAGAACGGCTGTCACGTCGGCGGCTGCATTTTTGTAAGAAATTTGTTGTAGCCAGCACCCATATAAACGAAACGTCAGTCATACGAAATCAGTTATCAACTGTGATGCGGAGTTTGACGCGTTGATCTAAATAAGAATGTTCAATCAAGGTTCACGCATATGCCTGGTAACAGATTTTCCTTCTGATATCCGTTCTATTTACTTCTCTTTTCTGTGCTCTTTATACAGGAATAGAGGCCAAATTTTTAGAGGTTAACTTAACGCGCCGCGTTACGTGCGTGTTAAAGTTAGTGAATCAGGGCCCTGCAAACTCGGCATTAAGTAACTTTAACTATGAGACAAACCCGTTGTTTTTTTTTTTTGTAGTTTGTTTTTCGTTCTCTCCATATGGGATGCAAAGATATGGTCGAAGATGTAGCACGCATGCCTAGATAATACCTATTCCTATTGTCTTTAACAACCCCGGATTGTGCGTATTCGGAAAGACAAACTCAGATAAAGAGTTCCACACGACCACACCTCTGCTGTTCCGTTTAGAAAAGTGGAGTGTTCATAAGGTGTTAGCCTTTCATGGAAAGTAACTTTTTTTGCTATTTCAGGGTTGGTCCCATTGTAAAGTTGTTCAATGATAGTGCAATGAACTTTTTAGTTTGAGCTATCCGCAAATTTCCCTGTATAAAAATAATCATGTTTTCACTCTAAATTATACAAGCACATCAAAAGATATTTATATTTCAGGTAATCGACACAGAAAGCAAAGTGAAATGTATGCTTTCATGGCAGAATTACGGTCCTGACAGATGTTTATGCGACAAGGACCTACCGGCTGCTTTCAAAAGTTTACAAGCTATATCCGTGAGTATATAGAGAAATCATTTTGTGGTTTATTATTTTATAGTATACTAGCTGACCCGACAGACGTTGTCTTGTCTTAGAAATGTCAAACGCGCGAAGTTAAAATCGTCGTTAAGTTTTCTAAAAATTTCCAATATTCTTATTTTTTTCTTTCCGTAAGAACATTCTACAGAGTTAAAAAAACTTTAAAAAACAAGATGAATGAAATCGGTAAAGTCGTTCTCAAGTTATGGCGTGACCAAGCTAAATAGCGATTCATTTTTATATACATAGATAGATAAAGAATAGATCTACGTTTGGCCGCCAACTCGCCTAAGCGACGTTGCGGCCGAGGATGGAACACGTTGATCTAGAAGAAATCTATTCACTAGGCTTGAAGATGCCTAGATTGTAGTTATCAGGAAACAAAGAGGACGGCAGGGAGTTCCATTCTTAGGCAGTACGTATCATAAATGACGATCCAAATCCTTGAGTACGAATCTTTGTAATTTCCACGAGGAAGGGGTAGTGTGTAGTCCTTCTACTTTTACATTGACTGACTGTTGACGCCTAAGAGCCTTATTGCACAAGTCTGATGGCGATGGTGATCTTATGCCATTAGAGGGTTACCACCCGTCCGGATTTGTCCCGACATGTCTTTAAAACTTTAAAACCTTTGTCAGACATTTTTAGCTTGGGCCATGTAAAACGAGCAAATTTAATCTTGATAAACGTCTCGCTAAACACAAAACAAAAATCTTCTTCTTAGAATTAACCAAGACACTGAAATGTCCGGACTTTTATTAAAATATCGGGCTTAGAAAAAAACAACGAATAATTATTCTTTATTTGACAAAAAATCATTTATGCCATAGGACGTCCACTGCTGGACATAGGCCTCCCCGTCGATCTCCAAAAGGGCCGGTTGTAGCGGCCTGCATCCAGCGTTTCCCAGCGTGTCCCTTGTTTGCGGTTTCTTTTAGGTTAATTTACACTCAATATTTAGTCAATCATAAAAAATGCGATATGATTGCACGTAGTTAAGATTTAACTGCGATAAAACTGCGCATTAATTGTATCCTTACTAGGCAAGCCTGTATCAAGGAAACCGCAAACAAGCAACAGTTAATATAAACAAAAGCTTATTGGCACGACAGTAAATCGATTAGGTAAGGACATTTCAAATTTTGATATGGTAACCCTACAATAGAGGGGCATCCTCAACAGACTTACGCAATAAGGCATGGTTATTAGGTGAACACTTTCAGACAACTAGCGCTAATCGACTAATGTACATGTGTAATGTGTATGTGTGTATGTATGTATGTATGTGTATGTGTTTACATCGCTCATGAATGATACTTGAGAATTGCGGGTTTATTATGGACGTCCGTTCGTAATTCTAATTGCGATCGTGTACAGTCTCGCTCAAACTTCGTGGTGCGAGTAAGTAGATGGTACGGTTTGGTACGCGATCGTAATCAGAATCACGAACGGACATCCATAATAATCCCGCAGATTTGACTTTGTGCTGGTCAATCACCATTCAGTATTCCACCCCTGCGCGCCTCACGCAGTTGTCTGAATTATTTGCATTGCAAATGAGTATGTAATGTCTATTCTACAGAGCAGCTAGCCATTGTGGACAACCAATCACTTATAATAAAGGAACTTTAGTATGCAGTACTATTATCTGCTGATAGTGACGTCAATAGTTCTTATTGGCTTATTGACCGCCATTGTTGTTCACAACAAAGTTTTCTAATATCAATACAGACTGAACGTAAGAAGGGTTAATGGCCATCAAAAATGACAAAATTCTAAAAATACCTAAGAAATATTACCTTGTTTTTTTTATAGAATAAGTGGCAAACAAGCTACGGGCCACCTGATGGTAAGTGGTCGCCGATGCCTATAGACACCTACAATACCCGTGGCATTTTCAGTGCGTTGCTTACCTTTGAGGACTGTCTTCACCCTTCGTTTGAAGCAGTCCAAATTATACTTCGGAAAACCTACGTATTTACCTATAGTAAAACTAATTTATATTGTCATCTATAAATTTTTATTTCAGCATCCTTACATAGACCAAATACTAGCAATACACGGTTTAGAATCTGGCGTTTATGTAGTTAGAAGAATACATGAAAATGGCACCGTTAGAGACATTTTGTACGGGACTGAGTATTGTAAGAGCTATTTAGCCAAATATGGGAATCCTCGATTGAGGAAACCGTTCACGAGTGGACAGATAGCGCACTATGGGTATCAGATACTGCAAGCGTTGAAATTCCTGCATGAAAAAGGATTGCCTCATGGTGAGTTTTTTTTTTTTTTTTCATTTAAACTAAATGTTATTTGTAATGTAAAAAATGCACACACGTCTTATACTTACATCCTTGTCCTTACATGCTTTATCAAGCATTGACGCTCCTACGCGGCGCCGGAATCATGTGTAGTGCATGTTAACGCACTTGCGCAGCCAATCATTTAAGCCTATCATGTTCCCACTGCTGGGACTCAGGCCATCTCTCAGAGAGAGAGAGGATGGGCCCTAATCAATGACAATATAACCACTTGACTGCTTATCCTTTACCCCGCGTAAGCCAAAGGTTCTAAAATGTCAAACTAAACTATTTCGAGCCGGCCAATCATAGGCGTGAATTGAATGAATGACTTTTGGGACTCCAATCACAAGCTTCGAGTCGCGTCGATTCTCCAATCACAAGCTGCCCCCCGCGTGACAAGGCTTCATTTTGCAAAAGGGAATTTTGACTACATGCGCGATTAAGTGGTTATATTATCTTTGGCCCTAATCCACCATGCACGCCCAGTGCAGGCGGTGAATGTCATACGTCTTTGAACTTTTGAGGTTCTTGGACATACCGGTTTCCTCACGATGTTTCTCCTTCGCCGTTTTTGAGCGATGGCATCAAAACACAGCCAATGCCGAGACGCAACGCATTTGGGTTCGCTAGGGTCTGTACCAGGCGTAATGTACATAGCGTAAGGACTGTGCAGTACAGGTGCTTCTTTTTTGCGCGGCTAACATGCGCTGTGTGCAAGTACCGTGAACCATCCACCCAAGTAAATAACTCGATCTGGCGCGCGCACGGCCTGCTTTCACGGATTACAGATTCACTTCCCTAGTTCATATGAAAACCAAACATTAGGGTATTATTACATTGTTTCAAGCGGTCGGTCGTTGTTACCAGAATCTGCATTATTTTTCTAGGTCACATACATCCCGGCAATATCGCCATCCAGAACCAACGAGCGCAGCTTTTAGATGTGGAGAATATTCTCCTAGGCGGTAGCTCCCTCTACCGGCCCCATTTGTTACAACTGCGCCGCACTAGCGCTGAGGCGGTCGATGTCTACTGTTTCGCCAGAACTCTATACGAAATGGCGTTTGCGACGCCGCTGGAAGATTATTATTGCGATGATTATCCCGACTGTGATATGGAGCTGGGTAAGATTATTAATACTAGCCTTCTTCGGACACGTTTCAAGATGAAATTATCAGGCCATAGAACGCCTCGTTGTCCAGGGAAAGGTGGAAGGCACTAGACCGCGCGGGAGGTCACCCATGCGATGGACCAACCAGATCAAGTCTGCAATGGGTGGTACCTTAAACGAGTGCAGCAGGATGACCTCCAGCAGAGAGAGATGGCGAGACATCGTGAAGCGCATCCTATCTGCCCCGTCCAATACTACTACATGACGACCACGACCGCTCTGCCAAGAGCGAAACGACTAAGAAGAAGAAGATTATTAAAAATATCATCATAATCCGCCCTTTTTTAACAGTCCACTGCTGGACTTTTAGCCTATCCCTGAAAGGGTGATTGTGCCATAACCACCACGCTGGCCCAGTTGCGGGTTGATGGATTCACATACGCCATTGAATTCCTTCTCCGTACGTATGCAGGTTTCCTCACGATGTTTTCCTTCACCGAAAAGCCAATGGTATGAAAATCCGTACATAAGCTCCAAAGAGCTCATTGGTACGGGCCCGGGGTTTGAACCCGCGACCTCACGCTTTCAAGTGTAGCGGTATCCCAAATGGGCTACCACGGCTTCGTAAATTAAAAATATATGTTACTACTATTGTCCTGGTTGTTTTAAGGGTGTCTACAACTACTTCTGATTTGCCGCTCTTTTAAAAAAGAGGAGAAATAAACTCTGAGTGACATATTATTTTAACAGAAAAACCAACAGTACACATTAAATAATACAAATAACACTTTCTTATACTTAATATAGTTCTGATATGTGCACCTTTAACGCGAGGAAACTAGACCACATTTTAAATATCTTAAAGATGGTATGTCTAGCGTTATTTTATTCATTAAGCAGACTAAATCCCTTCCAGAATCCGTGCTGCGCCTCTGCCTATCATCTTCCGCGTGCAAGCACGGCCAGCCCTCGATAGAAGACCTGCTCCGCCACCAGTTCTTCTGCCAGGCGCCCCTGAACGGCCTCACGAGGATGACTGAAGATTCCAGAGCGCATTTGAAGTTCCCCATATCGTTGAAGGAGGAGCTCAGGAATGTGGTCACATGTTTTGAAGCGAGATTGAGGATGGAACAGAAATTGGTAAAAGCTGGTTTTAGACTGGTAATGGGAGTATATTCGGATGCCTTGAAGTAGATATATATATATTGCTTGTTTGATATAGGAGCGAAGTGCAAGAAAAGAAGTCAGGATACAGCAAATTCTTGGTTCAGAAGAAGAAATGAAAAAACAGAGGCGAAGAGCGGTAAGTAGTTATTCTTTACTAGCTGCGCCCCGCGGTTTCACCCGCTTTATATCTGGGATAAAAGTACTCTTAACATCTACATAAGTTCTTATAACATCTGCCAGTGACGGATGAAAACAATGCAACCTCTTTGAATCAACCTCCTTGGTAGTAACAGCAACCTCTTTTTTTATGATTTAATATGTCATTCTTTGTCTGTTTTTAGAAAATATTGATTAATTTGGGAAAATATTAAAACACAACAAAAATATGTTGATCCGATCGCTACCTAACTCGACAGGATCACTCGCTGGGCTAAGAATGCGAGACAAATTCATCAAAATCGTACCAGCCGTTTCGGAGTCCATAGGGAACATACATACACACATCGCCTTTTGTTATATATGTCGGCGCGTCGATTTTTTATGTGGTAAAAAAACGGAACTGACAGTTAACGTTTCGGCACTCGAACGCAACTACCGTCGGATAGTTTTTAAGGTTTAGATTATTTAGTTAGGCGTCACCTAGCTTAGTTTTGGTGGACTAGTAATGGAGGTGGCGCCATCACTGGTGTAACGCTGCAGTAACTTACCCTGCTGAAATTGTTTACGGATGTGTCGTTGGCGACCAATCAACGTTTAGCAATTTCGGATACCGTCCGGAAGAGGCGCTAGTGAGGGCGCGCGGACATACGAGGCTCGGTGGAGCTCAGTTTGAATTTGGAGTTGTTGGAGGCTCAGAGCATATTTTTATTTGCTCTGAGGTTGGAGGGTGGCAGGGCAGCGTTCGTTACAAGGCGGAACACTTTGTTCCCAAGTAATTTGATATTGTAATTATTAATCATAGTGCTACGGAATAAAAACTGTGTCAATGTAGGTGCGATGTGTCATTCTCCTCGCCCGCTATACTCACGCCGTAGAACCACCATATCTGATGTAGATCGGCCGCCGGCCCTCACGTGCCTACATACATAAATATAACTAGCTGACCCGACAGACGTTGTCCTGTCTTAAAAATGAAAAACGCGCGAAGTTAAAATCGTTATGTTTTCTGAAATTATCAAATTTTCCAAATTCAAATTCAAATTCAAAATATTTATTTGTCAGAACATGGTAGGTACACATACATATAAAGTAGCATACATGGTCGTAATAATGGAGACGTATCTCATGTCCTTGCCTGTTACAGCGTACAAATGTTAGTTTTTTATATATATTATTATTAGTTTTTGTTAATGTTAAAAAAATTACGAAATTATGTCTAAGTTAGAATATTGTTAGAATCATATTTTGGTTTGGTTGTATTTTATACCCTAATTAGATGTTTATTACTACCTATATAAGCTATTATTATCATTTTATCTTTTCCTAGTACCTAGTCTCGATTTTGTCAATTATTTAGTCTACATTACATATCAAAACATTTTTATCATTAAGGAATTCTGAAATTTCATAGTAGCTTTTTTGTGCTAATAAAATTTTAAGTTTATTTTTAAACATTCCAATATTTAAGTCACTGATAATTTTAGGAATTTTAGTATATATTAAAGGAGCCATACAGAATACAGCCATACAGAATACACTTTTTTGCATGAGTGCAGTTTTGGCCGTACGTGGGCAGAGTTTCATCTCGGCCTGTGTGCGAGTTCGAATACCAGCATCAGTCCAACTACCAAAGAGATGTTGGTTTGATTTTACAAAAGTTGCTATTTCTAATATGTATAGAGATGGTAATGTCAGAATCCTGTGTTTTAAAAAGTATGGTTTACAGCTATCAGTCTTATGAAGATGAAACATTGCCCTGACGCACCTCTTTTTTTTCTTAATTTTTCTTTCCATAAGAACCTTCTACAAAATATATCAACCCCCATTAATTTGCATCACGTGATTTGCAGACCCTTTAGGCATTTATTTGTTTAATTATTATTAATTTATGGAGTTATTAAGTACCTACTCAACGTACACTACAAAGCTACCTCCAGCTTAAGATGAGCCGTACGTTCAAAGGTTCCTGTACATTCCGGAGGTCAAGTTATTTGGACCTAATACTGAGGGTTGTGATGTTTGTAATTTCTGAACACCGAAATTGATGACCTTGAAATTTTTACGAAAAGTTTTTTAATATATCTCCTTTCTAACAAAAAAAGAATTAATGAAATCGGACTACGCGGTAATGAATTACAACTAAGTACACATTTTGACTTTCATCCCCTCTCCCAAGGGAACCATGCAAAATTTTGGGATAAAAAGTATCCTATAACCTACCTCATAGTATGAACTCAAATTATGCTAAGTTTCATATGAATCCATTTAGTAGTTTCGGCGTGATGCGCGGCCCAGATACAGACAGAAAGACAGACAGACAGACACACAAAAATGAAAAAAAATTACAGTTTGACTTCAGTATCGATTATAGAGTGCAGTCCAAAAAAAATATATCAAAATATCTTCAATGTACAGAATTGGACCTGTTACAGTTTTATTATAAGTATAGATTGAACATGTTCGACACTGAGATATGTCTAATAAGAATTTTGACAGCGATTACATTTTGTACATTGTGGTTAATGTTTCTGCAGAAAAAGCGCGACAGTGTTTGGAAATCGACGTCATCCCTCGCGGAAACAGTGCGTTCGCATAGCGCCAGCACCGCTTCATCTCCCACGCCGCCCGCCCTCTGTAAGTTATTTTCTAACCTATTTGATCCCACTTCTGAGCAAAACTCTCCACAAATTTTAGATAGCCCGTTGGTCCAGTTGGTAGTGAACCTATATTCTGAGCTTGGGGGCGTAGGTTCGATTCCCACCTAGGACAAACATTTATGTGATGAGCATTTGTGTTTGTTCTATATCTGGGTGTTAATATCTATTTAAGTATGTATTTAAAAACTATATATGTATGTATATCAGTCTCTGGCAGCCATATCACAAGCTTTGCTTAGTTTGGGGTCAGATGACCGTGTGTGCAAAAATGTACCGAATATTATTATTTAAATACAGATAGTCCGTTGGTCCAGTTGGTAGTGAACCTACCTTCTGAGCTTGGGGGCGTGGGTTCGATTCCCATTTGTGTTTGTTCTATAACTGGTTGTTAATATCTATTTAAGTATGTATTTATAACTATGTATGTATATCAGTCTCTGGCATCCATATCACGAGCTTTACTTAGTTTGGGGTCAGATGACCGTGTGCAAAAATGTCCCGAATAATATTGAAAAAATATATTATTTATTTTATTTTAAAAAAACTGTTTCACGACTCTTTTACTGTAATAGATGGCAAGCAGACAGGCTGTCTGATGGTAAGCAGTCACCGTCGCCTATGTAAACTTGTAACACCATATGCATCACAATTCACAACTACGTTGCTGACACTTTAAGTAATTAACATTCCTTTTGAAGAACCCCATGTTGCATTCTCCACTGCTAGCAGAAACCAGATCACGATTAAACCCGTTCAATTTCAAAAACAAATTTATACTTATTTAATGAAATTAAATTTAATTTGGCCCTCACTACTGAACTCATTGAAGTCATAGAACGTTTGCTCGATGAGCCAGCGCTCGAGTCTGCTTTTAAAGCAGTTCACACTTGGAGCAGTTGTTACTGTATCCGGCAACATGTTATACACCTCCGGCCCCATAACGTGGGTCAGTTTGTATTTATAATATTAGTGTCGGTTGTGCATGGAGTACTGCTCTCACCTTTGGGGTGGATCAGCTAAGCACCAGCTTGGGGCGTTGGAGTCTATTGAGAAACGTGCCAAGCGACTCATCAGCAATGAATCCCTGGTTCAGACTAAGCTTCTTAGTCTCGAGCATCGGCGTAAAGTTGCTAGTCTATCGGTTTTTTATCGGATACATTTCGGAGAGTGTGCATCAGATCTGCATGATTTAATTCCCTCCTGCCCTTTTTTCTATCGGACCGCCAGGGCGGGCACAAGAAATCGACATCGTTTTATGGTTGATATTCCGAGAACCCGTACGAAGCGCTATGATTCCACATTTATTGTGCGAACTGCTAGTCTGTGATATTCGCTGGCCGATGGGGAAGAAAGGTTCTGGAGTGGAGACCACGAACCGGAAGACTCAGCGTAGGGAGGCCTCCCACTAGATTGCCGACGACATTGTAAGAGTCGCGGGCATCCAGTGGATGCAAAATGCAGGCTGTCGTTTAGTGTGGAGGCTAAAGGGGGACGCCTATGTTCAGCAGTGGACGTCTTCTGGCTGATGATGAAGATGATGATATTCGCTGCCTGAATGGGTTTTCCCCGTCTGTTACAATCTGGGTGTCTTCAAGTCGAGAGTGAATCGGTTTCTTCTAGGCAAGCGTGCTCCATCGTAGGCCGCATCGTCGCTTAACATCAGACGAGATGGCGGCCAAGCGCAAGCCTATCTACTATAAAAATAAATAATAATATCCCATAGCTGGGTATAAGCCTCTCTTACATGTTCTGTATGGATTTGTTTCCAGCAGCGGAGCCGAGCGCGGTGACAGCTAGCTCGCCGGCCGCCGTCAGTCCGTGCGACTCACGCTCGGCGCTCCTCGGCGCCATCTGTGCCTTCGACAAGACCAAGCTCTCCCGCGTCACTACTAGTTGAAAACCATCCTAACAGTACACCTACTGCGACTGTGCGAACAATTGTGATGTGCGCGTAAGTTCACGCCTGCGAATATCTTTAAAAACTGGAAGATTTACATTTCGTATTTAGTGAGAATCTCTTAAACAAAGATCAACTCAAATACAGTTAACCCTTTGATCACCACGGATCGCGTTAAGTGCGCTCTGTACGCCAAGCCATTTTTAGGGTTCCGTGCCCAAAGGGTAAAAACGGGACCCTATTACTAAGCCTACATTGTCTGTCTGTCCGTCCTAACCTTATAAGGCTGTTGTATCTTTCGAACCGTAATAGTTAGTCAGTTGACATTTTTACAGAATATGAAATATTACGGCGGATAAACTGAGAAATGATAAAAAGTCAAAAAGTTAAAGCGAAAGGAATAGACAACCATACTACAAACGTATTTTTGCATTAGCTCTAATGTAAAAACGGTAATACGTACAAGCGTCAAACATGACACGATTATAGTACACACTTTAAAGTATAACAAAAATAAAAAATGGCCAAGCGCGAGTCGGTGACAAGTTTCTGTTTATTACCAAGTTATAACTGGTAATTTCGTTATTGAATTTTGTGGTGGCACGGAACCCTCAGTGCGCGAGCCCGACTCGCACTTGGCCGGTTTATTTACTGTTTAGGTACAGATGTTTTCAAACAAATTAAAATTTTGAAATTATATACTAAAGAACTAGCATTTATTTTATTCACTTCGATTAGATGAACTATTATAATAAAAAATACTGTTAACATCATCCGTTACTATCATACTAATATTATAAATGTGAAAGTGTGTTTGTTTGTTGGTTTGTTTGTTCCTCTTTCACGCTGCAACGGAACAACGGATGGACATCTTTTTTTGCATGCGTATAGTTCAAGAGCCAAAGAGTGACATAGGCTACTTTTCATCATCACCATCACCATTTTTCATCACTACGCGGGTGAAACCGCGGGGCGCAGCTAGTATAATATATTTCCTGTAAATAACGGTCAATAGTGGTGTCGCCCAAAGGCGTCGGACACAAAAAAAATTACGCCTGTAGGCGACGTTTGCGGTCGAAAGGTTAATCTTATAATAATGTATCTGATTTAATCAGTTTAAACAGCTAGTATTATATTTCAATACGTAATATATATTTTGTGTAAGCGGTAGCCTTTGACCCTCAGATCAGACAAACAAGGGAGATATGCGTTTAGACGTGATTGGTCCAATTCGCAGTTAGTTCAATGGTAAAAAACATGCCCAATTCGCGGTTGATCCGATTCGCGATTAGTCCAATTCGCGGTTGGTCCAATTCGTGATTAGTCCAATTCACGATTAGTCTAATTCGCGGTTATTCCAGTTAGCGGTTAGTCCAAAATGGATAATGTGTTTAAAATAAATACTTAAAATATATCAATTGTTTAATTTGGAAATATATTTTTATTGGACCAACCGTGAATTGGGCCAAATGCGAGTTGGACTAAACCTGAATCGAATTAACCGCAAATCAGACAAAACGCGAAATGGACCAACTGCGCATTGGACGAAACGCGAAATAGTCAAATCGTGAATTGGACGAAACGCGAAATGGATCAATCGCGAATAAGGTGAATTGGACTAACTGCGAATCGGACCAATCGCGCATAAACGGAGATATTTTATACCTTAGAATAGAATCAAACATAGTAAAATTAATTATGGTTCATGTTCAAATGTCTCTATGTTTCACCCAATTTTTTTTTCCACTATACTACTAAACCGCTTGACACAAAAACTATAAGTACACACACTTACTCATTTTTCACACACTTCACACACACTAAGAAACTTGCAGTGACATCAATGAACTAACACACACAAAAAGCCACATGCCAAAAAGGGCGCCAAGGTTGTCTGCATGGTGAGTTCGACTAAACGCATCAAGCTTGATTTAGACCAGATGCGTTCGCACCCGCCACGCCACCTTGCCAAATCTCCCTTGTTTGTTGGATCTTAGGTTTAACCAGTCTTACGGCCAAAGTATTCATCAAACGGAAATGTGTGAATTTTGATAGAATAAAATCGCCCAAAATTTCAATGCCATGTCAATAAACTATTACATCAGATGTAATGTAAGATGTAATTCTCTCCGCTTTGGTGGATATTGACCCTTATTTAATTTTGATAAGTTATAAATATTTAAATAAATATTTGATTGCCTCTCAAGTGCTGCTGCTAAAATATGTGGGTGCTTAATGAGATTGCCAAGTTGAGCTTGGTAGCATTATGATGGTAGGTAGCTCAGGAACAAACAAAAATTAGGTCGACAATACCTTTAGTCAAGGTTTTATCATAATTTGGGTACTGTTTGTATAAGTATTGTAATAACAAATGAAAAAGTGCATTTATAAAATTCTAACGCGAAGCATTTGCCGCTTTTTGAATCGGTGATTTGTATATTAGTTTGGCCTAAAATTACCGTAGAAATCAGATCTCTGAAATTTTATTATCATTTATGTTTAAATTTATTTGAAACTAGATTTATTTCAAGCCAAATATTTGTGACGTAACATAAAGATAAATTTATTTTCGTAAATTTAAAATTAAAATCTTCTAAAATTACGTTATAGACCATAGATCTATATCAGGATGGATACCGCAAGCAAGTCAAGTGGTAGGTTAATCCAGTGTCGCATTTTTTGTACCCACTATGATGACGTCATGAGAGCAATTTCTTCTTCACTATCAGCCTATCATGTTTACACTGCTAGGATGTGTCCTAGCCTTCTCTTAGAGAGGGTGGGCCCTAATCCACCATGCTGGCCTAGTGCATGTTGGTGAAATGTCATAAATATGTCTTTGTTTTTTTTTTTTGACGTTCTTAAACATACCGGTTTCCTCACGATGCGATATTTTCCTTCACCATTGTTGATCGAAAGCATCGAACCTGCACATAATTTATTTAAGTACTAAATAAGTGATTGGTGCAGGGCCGACGATCGAACCGGGTGCCGTCAAATTGTACAGCGCACATGACACCGCCCAACCATCGTCGCTCCAAGGGGTCTAGACAAGAGCCACTTTCTGTTAGCGTTAACGCCTGCGGAAAGATGAAATTGTATGAAAATGACATTAGCTTGAGATAACATCTCTCAAGCTAATGTCATTGTAAATGTCATTTTTATACAATTTCATCTTTCCGCAGGCGTTAACGCTAACAGAAAGTGGGTCTTGTCAAACTCCCCAAGAGCAATTTAGTGGTAGTTGAATTGAAAAGCCAACTTATTAAATGCTTACTTTTTTGTTTATTATGGCGCATTTTGTAATTTCTCGTATTGACGTTTGACTTGATACTGCCAAGACGACGGATTATGCGGATAGTTGGAGCATTGACCCAACTTAAGGCCACAGTCATGCAAAGTAGTTGAACTCACGGTGTCTATGCTGATAAAAGTCTGTATTAAGGGGGGGGGCTGTATTTATACCCTCTGCAGCTCTCTCGCTCGCACATTTTCACATTATTGAAGATATAAAATCAATGATTGTGAATTTCCAAAAAGTAACAAAATCATGTCATGGTGTGTATCGTAACATTACAAACAAAGAAATGATATATTTTAATTTGACACAGTAAAATGGTAACAAGTTATTTTTATTTCTCGTGTCATTTTATTCCGTCAAATTACAAGATATCGAAGCAAACATTTCTTTGTTTGTAATGTTACGATAGACACAAAGACATGATTTTGTTACTTTTTGGAAATTCACACTCATTGATTTTATATCTTCAATAATGTGAAAATGTGCGAGCGAGAGAGCTGCAGAGGGGTATACAGGACCCTTAAACCAAGCTATTTTTTTTCATCTCAAGTTATAGCTATGACTTGAATACCTATTTAATTATTAGTACAATACATTTAAACAAAGTCTTATATTATTTAGGAAGCACCTACTTAAACCTATCTAATTATATAAAAAAAGTATTTGTTGATAGAGATTGTCTGAAGAATTCTAGCTGTCTGTGACACTGGAGGGTGAGGTGAACTACAGTTTTTAAAACACTGTTTTAAACTATCACGGTTGTTCACTAAAGTTATATGATTATTTACGGGATATTTACCGTGGTAAGGTTGTGGAATGAGCTCCCGATATTTCGGCGCAGTTACATGCACCATGTTCACGGGAAGATTGAAGAATGCGGGTGGTTAGCCGAACAGTTAAAAAGTTAGGTGCAGACATAACGATCTACCCTCTTTTTTAGTCTTGCTACGGTTATCACTGGAACTCGATCCTAAGTCCCGACAAAACACACTAAATAAAATAATCATATAACTTTACAGTTTTTAACTTAAATTATTTTACTATTGTAAAAATAGTAGGTAAGTCTATGAAGATCTATATTTACGAATGTTAATCATAAAAGTATCAAAGTGATAAAACTGGTCATGAATTAATTGGTAAAATACGTTAATGTTATTTTTGGTACGTACCTATCTATGTAAGAAGCTTTAAATATTAGAATAAAGCCTATATTATTATTGATATTTAATCATAAAGTTGATTATAATTTATTTTGTTGTAAGATTAAAGGAATTATATAACAGTCTCAGTAATTGTCATTTTATTTACATACAAACCATACCAGACGAAAATAATAGTATTTTCGTCCATGCCCATACTTATTTCAATGTACAGCGAGCCTTTGTCCTTCATTTATCAGCTTATCATGTTCCCACTGCTAGGATACAGGCCTTCTCTCAGAGAGATATAGAAAGAGAGAGAGAGAGAATATCCCTAATACACCTTCTATATGCTTTCTGCGCTTGGGGGTGTGGGTTCGATTCCCACCTAGGACAAACATTCATGTGATGAACATTTATGTTTGTTCTATATCTGGGTGTTAATATCTATATAAATATATATATATATGTATGTATATTAGTCTGGCAGCCATATCACAAGCTTTGCTTAGTTTGGGGTCAGATGACCTTGTGTGCAAAAATGTCCTGAATTTTTATTTATTTATTCTGGCCCAGTGCATGTTGTTGCATATCATGTCTTTCAACTTTTATGTTCTTGGACATACTGGCTTCACAGTAGATATATAAGCTAAAGAAGTAGGTTGACTTTAAACAAACGCCCGAATCGAGCGCCCCTTCCCCTGCCCGCATCGAGGTACTTAACGGTACGCTCAGAGTCGAGCGATAGTCGTGCGCGCCGCGTCACTGAGATAAGCTGTGTGTTGTTAGCGACTTAGAAGTCTACAACCAACAAAGTCGCACAATCTACTCGGCCACACCCTCGCTTAGCATGACGTGTCGTTCTCTGTTTGTTCTACCAATAGAACAAGTACTATACTAAACGCATTACCATCTGAGTCGTCATATGCCTTATTATGGATGATTCGGATCGTGATCGTGATCGCGTCCCATCTCACTTACGCACGTGGTGCGAGTAAATTGATGCGAACGGGACGGCATGCAATCTCGATCACGATCAAACTTCTATAATAACGCTGGTCATAAATCATTGCCCATCTCATCTCGCTCGCACCCACATGTCATATCTGTCTATCTCGCTCGCACTGACAGATGTTATGGTATGACGTTTATTGCTCGACGACTCTGTTGGTAACGCGGTGACTATAGGAGTCGGCGAAAACCATCAGGCGAGTTGGTGGTCATACGTAGATCTATTGTATACAAAAATAAAGCCGATAGTAGCAACCCTGGTCCTGTGACTTGATAGTAGGCATTGCACTCAAGGACACGTCCGAGTCACACTACTGCTTTAGTGTCTTTACATAGTTTTAGCCTTTATATCTTTGCCGGCTTCCTCACGATGTTTTCCTTCACCGTTGTTGTTGGCATCAAAACTGCACATAATTTATTTAAGTACTAAATAAGTCATTGGTGACGGGCCGAGGATTGAACCAGATGCCGTCAGATTGTAAAGCGCATGTGCTACCGCCCGGCCACCATTTTTCCTTACTGACTCCCAATCAATGACAATACCACTTGACTGCCCATCTTTTACCCCGCCATAAGCCAAAGTTGCACTTTTTCAGCTAAACTTTTTTCGACCGGGCCAATCATAGGCGCGAATTGAATGAATTACTTTTGAGTCTCCAATCACAAGCTCCATACGGTACAGGCCACCGCAGGCCTTATCGGACGCTACAGTCCCAAGGCTTAGGGCGTCCGCTGCGTTGAGCGGGCGTCAGTCGCGGGGACCCGCGCCGTGCTCCGTCGCGGACGCCTGCGACGGACTCCCGCCTCTCGCAGCGCCGATAACACAACGGCGATCACTGATTTTCTAAAAACATCTCCGCTCGCGTGCTCCGTCGCTCGGACAACCGTCGCCCGCGGGGCGGGTTCCGCCGCCCGTCCGCGTGCGACGGGGCACCCACTGCACGCAGCACTGTTCTATCAGATTACAAGAAACAGCACGCCGCGCGGGCGCCTGTGCCGTGCATCCGCTTAACGCAGCGGACGCCCTTACTGACTTATCAAGAAACAGTCCGTGGGTCCGACCAACACGCGTAGTCTGCTATAAGTCAAATAAAAGACAATCGTAAAGATAGCTATGTGTATTATTTTGAAACTTACAACTAATCATACAAATAAACAAAAACTCCTTCACATAATATTCGACATTTGAATTAATAATAAACATTTTAAAACTAAAAAGATGCTTGTTTACGGACAAAATTGTTTAGGGCCTTACACACTTCATAAGGAAATCTCATGCACACTTTGTACCTACCTATTACTTTAGAAACCAACCATTAGGTGTTGGTAATTATTATATTGCAGTTGCATCTTGAGTAGATTGTACTGTGGCATAAACTGATCTGAGGGTCTAGACAAGAGCCACTTTCTGTTAGCGTTCACGCCTGCTGAAAGATGAAATTGTATGAAAATGACATAAGCTTGAGAAATTATCTCATGCTAATGTCATTTTCATACAATATTATCTTTCCGCAAGCGTGAACGCTAACAGAAAGTGGCTCTTGTCTAGACCCCCACTCTTTAAATAAAAACGAATAACACAATAACTTTCTTATACAAGTTCTAATTTGCTACCACAAATCCAACCTAAGTTTTGACAAATATATTTTGCTACATAGTTGCTACATCACATCGGACATAGTTCAAATACTTAGCTCTAATCTATATAATGTTAACATAGAAGCTCCAAACAAAGTCATAAGTTTTGAGATTATTAATCTTTACAAGACAAATACTCATGATAATTTTTTTTCTTAACATATTGAGAGAAAAACTTTTAGGTTTACAATGTCTAGTACAGTACCTAGTCAAGATTGGAACACATACAACATACAAAATTAACACATTATTGTAATCAATTTCATATCTAAAAAGAGACAGACTGTATACATAGTGTTTCTTTTTATATATCCAACTATTTAAGGTAGTACGTTTCACATATGCTCCTTGTATGCCGAGTAATTATTGTAAACGATCATGATGTTTGCGCAAATTGATTATTATTATTTACAAAATCATGTAAAGTTATTTATCTCTAATGCACATTATTACTTACATTAGCCAATAAACAAATTTTTGCTGTTACAAACGGATGGCAAATGTAAGTAATATGGTGCGTTATCTACTGATAAATAGTTGTACATTATAATGTAAAGAACAACCAACGATTTGCGCAAACACTGCGTCATTTTACAATAATTACCCGGCCTAACGATAAGGACAAAAAAACCGTTTGAAATTTGAATTTCCCGCCATATGTGAAACGTACCACCTTAAACTTACATGGCGTGTTTCGACCAATGACAGCTCAGGTTTTCTTCGCCAATGGTTATCTTTGGATGACTGTCCACCATATTTCATAATAAAGGGCGCGTTCCGATTTAACGCCAACATAGCTAAAGAGAACCAAAACGGCACGAAAAAAATATTTGTGTCGTGTTTGCATGATTCGGAACTCGTCTATAGTTGAACATCTAAAGCTAAAGACTGTACCTACATATTGTAGTGTAAACATCAGCTGCCAAAATGGCTGTACATTAAATTCACGTCATAATTATGTTCAGTGGCATAATTTAGGTTAGATCAAGATTAGATACTGCACTTTATACCTACATGCCATAAACGTACCTCCATACTATATAAACATCAAAATATGTGACTAACATGTATTATTTTACTTAATTATATAATTATTACTAGTAGCTAATCACAAAATAATTATTAGGATCCATATTTTTTTTTTCACAATAAAAAACAAAAAGTTTTCGTCACAATTAAAAAAGAAGTAAAAACAATATTTAGTTAATACACACTGACTGTACTTTCATCTTCATTAGTCTTTCAAAAAGTCATAGAAACGAAAATCACATTTTTTTACATAAACAACACGAATCACCTCACTTTTACCGAATGTATTTAAGCATCGCAGCAGACTATAGTCTTTCTTTGTAGAGAAGACGTGCAAACTGGCCAGTGCCTACCACTAATTCCTATCACTCTTGCAACATAATTTTCGTCGTGATCCATACAGCGACCTGATTACGTTAACTATCACTCGCAATCGTGACATCCAGTTCACGTCCACGAACTCGCTTGAAAAGGCAAAATCGCGCGTGACTGAACCTGAGCTATCTCGCACATTTTTGAAGATAAACAAATCACTTGAGTGAGCATAAAAAAACGATTAGGCATTATCTTAAGAATGACATTGCAAATGGTATAAAGGTAATTTCGTTTTGATATTTTTTCGATATCTTTCGCCATAATACATCATCATAAAAATTACTTTATCTGCAATGTTATTCTAAAAATAATGCCCAATAGATTTTTTTTTATTCCTACTTAGCTGATATTTATCTTTAAATATGTTGAAATCTTGCGAAAGAGATAGTCCTAGCCGGTGAGCGCGACCTTAAGTAATAAGGCTGCTAGTCTTCAATAAACTTTTCCAATTGTCCGTATCACAGTAAAGTATTAAATTAATACCCACGAAGTATTTAGTCCAGTTCAATGATATCGTCGATATCGTCTATATCGAAGTCCTTTAGAGTCATTGCTGAAACAAAATAGCAGTCAAATTTTAGAGAAAAAGTAAAGAAAATAATAAGAAACTTGAAAACTAGGGGATCGATTTTCTAATATGAAAATTACATGCGAAATGAATTATTTTCTATTGATAGAAACAAATTAGAATGGTTTAAACTACTTGTTGCTTTAGCGAGTGATATGACTATTTCATAAATGCGACTTTTGTTTGGGAATATCATACAAGCGATTCAAAAATCGAGCCCCAGTAAGATTAGATTGCTTGTGTAAATCTCTAAATAGTATAAATTAAAGTCGCTTTCCGCGTCTGTCTATCTGTATGGCCGCTAACTCCTCCTAAACCACGCAACGGATTTTGATGCGGTTTTCACCATCAGTTAGATACATTTTCACGGAAGGTTTATATATATAACTAGCGACCCGCCCCGGCTTCGCACGTAAATTACACCCGTGCGAAGCCGGGCGGGCGGGTCGCTAGTACTTGTATAATACTAGTGGTATGAAAATCCATACATGAACTCCAAAGAGCTCATTGGTACGGGCCCGGGGTTTGAACCCGCGACCTCACGCTTTCAAGTCTAGCGGTCTCCCAAATAGGCTACCACGGCTTCACGGCTTTCGTGACTACACTTATACTCTACTTTCATATAAGTTTAGTGAACAACCGTGATAGTTTAAAACAGTGTTATACTTACGTTCAGTCTTTTTCTTTTTGGAAGCGGCGTTCTCTGTCGGTGGCGCAGGCCGCTTCTTCTCGAGCGGCTTCGGTTTGCTTGCCGAGCTTGAAGGAGTTGTCTTCACGTTCGTCACTTGTACGGACTTCTTACTACTGGAATAATTAAGAGTTGGTAAAAAAACTTTGCTTTTATAGGCCTCCCACTAGATGTATCGACGACATAGTAAGAGTCGGGGGCGTCCAGTGGATGCAAAAGGCAGTCTGTCGTTCAGTGTGGGGGTTAAAGGGGGAGGCCTATGTTCTGCAGTGGCCTTCTTCAGGCCGATGATGATGATGATGATGATAAAAACGTTGTAACATAGCTGTTAAAATTTGCAAGTTGAAGTAGCAATGGACAGGCCACATCGCTCGAAGAACCAATAACCGATGGGGAAGAAAGGTTCTGGAGTGGAGACCACGAACCGGAAGACGCAGCGTAGGTAGGCCTCCCACTAGATGGACCGACGACTTTGTGAGAGTCGCTGGCATCCAGTGGATTTAAAAGGCAGACTGCCGTTCGGTGTGGAGGTTAAAGGGGGGGGGGGGGGGGGGAAGCCTATGTTCAGCAGTGGACGTCTTCTGGCTGATAATGATAATAAAAACTTTAGTTTGTATTTATTAGACTACATTGAAACTTCTATTTGCAAGTGTAAATTAAGATTGCTAAATTAGTTTGTTTTTGTTTCCGCAAATAATTAGCAGCTAGTCAGTTTTTAATCTACCTAAAGCCTTTGAAATTATCCCAATATTGTTGTTTTAAGACAAGCAATCAGTGACAATGTTAAACATTCCTCCTGCAGGCCTAGCACCACCCGTGGGTAAATTGTCTTTCCACCGTTTTTATCCCGCGAGAAAAAGACAAACGTATCCATATTCTAGCTTTGTCGCGTCTAGGCGTGGTGATAAAAACGGTGGAAAAACAATTTATCCACAGCCCTTGCTAGGCCTGCTGTAATGTAAGTTAGTAATGAGTAAATTAATGTATACTTACGTGAGATCTACCATATTATCCTTGTTCGTCAATGATTTGGATTTCCCGTCCAAAATAATGTTTTTGGAGGTTCCCACCACAGTATTGGGGGCGTCTTTCTTGGCAGTACTCGTTGATTTTCCTCCTTTCGTAATGATTTTCTTTGGTTCGCTAGCCTTTGCAGGCGTATAGCTATTTTCTGTTAAGTCAATCGAATCTTTGAACTTGGTAACTACAGCTTTGCTGCTCATCGATTTGCCAGCACTGCTAGTATTAGTTTTCTTCGCTTTTACAGAACTCAAAATGTCAGTTAGCTTCTGAGTAACAGGGTTGTCTTTATGTTTGCTTTTACTGGTCGACGTTGTCTGTTGCGCAGACTTGGTTTGACTCGGAGGTGGTTTCGTTTGATTTGACGTCGAAGGTAGTTTAGTAGTATCCGTTTTACTGGAGGTGGAGGTTTTCGATTTTGTTGGCGCCTGGATGTGAACGACGTCTCTAAAAAGTGAGAGCGGGTCGTCGGAGGGGGAAGGCGAACGCGAGGAATCGCTGCTGCTGCTCGAGGAAGACACTTTGCGCTTTCGGCGCTCATTGTCGTCACTCTTCATGTTTAACAAAGGGGTCGGCGCCATCTGGTCTCGAGTTCGTGGCATCGGGGCGGTCGCAGTCGGCATCGAAGGTTTTAGTGCCTGTGTCGACACTTTAGGCGCTGGTGTATTAGGCGCCGGCATTTTAGGTGCTAGCGTCTTAGGCGCCGGTGTTTTGGGTGCTGGCGTCTTAGGAGCTAGTGTTTTGGGCGCTATTTTTCTCGCCGTCGGTGCTTTAGGAGCCGGTGCGCTCTGCTCATCATCGTCAATGGTGTGAATGACGTCGTCGACGCTTGGATTATTTTTGCCGGAGCCTTTGATGAGTTGCAGATTACCCGATGGCGTGAGTCGTAGTATGTCCCCGGGTTGGCAGTAGGTCTTGGTGGGAGAGGGAGAAGGGAGAGGTTGTGACGCGGGCGCGGCGGTGGGCCGCGGCGGTTGCAAGTGCAAGCCCGCCGGCAGTTGCGCGGCCGGCACGCGTGTCAGTACGCGGCCGCCAGCCGCCGCCGCCGGTATGAGGTAGATGTTGTTCATCTGGTGTAGTGCAGCGCTGGCTTGCCCCGGAGCCAGGCTCAGGCGCATGGTGCGCGCAGTGCCCGGGGCAGGCTGCGCCGCGCCGGAATACGACATAGCGATTGGACGCAGCACACCACCCGCCGCCGACGACGGCACGGTATATGTCATCGGCATCGAGCTCGCGCCGCTCGTGAACGACAACGGGACTGTCTGCGTCATGTCCGCAAACGATATCGGAATATTATCCGAACCGATGAAAGACATCGACGTGGGCGCGTTTGCGTATGAGGCGGGCGTCGTCTGCGGATCGTGCGCGCCCATCGATATAGGGATCGCCTGGAATCCGGGACCGGTCAGAGATATCGGGACGGGCCGGTTGTCGGGGCCGGTGAGCGATATTGGAACGGGACGCGAGTCGGGGCCGGTGAGCGCGATTGGAACGGGGCGTGATTCGGGCCCAGACAGGGCGACGGGGACAGGTTCTGGCGGATATCTGACAGCGGCCGGGTACGGGTAGAAGGCGGGTCGCGGGTCGGACGGGGTCTGCGTGGTAGGAGGCGCGGGCGCAGGAGGCGGCACGGCCAGGGGGATGAGCTTCGAGTCGGGTCCCGTGAGCGCGACAGGCACGGGCCCGCCGGCCGCCGAGTACTGCTTGGAGCGAGCGCGCGGCGTGGCCGCGGGAGCCACAGGTTCATCATCGTCGCTGTCGAGGCATATCGTCGCCATTGATTTATAATTGGATGCAGGCGCCGCTGCGGTTACTGATTGGCCGCCCGACGTCACGCGGACTTCCTTCAGCGGTTCCAGGGTCGACTGTTTGTTGACTTGTTCCTTTTTTATAGGTAGCAGTTTAACTTTGAAGGAGGCGGGCTTGTGGGGCAGCGGCGGAGGCTCGGTGACGCAGCGCACGTCGTCATCGTCGTCCGGTAAGATGCACTCGTCAGCCACCTGCGCGGGCGGTGCCGCTTCACCTGCACCCGGCACACGACGCATTCTGGAAACATTCAATTACATTATTGCAATGCTATCAACAAAATCCTAAAGCCGGAAATATACGTTGGCCATAGGTCGCCAAGCGAGAGTGAGTACCAACATGAGGACAGGCAATTTACCTAGCGTCAAACAAGTCATAGTCACAGTCAGAGTCAAGCTAAGTAAGTCACGGTCAAGTAAAACTCATGCCCCTGTAAAGTGGTGGAGACTTTACAAGATGCTCCTACGGAGTTTTAGAAACAACACGAAAAGACACGTTTCACCTCTTTATATCACTTTCTCACACTCGAGCACGTTCACGAGCACTTAATGAATAATAATTCACCATTTAGTACACATTAACACTCGAAAATACACAAGTTTAGGAAAATAATCCAATGTTTTTTTCCACGTTGGCGCCAAAACCCCTCTTGTCATTGCTTGTCATCGCAGGTCGTCGCCCGCCTAGCTGACCGAGTGCAGACCACGCCCAATGTATGGCTCGTTTGGCAAGCATTGCCACCACTCTGGATTGTGTCATTTCGAATCAGTGTCGGTTTTTCTCATAGATAATATAACCACTTAAACGCGCACGAGTCATAATTTGCTTATGCACTATGTAAGTCACGTTGGTCGGTGGGGATTTTGTATGGCGCTCGTGATTGGAGTCTTTAAAGTCATTCATTCACTTAAAAGTATTTTTCCATAAGTCAACGTATTGAAATTATTAATCTACTAGCGACCCGCCCGCCGTGCTTCGCACGGCTGTAATTTACGTACGAAACGGGGCGGGTCGCTAGTTATATATATAAACCTTCCGTGATAATGTATTTGACTGATGGTGAAAATAGCATCAAAATCTGTTGCGATAATCTTTGTTCATTTAATCATAATTCACAACAAGGACAATCGATCCTACTAGATAATTTTTGTTAATTTAATCATAATTCACAACAAGGGCAATCGATCCTACTAGATAATTTTTGTTAATTTAATCATAATTCACAACAAGGGCAATCGATCCTACTAGATATTTTTTTGTTCATTTAATCATAATTCACAACAAGGACAATCGATCCTTCTAGATAATTTTTGTTCATTTAATCATAATTCACAACAAGGACAATCGATCCTACTAGATAATTTTTGTTAATTTAATCATAATTCACAACAAGGGCAATCGATCCTACTAGATAATTTTTGTTAATTTAATCATAATTCACAACAAGGGCAATCGATCCTACTAGATAATTTTTGTTCATTTAATCATAATTCACAACAAGGACAATCGATCCTACAAGATAATTTTTGTTCGTTTAATCATAATTCACAACAAGGACAATCGACCCCACTATTCTCACTAGACAATTTTTGTTCATTTAATCATAATTCACAAGGGAAACCGATCCCACTAGATAAGTTTTGTTAATTTAATCATAATTCACAACAAATTAAAGGTTATGCAAATGAGTAAAAGTAACCAAAACTCACAGTGAAATAGGCACAATGCCGGGCGCTTTCTGCTGCACAGTTATCGGCGCCGGGACAGCTGGTTTAGAAGTCTCTGCGACTTCTTCCTTGATCGCCTTCACGCGGGATTTGGGGCCGGGTTTCTTTTTAACCGGCGCGGGAGCAGGCTTGGTAGCATCTTTTCCTAGAAACTGGGCCATCTTAGACGACGCTGCGTTAGACTCGCTTGAGTCTTTGCTCTTTGGATCCGATGGTTGTTGTTGTAATTTTTCCAGGACTGATTCACCGAGGACCTATAGACAGTATACATCTTTTATGAAAAAAAAAAATATCACCCATACCATTACAAATCAACAAAACGAGACGAACATATTTTGTCTCGTTTTCGCAAGAAGCACTTCAAAGCTTAAAATAGCTTATCGAATGTATATGAATATGAAGGTAAAGGAAGTTTGTAAAGGATTTTTACCTTGAAAGCAATGTCATAGATGGGTCCGCTGTCAATTGGCTTCCCGGAAGTCTGAGTCTCCCTCAGTAGTTTGAATGTGCTATACCGAGCTGCCAGAGTGGCCGCGTCTTCGTCCAACATCTCGTTCCCGGCGAGATACGTATGAGCTACTATCTTTATGAAGTTTTCATTGGTTAATAGCGATTGATGGAGAGGAATTGTGGGTGCTACTGTTTCTTTCTCCTTTTCGGATGTGGATGGTTTCGCGGCGGGTCGAGGCGGAGACTGTTCATCGTCACTCAGCAGAATACTCGAGTCATTGAGGTTTTCAGTTGGTTTGGACGTGGGGTGGACGGGCAATAGTTTACTCCTGTGGCTCAATCGCGGCTTCATTTCCTTTGTGGCGGGAACTGATGTGGATTCAGGCGCACTGTCGGTGTCACTGTTGGCGGCCTGCCAGTCGTCGTCATCGAGATCGATGACCGTTTCGAGACGGACAGAATCTTGGGATCCTCCGTCGTCGTTGACGTCGAATTGCTGCTCGGCGGCGAGCGCGGCGCGACGCCGTCGTCGACTCCCAATTTCTACTTCCTCTTCGGGTTCCGGCGCTGTTGGTGCTTCGGGCCGTACGGTGTGCATAGTTTTCTTCGGTCGGCCGCGGCGCCTCGGTTCAGCCTCGACGTTTGTAAGCGCGGGCAGGGGCGGAGCTGGCGCGGCAGCGGGCGTCACAACCTGCCGCTTCAGCAGCACGCTGGCGATACTCGCAGTCAACTCGTCACACCCTTCATACACCTGCCCGGACTGAGCCATCTGTTTGACCTTGGCCACCAGCTCTTTCATCTGCTTCAGGCCTTGCTTAGTCTCTGAATAGTTGTGCTTAGTGAGTATTTCTGAAATCTGTTGCACTATGTCCTCATCGTCCAACGGCGGCGGAGCCTGGCTCGGACCGGGTTGCTCCGAGTCGACTTTCGAGATCGGGATCCGGCACTGAACCACTTTTCTCCTCCCCCGGCCGCGCACCCATCTCCCCCTCCCCCTGGCGGATGGCTGGTCTGCCATCGGCATGAGTAAGTCGTGCACGGGCCCGTCCTCAGTCTTGATGCTGAGCACTTGAGCCTGTTGCTTCTCGAGCTGCTGTTGTTGCTGCAACTGCTGCTGCTGCTGCTCGGCCTGTATCCGTAACAGTTGTTGTTCCTGCAACGCCTGCAGCTTCTTCAGTGCTCGGTCGGCCAGGTCCGTTTCCATGTCGTTTTGCATCTCTGAAATAGAAAGGTCGGTATGTATGTAGAGTCGAGCTAGTATAGGTACAAGCTAGTGCAGTATATTTTATGAAGAAGCTCGACACCAACGGCTCCGCGGTGGCAGAACATTCTCTGGGCTCCGGCGCGCAGCATTATATCAGGTTCGACAGAGCGAAAGTGCTGGCACGGGAGAAATTCTTTGTGCCCCGGAAAGTTAGAGAAGCCATCGAGATCAGTCGACGTCCAACCTTCAATAGGTATGGAGGTTGGAACCTGCCACCGACTTAGAGACCCTGTCTATATGGAGTTCTTGGGAGTGACCGTGGGACTGGTAGTGACGTGGTGAGCTCCGCGTGCTGGAGTATTACCGACACACAGGAAGACTCGATTGAGAAAGAGTTCCAGTGTGCGCCGGTGCAGCATATTTCTCTACGCACCCCCACCCCCACCCCCGCACCCGATCAGCTGCCGTTGACATCACGTGCGCGCCGCGCGGCGGTCCGTAGTGCCAATCGAGACGCAGCCGCGCGCGTGCATTCACCTTGAAAAAGACTGCCTAATGCGGTTGAAACTATAGTCGGAGTGACAGGCTTAATCTTACGTGAGTAACTCCCGTGTAATATAAATAAAATATGTGAAAACCACGTCAGTTTCTATAACCACTTGCGTTTGCGGCCCCTCACGGCGCTCTGACACCGGAGCAGTCGGAGCACGCACTGTCACTTTCGTACGGGCGTTTTTTTTTTTAACCATAGACCTTGAATTCTTGCAGGATTGCTCTATCTAAATGTGTACCTTAGTTCAAGTACAATAGGATATAAATAGTTTCATATGGGTAGTTGTTCAAGAAAAAACAGGATAAGGGGATTTTGTGACCATCGTGCTCGACGGGTTGGTAACTGTAGTAACCAGCGCTGTCCAGAGCCATCTGGACTTGCGTGGTTAATGTAGTCAGCAGAACTACACAAGTGAATATTTTTAAATTTTTTTAAATAAATAATAGGCTTGCGCTTGACCCCCAACTCGCCTGATGTTAAGCGATGATGCGGTCTACGGTGGAGCACGCTTGCCTAGAAGAAACCGATTCACTCGTGATTTGAAGACACCCAGATTGTATCTATCGGGGAACACCCACTCAAGGAGCGAATTCCATAGACTAGCAGTTCGCATAATAAATGTGGAATCAAAGCGATTCGTACGGGTTCTCGGAATATCAACCATAAAGCGGTGACGATTCTTCGTACCCACTCTGGCAGTCCGATAGAAAAATGTGCAGGAGGGAATCAAATCATGCAGATTTGTAGCACAATCACCGAAATGTATCCGATAAAAAATCGATAGACTAGCAACCTTGCGCCGATGCTCAAGACTAAGAAGCTTAGTCTGAACCAGGGATTCGTTGCTGATGAGCCTCTTGGCACGTTTCTCAATAGACTCCAACGCCCCAAGCTGGTGTGTGTGAAAAATGTGTAAAAACGACGTCAGTTTCTATTATATGTGTATGTACGTATAATATATTATAAGGTTATTCATGGTCTAGTTTTATGCCCAGATTTCCTCATGAGCATAGACTTTGAAATTCCACGACTTAGTAGTCGTCTGAACAACCGGAAGACTTTCAAGTTGCCGCGTTGCCGCACTAATGTACGACAGCACTCACCTCTATACAGAATGCTATCGAGTTGTAATGCAATTCGTTCATCCTGGGACATCTTCGATGGTTCTTTAGCGTCAATCACTGTTAATTGTTTCATGATCGATTTGTCAATTTATGAGTTTTTTAAGTTTGAGCTTTGTTGACGCTCATCATCATCAACAATTAACAGTGATCGATTTGTCAATTTATGAGTTTTTTAAGTTTGAGCTTTGTTGACGCTAAAGAACCATCGAAGATGTCCCAGGATGAACGAATTGCATTACAACTCGATAGCATTCTGTATAGAGGTGAGTGCTGTCGTACATTAGTATATATAATTATATATATATATATATATATATAATTATATATACTAATGTACGACAGCACTCACCCATATATATATATATGTTATTTCATTTATTTTTAATTAGTATGTACATGTATACTGTTTCACTTAGTAAATGTACCTAACTATAAGTTTAACAGTCTTATTCATTTTTGCATGCTGTGTTCACAGCTTTTAGAATGGACACTGAATGTTCCTTACATAATATATTTTGTAGTGTTAAAGGTGTCACATTCAATTACTGAACCGAATAATAAAAAAAAAAAAGAAAAAAAAAAGGGCTGTGGATTTTGTTGAATAAATAAAATATAATAAAAATAAAATAGTGCAGTATAGTTACGTTTGTTTGCGTGCTCCTGCTGGAACTGCATCCACGCGGCGGCGCGCTCGTGCTCGGGCAGGCCCTGCTCGCCGGAGCCCCGCAGCAGAGAGTCGTGCTCGTGCACGGCGTGGATAGCCGCGTCGCGCGCTACGCGCAGCAGCGCCACGTCGCCCACGCCCACCGCCACGCCGCCCGCCACGCCCACGCCGTGCTCGTCGAACCTGCACAATGTTACCATCACCACACCATCTTCATCGATCGCCGACAAATATGTGGTGTCAGCACTTGGAATGCACACGTATGTATAGAACTGTGGTAAATCATAATCCAGTTCTCACTTTTATATATAACTTTATTCCTACTTATTACAGTTTTCACTTATTACTGCTTTCGCTATCGACGCTCAAGCCAGAGTCCAGACTAAAGTCCCTCTTGCCAACATCCTACCGCATTATCTTTTTCCTGCCCCCACTATTTGCACTATTGCCGATACTCCCGAGTGAACACGTTTCCAACCGCCATTTTAAATAAAAAGACTGTTAGTCAAATTAGATAGCAAAAGGTTTAAAACCAAGAAATCACAAAGAAACAAGAGAAATAAGTTAGAAATCATGACAGAACTATTAATAATTTGTATATGATAAAAAGTCTTTGGTGGGTAGCCCGCACAGTTGGATTTCAAACGATGATGCAAGGAATCAATCCGCTAACATGGTTCAGGGTCCTTTTTTCACCATTTTTCATCACTGCGTGGGTGAAACCGCGGGGCGCAGCTTGTGTCCTATAATCCGTCAAAAAGCTCACCCACACATCTTGCAAAGCTGAAAATACCACACCGTAAAAAAATTCGCTCTTTTCTTCAGCGAACCTGCAAGGTGTGGAATATCCTTCCCACACAAAGGTCTTCCCGCCAAGCTACAACATGATGCGTTTATAAAGAGTGTCTCCACCACCACCTCTCCAGACAGACAGAAAGCAACGTCAACACTGCTAGTGTTGCAGGTGTCCATAGGCGGCGTTTTCTGCTTACCATCACGCGAACCGCAAGCTTTCTTGCCGCTCTTTTAAAAAAAAACAAGAAGTATTCCCCTGAGACCTAGAAAGTTTCTTACCTATAAAAAAAATTGGTTGTCTGTAGTCGGTTTACGGACGATAGTTTAACGTGACAACGTCTTTCTTCACCTCGGACGCACAGGCCAATCGAGGGAAAGAGAGATAGATGCAGCGCAAGCCGAACGCTCAAGCCGATCGTATGAGCGTAACGGGACAATGAGCGTAACGGGACAATGAGTCATCCTTTTTCGTGCGCGCAGCCGGCGTTCATCGATTTATTAGACGTTGTCACGTCAAAAAAGTATTCCCCTGATTAACTTGTACTGTTGGCCTTTTGGCCTCTACAGTTTGACCGGACTAGTTAGCGAACGCAGAGTGCGTTAGGCATAACTTGGTGATTCCCCTGAGACCTAGAAAGTTTCTTACCTATATAGCTCAGTAAGCTCGGCCATGTTGTAGTGGCGGTCGATTTGTTGTTCGTCAACGACGCGACACGCGACCGCTTGCTTCGTCACAGATCGCTCGTAGATTTTCTGCTCCATAGTACCCTGAATACGAACATATTGTGTGAATGAAGTTCAACAAGGATAAATTTAAAATAAAAAAAATATACCTATGAAGCAACTTATATTCTACTTGCTGACCTGACAGACTTTGTCCTGTCTTAGAACTGTCAAACACGTAAAAAGTTAACATTTTAAATCTTATTTTTTACACCTTGGGTTACATTATTGGAGTTTTAGTAAAGATCCCTATTTTTTTTTAAATATAATATAGCCTATGTTACCCGGGGATAGTGTAGCTTCCCAACAGTGAAACAATTTTTCTAATCAGTTCAGTAGTTTCGGAGCCTATGCAATGCAAACAAACAAACAATCAAATCTTTCCTCTTTATAATATTAGTATAGACAAATAGCTAAACAGATTTTCTTGAATCATAGCTAAGAACACTATCGATCAAGTCACCTTTCAAACAAAAACTAAATCAAAATCGGTTCAGCCGTTTGGGAGCTACGATGCCAGACACATTTGTTAATTTCAAATCTAAAATTAAACCATTTTTTTCGCGACATTTGACTGCCTCGGTGGTCCAGTTGGTAGTGAACCTGCCTTCTTCACTTGGGGGCGTGGGTTTGATTCCCACTTAAAACAAATATTCATGTCATGAACATTTGTGTTTGTTATATATCTAGGTGTTAATATCTATTTTTTTGTTGATGTTTGCCACCTATGGCATAAAAAAAAAAATATCTATTTAAGAATGTATTTAAAAACACATGTATGTATATCAGTCTCCGGTAGCATAGCACAAGTGTTGCTTAGTTTGGGGTCAGTGGGCTTACTCTTGACACTCGATTTCAATCGAATTTGGGATTGGGATCGAAAACATGCCATTTTGGTACTCTTGAATTTTAAACTAGCGCACGATTAATAACGATAATGGTGGAATTTTATGGAACTAAATAAAATCGACTCAACTCGACGCTTTCAGTACTCTTGACGCGATTGAAGAGTACCAAATGGCATGTTTTCGATCCCAATCCCAAATTACGATTGAAATCGAGTGTCAAGAGTAAGCTTGATGACTGTGTGTGCAAAAATGTACCGAATATTATTATTTAAATACAGATAGTCCGTTGGTCCAGTTGGTAGTGAACCTACCTTCTGAGCTTGGGGGCGTGGGTTCGATTCCCATGTAGGACAAACATTTGTGTTTGGTCTATAACTGGTTCTTAATATTTATTTAAGTATGTATTTAAGCACAAGCCTTGCTAAGTTTGGGGTCAGATGACCGTGTGTGCAAACACATCCCGTATATTTATTTAGTCACGCCTAGTTAAGATTCAGGGAGCGTTGCGATGGTGATCTTAAAATTTAAGGACCAATGTAGAGGTCCGCTCAGAAGGACATGAGTTTATTTAATGCCTTTTAAAATCTTAACTAACATATGCGTAGAACACTCTAAAAAAGTGAAGGGATCACATTCTGAAGTGGTTGGAAACCCATGCCATCCCTCTACCTGCTTGGGCTGCTAACATAAGTACCCCAATAGAGCCAAGCGGTACTTCACACCGGACCAGCGACTTTTCTATACTAATATTATAAAGAGGAAAGATTTGATTGTTTGTTTGTTTGTTTGCATTGAATAGGCTCCGAAACTACTGAACCGATTTGAAAAATTCTTTCACTGACGGGAAGCTACACAATCCCCGGGTGACATAGGCTATAATCTATACCCGTGTGAAGCAGGGGCGGACCGCTAGTATTGTATAAAGCGCAGGTACGGCCGCACATGGAGTATTGCTCACATCTCTGGAGAGGTGCACCGAAGTACCAGCTCGATCCTCTTGACTCCTTGCAGAGAAGAGCCGTTAGACTTGTCGATCTATCTGGCAAGTTGGAGCCGCTGAGCTTGCGCAAAGACGTCGGTTCGCTCAGCTTGTTCTACAGATATTATAACAGGGAATGCTCTGATGATCTTTTTGACCTTATCCCTCCAACCCGGTTTTACCACCGAACCGGCCGCCATCGCCAGAAAAGACATCCGCACATTATAGATGCGTGGAAGTCTCGCACTGTTCGATTTGATCGATTGTTTCTGCCACGTACCTGTAAGTTGTGGAATGGCTTACCACCTTCTGTTTTTCCTCCGAAGTATAATTTGGACTGCTTCAAACGAAGAGTGAATAGAGTCCTCAAAGATAGGCAACGCACTGACATTGCCCCGGGTATTGTAGGTGTCTATAGGCAGCGGTGACCACTTACCATCAGGTGACCCGTAGCTTGTTTGACACTTATTCTAATATAATAAAAAACTACTGCCGGCTTTGAAGATACTTACCATAGCGACGAGCCTGTATATGTAGCAGTCCTTCTTTTGTCCGAAGCGATAGACGCGGAATATGCTCTGTATATCGTGTGCGGGATTCCACGACGTGTCCAGAATTATAACGCGGTTGGCAGCGGTCATGTTCAGCCCGAGGCAGCCCGCTCGCGTTGAGATCAGAAATAGCCTGGGAGCACAAGGGTTAACTTACAAACTCGATTTACCATCACTTTAAGTTTTTCTGTGATGGCTCGGGCGTCGTGTTGACGGCCCGGGGGGTGTGAGGGAATCCAATGTTGACGTTTATAGATACATAAAAAAAATACCCGATTTTAAGGCTCTTAAAAAAATGGCAAAAATGTACGCTATAGTTTATGTATTATGGGAATAATTGGCACTAGTCCTAATTATTTTAATTAAAGAAAACAAAATTAAAATTTGTTCCGTTTTTTTAAAGTTATATGTATTTTAATTTCATGCTAGACAGAGAGCGCAATATAGCAAGTTATGGCGTTAAACCTTGCGCGCGCCATACAAATGCTATACTAAGACACGCTTTGCGGGATAGGGACAGAGGATCCTCTCTCAATCCCCACCAAACACTTTAAACGCTTAAATCTCAGAAATTTATTAGCCAATTTATTTATTTGTTTCTATGTATGTATGATGTATTTAATTTTATCCCTCGCTAAGCCTGTTATTTGTAATAAATGAAACACCAGTCAACTAGCCTATTATCTCAACAATACTGAGTGTTACACAGTACAGCTATTATCTATAAAGAACTCTACTTACTTAGTCTTATGGTTGTTTTCCGCATTGAACTCGCGCACCCACTTCTGGCGCACCTCCGCGGGCACGGAGCCGTCGAGTCGGTAGTACTCCTGCCCGAGGTTCCATCCGTTGATCTGACGCAAGAAGTGTTCTAGCGCATCCAAGCAGTACAGGGACGTTGAGAATATCAGCCTAGAAAGGGAAGGTTACCGAGTTGGTAATGTTTTACTTCATTTTGGATAGGGTAACGAAACTGCAGTATAGTAGTATAGTTTATAGAATTTGACGATCGATAAAAAACGGTACTTGCACTGCTGGTCCTATGTTGAAAATACAGTATAAACTCTTTATAATGAAACTTAAGGGATTGAGCATTTTTTTTTTTCGTTATAAAATGTTTTCGTTGTGAAAGAAAAATAACTAAATTTCAATGATCACAAGAATTTTTGATAATTGTTTCAATACGTAATTAAATTATTCTTAATACATACAGTCTGTTAATTTTGTTTGAGGTTTTTAGCTATGCCAGTACCAGAGACAATACAATTCAAGAGTAATGGCACTCGTGTACGAGGTAATTAACAATAACAAAAGCAAGGCGGCTGCTTACGACCTCAGATGTCTTTCTTAGAAATTTCAGCACCTCAAAATTTTTGTTGTAGTCTTTAATAAACTGATAACATAAACAATAATATTAATTATACTTTTTGAAAATATTTACTGACGACTAAATATGAACGTATTACTTCATAATAGAGAATGGCTATTACACTATAAAATGTTTCAATGCATAGGTCATCATCATCATCAGCCAGAAGACGTCCACTGCAGAACATAGGCTTCCCCCTTTAACCTCCACACTGAATGACACAGGTAAACCAACCAAATTGAACAAATTTATACGTTATAGGAAGTTTTTTGTTATAACGAACGACATTATAAAGAGTTTACACTGTATTTGACTTTTTTATTACCTCTTTCAGCATGTTTTCGAAAACCGATCTGTTTTTCTCTCTACGAAGACTGAGGTTGCATGATAATAGGACACTTGAGAGGAGTGGCAATCAACTTGAGCATTAGGGATATGCATAAACTAATAATATTCGGGCAATTTTTTGCATACACGGTCATCTGACCCCAAACTAAGCAACGCTTGTGATATGGCTGCCAGAGACTGCAGGGCAATCGCGCTAAAAAATTACAGACGAATCGTTGACGAAACGCAAACGCTCCACAGCTTTTGGTCGATTTCGTAGCGGCGCGAAAAAGTTGATGTTTTCTAACTTTATCACAAACGTTCGTTTGACAGCGTCTACGTTCCAACTGTGATCGGGTTGCGTTTCGTCTTTGGTTAAAATCATTAGCGCGATACGGAATCGACCAAAAGTAGTGGAGCGGTTGCGATTCGTCAACGATTCGTCTGTAATTTTTTAGTGCGATTGCCCTGCTGATATACATACATATTATACAGTTTTAAATACACACTTAAATAGATATTAACAACAAACACAAAATGTACATCACATAAATGTTTGTCCTAGGTGGGAATCGAACCCACGCCCCCAAGCTCAGAAGGTAGGTTCACTACCAACTGGACCAACGGGCTACACACAGCTACGGCTGTATATACAATTTATGTTTTGGCTGAATACATTTGTATGAGAACTGTAAAACACCAAACAGTGGGTAAAATACTCACACTTTATCTCCAAGCGCGATACATTCGTGCAGAATGCGGAAGACTGCGACAAATTTGTTGGATGTGTCGATGGAGTCTAGCATGGCTCCGTCGGCGAGGTACTGCAGCCACCACGTCTCGGTGGCCAGCGGCTTGATATCTTCCTTGTCTTCTAGCGCTAGGTCGTCTTCCAGTTTTTCCGCTGTACGCAGAACAATACACATCATCACTAAAGCTGACATTCCAATGAGCCAGAGTGAAGCAAAGCTGGGTCAAAATGTCTTTCAAAGAAAAATAAAAGACAAAACATTTGCTAAATAAAATGATTGACGTTTTTGAAATGTCACTTGTATTAGGACCTCTGCACACGCTGTCGATCTGGTACCGGCGCCGATTCGCCTCAAAGTAGAGCAATGGATTCTGAGCTTTATATCAACTCAAGTACAGTACATTTTGAGAAAAGAGTACAACGCGTTATGCACTCGAAATTCAAAACTTGGTACATATTTGATATGGTATAGGGATCACATTTAATATTTAGTTTTGGGCCAGTGCTGATCTGATGCGATTTCTTATGAAGGAACGATGAGGTTGTTCTCCGGATGGTAAGTGTCATATCAGTTACAGTGCTACCCAGAAGTTTATGGAGTGAATATTTGTAAGACTGCACTGACAAGGTGAAAATGGTTAACAGTAAATAAACTCACGTTTTATTTCTTTTTTCTTCTCCCGCGTCGAAAAGTTATGCAGCACCAGTGGATGCGACCATATTTTCTGCAGTATATGAAAGTCTCTTAGAACACTCTGTTTGCTTTCCTTCGTGTAATGATGCACATAGTGTTTATACAAGTCCCATTGGCACTTCGTCAATGGTATAAAGACTGTGTATTCGTGTTTTTTAGGCAAGTACGGGTAAAGGACAGAGGCCTCCTGTCTTTGTAGGCATCCTTCGAGGACTTTGTGGAGGATGTGCGTTCGAGCTTTCATGAGCTTGGTGTCCTCTTCTCGGGAATCCCGGTGCTGGCCGTTCATTATAGGGTTTTCGAATCTGTAAAACGACAAAAATGCAGTTTCAGGCCGATAATATAAACATACATTATTAACGGCCGGTTATAAGAGTCGCGTAGGCAAAAAAACGCTCCCTCAGCCCCCGCCAAGTTAGAGCGACGATGTATTTTCCCGCGCAAGTATCACGAGGCCCGCGGGGCGGAGCGCAACGACAAAAAAGAACATAGGTCCGACCTCGATGACGCCTGGCGCGGTACTGAGCGCGGCGCGCACAAATTCTCACGACGCTTTCAATTTCACTATAAAACAAAACTATTCACTATCAAAAATCTATCCAATGAAAAAAAAAATTGAATAGGATTGCCTTTCAGTACATGCAATTTCCAGGTTGTTACGATCTTTTATTAGAGCATAAAACGAAAAAAATAAACTAATCGACTGTGTTTCAGATTTTTTTTTGATCGAGGAAATTTTATTCTATCAAATTTTGAACCAAAGTTTAAACTCAAACGTATCTGTGACATGTATTTTTTCCAGCTCACTTATTGTAATTTAACTGAATAAAATTGATTTTAAAACCGACAAATTTGGTATAACACCCCGTTACCTTCTGTCTTCATCAGCTTATCATGGTAACTGCGCCCGAGTGGTAAAGTTTTAATACTCAATACTCAATATTTTATTGCAGACATATGTAGGTACATGGAGTTCTTAAATTAACATGTTTAAATATAAAGTAATACATATGACCTTATTTGGGTATGGCAATAGTCGGAACGGAACGATCTATGTTCATTTTGTCGAAATTATCATTAAAAAATTCTTCTAAGTTGTAATAACATTTGGATTCTAAAATACCTTTTAAGTTATTTATAAAAGTTACTTCTTTTTCGATATCTTTTAATTCATTTGGCAATTTATTAAATATTTTAACGGCCATTGATTTAGGGCCGGAGCTGTGTATGTCTAGGTTGGACTTTGGTTCGATTAATTTATGTCTAAATTGCGGCCTAATACTGCACGATTTATCATGCCCTTTTAAAATAGTCTGGGTATTTTTTTACAAATTTAGACATTTCCAGAATATATGTTATTAATAATGCGAACCTATTTCATGTGACGTCACGTCAATTCCTGTCGATAGCTATAAGCTGGCAGAATAGCTCGGGATTCGTACGCTACGGGGTGCGGGAAGACAAATGTGATCACGTGGGGATTGAGCTGGCGCTGAGTTTTGCGGCCGGCCTACTACCGATTGACAGACTAAACAAATGCGAGTTTTAGTAAAATAAATCGACCTGTACTACTAAATTCAACTAGAAATTGGTTGGTATGGAAGACTGTGTACATATTTTCATTAAAACTTGCTGATCCGACGTCCTGTCCAAATTACAATAAATGTGTTTTGATTATTCTGTGAATTGTTTTGTTTGTTATGCTCCCGAGGTGGTCATCATCATCAGCCAGAAGACGTCCACTGCTGAACATAGGCCTCCCCCTTTAACCTCTACACTGAACGACAGCCTGCCTTTTGCATCCACTGGATGCCCGCGACTCTCACAATGTCGTCGGTCCATCTAGTGGGAGGCCTCCCTACGCTGCGTCTTCCGGTTCGTGGTCTCCACTCCAGAACCTTTCTTCCCCATCGGTTATCGGTTCTTCGAGCGATGTGGCCTGCCCATTGCCACTTCAACTTGCAAATTTTAACAGCTATGTCGGTGACTCTGGTTCTTTGGCGAATATCCACGTTTCGGATTTTATCGCGCAAAGAAACTCCGAGCATAGCTCTCTCCATTGCCCGCTGTGTGACTCTGAGTTTTTCCAAAAGGCCAACAGTTAAGGACCACGTCTCAGTACCATATGTCATCACTGGCAACACACACTGGTCAAAGACCTTCGTCTTGAGGCACTGTGGTATCTTGGACGAGAAGATGTCACGCAATTTCCCGAACGCTGCCCATCCGAGTTGGATTCTTCGGGCTACCTCTTTGCCTAAGTTGGACTTACCTAACTGAACAATCTGTCCAAGATAGGTGTAATGGTCAACAACTTCGAGAGTATCGTTCCCAACGACTACTGGCACGGGTTCAACATGGACATTGGACATAATTTTTCCCGAGGTGGTAATGACTCAAAATAAATAAAATCTCTTTGCTTTTTTTTGCGATCTTCGGTAATTTACTGGCAGTTGAATTGTGATTATGCTTTTAGTTTAAAATCCCATCGAAAAAAGAACGTTCATTTTAACCCGAATTTGAACAATTTCCAGGATACCTTTAAATTTTTTCTTTCTATAAAAACCTAATGATGATATTAAAACAAAAAAGTTGCCAAATCAGTCCAGCTGTTTTTAGTACAGGTGAATTATTCTAGGACATGAGATATCGCGGTCACTCTCATTTGGATTCACATAGGTGACAGAAATAATATTGCATTCAAAAGAATAACCGGACAGGTCCTTGCTATAATTAAATTGCAACTTACCTATTAGAATACTCGGAGTAAGTCCCCAGCAGGTTAGGCTTCACAAAGTTAACCATGCAATAATACTCTCTCAAGTTATTCTGCATCGGAGTGCCGGTCAACACAATTCTTCTTTTAGTGACCACTCGACTCATAGCCACAGCAAGGACCGAGCAATCGTTCTTTAACAGGTGTCCTTCGTCGCAGATGATTATATCCGGACCAGGGTCGAGTAGAGCTGTTCGTATTTTGTTGATGATTGTGGGTCGAACCTCGTCTATCAGAGGGTCGAGAGTGGTGAGACTTCGGAATAGTTCGTAGCCGATTATAAAGATGCCGCCTCCGTTGTACCAGTCTTCGAGTTGGTAGGCGCGTTCGTACGTTTTCTTCAGTTTGGAGAGCTCGAAGACCTTTGGAATGGAGGATCAGTGTAAGTTTGGGTTGTTTTGAGTGTAATGAAGATACTGAATCATCAATAGTATTTCATTGTAAGGGGGAAACAGACATGCGATTTATGGTTTCCTCTTCTTGCTTGAGAATCGTGTTCTAAGGCAGGTCCATTGCCGGCGGGTAATCGATCGGCTATTTTCATTCAAAAACAGAGATTCTCAATTTTTGGGACGGGGAAAAAGCACTGAACTCGCGTGATCGTCACGCTCAATACTCGTTCGGGTAAAGTTGGCTCGAGCCAAGGGAGCGCGAAATATATAGTCAACTTTGATGTAGTTTCAGTACTGTCGTGTGGTCTTAAGGACACACTTTTATGTGTACCATTAAAATTTGAAGAAGATATTCCACCTCTGAGGGTATAAATTAGGGGTGACACAAATTTATTGAAAAAAAGTTTTTTTTTTAGTAAAAAAATCATTATCTAGCTTGAGAAAAATAGATAGATAAACTCTTTATTGTTCACACATTGGCGGATCCAGGGGGGGACATGGGGGCCATGCCCCAAAACACCTTGCAATTCCATTCATACATCCATACATTCGACTCAATTTTTCGATTTGATTCCTTCGAACATTGTCAGAATGGCCCCCCCAAAATGAAATTCTGATCAAAATGATCAGCCCCTGTGTCCACACCACAAATTTCATACACACAACAACAACAACAATTTGTGCAACAATCGGCGGCCTTATCGCTAGGAGCGATCTCTTCCAAGCAACCTTAGGATGGAGAGAATTCATACAGAAGGTGGGCGTGCAATATTGAATAATGAGATGGTTAAAATACCGTACATTCAAAATACAGTTGCCATATATACGTTCATTCGAAGAGACTTGTACAATAAAACTAGTAGGTCAGCCACATTGAAAGGACATCATTTGTTGATAATCTGTTCTGTTTCCCCTTGTTTTGTAATATTTTGTTACCTGCAGTTTCCTCCTCAGTTTCTTTGGCTTGTAAAATAATTAAAATACTTTTACAACAAACTGTAAATTAGTTAAGTAATGCAAAATGCCAGTGCAAGTCTATTATATGTTTGAATTTTTGTGCATAATTATATTGTTCAGTATTTAACATGCATGCATGAGTGTTTATGTTTAACTCAACATACCCCCTTATGCAGAAACGTGAGATAAACTGATCTATGCTATAGAGTGAAACCGTAACATTATAGCAATATTTGCTATAACAGGCCTATTAGAAGTTCTTGAATAGTGTTACATGTAATGTAGTAAAGTTACTGGCAATAAAGTTATGTAATATACTGTAGTTAATGGTAATAAAGTTATGTACTGTATGAAAGGTATTGAAGTTACTGTTACTGAAGTTATTTACTGTCTGTAATGTAAAGTAGTTACTGGTATAAAGTTATGTGATGTATGTAATGCACAGTAGTTACTGGTAAAGTTATTTACTGTACTGTAGTTACTGTTAATAAAGTTATGTGCTGTATGTCAAGTATTGTAGTTACTAGTTATGAAGGTTCAAATACCTTGATCTGGTCCGTAACTGGCCCAATCCACTTGTGAATCTCGTCGACCCAGTTAAGTACCGTGGACAGCGGACAGCACACCAGTACGCGGTGCATGCCAGCGCGAGGATGTGTCAACACCTGTGTGATCATAGTCATAAAGTTTCGATGGTAATGACCCTATCAGGGTTTTACAGTTAAAACTTGATGGCTTCCAAAGTTAATAACAACGAGATATGACACTAGCTGTTAAAATTTGCAAGTTGAAGTGGCAATGGGCAGGCCACATCGCTCGAAGAACCGATAACCGATGGGAAAGAAATGTTCTGGAGTGGAGACCACGAACCGGAAGACGCAGCGTAGGGAGGTCTCCCACTAGATGGACCGACGACATTGTGAGAGTCGCGGGCATCCAGTGGATGCAAAACGCAGGCTGTCGTTCAGTGTGGAGGTTAAAGGGGGAGACCTATGTTCAGCAGTGGACGTCTTCTGGCTGATGATGATGACACTAGAAGATCTTATTGTAGTAACAGGTGTAAACAATCCATTGGGATTCCAGTTCCATTGGATTGTCGACTACATAGCACGCAGAACAGATGGCCGATGGGGCCAAAAGGTTCTCGAATAGAGACCACGGACTGGTAAGCGCAGCGTATGACGTTCACTCACAAGATGGACAGACGGCCTAAAAGAGACCGCAGGGAAACGCTAGATACAGGCCGCTTCCAACCGGCCCTTTTGGAAATCGATGGGGGGGCGTATGTCCAGCAGTGGACGCCCTACGGCTGAAATTATGATGAATCCATGTTAAACAGTGTGACGTCACGACTGGCGACTTTGCTTTGGAATGTATTGTATCATTAAGTTATCATGTTAGTTGTTGTTTCGTTGTTTGTTTAGATAGCCCGTTGGTTCAGTTGGTAGGGAACTGCTAGTCTGTGGAATTCACTGCCTGAATGGGTGTTCCCCGATGGTTACAATCTCGGTGTCTTCAAATCACGAGTGAATCGGTTCCTTCTAGGCAAGCGTGCTCCAACGTAGACCGCATCATCGCTTAACATCAGGCGTGATGGTAGTCAAACACAAGCCTATTATTTAAAAAAAACACCTGAGCGTGGGTTCGACCTAGGACAAACATTTATGTAATGAAAATTTTGTGTTTGTTCTATATCTGGTTGTTAATATCTATTTAAGTATGTATTAAAAACTATACATGTATGTATGTATATCAGTCTCTGGCAGCCATATCACAAGCTTTGCTTAGTTTGGAGTCAGATGGCCGTGTGTGCAAAAATGTCCCGAATTTTTATGGTAGTATCGATGGTATCAGATACTAACCGTGTGCAGTAGCGCGAGCACCTGCAGCGTCTTGCCGAGCCCCATGCAGTGCGCGAGGATGCAGCCTCCACCCCCGTGGCCGCTCTCGATGCTCGCTAGCGACTCGAAGCACGCGTCCCACATGAACTTCACGCCTTCGTACTGGCCAACCAGATCAGTAAGTTAAGAAGGGTTAAAAATTCGCAAGTCTGTGGGAGGAACAAACTGAATGAAAAAAAAAAATACCTTAGACTATTTTAAAAGGGCATCTGATAAATCGCGCAGTATTAGGCCGCAATTTAGACATAAATTAATCGAACCAAAGTCCAACCTAGACATACACAGCTCTGGCCCTAAATCAATGGCCGTTAAAATCTATACTAATATTATAAAGAGGAAAGATTTGATTGTTTGTTTGTTTGTTTGCATTGAATAGGCTCCGAAACTACTGAACCGATTTGAAAAATTCTTTCACTGTTGGGAAGCTACACTATCCCCGGGTGACATAGGCTATAATCTATACCCGTGCGAAGCTGGGGCGGACCGCTAGTATTTAATAAATTGCCAAATGAATTAAAAGATATCGAAAAAGAAGTAACTTTTATAAATAACTTATAAGGTATTTTAGAGTCCAAATGTTATTACAACTTAGAAGAATTTTTCAATGATAATTTCGACTAAATGTACATAGATCGTTCCGTTCCGACTATTGCCATACCCAAATAGGGTCATATGTATTACTTTATATTTAAACATGTTAATTTAAGAACTCCATGTACCTACATAATTATGTCTGCAATAAAATATTGAATATTGTTGAGCAGTATTTTCATGACACCCGTAGGACCTCGACGTATTTGCTGCAACCATTGCTATGTTACATGGAGATCTTAGATAAATAAAAGTCATTCTCTGACTGACTGACTTATCACGAAATCTCAACATCTTGATCTACGTAGCTCAAATTTGGCAGGTTGAAAAACAAATAAATAATTTGATTTGATTCAGATTTCTTACATGCTTGCTTATGGGATTTGAAGGACCGCTAAAAAAGTATTTTACCTTAAAATGATTACGATTTTTGGGATAAAAGTTTACGAGAAAGTCTTCACGTACAAAGTCACGGGCAACAGTTTATCTTAGACTAGCGATCCGCCCCGGCTCCGCACGGTTATATAGCCTATTAAAATAGTATATATTAATCAGTGATAAAGTAGCATTCAAATGGTGAAAGATTTTTTAAAATCGGTCCAATACTTTTTGAGCCAATTCGTTACAAACATACTTACATACAAATCTTTCCTCTTTATAATATTAAGTATAGATAGTATAGATAAGCATTTTAATGTCTTGCGAGACAGAGAGCTCATTATACTTACAAATTACGGGACTTGCACTTGTTAGTACTCCATACAAATTCCAAAATGACAGTATGGTCTCACTTTGCCGGAAAGGGACAGAGCAGCCATTACTAATCCGACCAAAATCTTTAAACACTTATATATCGGAAAATTATTAGCCGATTTAAATAATTTCTTCAGTATTTGTATTCAGCATCATCCACAGCCTTCCTTATTCCACTGCTGGGTATAGGCCTCTTACTTGCTCTGCCATCTGCCTCGGTCCTGTGCTAATCGAGTCCAGGTTCGACCCGCTATAGTAATAATATCGTCGACCCATCTTGCAGCTGGACGTATTTGTATCACATACTGGACGTATTGTATGTTTGTATTTAAGATCTTAATATATATTAATACATTACAATTCACGCTGCGGTACTTTAGCTGCAGCGTCTGTTTTAGCTTCAACTAGTCCTTGCCATTAATCTAACTTTAACCTTTTATCTTGCCAGTAATTGTCAATCATGCTGTGTACGCATATTTTGGGATACTTTCCAGTTCGAAACTGTAATATTTGTCCTGTTTTGTGTAGCTTCTAAATAAAATAAAATAAATTATACATCTAAATATTTTTTTTATATTTTTCCAACTATTTTTTTAAAGAAATCAAACGCATGCCCCATAACCTATTGCCCTTGTTTCTGTGGTAAAGTGATGATGATAATAAATTGTAGTATACCTGATGTGCCTTCATGACTTTGGTGAAGAAGGGGTGCACGGTGACGACGGGCCGCTGCTCCTGGAAGTCGTACTCAAGGCACACCTCGTCGTTAATCACCAGCACATTAACACCTTCCTCGCAGCCCAGCAGCTCGCGCTGTCACAAACATAATACACCCAGATTTAGGTTTTTCTTGACAGGAAGATCACCAACAACCTAATGAAGTTGCAACAACAGGACCTTGGTCTGATAGCAGGCCTTACAACCGGTCATTGCAACTTGAATAGTCACTTGTATAAGCTAGGAGCCACGGACAGTCCACTGTGTCGTGGCTGCATGAAAGAGAACGAAAGTGTAGAGACTAGAAACTAGAATCAATGTCCGAACCAAACATCTGCGCACGCTTCGCATTGCGCCGAATTTATGGTGAGTTGTAAGGCAACCTTGATCCAACTACAACGCTGCCCAATGCCAGTGCTGCATTGGGCAGCTATGCAAGTGACATAACGTTCAAATTGAAGTAAATGTGGCATTGTGAATTATATGTATAATTGATTTCTCGACGCTCGGACACTGTTTTCACTTAAAGATTGTGACTCTATAGGTATTATATCTGAATGACATACATATCATAACTATAGGAGCATACGCAAATTGTAAACATTTTTTGTCAAAAATTCCGCATGCAGGAAAAGGTTGAGATTAGCTCGAGAGAAGAAACAATGGCACATGGGAGAAGAGGCCTATAGGTACCTAGCAGTAGGTCGAAACAAACCGACGATGTTGAGAGTTTCTGACTCAACGCATAAGCATTGCCATTAGGCGTGGTAATGCCGCCAGCGTACTGGGTACGCTGCCAACTGTTAGTGGGCTTGAGCATTTGGATTGTCTTTAGACCTTCAACGGTCTATGGGCAGTCTAACTGTATTTGTAGTTTTAGTATTAGTTTGTATTTTTTTTAGTTAGTAAAGGCCAGTAAAAAAGCAGATTTATCAAATAAGGATACCTACCAGTTGATTCAGTTTTGAATTCAATCTACGTTTTCTTTCAAACTCCTCCATGTTCGCCAATACGGTACTCTTTTGCAAGGACTTTTTGTCAATGACCTGTGAAAGAGTATTACTATTAGAACGTAAGCTCGTTGCAGACCATGCGAAGTAGCTTGCAAGTACAAGTAGCAAGTACTCGCGCCGGCGTTCAAACGTAAATAGCCACTCGCACGGTGAACTCGCGTGCGAGGACGTACTCGCGCGAGTGTTCCAACGACACGAAGGATGAGCAGTGGGCGTCGCGTGAGTAGGGCGGAAACGAAGCTTCACTTGCGCAAGGACCAGCGTGAATTCTACTAAGTGCTTCCACTGCCACTTGCACTAGACAAAACGATGTATAGCAGCTAATTGCTACTTGTACTGCACATTGTCTGCAAGCGCCTTTACACTTGCACTAAGCAAAAAGTGTTGCAGCTCGTTGCAGACGATGCGTAGTAGGTACTTGCTACTTATACTTGCAAGCTACTTCGGATGGTCTGCAACAGGCTTTAGGCTTAGTAATCTATGTGGCTTATTTTTACAATAACACACACAAAACAATAAATTTGACCAACACTGTTTTAAACTATCACGGTTGTTCACTAAAGTTATATGAGCCTTCCCGTGAACATGGTACATGTAACTGCACCGAAATATCGGGCGCTCATTCCACAACCTTACCACGGTAAATATTCCGTAAATAATCAAAACATACAAATACATACAAATTTAGGATAGGTTCATACAAAATCTATCTTATAAATTGTACCTTTCTGATGTTACGTCGTCCTTTAAAAAGGCCCACATTGGCGCCTCGTTTGCCGCCCATTGTCAAGTCGATCGTCGGCTCTCCGAGTAGCTCCTTCGAAAGCACCCTGTCATAAACACAAAATATTACATTAGCTTGCAAAGTAATACATCAAATAGTAGCCTTAGTAGTTTAGATAGCCCGTTGGTCCAGTTGGTAGTGAGCTTGCCTTCTGCGCTTGGGGGTGTGGGTTAGATTCCCATCTAGGGCAAACATTTATGTGATGAACATTTGTGTTTGTTCTATATCTGGGTGTTAATATCTATACAAGTATATATGTAAGTATATTGTATCTCGAGGACGTGAAGCTTTTTTTTTTAAGCCCTAGGTGGCAAACAAGTAGACGGGCTGCCTGATGGTAAGCAGTCACCGTCGCCTATGGATACTTGTAACACCAGAGGCATCACAAATACGTTGCCGACCCTCACAAATACGTTGCCCGGTCGCGGGTTCAAACCCCGGGACCGTACCAATGAGCTCTTTGGAGCTTATGTGCGGATTTTCATACCACTGGCTTTTCGGTGAAGGAAAACATCGTGAGGAAACCTGCATATGTACGGAGAAGAAATTCAATGGCGTATGTGAATCCACCAACCAACCCGCACTGGGCCAGCGTGGTGGATATGGCCCAATCACCCTTTCGGGGGTAGGCTAAAAGTCCAGCAGTGGACTGTTAAAAGGCTGATTATGATGATGTATGTATGTATGTTCTTATATGAGAATAAATGTCTATAAACCTAAACCTATGTATATCTGTCTCTGGCGGCCATATCACAAGTTTTGCTTAGTTTGGGTGGGGTCAGATGACCGTGTTAGCAAAAATGTCCCGAATATTTATTTATAGTAGGTATATGATGTGAGCTGTGGTCAAACGCCTAGTTTGTCAACCATAAAAAGGTGCTGCCTTAATGAGCAACTTTTTATCAATCTCGAAAAAAATAACTACACAAATGCACTCTATTCTCGGTCCAAGTATTTATTTGTTCTGACAGCTGCAATATCGGATACCTGCTAGGCGTGTGTTCGTAAACATAACAAAAGTTCACAGAATTCATGGTTTTCATTTAACCATGCAGATAAATGCTTGAACCGAGTTTAGATATTCATATAAGAAACAGTTTGAAGATGACCTTCCGCAAAAGTAACATAATATGATTTAACAATTGTTATCTATCTCGAAATCTGTGAGTGTTATCTAATTAATACACGCAATACCAAGTGGTTTTTTTTTAAACTGACCGGTAACAGTTTTTGAAATTTCGTACCAATCGACTCAATTATCGACTTTTGGGTGTTGAATTTCGTGCCAAATCCTGTAAGTACTTACCATAAATAACTATTATGGCTTCAAAATAAGTGAATCTTGAACTTTGAAACTGGGTTTGATTATAATTATTGGGTTATAAAGTGAAAAACCATCTGGCTCACAAGAAACATTTGAATTTATCGCCGTTCTTTGAGCGCTGTGTTTGAGCGAGTTCCTAACGAACGAAGCCGAAGGTGCCCGAGTCCTCTCGATCCCGCCCGATCGCGTTGGTAAGCCATAATCATGATACCTACTACCCAAAGGGACGGAACGCTTCAAACAGAAAAAACGAGCACAGCGAGAGGTACCACGTTTAGCCATTTGTCCCTTTCTAGTGTTGACATAATCACTGATACTAATTCCTCATTACTTTTCATACTTTTTTATATTTTTATACAGAATAGATCTACGTTTGGCCACTAACTTGCCTGATGGTAAGCAACGGTGTGGCCGAGGATGGAACACGTTGATCTAGAAGAAATCTATTCATTCTAGCCTTGAAGATGCCTACATTGTAGTTCTCAGGAAACAAGGAGGACAGCAGGGAGTTCCATTCTTGGACAATACGTATCATAAAAGACAACTCAAATCGTTGTGTACGAATTTTTGGAATTTCCACGAGGAAGGGGTGATAGTGTGCTGTCCTTCTACTTGTCCTGTAGTAAAAGGGGGAGGGTGGAATAAGGTCATGAAGCTTTTGCTCACACTCACCAAAATATATCCGGTAGAAAATAGACAGACAAGCTACTTTACGGCAGTGCTCAAGGCTTTGTAATTTATTGGTGACTAGCTTGCTGTCACCTCATAGCACGCCGGTCTACAGAATCTAAAGCTTCCAGTTGGTACTTGGCTGCTCCGTCGAATAGGTGGAAGCAGTACTCGACACACGTACATACTAATTTGTTCCTTATTTATATCACTACAATAATAAACGGATGCACCACGAACCATGAGAGTTTTCTTTTAGATATTATGTTTCACAAATAAAAATAATTAAAAATGATGCTGATAAAATCATGTACGGATTACCCAAATTAATACCAAATTTACGGTTACAATATTTTTCCAAAAGTGGCAACACCACACACTAATATGTGTTCATGAATGTCATTGTATATAAGACATGTAGTGTGAAAGGGACAAATGGCTAAACGTGGTACCTCTCGCTCTGCTCGTTTTTTCTGTTTGAAGCTTTCCGTCCCTTTGGGTAGTAGGTATCATGGCCATAATACGCACCACAGAAGAGAAAAAAATTTCGTTTAAAATTATTATACTTCTCTTTTCTGTGAAAGTCATTAGCAAAAGAATGACGAAGTACCATAGATAAACATATATACTAGATTGCGTTCTGTCAAAATATTCCCATACAAAACTAAACCTTAACGTCTAACGATAAGGTTCATAATAATGTGGCTAGGAACATGGAGGTAAAACGAGCTCACTGAGATAGCTACCACGGAGGAAGTGTATCCCTTTCTAAAGATTGCCATTACATAAAACATATATTTTAGTAAAACTCTGTTTTAAACTATCTCAGCTGTTCACTAAAGTTATATAATGTTGTGGAATCTCATTCCACAACCACCACGGTAATTATCCCGTAATCATATTTTAGTAGTTTTACTTATTCAATCGGACATACCAGGCAGGCCCTATTTTGGGGTGTAAACATAAAATTACTACCAATGAAATAAAGATAAATTTTTATTTCCATTTTCTAACGGATATTAATGTAAATAATATATCTAATGTATCATGTACCTATTTAAATTTTATTTTTAAGTAACCATGTAGGTTTCTAGTATAATTACTAGGAACCTTCATGGTTCTGCTGAACCATGAAGCTACTGGCAGCATTACGACTTGGCGTTTTTGATTGTTTGCTTACTATATTTTGTTTTTTCAAGCATGATTTTTGAATATTTATTTTAAAATGGTGAAAAATTGCTGTATAAGAAACTGTGCTAGTGAATCATTCGGTGGCTGCGGCATATCTTTTCACAGGTAGGTACACAAAGCTTGAAATACAAGAAAATGTTTACTAGGGTGTCCATACACGTGTGAACATGAACAATATTTTGAACAATGAACAATTATTTTTATACATTATGTTTTAGCATGACCTAGGGATATTTTAAAGTAATTCGCATTTCGGCAAGTGTGCGCAAAAGCTTCGAGCCCTTGTTCCAACCTCCCCCTTTTACTTAGGAAAAGTAGAATGACTGCACATGCACACTACCCTCCCTTCCTAGTGAAAATTCCAAAGATTTGAACTCAACGATTTGGGTCTTCATTTATGATACGTACTGCCCAAGAATGGAACTACCTGCCGTCCTCCTTGTTTCCTGAGAACAACAAACTAGATATCTTCATGGCTAGTGATAGATAGTGACAGTGATAGTGATAGTGTGATAGGACTGCTAGTCTGTGGAAGGCGCTGCCTGAATGGGTGTTCCCCGATAGATACAATCTGGGTGTCTTCAAATCACGAGTGAATTGGTTTCTTCTAGGCAAGCGTGCTCCACCGTAGACCGCATCATCGCTTAACATCAGGCGAGTTGGCGGTCAAGCGCAAGCCTATTATTTATATAAAAAAAAAAAAGATATGTATAGATAGATATGAATAGATTTCTAGATCAACGTGTTCCATCCTCCGCCACACCGTCACGTACCATCAGGTGAGTAAGTGGCGAAACGTAGATCTAGTACCACCATCCAACGGTGAACCTAGCTTTCTGTGTACAGTTGTATCGTTCAAGGGTGTTTCGACGAATCGTACGGGAATCATTCTAAATATTACATAAAAAATGAAAGTACCTAAATTCATCGCTGAATATATTTCATGTTACAGTATACCAACAAAAGAGGATGTAAGAAAAATGTGGTTGGAAGTAATTCTTAGTCGAACAGCAAGTATAACAAAAAACTCCAGGGTGTGCAGTTTGCACTTCAACACAGAAGATTTTATAAAGACGACCCGCCCCGGCATCGCAGGTGCAATGCTAATACTAAAATAATATACTACGGAATGTCTTTATATACCTACAACGTTCACAGCTTTTTTGTCATTAGGCAAAACAAACATGTTTTCTTTAGAGGTTACTCTTTAAAGAGCGACATTATGATTGGCCATGTGAAAAACACGCCGCCGGTACCGGCCTGTTGCGGTACTGGCCGGGGGGCCGGTTCCGCCGCAACCGCTATGTCCCTGCATTTTAAATCTTTAATATCTTCGAAAATGTTCATTTAAATTACATGCTGTAAACGGCCATATTGGTCTATATTAAATGCACAATGTATTTAAGGTACTTAATTGGATAAAGATTAATGCTTAAAATCCCTTCGTTATTACGTAGGGTTCAGCCAGCGTTTGCAATGTAAGCGCAAAAAAAATATGTTTATATACGACATTACATTAGAAACCTCTACAATTATCAGTGTTTCTCTACTATATTATGCATGTATTATATATATAAACCTTTCTCTTGAATCACTCTATCTATTTTTAAAAAACGCATCAAAATCTGTTGCGTAGTTTTAAAGATTTAAGCATACAGAGGGACGGACAGACAGCGACAGCGACTTTGTTTTATCCTATGTAGTGATAGTGATAGTGATGTAGTGATGCTCTCGACAAACTTTGAAAATGAATGTAGTTCGATGTCATTTTCCCGCAGTAAGTAAAATATGCCAAATAGTAGTCATGCCAATCTTCTATATTTATAAAAGCTAAATTCACTCACTCACTCACTGACTTGTCACGAAATCTCAAAAACTATTTGACTTACGAAGCTAAAATTTGGCACGTAGATTCCTTATGGGGTATAGAGGTCCGCTAAGAAGGATTTAGCGAAAAAGCCGAATTAAAGGGGGCAAATGGAGGTTGAAAGATTATATTAAAGTCCTTTGTTTTTGATGATACTCAGGGATAAAATTTGGTATTCAATTATTCAAGTATTCAATTATTCAAAAGATGGCGGCCAAGCGCAAGCCAATTTATAATTTAAAAAAAATATATGTCACGTGACCCGTATGTCCCGGTTGAGTCTTATAACAATAGCCGCTAAGCCATCTCAGAGGCCTTCAGGCGTCCTGGCGGCCTAAAATTCTGACATTAGCGCTCGTCACTGGGCCTATATGAACTTCCTGTATTTACTGAGAGTACCCATACGATGATTTTAGGAATTACCTACAATGTCTTCGTTTCCTCAAAATCATGAACAAATTGAAAGAAAAGGACAAATTACTCCGTGCTCGCTTTTCCCTCGGACCGTTTTTTTAGCATGAGTACTCAATCCAGGTCCCTTTAGGGTATATATAAAATCCTTGCGAAGTACATATTAAAAAGCTCTCAGTACTTTAAGAACACGGGACTTGCTGTGTCGGATTACCTAAATGACAGCGATATCAGGATACGACGAAAACTTAGAGAAATACAAATTCAGGAAAGAAAAAGGTGTACGCAATAATTAGTATATCTCTACATAGTATGGCCGCTAACTCCTCCTAAACTACGCAACGGATTTTGATGCGGTTTTTACCATCAGTTAGATACATTTTCAAGGAAGGTTTATATATAAGCTGTATATATATGTAGAAGGGAAAGAATACACAGATAAGAGTATATAAGAAAAATACATAAACAAAAACGCAACGCAATATCCCCAATTAGACCAACAAATCCTGTCTCAGAACAATAATACACATTGCATGCCCTGCACCATAACCACGCAAGAAGGAAACCCAACTACAGCCACTGACACTGATAATACGATTATCACGTCACGCATAACAAAAACTAAATATAACACCGACCTATCCGAAAATATAATCCATTTTCAGCAGAAACAGATCAAGAGCCAGGTGACACCCAACTTCTCTATTGCGGCCTTCAATTCATCAGAAGACAAATACAATAATGATGACGACCGCCCAAAAAATACTAAAAATAGTCAAACAAAAACTACCAACACAACAGCCTCAAACCATACTTTTCGTTCCTAACTTCACGACCATTTTTCAAAATACACAAAGTATTAATTATAAAACCCATAATTAACGCGTAATTATAGGTGGAGATTTTAATATAAATATATATGAAAATACTATCCACTACAAGCGACTATTAAACACTATGCTAGAATTCAACTTATATCAAAGAATCTCAGACACCACTGGAAAAACATTCAAAACAGCTACATGCATAGGCCTTTTATTTACGAATTATTTCAATAAACAATGCAAAATAGCTGTAAATGATTATGGAATTTCGGACCACAAAGCTCTATATTACGAAATTGAATCTCCAGAAAAAACTAAAAAAATAACTATGCTTACTACGAAAAAAATATGTTTATCCACTAAAAATATTAACTCTTTTAAGGAGGCACTTAGGAACTTTACTGACTGGAATATAATTATAAAGTCTGATAAAAATATAAATGAGAACTAAAACTTTGATTCAAAACTAAGAGAGCTATTAGATAAATATATACCGTAAAAAAAAATCAAACTTAAAAAAAAAAAAAAAAAAACAGTTGCATGACTAAAGGCCTAAAATTATAATTTTCTAATTTAAAAAAACTGGGCTATTTAGGAGAACAGATCTATAGGATGAGAAATGGAACCTGCCTTATACTGTCTCATCTCAAAATATATTTAGGCACTGCCTAAATAAGGCAGGTGATGACTTGCCACCCACTTGAGCTACTACCACTTGATGCAGAGTTTTAGTTCAGTTTCAAGTCGTTATAGCATGTAAAAGTGTTTATGATCTGAAATATTACCTCTGTTGTTTCAATCTCTCCAACATTTTCTTCTTCCTAGACCTACGACCGGAGCGTGCGTGCGGAGCCGTCCGTCTGGTCTCTGGCCCTTCGCCGCGTCTCTCTATGAAATCGTCAACCAGCTTCGCGCGTTTCGCGTCATCTGCACTGAAACAAAATATGAATATCAAATGCTGTGCAAAAAAATATAAGAGGAAACGTTTTCTTCAGGCGGCAAATTGCCATTTTGCGAAATTGGCGCGCGTGGCAGATGGCCCACCGGAAATTTTGCGCGAAATCGCCGTCTTACTAAAATCGATATTTTTCTAAATTTTATGAGTGACATTTGTAATACAACTGTATAATTCATCCTTGTTTTGTTTACTATCTGTCGTATAAATTAGAAAAGGATCGAACGACAGATGACGATCGACCTGCTCCCGGCCGCTTGCCGCATGCGGACCGTTGTTAAGCGCAGGTCGCTGTACCTCCAAGGGGTTAACTTACATGGCATCTTCCTTCCTCCCAATCCTCTTGAGAAGTTTCTCTTTAGTAGATACCCATTGTTTTTCTTCTTCTGAAGACGAATCATCCTCTTGATTCTTGAGGCGGTCTCGCAACGCCATTTTTCTTAAGCTTCTCTGAAACATAAAATTTTCACAATATGTAGCGTTGCTTTTATATTGGGTAGTATAGGTAGGCACTCACGTTAGCAGCCCAAGCAGGTAGACGGATGGCATGGGCTGGTATCCACGATAGTTTTGACCCCTCTACTATTTTAAGTGTTCTACACCTAAGTTAAGATTTTAGAAGGCATTAAATATAAATAATCTCTTGTCCTTCTCAGCGGATCCTCATCGGTTTTTAATAATAATTTAAGATCACCGCAACGCTCCCTGAATCTTGTAGGTAGATACACAGTGTTTAGGAGAAATTGGGCGACTCGCCTACACGACACACAAGCAGAACCCACGCCCTTGGCTCTAGGGCTGCCAACCCTCCAGGTTGGACCCAGAGTCTACGGGTTTGAATGGGGCATATCTGGGCTACGGGTTTTACATTAATATCTCCGGGTCAAACAGGGCAGTGACAGTGAAGCAATGGCAGTAGGAAGCAGTGCAAGCTGGTTCGATTCAGCCTACCACTAGCTAGGTTATTTAAAAGTAAAAAATACATTACCATTACTTTAATAATTAAATGATTCATAAAAAATAAAATACAATACATACAATAAATAATTTATCTTTTAATAAAAAAAAAAACAATATTTCTATAATCTCCAGGGGCCTTACGGACAACAGCTAATTGCGGCACCTAATCCGCTCAGTTCGAAAATCACGCAACCGCAAACCGTATCTGGGCGCGATAGGGTTCACGTTCGCGTGATTTTCCAACTGAGCGGATTAGGTGCCGCAATTAGCTGTTGTCCGTAAGGCCCCAGGACTGCCTTTTAGGGTTCCAAACCTAAAGGGTAAAAACGGGACCCTATTACTAAGCCTACCATGCCTATCTGTCCGTCCTACCTACTCGTATTAACAGATGTATCTTTCGAACCGTAATAGATATCCAGTTGAAATTTTCACAGAATATGTAATGTGATGGCAGATTAACTAAGAAATATAATAAAAAAATAAAATAAAGAAGTCAAAAGTAAAAACGAAATGGGGGTCCTCAACTCCTCATACAACAAACGTATTTTTTTAACATATTTTTTTATTAGCTCTAATGTAAAAACGGTAATCCATACAAATGTCAAACTTGGCATTATTATAGTACACACTCTAAACTGATGTATAACAGCAAATAATAAATAATGGCCAAGTGCGAGTCGATGTCAAATTTGTGTTCACCACCGGTTCTCGTACGATCACCAAAGTGAAGCAACGTCTGGTGCGGCCGGTACTTGGATGGGTGACCGCCTGGGCGTTGATGGGATGTTGTCTTTTTGCACATTTTTTTTTGGACTTTAGTAGCTAACAAGTTATGTGGTGGTAAGGAACCCTCAGTGCGCGAGCCAGGTCGCACTTGGCCGGTTTTATTTTGAAAAGTGGTAGCTTTATTTGGCGCACCACTACAGTCACGGCACTTGCTTTCTTTGTTGGTGTCCGAGAGTCTAGACCAGGGGCCTTACGGACAACTGCTATTGCGGCACCTAATCCGCTCAGTTGGAAAATCACGCGAACGTGAACATTATCGCGCCCAGATACGGTTTTGCGGTCGCGTGATTTTCCAACTGAGCGGATTAGGTGCCGCTATAGCAGTTGTCCGTAAGGCCCCTGATCGGGGACGAAAGAGCCAGTTACTGGGGGGCGGCACATTACTAGAGCGCGACCCCAAGATTAAGAACCCTTTGTGTTATATGACTGAGAGAAGTAGTAGTGTACACCTGAGACACTCAGATAACGAGAAAATAGAGAAGCTAGCATCACAAATAGTACTGATCTGGATTTATAGTTAGTGCTTTGTCACAAACATTTAAAATATGTAAAACTATGGCAGTATCGGATGATTGCTGTACGCTGCAATAAATTGTTAGTAGCAGAAAGAAAATCCTGTTTTCCTTTGCTCTGTTAGTTTTTCTAATGAATTGTTGTAATAGACTAAAAAAGTAAATAAGCTTTTATTTAGCTTTTGCAATTTACTGTCGCTGTTAGCGGTCATCCGATAGTATATGGCTATAGGTACCTTCTTTAAGTTCGGTTTAGTCTCATCTTTAGGGCTTGGTTCTTTAAGTGAAATCTCTTTAACCTCTTCTTTCATTACTATAGGAGCATGTAGCAAAGTCAGTTCCTTGTTCATCATCTTGTCGGCAGTGAGCATTAGGGACTGCGATGAAGGTGGAATGTCGACTTTTGGTTTGCTCATCTTGGTCTTCGATTTAGGCCCAGGTCTACATGGTTCTTCTACTTGAGTATTCTCATTGAGTTCCTCCTTTATCTTCTTTGTCCCGAATTCAGAGTCACTTTCGTTATCGTCCATTAGAGAATTTTTTGCTATATTGTTTTCTGTAGCACGTACTGGTACCTAAAACATATTTAAATCCTTACATATTGTTTTGAATTAGGAAATTGGCAGACGATGCACTCACTAATGACAATTGTGATATAAAATTTTGCAGTTCTGTGTTTTAATGATTCTAAAGCATACTTACAGGTGGTGGAAGTTCATCATCAACATTAGCACCCTCATCTTCAGACAGCGAAAGTTCGTCGAAACGATCAGAGCTAGCAGGACTCACTGCTCGGGACACATTTTCAGAATTTTGTTCTGAAGGAGTTGAGGATTTGACCTTTTGCCGACCTTTGCTCTTGCCTTCTTTAATATTGGTTGCTCTATTAAGAGACTGTAAGTTAGCCAACCTGAAAACAAACATATTTGTGGTAGTTATTTTAAATAGTACTTAGTAATATTTTATCATATTTAACCAAGTTAAGTTTTGCGATTGTGTAAATAGAATCTCACCTGTCGACTTCCTTGTCAATGTTGTCTCTATCAGTAATATCTTGGTACTCTAGATAGGTGTCCACAAACGATTCTGGTAACTTTTCCAGGGGTATATCACAGTTCTGATACAATTTTGCATCAGCTGTGTCTATACTATAAAGATGCCAACCATCTCGTTCTGTAAATTTAGGCTTATCTAATTCCAGTCTATTTTCTTTTTTCTTGCCGATTAATTTCTTTAGTTGTTTTCCCATTTTACATGAGTTTACATCTTCGAAAATAGGCAGACTTGGTTCACACTCTAAAAGTTCTACAGGTTGATCAGGATTTATTAGAGGGGAGCAAGATCTATTGGAATCTTGATTAGTTTCATCAATATTAGCATTTTCTTGTATACTGCTGTCATCTTCTGCTGGTACTATTTTATCATATACAAATTGCATATATTTTTGATAGCTGGAAATTTCATTTTGGTCAATAGCAGTGAATCCAGTGAATTCATCAGGTATGCCTATGCTTTTCGGTCTGTTCTCTAAAATTTGATCTGTAGAGTCAACATTGTTGCATTGTATTTCATTGTCCAAATTTCTATTATTTGAAGACTCACCCTGTTTTAAATTTTTGGTTTGCTTTATTTTTTCATTTTCTTTTGCTTTGGTTTTGTCTTTTCTTAAACTAAGAGCTATGTTTTCAGTTTCAGAATCAGATGATTCAATCTTTTTTTCTTCTTGCCTTATTTTCTCACGCATTCTTCTAGTTAACATGGCCACTTCATTATTTGGAGCTTTATCTTTTACAGTCTCTTTTTGAGGAACAGGAACTTCTTTTGTGGGGGTAGAAATTTCTTTGGCATTACTGTTTTTAGCAATTTCCTTAACTTTTTTCTGTTTTCCCTTTTTCTTTTCAATTTTCTTTTTGCTTTGTTTTTTCGACCCATCTCTACCTTCATCAGAGCTGCTTTCCATCAAAACTCCTTTTGCATTATCAATTTGTAAAGGCTCATAGGTATGCGGGACTAACAAACTTTCGTTCATGTCATTTTCTGCATCATAATCAGGTTCATGCTCTCTCCTCACTCTCACGGCACTTTGATTAAACATCTCTTCATCGTCACTATCTTCATCCATTGGCCGCATCATTTTGTTTCTTTTCACAAACTGGCCAAAGTGGTTAGCATCATAAGATGTGTTTTCTCTCTCAATGGATTCATCTGCTTCAATCCCTGTGTTATGTCCATGTTCCATCATTTCGCTTTTAGTTACAATACTTTCAGGTATGATTGTCATTCCATCTAACCCGTGGATGGGTTCAGTTTTGACAATTGAGGAATCAACAATATTTTCTGCAACATCTTCTTGAGGTTCTAGTTTGATCAGAGTTAAAATATTGAAGTTGTCGGGAGTCGAATGCGTGATATTGTCAAGTGGGTCTTCATACTGATTATCATTTTCAGTATTAGTACCGCCAAATTCATGTTCGATTGTATTTATGGGAGATGTAACACAATCATTATCAATACTTGTTTCATCAAAATCATTATTTGGTAGATTGATGGCAGGTGTGATACAAGATCTTAGCACCTGCATTTGGACTTGTGATGACCACTCATTTTCATCCCCTTCATTAACTTCTGCAAAATCTTCGATCTCTGATTCATAATCATTGTCATCTTCATCCTGAAACTCATCAACTGCTTCAAGACTATGGAATGCTTCCTCTGACATGGTATTTATACAATTAATAGTAAAATCATCTGCATTGTCATGGCTGTCAAATATGGCTTCTATGTGACAAATAGGGTCTTCCACGAAAGCGTTTACTAGCTTACCGCCAAACATGAGATGTTTGATGTTCTCATATACAATAACTTTTAAGAGCCTTGGTGATCTAGTTTTTATATCAATGTATTGGCTCTGGTTTATTGGGTGGATTTTTTTCATGTTTTTACTTTCGGTTTCAGGTGCCCCAAACATGGTTTGAATAGAGTTCACACACAGTGAAAATAGTGAATTTACACCATACTTTTCACTAACACTGATTGGATATGACAGATAATTCACTTGTGACAACTGTTCCTCATCATCATGTAGATAAATATCTTCACAGTAACTGCTTTCATTGGATAGATCATCTAGATCATATGTATTTTCATTTATATCCTTGCCATTTCCCTTCAGTTCTTCACATGACATCAATTGTGCAATTCTTATGAAGCACATAGATTTCAATGTTGGTACAGTCAGTAGTATCTTTTTGTGTTCTGTGCTACAGAGTATGGGAGGTCCATTAGACATGTTGCAATGCTGTTCACTTGCCAAAGATTGATAACACAGCCGAAATAAACTTAGTGGTCCGCTCCTGTTTTTCCCATCTGTAAGATCACATGTTAGGTCTTCATTTGCTCCTTTGACATTATGAACATAAAAACATTTACGCACAACTTCAATGCAAAGAGAAGCCAGTGATTTTGGATTATTTTTGTGAATCCCCAGTAATTCAGCAGGGTCACTGCAGTTTCCGTTGGATGTGCTTGCATTCATTTCTATCATATTTTGGCCAATCTCACTATTTTTCAAATCAGTTTCATCAAAATCGTTGCATTTTACAAAATAATGACATGCATACTCTCTGTGTACATCAGTCCACTCAGTCCTTATATACGGAGCACAAACGGCAACAGCTCTTTGATGATAGTAATTTTCAAAAAAATCACTTACCATTTTTTCAGTTATGTAATCAGGGGGTTTTTTATTTCGGCTGTCCTGGGCTAAAAAAGACTGCGTAGGCTTAACTTTTTTAACCATTACTGAATCATTGATCCAGATAGTGTGTCTTCCTTTCACATCAACATTTTTATCGGCTGATGGTTTTTTTGCAATTTTGATAGAAAGTTCCTTGTTCAAAAAAACTGTTTTGTTAATTTTCCCTTGCTCTTTCTTTACAGAAGTAGTTGGGACTTCTTTTACTTCTACAATTTCACAATCACTATCACTGTCTACTTTTGCTTTTGGTTCAATATTCTTCAGCTCCTCTCTACATGATGAGAGATTATTAGTTCTTAGGAACTCATCATACTGTTTTGCTAAGTCTTCTTCCATTTGCATTAGATTATGCTTAGCAAGTTTAAAGAGCAAAAATGATTTTCTAACACAGTAGTCCATTTTAAATGTATCTGTTACACTATCAACATTAATCTTCTTTTTCATAAAATCTTCAGATTTGTCTTTCATGAGTTGACCTAGTTCTGCTGTTGTTTTGACAACACTTTTCAAGAATGCGCATGCTTTATCAGATTGTTGTGATGTTAGGTTCAAATTGACTTTCATAGGAATATCATATGGTACACTTGTTTGCATTGCAGTTGTGGTGGTGGAGGTCTTAGCTGTTTGCGTGCCAGTTTCAATGGACTTTTTTGGTTCATTCTGGTTTAAGACAGGGATATCAAGAGGAGTTACAACATTATCTGTCTTTTGCTTGGATGAAACTTTCTTAATTTTCAAACTGGACGAGCCTTGAATTTTTTGTGCTATGAAATTTTCAAATTCATTTGATGTAGCCCAAGCCTCTGCCGGTGGCTTCATTGAAAGTGGCTCATCTTCAGCCTTAGCTGCTGGAGGTTCTACGCATATCTCAAGATCAGTTTTCCTTTTACGACCCCTCTTGTTTGGTGACAGGGTATCAGTGATTCTAGATATCTTTTTTCTTTTCAGTTTTTTTAGATCTGCATCATCGTCTTCATTAAGCTCACTGTCTGATGAGGTTGTCACAGATGTCACACCCTTTTTCTTAGATGGGATATATTCATCGTCATCAGCATATTTACCCTTTTTCCTAGATATCGGCTCATCATCCTCAGATAACTCCACATTAGCAAATGGATCTTCATCAGATTCTACATCATATTTAAAGTTTTGTTTGACTTTTCTTCGGTTGGGACGCTTGGAAGTATCTTCTACGAGAAGTGATTCATCTGCATTGCTGTCAAGATGACTTGCTTCTAAGGAATTTTCTTGAACTATTTTATCTATATGGTACTCAAAGTCTGCAACATCAGAAACATTAGGATCTCTCTGGTCAGTAGATTTGGTGTTGCCTTGTATATTTTCATCGGCATCTATTTGGTCATTCATATTTTCAGTAATATTGTTAATATTTTCTTTTAATTTACTCAAACAAATATCATCTCCATCATCATCAATATCCATGTCATCTGGTTCTAACACAGATTTCTCTGACTTGTTTGCAACCACATTATTCTCTACAAGCTGAGAAATACCAATCTCAGGTACGTCAACATCTGTAACTTCTGGTGACTCTCCACTACTATTGACTGGTTTCTCAACAGTCTCATTAATCTTTCTGCGGCCTCTGCGAGTAGGCTTTTTAAGCTCAGATAGAGGCAGATCTATTTCTGTATTCTCACTGATACTATTAGATGAATCATAAGGGTTCATTTGTTCTAAGCCTGGCTCAGGTTTAGATACTTTAGGTCTGCCACGTCTTCCTTTTTTACCTGCAGTTGGTTTGGAAGACAATGGTTCTGCATCTCCTGCATAACTCAAATCTTCATTGGCCAATGAAGCGGGGTCAATATTAGTAGAATCAGGTTCTGAAAAGGTTACATTTTCTAGTGACGATTTTTTGGGTCTTCCACGACGCTTCCCGTGTGCACTTTTAGAAGGTGTTTTATCAATTGCTGTTTCTGAAATTTGTGGATATTTCGAGGTGTTAGGGATCCTTTCACGCCTGGTTCTTCGAGGATACTTTGATTCCCCTTGCAGACCATTACTTGACTCAATATCGTTTTTATTAACTGTTGTTGTTAGAACACTATCCTGAACAGCTTGATTGTCTATAAACGAATTGTTTTCAGTTTCAAGATACGAACTATCACTTTGATAACTTGTGTGATTTTGAATAGATTTTGCTTTTCTGCCTCTTTTTTTCTTGATTTTATTTATCTTGCCTAGGGTCTCATGCGTGTCTTCATTGTGATAGCTTTCAACACTAGCTAAGTCTTCATTTTTACGTAAACTCAAATTTTGTTGTTTCTGTTCATTACTTGGGTGCCGGTTAGATTCAATATTACTGGTCAGCGGCGTATCATCAGTAGAAGTCAAAACAACCTCATTATCGTAAGGAATTTCGTTCAACTCGTTGGTAAGATCAGGCACCTCTGGCTGGGGTGAAACGATATCAGAGAGTGTGATGAATTCATCTTCTTCATACATAGCACCCGCCTGAAACTTTTCAAACAAGTCTTCGGTCGTGCTTATGCTGTTTGAACTCAAATTATTTTCCTCCGACATGGTGTTTGTTTTCACCTAGCAGCGAATCACTTACACTACACATTCTTTAAACACCACTGACTGTTATTTATAGCAATTGACTAAAATTAGAGTACTTAAATTTCCTAGTTCTGGCTAAAACAAGGCTATACTCATTGAAATTTAGTAAAATGTGAAAAAGAGCACAATTTATGCTTGTTGATTTGATAGCGTCAATTTGTGAAAAAGAAAAGATTTTAGAGATGGGATGTGTGATAAGTAACGTCACAGTGAAAAAGTCACAGTGATCAGCCGCTTCGGAGTAGGTATCTATAGTCTTGTGTAGTTCGCGAAAGAACTGGTGCGAAGGCAAACACTGCGAACGAACTTCAAATATGAAACTTTTGTTTGGGATTTCGTCCGAAATTCAGTAATTTAACATAATTTCAGATGATATTTTCGTGTGAAATATCATACAAGCTGTTCAAATCGAGCCCCTGGCGCCGTAGTCTGGTTAGAGACGGGAGCTGGCGAACTAAAATATCGACCGAGTTCGATAAAGAGTTGTGCCCTAATTCACTAACTAAAACAGGCTCAAAACACAGTACGTTAAGTCGACCTCTAAAAATTTGGCCTTTAATTCCTAGGAAATGAAAGCCAACTTTTTGAAGTTAACTTAATGTGCCGCATTACGAGTGTGTTCGTAGTTAGTGAATAAGGCCTCTGCACACTAAACTTAGTGATCCCAGGTCGCAAACTACTATGCGCAGTGTGCGCAGGTCTAGGAGTATCATAGTAACTTTTTAGATAATAACAACATTCCACAATAACACCAATTCGATACAAACATATTTGTTTTAGATTAGGCTTATATGAAATAAAAAAAAAATATTTTTTGCAAGTTAGCTACTCCTAGCGGTAAATTTATTTAATTCTGTAAGTATTCTGGGAATAGTGGTGTGGGCTGTATTATTATTAAGTTTATTAATCTATCCACCTTATTGTATATATTATATTATGGCTGTTTACTATTCCTTACAAAATAAAATAAAATAAAATATTATCAAGCGCAAATGAACTTTATATAGGGAAAAGTTCTTTTTGAAGTTATTTGTGATAGTCCTAGGCCTGCTGTGCTAAGTGTGAGGGCTATTTTGATCAACGGTTAGCAACGTACATTACGTATTAATATAATAATTTATATACGTTCCATTCCATGTTCAAGGTGTCCTAAATAATCGGTGTCACAAAGTCACAGTGATTTTTCGCTGTTATTTTTGTGTAACAGGAACAGTGATATCAAAATAACAACTTACTTATTCGAGACTTAGCCCATTTCAGATTTGTCGCCTTCGCCGCTTAGTGTTGCCAGAAATCATAAAAGCATTCAATAAACTATATCAAGCTGCAACCACGGCCTTTTTTTTGTCAAATAACCTTGTATACAATGTCCTTTAGTCGTAACATTAGACAAGTTTATTTTGTAGTAATAGCGTCCAACAAGTAATAGTCACTGTCAGAGTCAAGCAAAGTAAGTCACGGACAAGTCAAACCTTCCTTTCTTAAAGAGTCAAACTCACGCCCCAGTAAATTGATGGAGACTTCACAACACAAGAGGCTTTCTACGGAGTTTTGGAAACAACACGAAAATACATGTTTCACTTCGTTATATCACGTTTCCACACCCGAACACGTTTACGAGTACTTAATAAATAATAATTCACTATTTAGTACATATTACCACTCGAAAATACACAGGTTTAGGAAAATAATCCAACGAGTCGACATGTTTTTTTCCACGTTGGCGCCAAAGCGCCGCCTTAGTGCTTGAATGGCCAATCAACAATTCACCAAATTTTACATGACACGTTTTTTTAGTTTGTTATTAATTTATCAGAAATTTACTAAAATATTTGATGATTTAGGAATAATGTTGTATATATTTATATGATTGTCTATATTGTATTTTAATATGATAAGCATAAAACCGATATTTTTTGAAGTAAAACTTCTTATGTGACTTCCAACAACGTTGCGTTAAACGTTTAACGCTATCATGGAGGGGGTATGAAAGCACTGTTGCGTTAAACGTTCACCGCTCCTGGGGAGGGGGACAGAGCGAGAGTTTCACTTCTTCCGCGCGGAGGGACTCCACGCACAATTTTTTTTTGTTAATTTATTTGTAGAGGTTGGACAAAATGCCTCCGTAGAAATTATGTAACTGGAGGTTGGACATGACGACATGGAGATAGCCCATGACAATGATTAGAGAGTTCAGTGCTTGTTTGTCCAAACTACCATCAATACATACATCAGCATGTACAACTTTTTAATGAATTTAACTTATTTACATTATGGCCCTAGGGCCTCGTGGGGTTCTTTTTGTCCTCCTTGGGCCAGGACTGAAGAAAGTCTCAATTTAGATGAGTACCTTCATTAAAAAATGAAATAAATTACTGGGCATAGTGGGTATTCAAAAAGACTTGTGAGGTGACTGGATGGTGATAGTGGTGGATTGAGGTTGTCTATGGTACATCATATTAGTAGGTATCATTATTAATGGTTACACAAGTTTTGATAGAGTCTTTTGAAGTTTACGCAAACACGGTACATCTGCGATCCCGTTAGAACAGCAATAAGCGTTTATGCTTGCCCAAAGATAATAGGACACATAATCTGTCTAGGTATAATTCTTTCGCGAGAAAGTGGAGATGGGCCATTTTATAAGTCCCGTAAGGTCCCGTTACACGTACCCTGCCAATATGTACCGTTGGGGTTGGAACCACAGGTAGCCGCAAGATGACGCAATATTTACCTAAACGAACTTGCTAGAATCCATAGCAATTTAGTGCTATGTTTTGTAAATGAATTATGTGACTAATACCATGGATGGAATTGATAGCTAATACCTAGCGTAAGACGATGTTTGAACCCTAAGCTAGTTAAGCCAACATATCGCTGTAACCAAGTTTTATCTCTAATCTATTCAAATGAGTATATTTTAACGTTCCATATTATTATTGAAACTGACGTGGTTTTCACACATTTCTAAAGGCCGTCTAATGCGGTTGAAACTATAGTCAGAGTAACCGGCTTAATCTTACGTGAGTAATTCCCGTGTAACATAAATAAAATGTTCCATACTAAGTCGCAAGGTTCAGTACACAAACACAATATATCTACAATACTTTAGTAGCAATCTCTATCGTAGTCTTATCCAAAGGGGTTTTGGCGCCAACGTGGTAAAAACATGTTGGCTCGTTGGATTATTTTCCTAAACTTGTGTATTTTTGAGTGTTAATGTGTAGTAAATGGTGAATTATTATTTTATAAGTGCTCGTCAATGTGCTCGAGTGTGGGCAAGTGATATAATGAGGTGAAACTTGTCTTTTCGTGTTGTTTCCAAAACTCCATAAGAGCCTCTTGTAAATCTCCACCACTTTACAGGGGCAAGAGTTTGACTTGACAGTGACTTACTTTGCTTGACTCTGACTGTAGCTATGACTTGTTTGACACTTTTAATACTATGTAAACATGTTTAATATTACGACTAAAGACCATTAAATCCATGAACATGAAAATTTTAACAAAAAAAAATCTTATCAAAATCCTAACATAACCCTAGCATATACTATTTCCGAAATATTGCTAATCAATACATAATTTTTGATATTATTAATAAAATTATCTATTATTAATAATAATAAGGAAAATGTATATAGTATTATTTTATAGTATAACATACAAACAAAAAAATACAGTCGAATGGAGAACCCTCTTTTTGGAAGTAGGATAAATGCATTCGCATCTTTTTTTTACGTAGACTAAGCCATGAATGAACTGTTTTTTAATTCCTTCGCTTTAAATCAGCCTGTGGGTCAACTATAGGTTTACTGTGACATACAACATTCCATCAATGTTAAATAAATTAAATGCCAACGTTCCTTTCTAAATCCAGTTCCAGCTGCTTATATTGATGTCATTTAAAAACTATTTAAATTCTTTCATTTATCACAGGAGCTTAGAAACGCTAACTCATTGACCATGAATCTAGTATCACAATCGATAGCGCGAATGCTTTGGCAGCGTGGTCAATTTATGTTGGTGTGCGTATCTAGAAGTGCTTGAGTGTGCGTGAGTAGGGAATAAATAAATAAATAAATAAATATTCGGGACATTTTTGCACACACGGTCATCTGACCCCAAACTAAGCAAAGCTTGTGATGTGGCTGCCAGAGACTGATATACATACATAAATAGTTTTAAATACATACTTAAATAGATATTAACAACCAAAACGACCAACCACCACGAGAACCAGAACCAGAAGTGACTGCTAGTGCAGATCTATCGATAAAAAGGTACACAAATGAAGTGTTTTAAAATGTTTTTATGCAAATTACAAAATACAATAATTAGCTTAAATTAAAACTATTGTTCACTACGTTATAGTTTTATGACGACTAAGATGTATATTTTTTTACTGAAATACATATTTTGCTATGAAACTGGTTATTTTACGTAATAAATGCTACAAAAGACTTACGCGTGACATGATCATCCTGGATATTTTACTCCTCCTTTAATTGTTCTTGATGGACAAAACACAGCATAACACTACATAATGTCACTACGTAAAAGAGAATTAAGTCTTAACAGCGTTATTTCTGTTTAATTGCCCCTGCCCCTGTGGCTCAGTTGGTGGTGAACCTATCTTCTGTGCTTGGGGGCGTGGGTTAGATTCCCATCTAGGACAAACATTTGTGTGATGAACATTTGTGTTTGTTCTATGTCTGGGTGTTAATATCTATTTAAGTATGTATTTAAAAATATATATGTACGTATATCAGTTTCTGGCAGCCATATTACAAGCTTTGCTTAGTTTGGGGTCAGATGACCGTGTGTGCAAATATGTCCAAGATATTTATTTATATTTAATTTAAATTTTAACTATGACGCGTCGCAATGTTATGGCCTACTAGTCGGTCAAAAGTGGACACTGAGTGCGAGGTTGCCAATCTTACAATAGCTCTCTCGTGTACTCTACGTAACGATTCGTGTGATAAAAAAGGATACATGACAGTGTGTTGACATAATGAACGTCGGAGTGGCAACGCCTCATGGCTACGTCCATGTATACAATGTCCTTGTCATTGACAAAACAAACATTATTTTATGCAAACAAGACGGCGAAACGTCACAGCTCACAGCGTAAATACTTAGCTGTGATTGGTTGGCCTATGGAGGTTGGACAAACAAAAATGGAGCTTGATATTTGGATGTGTGTTCATTTGAGAAAATTATGGAGTCCAAACAAGCACTAAAGACTATTTTACGGAGATAGGATATTTTATTTATGCAAAATATTCGAATAATATGAAAAATAAAATAAAATAATATTTATATGGTAAAGAGTGTAATTTTTTTCTCTAAATTTTAATTACAAAATGTTGTTTTTAATGGAATTGGTCCGATGGCCATTCAAGCACTAGGGCTTCGAAAAGTCATTGACTTGACACATGTTTTTTTTGAACACTCTTTATTAAACAAGTTTAGGAAAATCATGATCCAAGAAAACAAGGTCTGGCACTTTGGCAGTTGTCCTAAAATTACGTCACTGTCTAGTTGCCACTTTATTGCAACAAACACAAATATTGGGAAACAAATTCGTCAATCATCTATTAAATGAAATACAAAAAGCATTTCAATTGTCATTTGGTTTGTCCGCTCAAGCAAGTTAGCAATACCGCACGAAGCCACGAAGAAGAAATTGAAAGTTAAGCACGAATTGAATATATTAAACACAATTTTATCAAAACCACATTGATTTATTGGATTCCCACAGGTAATATACGAATATTGCGGAGTTATAATTTCACGCTACACACAAAAAATCATAGAGCGTCCGCCATTGTTTCGTGTATCGTCATCTCTCGAACTTGTTGTAAATAACTTATTTTGCTCTTGCTTATGCAGATGCACGTGTACGTGTATCCATGACATTGATGACATGAAATGAAATGAAATGATTTTATTTCCAAAATTACAAGTACATCACAATAAAGAGTATAAACTAATTACAACATAATGAAGTGACTTGTGGAACTTGACAATCATTGTGGGACACCCACGTCACGTTATTTCTCGGAGTGCTATACCTGGCGAGTATATTATTATACCATGAGGAAAATAATCCAACGAGCCGACATGTTTTTTCCACGTTGGCGCCAAAACTCCCTTATCTTGTCACTTTTGTGGAGTTTTGGCGCCAACGTGGAAAAAACATGTCGGCTTGTTGGATTATTTTCCTAAACTTGTGTATTTTCCAGTGTTAATGTGTTCTAAATGGTGAATTATTATTCATTAAGTGCTCGTAAACGTTCTCGAGTGTGGGAAAGTGATATAACGAGGCGAAACGTGTCTTTTCGTGTTGTTTCCAAAACTCCATAGGAGCCTCTTGTAAAGTCTCCACCACTTTACAGAGGCATGAGTTTGACTTGACCGTTACTTACTTAGCTTGACTCTGACTGTGACTATGACTTGTTTGACGCTATTAATACTACGTAAACTTGATTAATATTACGACTAATGACTATTGAATCCATGAACTGAATTCACGGTCATGAAATTTTAATTTAAAAAAAAAGTCACTGCCGTGTTGTGAGTGCTGCCAGTTTTTGTTGAGGTTGATGGATGTCATAAATGTCATAAATGTCATAATGTCATTTGTCAATGGTTTGATGTGATGGACCAATGGACGATGGTTCTGTTCATAGTTGATGGAGATGTTTTTCATATATTTCGATAATGAGATTCCTCATTACCTTACCTCTAAATGTTGTTGTTGACTTAAATGTATTATAATTTGCTCCTTCATTCCGAGATAAATTCGTGATATAAATTGGTTAGTTGGCAAATAGTGCACCTTGGGAGTACAAATTAAAATGTATTTTCCTATCGGATGGCCCAAAGTTCTAAGAACTCTTGGTAACGATAATCAAATTATACGACAAATCGTGTCCAACAGGGACAAAATATTGTTTGCGTCCTTGAGCGACGACTGCCTCACCGTATGGTTCTGCAAGGTATGTACACCTGGGATTTGTCACATTAGGTAGCCCTAATCCTAGGGGTAGGGGTCCCCTTCATCTTAGCTCCTCTGACTAATAGCAAAAGCTGTAGCCAAAATCGCCACATCACATCACATCACATCATCAGCCATTAAATGTCCACTGCTGAACAAGGCCTCCCTCTTAGAGAGGGGTGTTGCCATAATCCCCACGCTTGGCAGGCGGCTTGGAGATCGCAGTACGTTCACCGTGTACTAACAGGACGCTGCTGCCCATCCTCCGGTGTTTCGAAATCGCCACGGATAACATTAATTCAAACCTAGAATATCAGATTAAGGCGAAGATGCTTTATTGCATGATGCATCAGAAGGTTGTCAGCTATTAGATCTGACCAATTTCATTATAGTTGAAACTAGGTATACTATGTTTATACAGTGTTTGTACTGTTTATTTAATTATGTGCATTTAAAAGGATAGTCTATTAAATTTCTTATGATGCGCACTACTTGACAAATTTTATAGACACTATTAGTTTAGTTTGCAAAGATAATAACCAGAGTGCGGGCATTGGTAAGACCTCCAACATGTCACGCTTGTCACATTTTCCTTATTAGGGTTCTATATCTAAATGGTAAAAATGGGACCCTATTACTGAGCCTACGCTGTCTGTCTGTCTGTACGTCCATCTACGTACATCTACGTACGTCCTACCTTTTAACGGCTGTATCTTTCGAACCGTAATGGATAATCAGTTGAAATTTTCACAGAATATGTGATCTTATGAAGAATTAATTAAGAAATAATGATGGACAGACAGACAGATGAACAGACAGACAATGTAGGCTCAGTAATAGCCTCCTGTTTTTACGCTATGGGTATGGAACCTTAAAAAGTCAGAAAGTCCAAATTAAAGGGGGGTTCCCATACAACATTTTTTTTAAAATGGATAGCCCTCTCATAGCTTGTGCGACTTTGAGCTTGCTTATGAGGCTCATAGTGAGAGACCACGTTTCGTGGCCGTATGTCATCACAGTAACACACTGATTGTAGACCTTCGTCTTGTTTATGTTAAGTTTTATAAAAAGTCAATTTATAATTTCAGCCTTCAGTTCCAATTGTCTACCACAAAAGAAGTGATGAATCTCTACAGAGGCTTGGTGTTAATGTTGGTGTGGAATGGAAGCCAGACTCGTCCATGCTATGCATTTCGGTATACTACTATATAAACTTAATTTTTATATTTATAACTAGCGACGCGCCCCACATTCACACGGGTATAGATATATAAATAGCCTATGTCACCCGAGGATAGTGTAGCTTCCCAATAGTAAATTTTTTTTTCAATTCGGTTCAGTAGTTTCGGAGCCTATTCAATGCAAACAAACAAACAATCAAATCTTTTCTCTTTATAATATTAGTATAGATTAGCACAAAAGCAAAGAGCAAACAAAACTGATTACGTACCATATGTTGTCTTGACTTGACTTCTTGTGCTCGTCTCCATGCCAACACCCTTCTTCAGGCGTCCTCTGGACTCAGACTACTCCATAACTCATAGAAGCGTTCCTTCGCCGTATTATAGTCAATCTATCTTTGTATAATGTAATCTTGTGTTACCGTAGTTATAGTTTTTGATTTATCATGATTACACACCTAAAGTAAACACCATTAACTAGTAATATATACAACAACGCCCATTTTATTTCCTGAGAATATTTTTACCTAACCTGTAAATCGTGACTTTCACGTTCACACCTTATGTCATACTAAGGTTGCCTAGAAGAGATCGTTTTTAGTGATAAGGCCGCCTGTTGTTACACTAGTTTTTAAGAGCTTTTTTTTGTCCTCTGTATTTATTTTTTTGGTGTGACTAATAAAGAGTTAATTAATCAATCCATCACTAGCAGGCCTAGATCGTCATTGCATTGTTGTGTCCTCATTTTCTTTCATAGTACATCATTCACGTAGAAAGTAAACTAAAGGGTGTGATAAAGTTATTATGAGTGTTTGGTCCTAAATCCCTGGTTTTAATGAAGTTATTCTAGAACGCAATGACAATATAACAACTTGACTGCTTGTCCTGAACCCCGCATGAGGCAAAGGTTCTAACATGTCTACCTAAACTATTTCGAGCGGAGCCAATCCTAGTCGCGAATTGAATGACTGACTTTTGTTTCTCCAATCACAACTGTCGAGTAGCGTCGAGTGCCTAATCACAAGCAACCGTGCTAGATTCTACTGTATTAAGTTGATTTAAATTTTTGTAGAGAATCGTCTAGTAATTTATCATGTCAACTTTCAGACTTCAGAGGGACATTTAATATTGTACAATGTGGAGACCCTGAGTGAACAGACAGCGTACCAACAGTATGATCCGCCCACGGCAAGCCTGCGACGCGACTCTGCTGAACTATTTGTTAAAGAAGTTATCCCTTCACTGAAAATCAGTCAAGTAAGTTGATTACTAGCTCCACCCTCTGCATCCGATCAGCAGTCGTTGTCATCACTTGCGCGTCGCGTGGCGGCCTGCAGTGCAAAGCGATACGGAGCCGCGCGCATGCATTCACCCCAAGAAGACCGCCGAATGCGGTTGAAACTACAGTCGGAATAACCAGCTTAATCATAATTATGTGAGTAATTCCCGTGTCATATATATAAAATAACTAGCAAACCCGGCGAACTCCGTTTCGCCACCAGATCGCCACCTTCTATAAACCTCACGGAGCCCGAGACCTTTCCAACGAATGCAAAACCGTGGAAATCGGTTTGTGCGTTCTGGAGTTATAGCGTCAGGAAGGAAAACCCGACTTATTTTTATATAGTAGATTACTAGTAAATAAGAATCCGGAACGTGGATATTCGCCAAAGAACCAGAGTCAAAATTTGCAAGTTGAAGTGGCAATAGGCAGGCCACATTGCTCGAAGAACCGATAACCGATGGGGAGGAAAGGTTCTTGAGTGGAGACCACGAACTGGAAGACGCAGCGAAGGTAGGCCTCCCACTAGATGGACCAACGACATTGTGGAGAGTCGCGGGCATCCAGTACATGCAAAAGGCAGACTGTCGTTCAGTGTGGAGGTTAAAGGGGGAGGCCTATGTTCAACACTGGCTGTCTTCTGGCTGATGATGATGAAATAAGAATGCAGCAATTAACCTATACTATTCAAGACATAACAGATGTAATAATATTTAAACAATAATTATTTTGTGTATATTTTTTTTCTTTCTCATCATCATCATCATCATCAGCCAGAAGAAGTCCACTGCTGAACATAGGCCTCCCCCTTTAACCTCCACACTGAACAACAGCCTGCCTTTTGCATACACTGGATGCCCGCGACTCTCACAATGTCGTCGGTCCATCTAGTGTTCTAATAAATTGTTATTCAAATTCGAAAAAAATATTAGTTTTGGAAAAAAATATGTATATTTTTTTTTATTTATTGTTGAGTAGGGTTTTCGAAGGCAAAAAATGTATCAAGAAACCCCTCATCCTTAGAATAACTGGTGCTAGTTTTTTTTAGCAAGCAAAACTTAGTCATCCAACTGCTCCATCATCATCAATTGCCATCTTCATAATAATATTTAAATTGGAGGTTAGTAGGCATTTTTATCCCAAGCTGTAGTAAAAAATTGTATGCCATAGGTGTCAAATAAGTAGACGGGCTGCCTGATAAGCAGTACCCTGGGCTGTAAGCAGTCACCGTTGCCAATGGATACTGTAACACTAGAGGCATCACAAATAGTTGCCAACCCTTTAAGACTATTAACTCGTCTAACACTGTTTTAAACTATCACGGTTGTTCACTAACTCACGGTTCACGTTGTTCACGGTTGGTGCATATAACTGCGCCGAAATATCGGGCGCTCAGTCCACAACCTTACCACGGTAAATATCCCGTAAATAATCATATAACTGTATTAACTCGTCTTTCCATGATCACCTATAGATGTACAATATTACCTACTTATTTTAACTTGACGTAATTGTGCTATTTCAGTTTAAAGAAGTGCTGGTGTGGGACGGACAGATCACGCGAATGTGCTGCATATCGGGTACAGAGATACTGGTGTGCACAAGTCGGTCTCACCTCCTGCGCTACCGGTGGGACGGCTCGCAGAACCGAGACTACTGCCTCGACCTGGGACGGACACCCTTTTCTATCAACCAACAGGTCTCTAAAGGTGTGTGTAACATGGTTTCTTTTTAAGATGAAATGGGCTAGCGTTTGTCCACAACTGTCCTGATGGAAAGTGATAATGGCATCGATTCTGATGTACTCTAAACTAAATTAGACAGCTCTAAAATTGTTGCCATCCTTTTCTATTCATATTAAAATGAAAAGAGAGGCAGATAATTTTAGTCTCGTCAGATTGGTTTAGTTTAGTGAGTGGTATGATAGAATCAACGCCATTGAGGTCTAAGATGGAGCATGCTTACCTATGAGGTTCCTATTCAGGGTTACTTGGAGGAGATGGGTTTAAGCGATAAGGCCGCCTGCTAAAAGCCTAGATAATAGTTTATATGTTATCCTTGTTTAAGTGGTCTTTTAATAAAAACTTGCCTTGAAGAGACCCCGGTACAAAGATATGTTCCTTAATGTCTTGCTAGACAGAGAGTGCGCTATACTTACGTATAACGTCACTTGTCACGTCATACAAACTTCATACTGACACTCACTATGCGGAAATTTTTTATGGTCATTTTCAGCGGAGCCAATTCTTGAAGATAATATCCATGTAAACGACATAGAGTACTCGCCACTAGTGTGTGGGTTCGGTATAACACTCAACGACGGCCGAGCGGCGTATCTTACCGCGCCTAACCTCAAATTTGATCCCAATGTAAGTATTTTCTTTAATATAATTATATTGATGGGCGATTTCATATGTTCAAATTTTCCAAGCAGTTTTAATATTTTTTATTTTACAATATTATAGGCATGATGACTGTTTTTTTTTATTACCTCATAAAAAAGCTGATCATAAATAGAGCACATCAACAAAAACAAAATTAAAATTAGTTCAAAAATAAATAAGATATAAGCATTTTAATTTCATGCTAGACAGAGAGCGCTCTATACTGAGCCGTGACGTCGCGCCTCAGGTGCGCCATACAAATGCTATACTAACACACGCTTTGCGAGAAAGGGATAGAGTATCCCCTCTCTATCCCCACCTAAAACTTTAAACACTCATATCTCAGAGATTTATCAGCCAATTTAAATATTTTTTTCAGTATATGTAATGTATTTAGTTATATGCATTGCTAAGCCGGTTGTTTGTATTAAATTAAACATTAGGACACATGCCTATTGAATTGCGTTTGTCTGCTACGTCGCTCGATATTAAGCGATAATGCGGTCTACGATGGACCACGTTTGCCTAGAAGAAACCGATTTACTCGTGATTTGAAGACACTCAGATTGTAACTAACGGGCTGCAATAAAAGTAGAACCAAAGCGCTTCGTACGGGCTTTTGGAATGTCAACCATGAAGCATTGTCGCCTCTTCAGGTCTGTATAAAATATGTAGTTTTGAGTGTTTCGAGTTCTCATACTAAATCTCCTGATTGCATATTTTCTCTGTCACTCAGATTGTTTTGGAAACAGATTTAGGGGTAAGAAAGTGATTTCGGTGTGATCCCTTGACCCTTCTAAGCTGCTAGTGGGAATGAAAGCTAGATAAACATTTTGGATAGTAGATAATATAAAACACCTATCCTTTGTACTAATATACTGGGTGTAAGGGAAACGGTCCAGAAAAAGAAATGATTGCTGATACAATACAAAAAGCTGTTTTTAACATTTTTCCATATTTATTTTTTACATTTTTAATGCATCATACCTTTGGGGAGTAAAATACAATTGTTATTTTAAAAAAACTGTCGTAGGACTGTACAACTGTAATTCATCTATTCTACGAGAGATGGCCCTGTATTCAAAAATTACGGATACCTGTATTCATAAATTACATATATATCTGAACGTCACGGACACGCTAGTTTGGTGCTTTTTCCCTATCCCAAAAAGTGCCCAACGCACCCTACGAAGTTTTCACTACAAAATCTAGTTTTATAAAGTTCGCAATGTATTGCAAATAAAGTATCCAGCTGACGCTAAAGGTCAACGAACGACCTCCGCACGCACACACAGTCAGCGCCACGCGCTTTTGTTCCTACGCGGGTTATTAACCCCGAGTTTTATACGCTTTACATTGCTGGTTTGCAAAATACTAAAACACTAAACAACAAATATAAGGCAAATTAATATAGGTATTCAATTGTGTTTAAACCCCGGGCCCGTACCAATGAGCTCTTTGGAGCTTATGTACGGATTTTCATACCACTGGCTTTTCGGTGAAGGAAAACATCGTGAGGAAACCTGCATATGTACGGAGAAGAAATTCAATGGCGTATGTGAATCCACCAATCCGCACTGGGCCAGCGTGGTGGATATGGCCCAATCACCCTTTCGAGGGTAGGATAAAAGTCCAGCAGTGGACTGTTAAAAGGCTGATTATGATGATGATGATTCAATTGTGTTTAGATAGTTTTTTTTTTTTATTAAGTTCGGCTTTTTAGACATTGACCAGCTAAATACAGTTGTATAATATCTTGCGATTTCACACACCATTGCTATAAGGTTGATGACAACGCCCACATTGTGGTGAGCGTTGTACACAGAATACATATATTTTATTTTAACAGTAACATTTGACGCAGCCTTATTACTTGGTAGCACTACAATAATAATTTGTAAATTTTTGTTGTGTTTAGAGATAGTATTATTATAATAGTCAGCTTGTTTGCCACCTATGGCATAAAAAAAGGTGTTTTGTTTTTGGGAGCGTTTCCTTGCTTACATTTAGTATGTATTATGTAACATTTAATCAACATAAATTTTTGTTTTGAGCTAGAAGAAAAATAGGCCCAGGCATGTTATAACATATTCTTATGTTGTATTAAACACTTTCAGGCTGTACAGGGAATATGGGCGCCCGGAATTGATGATGCAACATGTGTAAGAGTCAATCATAAGTTTAGACTCATTGCTATTGGTCGAAAAAAGTAAGTTAAGATTTGAATCGGAAATATCAATTTTCTTTTTCGTTCTGGCTAAAAGCCTACTTTTTATTAGGTGGAAGTAACTTTTGTTATTTTCAGTTCACAAGTGGACGTGTTCACGATAGATGAAGCGACGGGCGGTTTGGAGTTATCACATACAATGGTGCTTAGTTCTAAAGACTTTCCCGGAGATCCTGGTCCTGTCAAATACATGAGGTATATCTCAGGCTATTTTTTACTTTTTAGAGAGTTCGAAGATAGTGTGTAACTGTAAGGATAGGTGTGTGTGTGTGTGTGTGTATGTGTGTGTGTGTGTGTGTGTGTGTATGTGTGTGTGTGTGTATGAGTGTGTGTGTGTGTGTGTGTGAAAGTGTGTGTGGGGGTATGTAGAAGGTGTGTGTGGATGTGGGTGAAGGTGTGTGGTGATGTGTAGAATTACTTACCTAGCTTGTGACACTTTTTTATTTCGATTTTTAGTGCATTTTTTGTTAAATGAAAGAGGTCCAGTTTAGAGTAATGAATATTATAGGTTTGGGCGACGCGACTAAGGATAGAGTTTCGAGCGTAGTTTGTGTGTACGACAGTTATATTATCTTTGGTTCGTAACCTCGTACCTGGCGTGTAGATGGACGGGCGACGGGCGCGCAGTGTGCGTCAGCTGGGAGCGCGGGGGTGTGAGTGTGTGGAGCACGTTCGGCGCCCTGCTCATGTGCTCGCTGGCCTGGGACTACGGCCTGCACCAGGATCGCGACACGCGCAACCCGCTGCAAGTCTCCAGCCTGGTGCGTATCTCCACTGACCGTAGACCAGGGGTTCCCAAACTTATTTTGTTTACTGCCCACTTTGAGAATAAATTATTTTTTAAAGCACTGTTTTAAACTATCACGGTTGTTCACTAAAGTTATATGATTATTAACGGGATATTTACCGTGGTAAGGTTGTGGAATGAGCTTCCGATATTTCGGCGCAGTTACATGCACCATGTTCACGGGAAGACTGAAGAATGCGGGTGGTTGGTCGAAAAGTTAAAAAGTTAGGTGCAGACATAACGATTTACCCTCTTTCTTAGTTTAGTACCATCGGTTCGCGCGATGTTCACCCTATGCACGAAATACGGAAGGGGCGGAGGGAAGTGAAAAGTAGACGGGATAGGCTGCCACACTTATGCGGAGCTCCATTTCATTGCGCCAGTTGAGCGCTAGCTCCGCTATCGATTGCACGATCCGCCACTTCACTGCTGTGCCCCCAAATATTCCTCTCTTTCTAAATAAGAAATGAGAAAGAGTAATGCCTGTACTATCTTTCTCTGAGAGAAGGCCTGTTTCCCAGCAGTGGGAACATGATAAACTGATAATATATGTATGTACTGGCCCTTTTGGAGATCGATGGAGGAGGCCTATGTCTAACAGTAGGCGTGCTATGGCTTTAATGATGATGATACGTATGTATGTAAATTGAATCTTTTTAGCACTTTCTCATCTTTTTCTTAAACAACTTTATGATTGATTATATTTTTGTCATATTTTGCAGGAATGGGCGACGGAAGGGTATCAACTATGGATGGTTAAAATAGAAGGCGACAATAGCACTAATCTGATTCAGCTTGATTTTATAAAGAGTCCACTTAGCGTCAATCCTTGTATGGTAAGATTTCATCGTTCTATTTTTCATTTAAACATTAGATAGATAGATAGAAACTCTTTATTGTGTACACCAGAAATAAAAAGTACAACACGATAAAAAACACTTACGAGCTAGTGCCACAAGTGGCGGCCTTATCGCTAAAAGCGATCTCTTGCATTTTGCAGTGTAAGAATCATGTAAACATATCTGATCACAAGACATTGGAATGTGAGCCCTATAAATCGTGTTAGAAGAACCAAAATAAAGGTAAACTTCTTTCAGTAGATATGTTCAACTGGTACCTATGCTGTGAAATATCGTATTTTATTACAATACAAGGTTACGCGGAAAGGGTTTTCTAAGCCGAAATACCTATCATTATGAACAACTTTTACGATGGGACCAACCTTGAAATCGCGAAAAAAAATCAGTAGTTCCATAACAAAAGGTCATTCACACTCGACAAAATGTATGGGACAGCTGATATTTCTTTCTCAATTTCAGAGTTGGTCCTAAAGTAAAAGTGGTTCATAAGAATGGGTATAACAGACCCCTTTCGGCTTAGTACACTCTTTCCACGTAACCCCGTGTATTTGTCTTGTGTAACACTTATTCTATGTGTATATTTTCACAGAGCAATCAGAGACATTTGTACCTGCAAGCGGACGACAAACTGTACGTGAACCTTGAAGACAATCTCACGAAACAAACAAAAATATCCATAATAGACTCATCGGGTGATTCTTACGACAATGGGATGGACCAGCATAACTTGGAATACGAGAGCAGTACCAACTACAGAGAGTTTGTAGACGATAACGAGTGCAGGAAACAGTGGTCGGTGTTGCCGTTGCCGGCCACATACATCGCTACTAACTGGCCTCTGAGGGTAATAATAACAGTTATAAAAAAAAAACATAATATATATATATATATATATTATAGTTTTTTAGGGTTCCGTACCTCAAAAGGAAAAAACGGAACCCTTATAGGATCACTTCGTTGTCCGTCTGTCCGTCTGTCAAGACCCTTTTTCTCAAGAACGCGTAAAGGTATCAAGTTGAAATTTATACTAAATACTCAGGTCTACGGTTTCTTTCGGCTGTAAAAAAATACAAGTTGTAAATCAACGCAATCAAAAGATATGAACGTTTATGTCGCATATTTTGCGATTTCACAGGGAAATCAAAACCTATAGGGTACTTCCCGTAAACCTAGAATCATGAAATTTGGTAAAAGGCAAGGTCTCATAGCACATATATAGGAATAAATCTGAAAGTCACAAATTTTAAGTTATATCATTTAAAAATTATTATTTTGCTATTACAAACTTACATTTTGTAGTTGGAATAAATAGAAGAACCTTATAGTCAACTACAAAGTTAAGTTTGTCTTTCAATATTTCAACTTTAGGAAGGCTGTGGATGATGATGATGATTCAACGGGCCTCTTGGTGTTTGCTTCGGCCCCACCAATGCCTACCAAATGTCCGGGCTAGACCCGAGAATTATTAGAAATAAAGGGAAATAATAATAATGTAATAGTAAATTTTGTACTCAACGGGGCATCTTGGTGTTGGCTTCGGCCCCACCAATGCATATCAAAGGTCCTGGCTAAGAACCATGTATAAGTTTGAATAAATGATAATAATAATAATTATAACTCTTAATTTACACATAATTCATTTAAATACCAAATAAGTCATTGGTGCAGGGCTGAGGATCGAACCCGGTGCTGTCAGCGCACATGTTACCGGTCTGCCACCATTGCTCTGAAAGGTTATCTCATTATTTCCCTTCCCCGCAGTACAGTGCCATAGACTTCCAGGGTAAGAACGTTTGCGTAGCGGGTCGAGGTCTCATTATTTCCCTTCCCCGCAGTACAGTGCCATAGACTTCCAGGGTAAGAACGTTTGCGTAGCGGGCCGAGGTCTCATTATTTCCCTTCCCCGTAGTACAGTGCCATAGACTTCCAGGGTAAGAACGTTTGCGTAGCGGGCCGAGGTCTCATTATTTCCCTTCTCCGCAGTACAGTGCCATAGACTTCGAGGGTGAGAACGTTTGCGTAGCGGGCCGACTAGGGCTGGCTCACTACAGCCGCACGTCGCGTCGCTGGAAGCTCTTCGGAAACGAGGCGCAAGAGAAAGATTTCGTCGTTGGCGGAGGCATGCTGTGGTGGAGGGACCACGTAGTTGTAGGTACGACACTTTCCAATGTGTAAACGTTTTTGTGTTGAATGAAAATTATTTTTATGCCATACTAGCGACCCGCCCGCCCGGCTTCGCCCGGGTGTAATTTACGCGCGGAGCCGAGGCGGGTCGTTAGTTATATATATATATATATATATATATATATAGACCTTCCGTGAAAATGTATTTAACTGATGGTAAAAACCGCATCAAAATCCGTTTAGGTTTCGTTCCGTTAGGTTAAGTTCCGGTTTAGGAAGAGTTAGTGGCCATACAAACAAACCGACGCGGAAAGAGACTTAATTTTATACTATGTAGAGACAATTAAGCAGATGGGGCGGCATGGTCAGCACCTATATATACTTTTAACACCAGAGCAATCACTAATACGTTACCGACCCTTCAAAAATCTATTAACTCGCCTTTTGAAGAACCCCACGTTGTAGCTTCTCGGAAACACCGCGGATGGTAGCTCATTCCAGATTTTGCTGGTGTGAGGTAACAAAAATCGTGTGAATCGCACAGTGTGCGATTTCCACTGATCTGTAATAACAAGAATGCAGTCATGAAAGTGACTCAAAGCCACGCTGAGGAGCTCGACTTTTTTGTGTAGGCTGGCAGGGGAAAATGCACAATACACCCCAGTGCAGTGCCACGCAAGGACATTGCACGTGGATGCAATGTCCTTGACGCAGACGTGGGTCTGTTCTCGCTAATTTTCATAGTCTACCAACTATGCTATGTACCCTTGCATGTCATAGTAACTATTATTCGGATTACCTTGTGCGCGTACCTTGTAACGTGGTGCGTTCGTGTGTGACGTCACCTGCCGGTCTGCGCCGGTATATTACGACCAGCATCTTGCTGAGTTTGGGTTGGAGTGACAAAAAAAAATTCATTGTACTGTACATTGTGTTTTTTGCCTATCATCATCATCAGCCAGAAGACGTCCACTGCTGAACATAGGCCTCCCCCTTTAACCTCCACACTGAACGACAGCCTGCCTTTGCATCCACTGGATGCCAGCGACTCTCACAATGTCGTCGGTCCATCTACTGGGAGGCCTACCTATGCTGCGTCTTTTTGCCTATGTTTAATATTTATTCTGTAAAAAGTAAGAAGAATGGAGCCCCGAGTCTTCATGTTTTATGGTGTCTTATTGATTTGTATATCTCCAGGTTGCTACAGCATCCTAGACGGGCACGACGAGATCCGTTTCTACCCGCGCGAATCAAAACTCGACAATAAGTTCGCGAAGATCGTTCGCGTGCAGTCGCAAGTGTTCGTGCTGGACATTCTCGACGATCAACTGGTCGTGTTCGGAGCGGATGCGCTCGTTACTATCTACGAACTCAGTATATTGGACAAGAACACTCGTAAGTCCATGCTCTTTAATGAATCTTAAAGCTGAAAACAAACTATCGGACGCGACTGACGGACCCGACTGTTAAGTGTGTCTTTCAAAAGACAACAACGGCAGACAAAGACATCGCCAGATTTCTGTCGGACGTCCGAACGCTCAAGGTCATCCCAAGGTTACGTCCACGATTTACGTCCGATAGTTTGCACAGCTCAGTGCACATTCATTATCTAGATATCTCTATGTCGCGTCCGTCAGCCGCGTCCGATAATTTGTTTCCAGCTTTAATTGCGCGTCCGCAAGAGGTAGCTTTAAGCGACAAGTGTGTTTGTATTGCCTGTTTCGACGAAGCTTAGCTGGAGGGGCTGGTCTTATAACACGCACGTAAGCATAACACTAACATCTCAGAGCATTCACCAAAGTCTCGTTTTGTCGTTTGCGTGATTATTGTAATCTGATCTAAGTATTCGTTTAAACTTACATTCCTCAGCCGAGCTTACACTAAAATTGTCTATTAATATTCAAGTGCTTCTATATCCCTAACGCTGCTTAAATCATGCGTGCAGATGTCCACAGGTCTGGGCCAGATATGATTGTGACTACATGTTTGTAATGTCCTTTTGGGGTATTACATATTTACTTATATATTGAAAGCTAGTAGATAAATACAAATGTGTGAAGCCATTAGATTCTGCTGTCTTCTGACGAACTGTGTGAAATGCTTTGTCTCTTGTGATGCAGGGAAATGAGTTGGTTGCTAAATTGTTTTTTACGGGTCAGGCCAGTCTATTCTGCAGTCGTCTGATGAACAGTGTGAGATGCTAGGACTTTTTTACTAAATTGAATATCTCGTAAAAAAAAAATCAGATGTATTGAGATGTAATCCGGCTTAGTACGCATTATAACCCTTTACAACCCCCTCGATAGCCACAGGCCATAAGAAACTTCAAAGAAACTCACTATTGCGCCACTAGCACTTTGGGGAAAATGGTTCCAAAATCTGTTTAGAAGTCGCTCTGATCATTGAACATTGTGACTTTTCAGCGGGCAGCATAGAGATGCGGTGCGTCCAAGCGGTAGACATATCGGCGCTGTCCCACCCAGCGTGTGTTGTTTCCGCTGCGCTGTGCCGGCTGCAGGATCCACTTCACCAAGCGCGCCACCGCGCCTCACAGCCCGCCGCGCAAACACCACACTCCCTGGTGAGAAACAAAAAACACAACTCACAAAACAACAAGTCTACAATACAACACCTGGCGAAATAGCGGCAGAAGAGTTTAGTCTGCGACTCAAAGCCGTGCTCCATTATTTTAAGAAGCTCGGCTGGTTTGGGTAACCTGGCAGGGGCAAATGTACAATACACCCCAAGTGGGATGGCAGTGCAGGTCTTATCACATAACCACACCCACTTTCAAAATTAGACTCCCTGGTGAGTTGTCACCCTACGACGTGATACAAATACTTGAGTTGACAATTCAGACAAATAGTTAAGCGTGGGGGTCGGATTCTAAACACAGATTGGTCAGGGTCGAACATTTTTGTATAGGCACTTGAATCATGAATGTTTTTTCCCTATGCAAAACGTTCATATCGCCCAACATACACGTGGATTGTGGGCGTCTGAGAAGTTGATTGATGATACCTCAATATCTTTATCAGACAAGGACAGGTTACTGCTATGCATATTTTTCTAAGGTACCTTATTTTTTAGTAATTAAATATATTTTTAAATAATAATCTTCTAGGATTACGCCAGCATGAATAATATTTTTAATACGGTCAAATACCCTATTCATTGTCACTGTCAATCTTATGAGTACAACACACCATCTTGGATGCGAGTATGTGTGAAGGTGATTCTGAAACCCATACCCGATTCAAATCTTTGAAACTTTCCTTACAAATCAATTTCGTTGACAGGTGATAAACGCAAGCGGAAAATTGATGATGGTCCAACGAGAAGAGTACGATGTTGACGAAGACAACAACCCGGTAAGTTACAAGATCGAAACGACTTACTTTATTATGAAAGTTGAATTGATTTCTTCTTACCCTCTTATCTACAAACATTGGATAAGTTCAGTGGCGTATATGATATTCGTATGATACGCGTAGGCGATATTCGCCAAAGAACCAGAGTCACCGACACTGACTGATAGCTAGCTTAAAATTTGCAAGCTGAAGTAGCAATGGGCAGGCCACATCGCTCGAAGAACCGATAACCGATGGGGAAGAAAGGTTCTGGAGTGGAGACCACGAACCGGAAGACGCTGCGTAGGTAGGCCTCCCCTAGATGGGCCGACGACATTGTGAGTCGCGGGTATTCAGTGGATGCAAAAGGCAGGCTGTCGTTCAGTGTGGAGGTTAAAGGGAGGAGGCCTATGTTCAGCAGTGGACGTCATCTGGCTGATGATGATGATCACAAAAACCGCATCTCTCATAAATAGGTCACAAAAAAATTCAAAATAAGAACACAATCGGATTTTCAGTTACTTCAGCCATACGTTATGTAACACCAATTTGAAATTACCTTCACATGTGTCAGCGCATGTCAGTTATGCGAGGAATGCATAACCGATTGTATCTGTTTTAACGCGTGACTACACACGCAAATTGACTGTTGTTTAATAGGTCCTAATTCACAACTTGCGAAATCGAGGATGAATTAAAAACAATACATGTTATTTCGCATGTTTATTTACACTAATCGTTCAGGTACACTTCGTCGCTCTGGATTTATACCGTAAAACTTAACTTCTAAACAGACCTATGTGTATTTTTGCACGAATGACATGCGCAAGAACACACTAGCGCCGCGAGTAACTAAATTAGGTTACCTATACACGGAGAAGTTAGGATTATTTGCTCTTATTCTATTAGTGATGCTTGCTTCGGATCGTTAGGGTCTTGCCGTCGAGGGAAATGGGTCCAGCGGCCCAGCGGCGGACTAAGTTTCCCTTGTGACCGTAAGACGAGCCGGAGAGGTGGACCCATGGGGCGGCGGGGGGAGCGTATATGGGCAAGTCCCAGGCAGGTATCACTGGCTCGTGTGCTATCGGAGCGTGGGCGATGATAGGCGCAACTTCGGCGACTGGGGCAACATGTTCTATGACTGGGGCAACATGTTCTATGACTGGGGCGACATGTTCTATGACTGGGGCGTACGCATGGTCCAAGACCGGGGCGTGGTCGACAACTGCGGCTGCGACGGGCATCGCCATAGAGTGTACACTAGGTCCGGTCCGCTTCACGACCGCGTTGAATCCGTGAAGTGAGTCTGCCGTGTACTCGACAAGGCGGATGTTCCCGTCGGGCTCCACCAGAGTGTAGGCGCCGCGGACCACGTCGCCGTCTCGAGCCTCCCACTGCGCCTTGTTGTCGCCCGTGGAAGGGTCATTTACGGCGTAGTTGAACGCATAGCTCGGGTTCGGCTGTTGGAAAAAAACCTTATAGGAATCGTATAATTTATTGTAATTTTTTTTTAAATAAATAATAGGCTTGCGTTTGACCACCATCACGCCTGATGTTAAGCGATGATGCGGTCTACGTTGAAGCACGCTTGCCTAGAAGAAACCGATTTACTCGTAATTTGAAGACACCCAGATTGTAACCATCGGGGAACACCCATATTTCGCTGGCACAAGGCAAAAAAAAGTTCACAAAACTTATGGCCAACTTCCAATAGTGGAGGAAACCGCACCAGATGACAATGATGATGAGCCATAATATTTTAATGATTTCTAATTATGGGTCGAATTGCTAGGTCAGAATTTTTAGACCTTTATTAGGAAAAAATATTTCTATAACTTACAATAGATTCAATGGTGGCAATAGGCAGGATGGGATTGGTCGACGCGACAGCAACGAAGGCCAAAAGGCACAACTGAAAATAAATTTAAAGACATTTACTTGGGTTCTGAATAAGACGCAATCATACAAATCGAAACAACTGTGATTTTTCAAAAACTGTGAAGCATTTTACGAAATTTTGTCTCGACGGTTTTCTTTTGACAAAGCGGAAAAGGATGTGTTCCTACCGCAAAATATGTATTCATATTTGCTAGGTTGGTGTTCCGGTGAGGTAACGAAGTGCACTGATGCAGTGTCACTAGCTACTTGCCTTTAAATACTACACTAATTATTCGACCCGGCCGCGCTCTGGTTTTGTCAAATATCTCGTTTCCGCGGCCGATTTGTGCCATTACATTTTTTTTCGTAATCCAAATGAAATTTTATGTGTTCAAATTTCACACAACAAGTTATACAAATGAGTAATCACGTATGCATGTGCTCGTTAAGTAATTATTGACGAGGTAATTGTGATGATTATACGTTCGGATGACTTAATTGAATCCGTTGTTATTATCGAATTTTTGTAATAGAATAATAGGGGTTTTCAACAATTATAATATAAAAACGGTAGATTGTACAATGTAAAAGGATAATATTAGTGTTATAGTATGACTTTAGTGGCCACATCGCTCGAAGAACTGATAACCGATGGGGAAGAAAGGTTCTTGAGTGGAGACCACGAACCGGAAGACGCAGCGTAGGTCCCACAAGTGACTAGATGGTCCGACGCCTTCGTGAGAGTCGCGGGCATCCAGTGGATGCAGATGGCAGGCTTTCGTTCAGTGTGGATATAAAGGCCGAGGCCTATGTTCAGCAGTCGACGTCTTCTGGCTGATGATGCATCATCATGATGAGTATGACTATCATTCGCCCTTTTTTTACAAGCTTTTATTTAACTTGCCTTGTTAGTTTGGGTCAAACCTTACAACTGTATTTTAAAACAGTTATCGCTAACCGATTGAGCTGAAATTTTACATACACGTTTAGTTTGGATGACAGTGGCGTCTATTCTGTCATACCACTCACAAACTAAGCTACTCAACTAAACCAATATGACAGGACTAAAATTATCTACCTCTCTTTTAGTTTTAATATGTGAGAGAAGGATGGCAACAATTTTAGAGCTGTCAAATTTAGTTTAGAGTACATCAGAATCGATGCCATTGTATGGTTAGATAAAAGACTGAATTAGCCAAAATTCCGTTTTTTTCGCGATTTCAGTGTTAGTCCCATAGTAAAAAAAAATCATAATGATGAGTACAATGATATCCCCGAATATTTCACTGTCTCACCAGTCACCAGTATTTGTAGTGGTACTGTCATTGTACCTACACACTGTATTAGGGTATTTGACTGCTTTTACCAAACCATCTTAAATTGCTTATTATATTAAAATAAAGCAATTTTGTGATTTATTCCTCATAATTTTCAGTATTTGTATTTTAAATGGCAGATCAAAATTTAAATTAATTAATTATTAAACGCTCCCTTTGGTATTTATGGGGCCACGTGACATTAGTGACGTCACACATAAGCAAACGAGTTCTCGTCATATAATTGTTGCCTTTATTTACATTTACGTGACGACCTACATAGAGTGTTTGCAGTCAAGTCACGTGATCAGCGAAAATCATATTTTTATTTTGTATTCTTCTGAAAATCTGTACTTTATTTTTTAGTTTATAGTTTTTTTTTATAAATATCTTTGAGGATTCCACCAGTATAGGTTATATTTTTAATACAGTCAAATACCCTATTATGATAAATTTATTATTGAAGTTATTTTATGAGATATTTACCGTGGTCAGGTTGTGGAATGAGCTCCCGATTTTTCGGCGCAGTTACATGTACCATGTTCCCGCGAAGACCGTCTTCCCGTGAACATGGTGCATGTCACTGCGCAACCACTTTACCACGTTAAATATCCCGTAAATAATCATATAACTTTAGTGAACAACCGTGATAGTTTAAAACAGTGTTTTGAATTTACCTGTTACTGTAATTTACTATCAATAAAATACTATGACTATGACGAAATCAGTAGATCAATGCTTAGTGTAGAAAACTAGTGAAAATTAATAAAATACAAGGATCGGGTGAATAAAATCGGCGACATTAAGTTATTTTCTATTTTATTTATCTAAACTAAACTCTTTAGTTAAATACAGTTAACAGCTTTATAAATACAATAGCACGAAAAAGACTAGTTGAGCATAATGCCTAGTGGATAACTCTTGTATTCTCTGCTTACATTCACCACTTTAAATATCTATCGCGGACTTCTTTTACTATAGAAGCTGCTGGATAAATTTACAATCTAATACTGGCATCGCCATTTTATCCGTGTTTTTTCTTGATGATAATTTTGTGTCCGAGCAGCGAGATTGGCCCAGTGGTCCATCGGTGCACCTTTCCGTTGACTACTTTCTTGCTGTATATCGTGGCTTGTGGCCCAGTTGGTAGGATCAAGGGTCCTGCTAGTGGAACCCAACCTCCGAACGAATGCGTGAGAGGATCCCATGGCAGATTCCAGTGGCCAAGCGACGCGACGTTAGAAATGGCCGGCATAATCGGAGCTGCTCCAAAGCCGTAGTTAATTGGTCCAACAACAGAGGTCAGAGGTCCGACAGCTTTGGCCGCTAAAGGCGCCACTGGATGTAGACTGGGTCCAATATTTTTAACGATAGCGTTGAAACCATTCAAGTCGCTGGCTGTATAGTCGACGACTCTGACGCTTCCGTCAGGCTCGACCAGGGAGTAGGAGCCTTTGACGTTACCGCCGTCTCTTTGCTCCCATTGCGCTTTCTTATCTCTTGTGTGTGGGTCGTTCACCGCATAGTTGAAGGCGTAACGGGGATGGTCCTAGAAAAGATAATACAAAATAACAGTAATATCTATATTTCGAACTTAATTTGTTAAAAGAATATACCGGCTGGTTGGCTTTACTAGACAAAGGCTCTAATAGTTCGGTAACGAGACAGTTTTTCAATTGAACTCTAAATTAACTAACCTGCCATGCTAATATACATAGAAACTAAATAATACATGAAGATTTTTTTAAAATAAAAAGAATTCAATGAATAAATTTTTAAAACGTCTTTGTCATAACACGATAGTAATCTTAGCCATTTCATAATTACATGTTTCGCTTCATTTACTTTTCTGTTTTCCATATCACTGAACCTTATGAATATCATATAGACAAAAACATCTAAGTCGCCAAACCGCTGAGCAAAACTTGTTTTAACGGTGGGAAAAGTTATTCTACTGGGTTACGCGGAAAGGGTGTCATACTAGTACACCCTTTCCGCGTAACCTGTATATACGCGGTGGTTAGCGATCAAGTCATAGTCAGGGGAAGAATATAAGTGATGTTTTTACTATAGTAAGTACAAATTTGTTTTTAAAACAATGTTTTTAAGTTGAAGTCGAACTACAATAGATTCTTCAAAAACAGTTTTGGCGATGAACTTCCGCAAATTAAGTAACGCTCCTATTTCTATAAATTTTTTGGTACCGCTTGCGGTTCGTCGCAATTAATCAAAAGTGTCACTGCACTATACTTACAGCCGTGGCAACAACAGCGGGACCTATACCTATTGCCGCACCATTTACTGTTCCAGTCGCTACAAGCACCAGAGCGCACGGAATCTGTAAAGAAAAAGGAAAACAATCAGTGGGCGTAAGAGTATTCGATGGGTAAAATTACGTGTCAAAATTCATACAAATTTTGAATTTTGAAATTAACATTTCTATGGAATTCTATGCATATTTTACGTATTGAATACTCGTACTTCGCCCACTGGTCAATTCTATCGTACTAATATTATAAATGCGAAAGTTTGTGTATGTGAATGTTTGTTACCATGTATCTCCGTAACTACCAAAACGATTTTGATGACGATGGTTCACAATCGCCTAAGATATCGTAACATAAACACAAAAAAATCAGTCGAATTGAGAACCTCTTTTGAAGTCGGTTAATAATCAATGATATATATTATTTTTTTACTTCGGACTAGGCTAACGTTTGGCCGCCTGATGGAACTTGAGATATCATATCTCAAGTTCCAGATAATTTTGATACAATTGCTAGTTGCCTTATCAGTTGTATATATCTCGTTCAGTGATCGCTTTCAGACTAAATGATAATCTAATGATTAGTAAAATAGTATATTTTAATTACCACAAGAATTAAATTCATTATGTCAGCAAGCTGTCGAAATGTAGAATGATTCTAAGTCGTTAAAACAATTCTTTTATAAGCGTTTTCTACCTGCATGCCGTTTGAGACCTGTGTAACACGTTTTGTCAATTTTTTTCCATACGAGTGCCGATAACTTGACAAACAAATCAACCCATGTACATGTCTTATACTGTTTTAACCATAAATCCTAATACAATGCGTGTTTTGTTAATAGTAACTTTAAATAAAAAAATTGCTTTCCTAGTAACCTAATAGCATACAAAACGGTTATATCAAACACTATTCGTGTCATGTCAGCAGCATTTGATTAATGCTGTACTTTTTGCTAATTGATTGTAAATTAGGTGCTAATTAATGTATGATTGACTCAAAAGACCGATTTGTTTTCTACAAATCTAGACTAACAGTCGTAACATAAAAAAGTGATGCACATGAAAAGCGATAATGCCAATAAAAATGGATGTACGTGTTTTAAGGGGGTGACCCCTTTAAAATGCGACCCAAAGGGTGTACTAAGCCAAAAGGAGTCATTATGAATGATCTACAATATCTTAACTAGAAGTTTAAATCTAAGAAAAACCGGATCAGATTTCCGCGGCTTCAGATAACAGGCCTAGCCTAGTGTGGGAATCGCAGTTATCATCTATACTTACCCAACTCATAAGCATAAGCCTTACTATATTTATTGCTACAGTTCGTATGATGTACATACCTTATTTAAGCCTATGTTTATTTAAATAATTATATTCTAACATTTTTTTCAACCCTAAAGTGTGGATCAAATATAATAAAGGCCTGTTCAGACCTAAGCGAAATTCGCTACCGCTGTAGGTAGCGAAAAATACCGCGCGCTATTCCGTCGGGTATTTGCACGAACTGTCAGCGGAATACCTCGCGGTATTTTTCGCTGCCCACAACGTAAGCGAATAACGCTTAGGTCTCAACAGGGGCCTCACGGACAACAGCTAATTGCGGCACCTAATCCGCTCATTTGGAAAATCACGCGACCGCAAACCGTATCTGGGCGCGATAAGGGTCACGTTCGCGTGATTTTCCAACTGAGCGGATAGGTGCCGCAATTAGCTGTTGTCCGTAAGGTCCCAGGCCTTAATACGTTACGTGTTCGATAACTTTCTAATATTGTAATCATGATATAGTTAGTAAAACAAATTGTTAAAACCACACAGTGGCGCATGCTTTATTTTGTGCTCGAACATTTCTCGTCTGACTTAACATTAGCAATATAAATATTTAAATTATTATTTAACAATAGTTTACAGTCTCAATGTCCGTCATGTAGCCACGCTCATCACACGACTATAGCACTGGGACGGTAGGGAATGGGCAGCGGTAAAACAATTCTTCATTTATTTGGAATCTAGAGGCCTAATTTATATATATATCAGTGTTTCCAGCCAAGGTTGCCTTCAAGAGGGCCGCCCCATGAACTGCCTACTGCCGGTAAAATAGGACCTCCCTTTGCCAAACCAAGCCCATAGTTGTCATAACCTCCCTTTGATAAGCCTAGCCCATAGTTGTCATAACCTCCTTTTGCTAAGCCTAGCCCGTAGTTGTCATAAACTCCTTTTGCTAAGCCTAGCCCGTAGTTGTTATAAACTCCTTTTGCTAAGCCTTGCCCGTAGTTGTCATAACCTCCTTTTGCTATGCCTAGTCCGTAGTTGTCATAACCTCCTTTTGCTAAGCCTAGCCCGTAGATGTCATAACTTCCCTTTGCTAAGCCTAAACCGTAGTTGTCATAACCTCCTTTTGCTAAGCCTAATCCGTAGTTGTCATAACCTCCTTTTGCTAAGCCTAGCCCGTAGTTGTTATAACCTCCCTTTGCTAATAAGCCTACGCCTAAATCGGCATATCCTCCTTTCGCTAATCCTATATTGTTATACCCAATCTTGCTTAAGCCTAGGCCTAAGTTATCATATCCGACGGCAGGAATGCCCACAGGAGCTTTCCATACAGGCGCAAGTCCGGATATAATCGGTCCAGAAGATTTTAACAGGGGCGCAGAAAGCAAAGGAGCAGATACTCCGATAGGTCCTAAATACGGCGCTGGCTTAAGTATGGGTGCCGATATGATGGGAACTACGGGTGCGGCAACGCCTATCGGGGCCGCCTTGATTAGATTTGCAGTCGAGACTGCACCGCCGCCGAGTCCCAGCGGGCCGGTGATGAGAGGTGCGGATGTCAGTCCACTGTATTTGGCTATTGGGCCGATGGAAATTGGCGCTGTTATCGCAGCAGAACCTAGCAGTGGTATCGACGCTTTGTAGATCGGCGCTACCGGCGCCGACGGGTGCAGGTTGGGACCGATGCGTTTCACAACGGCATTGAAACCGGATTTGTCATCGGCCCAGTACTCGACAACACGCAGGCTGCCGTCTGGTTCCACCAGCGAGTATGCACCTAAAACACATTTATTTGTAAATTTTATAAAAGGTCGCGGCATTGCATCTCATATTTAGATTGTCATCACCTTTTACTACGTCTCCGTCTCGTTTCTCCCACTGGGCCTTGTTGTCACCGGTGTGAGGGTCTTTCACGGCGTATTCAAAAGCGTACCTGGGATACGCCTGAAAACATACACTCGTTATTATTTGTTGTACTCATTCAACAAACTCGCGGAAGGATTTTTATGAAACTCACGTAATAATCGGCAGTCGCGTGGCCCGGCGCGTATACGAGCCCGCCCAATCCTAACCCGCCATCCGCATTGATAGAAGCCGTGATGGCCAAAAGGTACCATATCTGTAACATTCAAAGATTCACTTCACTTCTGTTTCTTTTATCAGAATCTTATTTCAACCAAGACTTAATGCACTAACCGCCACAAAGTAATTCATATTGACAGATCCACTGAGTACTTGATATCAAATCGCACTGGATGAGAAGGAGCAACTTGAAGTAATTTATAGGCGTTCGACTCGGACCTTCGCGTCCTAATGTCTGGCGGATGTGGTTTGTTTCACGCGTGCGCGAACTTACTTCGCTGTAACATCGCGAAGGGTTGCATCAGGCTTCCTCATTTTCATAGAACAGCCTTCGGATGGTGAAAACGCATATTAGTTTATGCATTGAGGCCTTAGAGGCTATGCGCATCTTCTATCAATACCGGATCCGTTCTTATTTCTTAAAGACTTGGCTATGATATCATATAAATGCTGTTAAAATAGATTTCTATATAAAATTTTGGTTGTCCTTACCGATCGTTCGATGGCAACAATATACCAAGAAGGTCCGTGATGCGTATCGCGTTGACGCAATCTATTCGAATCAGTAATGTGACGATTTGCTCCAGTTGCTCGCATGCTGAACGGCGCACGCGCGGTGTAAACAAGTCGCAGAGTCCAGGGCTGTGCACGCAACTGGCGGATATCGGTCAATGATATCATTATTATAATCGGTCACTCCATCACAGTTTAGAAACGATTATAAAAGCTCTAACACTTTTACCTGACCTGTCATAAAAGGATGAATTTTTTTGTTCGGTGTTTTGTATGTATGTTTGTTGTAAACTGGACTTAAATGGCCTGTGATGTGATTTAATGTATATACGTTAGAGACCACGCACAAGATTCATTTTAAGTGGGGCCACTTAAAATGAATCTTAGCTTATCTTTAGCTTGGACACTTCCATCGCCGTTTGCCCAAACGGCGATTGAAGTGTCCAAGCTAAACATCTTCTTAAGCGTATACCAAACGTAAAAATTCGATGAAGACGTGGTAAACGGATGACGAGACTCAAGTGGAGATAGGCGGGGGAACTTGTTCAGTAGGAAAGGCGACCACCGGGCAGGATGACTAGCCCGCTGGTGCTACATCGCTAAGGCGCCAGGAAAGCACTGGACGAGAATGGCACAGGGTCGGAAAAGATGGCGCAGCATTGCGTGGACAATGGTTGATCATGATGTTTTTGGAAACGTAGCCTAAATGGTTTGGCAGATTTGGAAGTACCAGGTGTCGTTGCATTCTTCTCTAATGTCGCAGACTATTTTTTTTTTATTCTTTTTTATTGTGTACCTTGTTCACAGGCGTACAGCTGTCTCCCAGCTACCGTTTTAGCATCATGCGTGGAGAGTGTATGGGCTTGCGGCGGCGGCGCGCCGGGCGCGTCTCAGACGCAGCTGTCGCGTGCGCTGTGGCTGTGGTGCGGCACGCTGGGCGCACGCGTCTGGCTGCCGCTGCTGCCGCGCGATGCCTCGCGTTACCCAGACTCCGGCAGACACACCTTCATGGCTAAAAGGATCATGCTGCCCTTCCATCTCAACATCTACCCGCTCAGTGAGCATAATAATTACTTGCTTATTTGCTTGATTAAAGCTGAAGTGGCAGTGGCTCATATCTATCGCAGAATCGGTAACTTTTGGGGTAGACGTTTTCTAGAGTGTAAACCACAAATCGGTAGGACGTAGCGTAGGACGCCCTGAGGCTTGATGGAGTGTATACGTAAGGCAACTGGCAGGGTCTGGAAACAAAACCCTGAAGATTGGGCTGAGTGGCGTGCCTTGGGAGAGGCCTAAGCCTACCACTTGACTAAAGTAGGCTGATTATGATGACGATGAATTACTTTGCGACCATTCCTGGTAAAAAAAACAGGAGTAGCGAACAGCGTTGGCTACAATGAAACCACCACCATCACCACCAGACCAGCACCATCACCATCACCATGGTAGCACCATCTTTCTCAGGATGCAGCCTCTTTGAAAATTGTAATTGTCCTGACTCTGTCGAACTTCCGATTGAAGCAATACTTGAAGAAAAATAAATACGACCGACTTTCTTGTAGAGTGGTCAAAATTGATAAAACAAAAAACCAAGATAGGTTGTCAGTTTTGTTTATTAAATACAATAGTAGGCCCCCTTATTTATGTCATAGGTGGCAAACAAGCTAACGCTGATCTAACCGCCTGATGGTAAGCGATCACCGTTGCCTGTGGATACCAGTAACACCATCACAGATACGTTGCCGACCCTTAAAAACTCTATTAACAGCCCTTTGGTAGAATATTAAACTGAGGTCACTAAATAATTGTCCAAAAAACTAGCTCATGAATGTTTTCGAGACTTGCTACTGAGTCCGCTATGTGTTACTAATAATTCGGTACAAAGAGTACAAACCAATATGCATGTGTCCTAATGTTTAATTTATAACAAATAACAGGCTAGCGATGAATAACTAAATACATTACAGATACTGAAAAAATAAATTAAATTAGCTGATAAATCTCTGAGATATGAGCGTTTAAAGTTTTTACTGGGGATAAAGAGGGGATACTCTGCCCCTTTCACGCAAAGCGTGTGTTAGTAAAGCAACTGTATGGCGCACCTGAGGTATGACGTCATAACTCATTATAGTGCGCTCTCTGTCTAGCATGAAATTAAAATACTTATAACTTATTTATTTTGGAATAATTTTAATTTGGTTTTCATTGATGGGATGTATTAAAGATCAGCTTTTTTATGAGATAATAAAAAATATGAGTCATCATGCTTATTGTGTAATCTTAATAACTCGTTCGTTTACAGCTATTCTCTTCGACGACGCTATCTTATTGGGCGCTGAAAATGACACCACGTTATACGCATCGGACTCTAATTCCGTATTCTCTCTGCCCTTCTGTGTCGTCAATCGCACGGTGAGTAGTACGCTCTAATCTAGTAATTAATATCTAGAATTTAATTTCTAGATCAATTGATATCCAAACTCGAACCAACACCAAATTGTATTGCAGCAAGTTTAACTAAATCATAACACTTGGGCCGGTCTCTTGGGCCTCCATGAGATGCCTTGCCGAGTTTGAGGTTCACTGCAAAGTTAATGTTTGCATTGTAGTTCGCTAACGAAAACTTTATTTTATCCTTAATCATCATCATCAGTCAGAAGAGGTCCACTGCTGAACATAGCCCCCCTCTTTAACCTCCACGCTGAACGACAGCCTTTTGCATCCACTGGCTCCATTTTATCCTTCATTTACATGTCAAATCTCTTTGGAAAGAAATATTTACTTCAAAATACAAAAAAAAAAAAAAAAAAAACAACGTGAGTAATTCCCGTGTTATATAAATAAAATTTACTTCACCTAATTTTTCTACATTAGGGTTGGCTTTCCTAATCAGCTTAAGCCTGGAAGTTCTGTCTTGAGTTATCAGTGGTATGCTCTGTCCTGGGTTGTCAATTTTTCATCAATTTTCCCGTCCCATCTATTGTTAAAACGTGAGAACGTTTTAACAATAGATTTGTTGAAGTATGTCACAAGGAACGCTCAACAAAAGATATGGTTTATCCTACCAGACTGTAAAAATGGCTGGAAAATCGCGAGTGGAACCGCAGACAGTTTAAAATATTTTTACAAGCGAGTTACAAGTACAAATATTAATAATAACACCATGTTATTAATAAATGTCATGTAACATGTCAAAAAAAGATAAATTCTGTCTTATAAAAATTACATTGAATTCCGAACAATTTGTATTTTTTGATCGAAGATTGCTTATAATAATTGTAAAATTGTATAAATAATAATAGGCATGATGACTAATATTTAATTTATTTTCGAACTACTTTTAATTTTGTTTTCGGTGATGTGCTCTATTTATGTTTTAAATGTTTATCGGGACTTATCACGTATTATTTAATATAGGTAAAAAATATGTACCTTTCGCTCGACGTTACATACGACGGTACATATTTTTTACCTATATTAAATAATACGTGATAAGTCCCGATAAACATTTAAAACATGTGTTCAAATCGCGAAAGTTTAAAAATTGCTCTATTTATGATAGCTTTTTTATGAGGTAATAATGTTTTTTAGTCATCATGCCTATTTCAAATAGATTAATAAACAAATTAATGGTCTGGCAATTTGAACATATCAGTTATTTCGTAAAATAGACTTAAGTTGCCATGACTTAAGTTAGTTATTACGAACAATACTCGCGTACCGGCACAAGGACCACGCCTCACTTTTTACCAGCGTCGGAAATAAAACAGACCTTTTGCCGGGAAGTACAGAAAACAGTATTCAAACTTGACCTTTCACAATATTCATTATAACAGTCAGACGGGTAACACGCAAAAACAGGAGGACGCAGGAAAAAAATGCCGAGTATGTGCTTGAGTATTTACATTACACCACTCGCACTCGCTAGTTAGCTAGAAAGTTTACCGAATCTTGTTGTTTCCAACCGACTTCAAAAAGCAGCGGACAGGCTGTTTGTTCAGTGTGACGTGTGGGAGGCCTATGTTCAGCAGTGGACGTCCAATGGCTGATGATGACTTCAAAAAGGAGGTTTGAGAACCCCTTTTTTATCATCATCAGCCCAGAGTGATAGACTGCTGGGTATAGGCCTCCCTTTGTTTATGCCACTCTCCCAGGTCTCTCGCTGTTCGCATCCACTCGTTCCCGACAATACTTTTGATGTCGTCAGTCCACCTCATCCTCGGTCCGCCTGGGTTCCGCCAACCTAGTCTTTTTTTTTATACTGTATTTTTTTGCGTGTATGATAATATAAATTTCACTTTATTGTTTCAAAAAGTTTACGATATAAAACACTGTTTTTATCCTATCACGCTTGTTCACTAAAGTTATATGTTTATTTACGGGATATTCATTCCACAACCTTACCACGGTAAATATCCCGTAAATAATCATATAACTTTAGTTTAGGATCTACTCTGGAATTACTGTATTGTAAACTTTTTCATTTAATTTTGTTGTTTGTTTCCAGAGTCAAGTGTACCTCCACCAGATCCTACGGCAGTTGCTCCGTAGAAACCTCGGCTACCACGCGTGGGAGATCGCGCGCTCTTGTTCCCAACTGGCGTATTTCCCGCACTCGCTAGAGCTGCTGCTGCACGAGGTGCTGGAGGAAGAGGCCACCAGCAAGGAACCCATACCTGATGCTCAGTTGCCGAGCATCATAGAGTTTGTGCATGAGTTTCCAGTCTATTTGCAGGTACTTACTATACTTTATTATAGAAGCGTGTAAGTCTCGCACTGTTCGATTTGATCGATTGTTTTTGCCACATACCTGTAAGTTGTGGAATGGCTTACCACCTTCGGTTTTTCCTCCGAAGCATAATTTGGACTGCTTCAAACGAAGGGTGAATAGAGTCCTCAAAGGTAGACAACGCACTGACAATGCCCCGGGTATTGTAGGTGTATAGGCAGCGGTGACCACTTACCATCAGGTAGCCCGTAGCTTGTTTGCCACTTATACTATTAAAAAAAAAAAAAAAAACTTCGCACTACTCGCTTTCGCGGACATCCTGTGGATGCAGATGGCAGGCTGTCGATCAGCGTGGAGTTATAATGGGGAGGCCTATGTTCAGTAGTTGACGTCTTATGGCTGATGATGATGACTAATACTCCGCTTGAAATTCCTTCCTTTCCTTTGTGATTCGCGCATAGGCGTAGAGGGCGAGGAAAGCGCGGGAGCAGGGTGCCGGATTATTGGACGTATCGGTCTTATGAAGTGCCGGATTAGTGAGATTATACTGTATTATTGTTTGGCATTGGATGTATTGGCAGGTAGATTCCTTAGAGTTCCCTTTAGAAAAGATTTTGCGAAAGGGTCGAATTAAGGGGGAAGACATGGAGGTTGAATCTTTATATGAAACTCGACGTTTACAAGATCGCGGGTATCAGGTAGTGTACTTACGTATCATAATCAAGTGTCTCTTTCCAGACTGTAGTGCAATGTGCGAGAAAGACTGAGATAGCGCTATGGGCGTACTTATTCTCAGCCGCCGGCAAACCTAAAGAACTATTCCAAGAATGCTTGCGAAGAAAAATGCTGGATACCGCCGCTTCTTACTTGATCATCCTACAGGTAAATTAATTTGAACGACATGATGTGTGTATTTGTATAATATTTTGTGTGCTTTAAATGTTGACCGAATGAAAAATTGTTCTTTGATATTGCAGATTCGAGAGGTACTTGTAATAGTAATTTAGAATTGGTTGATTTTCTTATAATACTAATACACTTTCCTATACATTTTAAAAATGTGCTTTGGTTGTTTTGCATAGTTTGTATTGTAGTATTTCAAAATATTTAGAATATAGTATTGTTTTAATATTTTTGTTTATGACCAGAATGGGAAAAAATCTTTATCCCATACTTGTGGTCATAGTAAAAAAAATAACAAAAAATTGTTCTGCCTGTAGTCTTTTAAGAATAACTACGGTTATATCGCTGCCCTTCTCTCGAACCGCTCAATACCTACCTAACCCAATCCAGAGATTGGGGCAGGGCCCAGTACTAAAAGTCGATTATACTTGTAATCTTGGAATTCCTTAACAAATTGTTGCTTATAGGTACTAATCAGTGTAAAAGAAAACAATAAAAAATATTCAACATTACAAAAAAAATACTTTTTGCAGGCACGCGTGTCTACACGTCAGCTTGTGTATAATCTATTAGTATAGACTTTCAGCAGTGCAAGTACCGTTCTTTATCGATCGTCAAATTCGATAAAAAGCCATAGAATCAATCATAGCGAGTACTGAACAAATGGCATTTTATCAAATTTGACGATCGATAAAGAACGGTACTTGCACTGCAGGGTAGTTACGTAAACTGTCATTAGCTATCGCGTCATCGGGTTATTGTTTGTTATACTGGGTTACGCAGAAAGGGCGCACTGAGCCGGAAGGGGCCCATAGTATGCATTATTATGACCACTCTATGATGACTCTGAAATTTCGAAAAAATATCAGATGTTTCATAGAAAATGATCATTAATACTCTACAAAATATATGGAACAGATGGTTTTTTTTTTCGAGATTTCTGGGTTGGTCCCATTGTAAAAGTTGTTTATAATGATGAGTATAACGGATCCTTTCGGCTTAGTGCAGCCTTTCCGCGTAACCCTGTATATTTTTTTTACCATACCTACTCAAAAAGAGGTTCGTTGTTTCATTAATAATGGGTGTTGTTAATAGTAAATACAAATGAATATAGTAATGTTTGTATTATAGAACCTAGAGAGTTCAGCGGTCAGCCGGCAGCTGGCCACGCAGTTGCTCGACACAGCGCTGCAGCACGAGCGCTGGGACCTCGCCAGGGATCTTGTCAGGTTCCTAAGAGCTATAGGTAACCCACAAACCTAAATGTAATATAACATACAGGGTTACGCGGAAAGGATGTTCTAAGCCGAAAGGGGGTCCGTTATACACATCTTTAGGATTAACATTTACTACGGGACTCACACTGACATCGCGAAAAAAATATCAACTGTTCCATACATTATGTCGAGTCTAAATAAGCTCTCATCATCATCACCATCATCAGCCAGAAGACGTCCACTGCTGAACATAGGCCTCCCCCTTTAACCTCCACACTGAACGAAAGTCTGCCATGTGCATCTACTGGACGCCCGCGCTTACAATGTCTTCGGTCCATCTAGGGGAGGCCTACACTGCGTCTTCCGGTTTGTGATCTCCACTCAAGAACATTTCTTCCCCAGCGGTTATCGGTTCTTCGAGCGATGTGGCCAGCCCATTGCCACTTCAACTTGCAAATTTTAACAGCTATGTCGGTGACTCTGGTTCTTTGGCTAATATCCACGTTCCGAATTATATCGCGCAAAGGTACTAAGAAATAAGCTCTATTTTCGTTTTTTTTTTTCCATTGTATTTTTTTGCCACAAATAAATTAACGTCTCTGGTATTACAGATCCAAACGACGTAGACTCACCGAGAAACTCGATGAATGTGCAAGCGAAGTACGGGCAGATCGTGCAATCGCAGTCCGTTAGTCCGAACGCGGAAGATTTGTCCGTCATTCTCGGCAACATGCAGGTATGCGTATCTTTTATTTAATTTTCGGATTATTAAAAGAAAAAGAAAATATCTGACTGCAAAACGTAGTCCATGACACTATGGACATGAAGACGAATCTCATCATCATCAGCCAGAAGACGTCCACTGCTGAACATAGGCCTCCCCCTTTAACCTCCACACTGAACGACAGCCTGCCTTTTGCATCCACTGGATGCCCGCGGCTCTCACAATGCCGTCGGTCCATCTAGTGGGAGGCCTACCTACGCTGCGTCTTCTGGTTCGTGGTCTCCACTCCAGAACCTTTATTCCCCATTGGTTATCGGTTCTTCAAGCGTTGTGGCCTGCCCATTGCCACTTCAACTTGCACATTTTAACAGCTATGTCGGTGACTCTGGTTCTTTGGCGAATATCTACGTTCCGGATTCTATCGCTCAAAGAAACTCCGAGCATAGCTCTCTCCATTGCCCGCTGTGTGACTCTGTTTTTTTAACAGGCCAACAGTTAAGACGAATCTAACGATCCTCAAATATAAAAGTCAGTAAAGCCGAAATGAAAGCCGAGATCGACGGTGGACCAAAGCAGTCACAGAATGGTGGCCGAGGAACGGAAAGCGACCACCGGGCAGACCACCAGCCCGCTGGTCGGACGACATCGTTAGGACAGCAGGAGAGCAGTGGACAAGACTAGCACAGGACCGGAAAAGATGGCGCGCTGAAGAGGAGACCTATACCCAGCAGTGGGTGGAGAATGGTTGATGATGATGATGATGATGATGATGAAAGCCGAAATAAAAAAAATCAGTACCACCCTATTTCTTTGGCAGTCGGGTACAAAAATAGAGTAAGTAATATGTGTGTAGCTGGCTGGCGGGCGCGGGCGCAGTTTCAGCACGACAGTGTCGCCGCGCGAGCCCTCCCCGCCGCACGCGCCGCCACCCCCCGCGCCGCCCGCACCGCCCCCCGCACGTGCCACTGCCACCGTCAAAAGGAAGAAGTCCGTGCCGGCTAGAGCTGATCGGTGAGTATATTACTTCAGCGTGAAGCTTATAAATGTACTTGCAGATTTTGAATTGTGTCTGCAAAATTATTCCTCCTTGTGCAAGTAATAGCAATGGCGCTTGATGGCGCCTTTCTTATTTCATACAAATCGTAGTTAACGTTAACGCGATAGAGTTGAAACGCAATTGGAAAGACTCGCACTAGGCACTTCTAAGTCGCAGTAAATTTCGACGCATCTCGTCTTAACTGTAATTTTATAGAATACTAGCTGAATCCCGCGGTATAACCCGCCACTTTTCAGTTTTTCCTATTATACCCTATGTCCTTTCTCATGATGCACACTAGCTCCCTGCTAAATTTTGTTAGATCGGCCTAGCCGTTTAGTCGTAAATACAAGCAAACAGATAGAGAGACAGAGTTTCTTTCGCTTTTATGATATTAGTTAGGATTGATTAAATTAATTGAAAAAATACGTTTTACACTAGGATCCCTGTGTCGAGAATGTACCCGTACGAAGCGCTTTGATTCCACTTTTATTGTGCGAACTGCTAGTCTGGAATGCGCTGCCTGAATGGGTGTTCCCCGATAGTTACAATCTGGGTGTCTTCAAATCACGAGTGAATCGGTTTCTTCTAGGCAAGCGTGTTCCACCGTAGGCCGCATCATCGCTTAACATCAGGCGAGTTGGCGGTCAAGCGCAAGCCTATTACTTATTAAAAAAAAAATTGAACACATAAAGACACTGACGACACCCAGATCCATAACAGATATATAAATCCATCATTCTAACATCTATTCATTTGTACACAAAATGTTGCTTTGTCTCGAATGTTCCCCAATAGTTACAACCTGGATGTCTTCAAGTCGTGAGTGCATAGGTTACTTTGAGGCCAGGTGACGGTAAAACGCAAGCAATTAATCAATAAAAAAACCGAGAAGCCAAAAATTTACAGAGCAGTTTTAAGGATAGATTAGCCGACGTTTGCCCTTAAAATTACCTACAGACCTGAGACGTGGATACTCACGGTTAAGATGGTCCACTGGTTCAAAGTCGGTACCGCGAGCTATGGAGAGACCTATGCTCGGAGTTTCGGAGATTCCAAAACCTAAGTAACTACAAAGTAACAGCTCAAAGGATTAGTAAGCTGAAGTGGCAGTGGGCTGGCCATATTGCCAGAAGAACCGATAACCGATGGGGTAGACAAGTTCTAGAGTGGAGGCCACGTTTAGGCAAGCGTAGTGTAGGACACCTTGTGGCCAGGTGGAGTGACAATCTGCTTAAAACGCGGGTAAAAACGATGCAGAAAACTGTCGAACGAGCTCAGTGGCGTAGATTAGAAGAGGCATATATTCAGCAGTGGACAATAAAAGGTTGACGAGCCGACGTTTCTAAGTAAGACCAGGTATCTTTATTGACTTCTAAAGCTATTCAACTGCAAGTTCTCCGCAAGGAAACGCAGGATGCAGGCCTCTTCCAACCAGCCCTTTTGGAGCTCGAATGGGGAGGCCTATGTCCAGCAGTGGACGTCCTATGGCTGAAATGATGATGATAGGTATTCAAATTCAAACACATTTCTATCTCCAGAGATCCGTACAGCGGCACAGCGGAAGATTTCTTCATCGACATGATGATCCAACGACACGCGCGCCTCCTTCTATCGACCGCTCGTCTGCACTCTTTAGGCAAAATGGCCGCCTCACTTGACCTCCACTTGGTCGCGTGGTTAGCGGGCGAGAGGGAGAGAGCAGCTAAAGTGGACAATGCGGTGCTATGTCTGAAGAGGTTGCACGAAGACTTCGCGTGGCCTTATCCAGTGCTACAACATGACGCCGAACATTATATGCAGAGGAAAGGCAGCACCGTTACTAGTAAGTATTGTCACGTTTTGAAGTATTAAGTCATCATCATCATCATCAGCCGGAAGACGTCCACTGCTAAACATAGGCCTCCCCCTTTAAGCTGCATACTGAACGACAGCCTGCCTTTTGCATCCACTGGATGCCAGCGACTCGCACAATGTCGTCGGTCCATCTAGTGGGAGGCCTACCTACGCTGCGTCTTCCGGTTCGTGGTCTCCACTCAAGAACCTTTCTTCCCAATCGGTTATCGGTTCTTCGTAAGTATTTAGTGGTTATTGATAATTAGCTAATAACCTCTCGCAGGCAGCTTCCCTTCATCACACCCAACAATTAAAGTTCTATGACTTTTCATAATTTCTTTTTCTTCCATACAAAAACAACGCACTGATAATGCCTCCGGTATTGTAGGTATCCCTCCCTCCCTCCCTTCTCTAAGAGGGATGCCTTTGTTCAGCAGTGGACTTTTAATGGCTGGTGATGTGACGGTAGGTATCTAACGGCGGCGGGGACCACTTACCATCAGGTGGGCCGTCACTTGTTTGCTACTTATTCTATTAAAACCATTATTCATCAGGACTTTGCTATAACTTTACGTGGTTTTAAATGATCTGGGACGCGATGGCCCGGGCGGACTTCAAAGCCGACTCTTGCACCTTTAATACACAAAAAAAAAATTGTGTAAGTATGTATTAGGGTTTGTTAAAAGTCGTGGAATTAAAGTTATTAAGTGTGATGTAGGGAACTTGCCTGCGAGATTTGCATGGTTTATTTAAGATGAAAATTTGAAAAAATCAGAAGTGGGATTAGAATAAATTTCTGTAATCAGAATCTCTTCGGATTTGATAATATTGCTTATATTAAAATATTGGTCTCTAGAGACTAAATCACGAGTGCATATCCCTAAAAAAAATATTAGTTTTGACAGGGCGTGGGACGAGAGAGTCCTAGTTGTTAAACCTATAACAATTTTCGATTAGCGATGTCGGTGGACTAAAAACTCATATGGGCTGCATAGCTCTCTACGAACTTACCGTTTCTTATTTTTATCTTCACAAATATGCTGTTGAAAAAATTTGCTTCTTATTTCTACTGTGAATATCTTGGCTGTGTTCGAGAAATTTACGTGCACACTTCTTGTCTTTCAATTGCCTATCATATGCCTTGGTTGCCGCGACAGTAATTATTATTTCTGTCCCCAGGCTCATACACACCGTCTGCTGAATCGGACAGCTTGTGCGGTGACAGCGGGTACATGAGTCTGCCGCTACGAGCGCTACCAATAACCGGCGCGCCGATATCCCCCGGACCAGTCAGGTAACTGCTTACACTAATGTCATAATATTTAGTGGCGATGATAGCTCAGTCACATGAAATTGTATAAAAATTACATTAGCTTGAGATAACATCTCTCAAGCTAATGTCATTGTCAATGTCATTTTCATACAATTTCATCTTTCCGTGTGCGTTAACGCTAACAGAAAGTGGCTCTTGTCTAATCCCCCAGGGGCCTTACGGCTAACTCTTAACGCGGGCTCGAAACAGAGCAGTGAGGAAAATCACGCGAACGTGAACCTTAACACGCCGAGATACGGTTTGCGGTCGCGCAACTTTTCGCAATCACCTAAACATAATCGCTTAAAACTGGTACTGGTAAGGCCCCTGTAGTTCATTATGAATTTCAGTCTGTCATGTTCCTTCCCGCTGCTGAGACACAGGCCTTCTCTCAGAGAGAGAGAGAGAGGATGGGCCGTAATCCATCATGCTGTCCCAGTGCATGTTGGTGAATGTCATATGTCTTTGAACTTTAAGGTTCTTTGACATACTGTAAAATTTTAACATAAAAATTTGGCGTCTATTCCCTAGGAAATAAAGGCCAACTATTTGAGGTTAAGGTGGCACGTTAACCTATGGCGGAAAATTCAAATTTCAAACATTTTTTTGGTTATAGTAGCTAGGCCGGATAAATATTTTAAAATATTTCAGTGTTTGCGCAAATTGCTGGCTGTTTTGTACATTATAATGTACAAAACAGCCCCAATTATTTAACGGTAACGCACCATATTACTTACATTTGTCAATAAGCCGTTTGAAACAGCAAAAATTTGTTTATTGACAAATGTAAGTAATAATGTGCATTAGAGATAAATAGTTTTACATGATTTTGTAAAGAATAATAATCAATTTGCGCAAACATCATGATCGCTTACAATAATTAATCGGCCTAGCTACAAGGCTATAAAAAAAAATTAAAATTTGAATTTCCTGCCATTTGTGAAATGTACCACCTCAACTTAACGCGCCGCGGTACGTTGCTTGCTTGTAGTTAATGAATCAAGACCCAGGTAAGCGGTGATCAAACGCCTTGCCTGTGAAGCATAAACTGTTTTCAATGGATATCTAACGTCCAGTAGTGTATAAATACAGGTGATGTGTGTGTGTGTGCAGTTCTGCGGGCGAGTGCAGCGTGGCGGAGGGCGGCGGCGTGGCGTGGGGCGGCGAGGCGGGCGAGGAGCGCCGCTACGCGCAGCTCATGGAGCGGCTGCACCACCACCAGGCCGAGCGCGGGGAGCACACGCAGCACGTGCAGCTCAGGTACAACCACCCTTCGAACAAACTCTCTCTTCTGACGTTCAACAGAACATTCATAATTGAGGTCTCCTACCATAGACTACCACTTATTACTATTCCTTATTCTATAAAAAAAAAAAGATGTCTCCTACCATAGACTACGAAACGTGGATATTCGCCAAAGAACCAGAGTCACCGACAGAGGTGTTAAAATTTGCAAGTTGAAGTGGTGATGAGCAGGCCACATCGCTCGAAGAACCGATGACCGATGGGGAAGAAAGGTTCTGGAGTGGAGACCACGAACCGGAAGACGCAGCGTAGGTAGGCCTCCCACTAGATGGACCGACGACATTGTGAGAGTCGCTGGCATCCAGTGGGTGCAAAAGACAGGCTGTCATTCAGTGTGGAGGTTAAAGGGGGAGGCCTATGTTCAGCAGTGGACGTTTTCTGGCTGATGATGATGATGATGATGACCATACACCAGGGCCCCGATTCTACTAAAACATATATATTTTTTAATAAATACTTCGGTTAGTGAACCCTGATTCTCACACTAGGGGAGTCCTGTGCTGTGAGATTCAGTGATTTCCATCTTACAGTAGGTTATTTTAAAAAAACAGTATGTAACCTTGTGTTCCAGATACTTCCTCCAGCTGATGACGGAGGCGTCGTGCGTGGAGTGGGCGGTGATCGTAGCGATAGTGCTGCGCGACGCGCTCGCCGTGCTGCGGACGACGAACGCCGCGCGCGCCGGTGACGTCAGCATCGAGGCCGCGCGCCGCCTGCGCCGCACGCTGCAGGACATCTGCGCCTGGACCGAGGTCGAGTGGTAAGATCACACTCATCGCAGTAAATATACCCCCTACCAGAATATTTTTAAGCGACTTCGTTTTCGAAGTAACTAACTTCAATATGAATAAAAAATGTATGAATATAAATATGTTTTGTACCTTTGAATGGTAAAAGGCCTGAAACCGATTTCTGAACCCAATCGGAAAGTTTTGCTTCGAGATCTATATTCTCCGTCTCTGTCATCCTAAATTCAACAGCGGAGAATGTAGATCTTACGTCACCGTTTCATGTTTGATATCCCGAAAACCCAAACGAACCGTTTCGACTCCTCTTCTATTGTGACCACTATTCTGTGGAATGCACTGCCTGTGTGTGTTCCCCGATAGTTACAATCTGTCTCGCGTAGTCGCGAGTGAATCGGTTTCTTCTAGGCAAGCGTGCTCCATCGTAGACCGCGTCAAAACTTAACATCAGGCGAGTTGGCAGTAAAATGCAATCCTATTATTAAAAACTCGAATTGAAACTTTCCGATTGGGTTCAGAATACGGCGGTTATACGTTTCGATATTTTTAGTATCAAATTTATTTTACTAGTGAGATAAAATCTGATAAAAATGCATATCTAGTAATTAATTTTTGTCTATACTATAATATTATAAAGATGAAAGATTTGATTGTTTGTTTGTTTGCATTGAATAGGCTCCGAAACTACAGAAACGCTTTGAAAAATTCTTTCACTGTTGGGAAGCTACACTATCCCCGGGTAACATAGGCTATATTATATTATAAATAAAAAAATAGGGATCATTACTAAAACTCCAATAATGTAACCCAAGGTGTAAAAAAATAGATTTACAATTTTAACTTTGTGTGTTTGACAGTTCTAAGACAGGACAACGTCTGTCAGGTCAGCTAGTAATAAATAAATTTAGTTTAAATTAATCACAATTTGTTTCAGCCTCGGCTACAAGCCGTTCATGTTGGCGATCAGCAACCAAATCCCATTTCTGACGTCCGTCATTAACACGCGTGAGCGGCGCGTCTCCATGGTGAAGACCCGGGTAAGGACTCCTAGCACTGGCTCCTTGAACCAGGACCCTAAAACCCCGCCTCCACTTGAAACGAAGCTGCCGCCGTCGCTAAAAGCCCAGGAGGTGTCGAAGCAAGTACGGAAGGATAGCCCTAAAGTGCCGGTGGAGCCGGCGACTGAGGCCATTGCTGCCCCACCGAGGGTAACGAGGCAGGATACGAGAGAAGAGGCGTCTACTGGCTGCGCTGTTATGTAAATCATGTCTCAGATGATGAGAGATGACGTCATCGCATACCCGGAGGATAAGAGATGACGTCATCTGACGTGCTACGAAAATATTTGCCATATAACTCCGCAACTGTGAAGAAAACGCGAACCGCGTTGTTTATTTTATTTTAAACTATTCGGAAAACAAACAGCTCAAATTTACAAATCATAGTAGGTAGATAGTAGACGAAAGCCATAAAAAGTTTACTTTTATAAAAAAAGATGTTTACAATCTAGATCATACAAGATAGAGATATAATAAATAACACTAAACAGTAACATCCAACTTATTGATTATTCAAAAGAAGCCATTTATCAATGAGGTTAATAAAGGTTAGAAAAAAAGGATAATGAACTAGTTTAAAGAATATAGTACATGCATACTGTTTGAAGAAATTCCTTTTAGCGGTGAACAAGTCAACATGTTCGGGGCGTTGCAAAAGGTGGTTATGCTCAATGACCTTCTCTAAAACTAACTACATTACCCCGTATACACTTTCAGTCAATACATTAGCGCATTATGACAAGTCATTACCGTGGGAACTTGAGTTGACCAAGCAGCGTTCGGTACGGTCTTCACTTCAGCTAGTTGTCTGAGTTGTGATAGATGTCTGTTTTCTGCTAGTTGTGACGATGTTTGCATTGTATTAATGAATCTGCAGTGCAAGTACCGTTCTTTATCGATCGTCAAATTTGACAGTTGAAATCGTCAAATTCGATAAAATGCCATTTGATCAGTACTCGCTATGATCGATTCTATGGCTTTTTTATCGAATTTGTCGATCGATAAAGAACATTACTTGCACTGCTGCTGCTGATGTCTACTAGATAAGAAGTCGTTGTCTTATGTTTGATTGGGTTTTCTTTCTCCATTTGTGTTGATTCACCTTTACAGCGGTAGAGTTAAATGGCACTGCTCCTTATTATTTGTTCACTGTCGAAATTGTCGGCACTTTCAATGGTTTAGTTAGTTATTGTTTATACAATATTATACATTTTGAGGTGTATTTTTCTTTCTTTTCTTTTAGATAAAATAAGATTGTAGTTCGTGAATAAAACGTCCAGCCAATATAGCATATTGGATTTGTATAAATATCATTTGAATGTGTAACTGTTTCTCGTATTTCCTCTCGGGTTTCTATGTCTCTTATGAATTAAATTTAAACATTGTAAATAATAGAATTTATTTATTATAATAATAATATTTTCACACAGATTTATGACATCAAATACATTAAAAATATTGGAATTTAGCTATTATTTTAATGTGTTCAGATTGAATATCATATTTATATGTCTCATCTAGTCTTGTTTCGTAAATAACTATTAGTTTCGAATGAATCAAATTATACATTGTTGAAGAAGGCTCTTTACATTGTAAATTTTCGTACAAAAGTACTCAGTAGCTAATTGCTAAGAGACTAACTAATTTGTCCGAATTTGATATATTTATGTACATTTAAATTGATATTATGAATTTTTGATACGCAAAAAGAAACTTATTTTTAAACAAACTTTTCAAAAGTAAAAATGCTTTTTTAAATATATACCAACCAGATGCCTTATTATCGTGATTTGGATCGTGATCGCGATCGCGTGCTATCTCACTTACGCACGTGGTGCGAGTAAGTAGATGCGAACGGGACGGCATGCAATCTGGATCACGATCAAACTTCTATAATAAGGCTGTAGGTTTCATCAAAATAGTTTTCTAAGTAAATTAACTAGTACTTTTGTATGGAAATGACCTTAAACCTAGAGCTGCACTGTCCAGCCTTTAATAATACAATGATTCAATTGCGTGGGGTTAAAATAAAGCTTATAATGATCATTGGTCCTAAACTAAATGTGTCAAAAGGTTTTAAATTCAAAAATAAACTCAAGACAGTAAAAATTTTATTTAAAATAAAACTGTTGAAACTGTTACTGTTAAAAAAAAATTGGTTAAAAGTAAACTGTCTTCCCTAATGATATTACGATAATATAGACGAGTTATAATTGCAAAGATTCTTCTTTAAGAACCTTTGATATGTTAATAATTTCGAGTAATTTTACAGTCGATTTCAGTTATACCAAACGGCGCCCGTCAGAGCGCGTGGATTTTACAATGCGATAAAGGAAATTTATGTCTATACAGTAATGAACGTTAACTGCGTATCAGCCAGTAAACGTCCATTGCTGAACAGAGGCCTCTTAGTGAGGGGTGTTGCCATAATCCCCGCGCTTGGAAGGCGGCTTGCGATCGCAGTACGTTCACCGTGTACTAATAGAACGCTGCTGCCCATCCTCCGGTGGTTCTGGTCGCAGTTTTAGGACATACCCAGGTCCTGGGTTATGGGATGTATAACTGCTTATATACACTTAAATTTCCTTTACTAAGGAGCTCATTTTACAAGGAAGAAAGAAGTGTATACAGTAATGAACTTTAACTGCTGTGTAGATAGTTAAATTTCCTTTACCACGGACCGTATTTTACTAAGGAGAAAGAGGGAAAATAAGTGTCTATATGTAGTCTATACAGTAATTAAAATTAACTACTGCGTAGACATCTTAATTTTCTTTAGCATAATGTAAAATGCGTTATGGCACGCCTCGACGCGCTCTGTTTGGTGTAAATCGCACCTTAGGGAAATATTAACAGTCGGTTTTTTTTTCTTACTGTTCCAACATGTAAAATAATATATGGTGAACTAGCATCAATCGAATCCGAAGAAACAGACTGTATGTTTGAATAGTTTTGTTTTTGGTGTAAGTAGTCTAGATATAGCTAGTGTTACAGTACAAGTAATTAGTGGGTTCTTTGGTTTATGTTATAAATGTATTTTAGTAGTGTTGGTTGATGTAGAAAACTATATTTATATTGTAGAACATTAATTTGTTCTGGTGGACTACCATAATCTTAAAAATATTCTTTACAATAACCTTACATGAGATTTTGCCTTGCTCTCTCGGCTAATTAGCAAGGCAAAACTCAATGGATACACCTGATAGTCTGAAATAGATAGTGTTGAGTAATTACTGCTTACTACTACCAGTTTCTAGTAGATTAAAAAGTTTTTTTTTTTTCGAAAATTTTCGGGTTCATCTGTTCTTCTTCTTGCATGATACACACTAGTTCATCATATTGATTCTGTCGTAAAAAGTAACTAACAGATAGTGGTGTCCATTCTGTTGTACCATTATAAAAACTAAACTAATTTTTGCTCAAAACTTGTTATCCTCTACTCGCATATTGAAATTGAAAATAGAATGCATAGGTTATTGTGTTACCCACCGGAGGATGGGCAGAAGCGTCCTATTAATTCACGGTGAACGTACTGCGATCCCCAAGTCGCCTGCCAAACGTGGGGATATTGGCAACACTTCTCTCTAGGAGGGAGGCCTTTGTTCAGCTGTGGACGTCTTCTGGCTGATGATGATGATGAGTCTTGATTTACTCAGTTACGAAGCATCTCTTGGCCCGCCATAGTTACAAAGTTAATAAATCCGGCCCTCCAATTTTTTTTGTTGGGTACCCCATCTATCTATCTATCTAGAGCGACGCTTTCCGATCTAAATATATCGCGAAGCGTCAAGCTAAGTTTGATAATATCTCTAGAACTTTTTAGCTATATTATCTAGTCGATCTAGGGTTAAACAAGCTTTTATTAGATGATGATTTTAATATATTTTTTTCTTTGTTTGTCTTGGCGGCCATCTTGACAATATAACGAATGATATTGAGTCATGGGCTACCAGTGAGCTCTTTGGAGCTTATGTATGGATTTTCATACCACTGGCTTTTCGGTGAAAGAAAACATCGTGAGGAAACCTGCATACGTACGGAGAAGAAATTCAATGGCGTATATGAATCCACCAACCCGCAACTGGGCCATCTTACGTAGTATTTATATTCTCTTTGTATTGAGTATTGGATATTGTATTGTCACCAGAATCAAGGATTCATAGATATAATATATCGATCGTCCTTGCCAGAATTGAGGATGTATGCAAAATTTCAACAAAATCGGTTTGGAGCATCGATCTATGTGTACTAAGTTTGGAGGAACTGGGGCCTTACGGTCAACTGCTAACGCGGTATCAAACTAACGTTAAATCCACTCAGTTGGAAAATCACGCGATCGTAAACCGTATCAGGGCGAGTTAAGTTACATGTTCGCGTGATTTTCCAACTATGCGGATTTAACGTTAGTTTGATACTGCGCTAGCAGTTGGCCGTAAGGTCCCTGGTTCTAATTCGGCTTGTAAGATTTGACTAAAACAAACTAGCAAACATTGCAAGTTAAATAAAAGCTTGTAAAAATAGTCTGTTTCATAATGTTTAATTTTTTATTTTAAGTTACTTATTAAACAGCTAAAATCACTGTAGAAAATGTATAAGTAATGCGTCCATCTACTTGCTCACGGGTAGTTAGTGATTTATAGATGTTCTGTTGTGTTGCTCAATCTCATAATTGTATTATAAATCATACATAGAAAGAATATGTAACTCCAGAATCTAACTCATAAATGTTGGTAGGTTTAGGAGGTAAGACAGCACCTAATTTTCATATCATCATCATCATCGTTTCAGCCATAGGACGTCCACTGCTGGCCATAGGCCTCCACTATCGATCTCCAAAAGGGCCGGTTGGAATCGGCCTGCATACAGCGTTTCCCTGTGGTCTCTTTTAGGTCTTGTTTTTTGCGTCCTTTTTTTTCATATATGGCCAACCAGAACGTGAAAAGTATATTATTTCTTATTTATATATTCAAGGGCATAGCGTCAATTCTGTCGTACCATTCTCTAAATCAGTGTTTTTCAACCTTTTTAATAAAGTATGTATGAAATTACATGAAGCATGAAAAACATTTTCGCTACCCCCAACCCTCCACTGTTTATAATATGTATTTTATTTTATTAGAAAATATCAAATACCAGTGGCTTTAGATATAGCAGAGATTATGTTTGGCAAACACGAGGTGGAAAAGCTCAAAAATATACAACTCTGACAATTAAGTAAGTATTCAACGCAGGATAAGCGATCCTCAAAACAAACAGACCTCCAAAACAGATCCTCATCATATTTTTAAACTTTGTTTTTTTTTTCGTATTTTACTGAGGCTTCTCGACCCTCTTAGAGAGGCTTCGTGACACCTCAGGGGGTCGCGACCCACACGTTGAAAAACACTGCTCTAAACTAATCTGACATTACAACAATAATCGAAGTCTCTTTTCATTACAATACGTTAGAAAAGGATGGCAACAATTTTAGAGCTGTCAAATTTAGTTTATATAATGGTAAATTAGCATCGACGTAATTTTTAACTAAAATTGAAAATTTAGTTATTTTTTATAGTGTATAATAATTTAAATTAAAACAAAATGTTTGGCTAAAGTTTTGAATTTTAGTTGCTATGTTACCTTATAGTTTACAAGCGAGATTTATCGCTCATCGCCCATACAACGACTCAATGCCGCTAATTTTAAAGACCTTTAGTCTGATGCAATGTGGAGTATGAGCGCGAGCCCATGTTATGTACTGTGGGGTGACAATGTGGTAGTTACAGCGATCCCGTGGTAATATAAAATTAATTTAAAACTCTTGTAGCCATAACCTATCCAAATACTATTATAAAACAGAGTAAACAGGTCCTTTCGTAAGGGTATTTTACTAGCCAAGGCACACAGCAGACTTGATGCGCGAGTTACCGCGAGAAATCTGTACGCTTAGTCCCAGATTTGATAGTTTTCGATAACTTTTTCGTTTACGTATTGTTCCATACATTTTAGTAAAGCGCCTCGATCGGAAACGTGGAGGAACTAAAATCGGTAGTAATCTGCTGTATAGATTGCTTCACTCTAATACGAAAAAAGTTTTAGAATATCTTTTAGCCCAGCAATGTATGGAACAATACGAATACGAAAAAAGTTTTCGAATACTATCAAAACTTGTACTAAGAGTACTGGGCACCATAGAGTTCGAAGCGATCCGCTGACTCGCCGCCTTCGAAAGACTTCTGAAAACGTATTTTCAGCCGAACTAAGTCTCTTGTATGCTTTGGCAACAAATCAATTCAGCACATGCCATGCTTTGTAACGCCCTCAGATCCGACAAACAAGGGAGATATGCCTTAGTACAATTATCGTTCGTGTTCAAATGTCTCGGTGTTTCACTTTTCTCACTATACCACTAAACTGTAAGCTAAGTACGGCATACTTGACTAATTTTTCACGCACTATGAAACTTGCAGTGACACCAATGAACTAACTAATAGTTCACATGCAAAAAAGGCAAGTCATCAGGTCAAAAAAGGTTATCGCAGGGTGGGTTCGACTAAAATCGTCAAACCTGATTTAAGCCTGATGCGTTCGCACCCGCCTTGCCTTACCATATCTCCCTTGTATGTCTGATCTGAGGTAACGCCTTTACTCTTCACGATATTAAAGATATCGATTAGTACAAATTTTAAATTTTGTGACTTATTTATGGAGTAATAAATAGTTTGTAGTATTTTCATTATTTTAATTGTTATAGTTATCATCATTACCTACTTGTTTGTGACAAAAAATTGCAACTTTTTTAAGATATTCAAAACTATGGATATAATACAGGGTGTAAGGGTCACGAAGCCAAAAGAAGGTAATTGTACTCATCATTATGAACCACTTAGTATGGGACCAACCAGCAGATATTTTTTTCGCGATTTCAGGGCTGGTCCCATATTAAAAGTTGTTCATAATGATGAGTACAATTATCTTCTTTTGGCTTCGAGAGTGTTCCCCTTACACCCCATTTAGAATCAGCGCTCGAAAATGCCTGAACCAATGGACAAAACTAAAATAGACTAAAACCATACTGACCAATAATGTAAACTGGTTTTTTTTTAAATAGTTGGCTTGCGTTTGACCGCCAACTCGCCTGATGTTAAGGGATGATGCGGTCTACGATGGAGCACGCCTGCTTAGAAGAAACCAATTCACTCGTGATTTGAAGACCTCCAGATTGTAACTATCGGGAACACGCATTCATTCAGGCAGCGCATTCCACAGACTAGCAGTTGGCACAATAAAAGTGAAATCAAAGAGCTTCGTACGGGTTTTCGGAACATCAACCATGAAGCGGTGTCGATTTTTCATGCCCACTCTGGCAGTCTGATATAAAAATGGGCAGAAGGGAATTAGATCATGCTGAGCCGATGCAAACTCTCAGAATTGTACCCGATAAAAAACCGATAGACTAGCAACTTGGCGCCGATGCTCAAGAAGCTTATGTGGTATAAATTAGGTGCAAGCTAAAATATCACTATGGTCGGTATTTCTAAAAAGTGTCTGAAATTGTATAAGTAAAATATGGGATATTTTTTATAGATACATAAGTAAAGACTGGATATTAATTCTTGAATTTTGTATTAGACCGAGCATCCATGTGTTTGTAAATCAATGATCATAATAATCATCATTACGAACTCGTTTATGACAAAAAAATTGCAACTTTTTTTTGTCATTTATAAATTATTTAAAATTGTAAATACAAGTAGACAGAATTTAGGCATTCCAATTGGAACTTTGTGAAACAACGTAGCAATAATAATTAGCATTCCTTTTATATATGTGACATAAATAGGTCAATTAATAAATTAATGTTTAGTAATAAGTAAAGATAAATGTTTCTTAACGTGAATTTAATCTTTGAGTCTCGTTCTGTAAAATATTTGTGCAGGTGCTAATACTGTTAGTTCTAGGGCATAACCAAATTATTAATGGGGTTTGCCTGTGGAAAGTTTTTAAAAACGGCGCTAGCATGGCTTTTGCCTTTTTTTTTCTAATTGGGAAATGTCAAGTTCCATGTTGACAAATGTCATAATTTCATTATCTCCTAGATCTTTATCAGAATAGACCCTGCGCGCACGCCATCTTGTATGAAAACACAGTATGCTGCATTTTTCTTACTTTCTATGACGTCACTAAAGCAATTTAGATGTATCAACTCTTTATTGTTTACACCACAAATTATGTAGATAAAATAGCTTTAAAACTAGTTCATACTGGTAAGTTAATTTAGTGATAGTTATCGAAGAGTTATTACAATTTATTATGGCGCAATTCGTAATTTTTCTATTGACGTCAGACGTTCTACTGCGGAGACGACTGAGATCTAACTGAATTATGCGATAACACTACAAAAAGTACCTAATCACTTTTCAGATTAATTGTATCGTAATATTCTTAGTAGTTCTATCTGGATAAAATTTGCGTGTCCAAATTGTCCGACTAGAAATTGGAATATTTTTGCCCAAACAGTTAGATCATCGAATTCATTTAGGTATTTGAGATTTTTAGATCTTGCATGTTGGTTGCTTAACTATACATTTTTAGCTAATAAATTAATATTTGATTTGATTTGATCGAACTACTAGTCGGACAGAATAGAATAAACTTTTTTTTTGTATTTTTATTTCGAGCATATATCCAATTTAAGACGGGCTATTCTTAATAGTAGGTGAACTCGCGGTCTCTATACTAGGAAAGGTCTGTGCAATATTCCCACAACAAAGGTAAAAACTATGCTACTAGCCACTTTACAAGTTGCAAACCTCATTCTATTTCTAGTTAATTTCAAGGGTGCATTAACTTGTTAATTTAGTTGTTTCATGTGTGTATGTAAAGAGGCAATTACGCCAGTAAAGTCTGTTCATTCTACAAATTGTATTAGACTTCGACCAAAATAAGATGAATGGACAGGCCATAACCAATGATCTTGTTTAGTAAAAACGAGTCAAAACCGTCGGACATATACTTCAACACCTAATTATAACCACGTACAGTAAATTTGTTACAAAAAAATAGAAAGCGGTTTTTTGTTGTGTATTTAAACTTCGGGAAAGCACACGAAGGCATAATTTTGTCAGATGTTTCGTTATCATGTAACAAGTCTCGTGTTGCACTTCCTACGGCTAGAGACCGACTGAAAAAAAGTGAGCGCTGGCGCTCATTTTGTAATGTTCAAAAATGCGCTTCTTCTGGGCCCGTCCATTAATTTTATTTTGGTCGAAGGTATTAGATGCTAAATAATATAGCTTTGCAGCAGTGAAGCTAAAAATGTTAGAATAATGTTTACAGACGACATTGGGCTATCTGTTTTAAGCGATTATGTTTAGGTGATTGCGAAAAGTTGCGTGTCCGCAAACCGTATCTCGGCGCGTTGCCACGTTGAATGGCAAATAAAATAAATATACCCACACTTCATTTCAGGCACAAATATCTATTATCTCATCAAATTAAAATATCAATTTACAATGTGTAAGGGCTGAATTAAGAGGTACTAATGGGGGTTGAAAGTTTATATGAAAGTCAACGTGAATGAATCCGCGGGCAACAGCTAGTGGTATGAATGGTAGATTATCATTTATTACCTAAGTTGGTCTATATTTTAGTTCCCTTAACTTGGCTTGGTTGACACATTGCAGATGTATTGATACCAATTTTACAAGAGTGGACAGATTTTACAATAGGTATGGTTTACTATATTGAAAATGTACTAACTTTTTATTATTTACCATTGAAATTGTTAATTCTACCAGTCTTATCCTTGTACCTATGTATTTTTATAAAAAATAATTTATTGTCAATGTGATGTTTAAAATTATTATTAAATTTAATGAAATCAATCATATTATTTTTATTTTAATGACCATACCATAGGAACCTAAAAACAATAACCGCACGAAGATGTTAATCTCTCGCTCTCTCGGTAAAATGGCGCCCGGCCCGGAAAACTGATCATTATAATATCATAGGAACCATAAACTAAGTATCATAAGCAAGGAAGTTGGGTATATATAACGTCCTTGATCATAAGGAACATTTAGTTTAAAAAATCTAATTGTCAAATTTTGATGAAATGAAACATGGCTAATGATATTAAATTGGCAATAGATTTGTTTAGTTGAAAATCGCAATAAATAAAAAGTTCACAGATTTATTATAGTTGCATATTAGAGTAGTAGTAGTTTTTTGCTACACAATTTAAATCATTTGGCCAAATCATGATCCAGGCCAAATGAAAGTACACCTAAATAAATTATGCATATAATAAAGACAAAATTTTGGTATTGCGATGGTGGCTCTTTGACGGTGGTATTCTTGGACACGCGGGGTGTTTTATTATTATTTTGGCTTCAGTCATCTTGTCTATTTAACCAGTGTCTAGATGAGCTTTCAGCGCTATTTCATGTTTCGTACCTCCGTAAAGAGCTGAAAGCTGTACTATATCTATGAAGCTTTGGAAACAATACGAAAAATCATGTTTCACTGTAATCATTTGCCTACGCTCGTGCACGTTGATATCGCGACACGATTGATTTTTCACGTAGGCGCCAAAATTCTTGTGCTGGTTTATTGGCAAATTATATTCACAGTCAGCTGTCATGAGTCAGCTGTCATGTCAAAGTCTGCCCATATTCCATACTTACCAGCACATAATAAATTTTGACAAATAATGGGAGAAAATGTTTATGAAACTAACTATTAAATTATACAATATATATTTTTGCACTATGTATGTATTTTATGATTCTGAATAAATATCCATCTTTGTCTTTAATTATGTTGATACCTGGCTGAGTGGCAGCGAGAAATAGGATAAAAATCTATAACATACACTCAAGTCAAGAACAAAAAAGTATTTCGTTTGCATCCGGGTGTGCCGCTGCCGGCAGACTAGATTTTATGAACCACGACATTCAAGGAATTTATTGTATGAAGATATGTGGTCGTTGGGAAATATTACAGATCTTTGCTGTCCTATATACGTAATTGATAATTTTGTTTTACTCCAGTCATTCTCATGTTCGAAAGAGATTACAAATAAATACATGCTCAGCTGTCGGCAAATATATTTGGAAGAATGTAGCAACATTAATAAGCTGTCCTGTCCTGTCAAGCAGCCAGCAAGCAAGCTGTCAAGACGTTGTACCTTTGAGAGAATGTAGAAACAATTGATTTTACACGTTTTTAATAGTTGTTTTCTGAGATTATTTACTTTGTTTATGAAGATAAATCGTAAAATCGCTTAACTGTCCCACGATGGCAGCCACGGCTCAGCACGAGCTGTCGGTGGCAGAGCTGAAGGTGGAGATCGAGAGGCTTAGCCGCGAGCTCGACCAGGCCAGCAGTGAAAAGATACAATCAGCACAACTCGGCCTGGTACTTCTAGAGGAAAAGAGCACCTTGCAGCAAAGATGCGACGAACTCGAAAGCCTTTACGAGAACGCAAGACACGAACTGAAATTCACACAAGAGGTTAGTGGCCTACATTTTATTCTAATTATTTTCACTCTTCATGCATTAACGGGTACCGAAGAAGAGCTGAAACGGAATTTTTAGAGATTACAATTTCAAATGCAAGTGTTGAACTACTTTCAAAAATCATGAGTGGAAAGTTATATTGGATGTTTTTATAATAACCTACATTGGCTATTCTAGGAAGGAAAGTTTTAATTATTTTTATGGGGAGTCTATGCAGAATTCAATAACATTATTTTACCTAGTAGGCAATTATTACTAATTTACCTCCTTTACAATAGGCAGACTTTAACAGCAAAAAGAAACAAAGAGTTTAATTACAACTCTTGCTACTGCTCATATACAGGGCTGGCTATACGGAATGGTGGCACTACGCTGAAACAATGTCATTATCCATTAAAATCATAAAAAAAAACAGCTGTTCCATACATATTGTTAAGCATTATCATAATTATGTTTTCCATGAAACAGCAGATTTTTTCTCCTGATTTCAGGATTGATAAAAGTTAAATATAGTAAAAGTTTTAATATTGATGAGAAAAATGACCGCTCAGCTTAGTACCATCATTCGCTGTAATCCTGTATGAAGGAGTAGGTAATAAGCTAATTTGGTTTTAAGTACTAAGGAAATAGAGCATATTTTCAATCAATAAAAATACAAACAGCATGTAACCAATCCTTCTTTACAGAATGAGTTGAACATAACTACCTATTGAAATGTAAAATTAAAGTTTTTATTGCCTTGACGGGTGTTCAGTGACTCAGGTTTATTTATGTACCTGTAACCTATTATTTTTTTGTCGAAGCAGTTCTTGAATTGTGGGAAATTATTTGTCAATGTTAACATAAACGACCTTACTTAAAAACAATGTTTTAAACTATCACGGTTGTTCACTAAAGTTATATGATATCCCGTAAATAATCATATAATTATTATTTACTTTAAAAAATTTGGTAAATCTGTACTTACAACCACTCTTGTCTACTCGATAACAGAAATTGTTACACATAAGACAATTTGTTAATGCTTATTTGATGTTTCTTAGTAAGGCCGTCTATATTGGGTATTTGTTTAGTAGCTGCACATTGTAGTTTCATATGCACTGACATTCCTGCAGGAACGTACATTTTTCCGTGATAAAATTATCCTATCTATGATACGCTCCAGCCCACCAACTATCTTTATGCAAAAAATAATGTTCATTGTTTGCTCTGCTGCTGCGCGATAAAAAAAATTTACAAAAAATAAACATTCGCTTTTATATTGTTTTTTTTTTTTTTTATGTTGCAAGTACCTTTATTAACTAAACAAAATACAAGCTAACACTATCAAAAACAGTTAGACTGTCCATAGACCATTGAAGGTCTAAAGCAGGGTTTCGCAAAGTGGGGTATGCGGACCCCTAGGGGTTCGCCATTCGACGGCAGGGGGTTCGTGACAAGATTTACGTAATGTACTCCTAAATTTTACTCCATTTGTGACAAGAAACAAGCACACCCATCACATTAATATTAATAAAAATATATTTCTTTTGGCACTTTATTTTTTACCTTTTATTGAAATAAAAACATTATTTTCTTCAACAGCAGTCAATTTTATTGTTTTCTTTGGGGGGGTTAGGAGGGGGGTGGGGGGGTAGGATTTAATTTGTTAGTTACAGAATCGCTGTCACCTACAACTTTAACAGGGGTACGTGGAGCCGAAAGTTTGAGAAACCCTGTTCTAAAGTAATGATTAGTATGATTGTCTTAAAAACATCATTTGTCCTATATTTGCATACATTTTACAACTGAGTACAAAATTTATCGTATATAATTTTTCTTTTATAGGCGTTAATGAAACTGGACTCAACTCAGAAGGTAACAACGAGGAGCGGAATAGAACAAGAAAATGCGCTCATCAACGAATCTGCGGCTATGGAAAGCTCGCTCACGCTACAGATATTGGAACTAGAAAGTGAAACTAAACAGGTGAGAAGCTTAATTGTATTAATGATACTGGTAGGCCTCTCCAAGATTCCTTCTTGGGCCTAATACCGTCCGGAGAGTTGAGAGCGCACCACAACTAGGGTTCCCAAATAAATAGAACATTTTTATAAACCCCCTATAAAATAGCTATCTTCAAATGGCTGAACGAAGTTTCTTGAATAATAGCCAAGAACACTATCGACAAAAACACAATAAAAAAATATAACAATATCAAAAAGTTTCAATTGTTTGGGTGCTACGATTCCACAGACAGACACACAGATCATCATCATCATCATCATCATAGTCAGCATTTTTAACAGTCCACTGCTGGACTTTAAGCCTACCCCCGAAAGGGTGATTGGGCCATATCCACCACGCTGGCCCAGTGCGGATTGATGGATTCACATACGTCATCTAATTTCTTCTCCGTACGTATGCAGGTTTCCTCATGATGTTTTCCTTCACCGAAAAGCCAGTGGTATGAAAGCCGTACATAAGCTCCAAAGAGCTCATTGGTACGGGCCCGGGATTTGAACCCGCAACCTCACGCTTTCGAGTCTAGGGTTCTCCCAAATGGGCTACCACAGCTTACACTTACGCTTACGCTTTGACACACAGATACACACATTAAACTATTCCCCCTTTTGCGTCGTGGGTTAAAAACGGTATTATTTTGTTTTTAGCTCAATAATACTGTTTACTATTCAACAAAAATGAAGTAAGCAAAATACAGTTAATTTCACCATCTATAAACCTGTTAAAAATCATTTTTTGTATACTCGCAGAACAACGTTTTAACGGGCCTCCAAACAAAGTGTTGTAAAATGATTAATTAATGGCGTCAATTCTGTTACAATTCATTAAACTAAACGAATCTGACAGAACTAAAACTATCGGCGTCTCTTTTCATTTCAATACGTCTGAAAAAAATGGCATCAATTTTATAGCTGTTAAATTTAGTTTTGAGGTACTACAGAATGGAGGTCACTGTTTATTTTTCTAAAATACCTACTGCTCATTTTCCCTCTCCCACCTTAAAATACTTTATTTCTTGGGCAAAAAGTTGGCAAATTGTTAGGCAAATAGCTTAATACAGTGCGGAAGCGGGTTGGTAAATATTGAACCTATGGACCACAACACACACCACAGTAAGCGTTGACTTTGTATACCATGACGCCGTCTCGACCTACCAGACAGCGTTGGGCTAAACTGGGCAATATAGGCTGTCTAATAAGCTTTTGGGCAGCCCAAAAACTTAATAATGACCCCTCTGCCTAAATGACTAGTACGAAAATGGGTAAGAGCGCTTTGGATTCAGGTTTGAAACTAACCTAGTAAATGACTGAGATGATATTCACAGCAACGATTTAAGGCTAGTTAGCAAAAATTGGAAAATATGAAATTTTAACTGGGCAATACTCAATATAATCAAAGGAAAGTGGAGTTTTGGCGCCAACATTAAAAAATAAACGTCGTTTCTTATTTTTCTTTGTATTATTTTCCTAAAGTTGTGTTATTTCGAGTGTTATTGGGTAATAATGGTGGATTATTATTTATTAAGTATTTTAGAATGAGCTTGAGTGTAGGCAAGGGATATAATAAGGTGAAACATGTATTTTTCGTGATGTATCCATAGCTCCACAGGAGCCTCTAGTAAAGTCTCCACCGCTTTACTAGGTCATGACTTGGACTTGACCGTGACTTACTTTGCTTGACTCTGACTTGTTTGATGTTATTTAATACATTGTAAACCCATTTTTTCCAAATGAAGAAAACTGTGTCCATGGTCACGAAAAAATCAAAAAATTCGAATGAATGTCTCGTTTAGTAAAAAAATTACGCCTCACTCTCATAGCTTCGCACATGGCCCACATGATAGCTTGTTGGTCCAGTTGGTAGTGAACTTGCCTTCTGAGCTTGGGGGCGTGGTTCGATTCCTATATAGGACAAATATATGGTCAACTTTTATCAGCTTTTTATCTGAGGTTTAAAAAAACTATTTATACTTGTTCACGTTATTAGATTAAGCCTGAAACTCCGACTATAGAATCAACCACATTAGGCTGTCTTTTTCAAGGTGGTTCATATCCATGATGCTTACCATCAATCTTGAAGGCTTACTGCTAATTACGAGGTTTCGCAAAGTTCCATTAGAAGCTGCACTGGGGAAAACAGTCAAATTGTCATTAGTATTCATTACATTGGCCAGTTGCCAAAGCCAATCAACATGCAGCAACAATTTCTGTCGGGCACCCATTTGTTGAGCTTATACACTAGTTTTATGTGGGCATGAATCTTTCTCACTTAAGCCAGGCCTGTTCCACTGCGATTCCTAAGCCGCCTTACCGCTTTGCCGCGGAACCTTGAGACCGATTTGTGAGCTGCTTTTACATCTAATCTAACGAGTGCGAATGTGACAGACTGATGCTGTAATAAATAAATACGATAGATAAAAGCCTGCATGTGCCGTCCGAGTGCCTGTAGGTATTTATGAAATTAGGTATATTGCTTCCCTGTGTGTGCTAAAACTAACCTTATTGTGAAGTAGCGAGAGTCTATTTTACTAAATATCGTCGGAGTTACGCTTCTGTATTTGTTCTATTTTTCGTCTGTGCTTGAGCCAGGAACAAGCAACTTTAGACACGGGTAGTAATAAACAATATAGCAAAGAGCAAAAAAATTGGTAAACCGACATATTTTTTATATTACATAAAAAATTAACTTAAATGAAAAAAATAATTGCAAGAGTTAAAGACAAATACTTACAATTTAAACAGTTGGCATCCATCCCAATAGGTGAATCATAGCAGCATTACGTTTACAAGTTTCTTATTCATTCCCTTCTCGTAGACATCTTGCACATTAATTTCTACTTTAGCTACACATTTTTGTGCTATTCAAGCGAAGTTGATTATGAACACATTAAAAGCAATTAGCATGTCTCGTCTGATAAGACACACATACTGTATTGCAGTCAGTTTATCAATATTCCTTGACGAGCTAGGAGTTACTGGACAGAATCTTATCTCTCGCTTAACAAAGTAATTCCTGTTCCGCCAATAAGCAGCCGCCGAGAAACGCGCTTAAATTTTTGAGTAACTCCTGTCCTCATTATGTGATTAAATATTATCCCAGACGGATAGTGCCTACGCTCGTTTAATCAAACGGGAGCAATTGGCGTGAATCATCAGACCCCGAGAGCAGTGCGCGTGAGACGCCCCATTCCGCCGCACTGACTGCTTTTCTCACATGAAAACGTTTCAGTTGCGATCGTTCCGATAATGCGGAAACTGTGATAAATTTTCAGTTTATAAACGCGAAAAAGTCCTCTATCGAGAGTGATGTAATGCCTCGAATGGCGTAAGCGCAGCCGGCGGGAATCCATAACACTGATCCAGAAATACATTTTTATTTGCCCGGCCTTGATTCGCTCATACTGACTTTACTCAATGGTGTGTAGTTTAAAAAAATGCACAGTCGTTCCGTGCATTCGTCTCTCCCGAATCATGCGGACTATTTAGTGTTTGTGCCAAGTGTGTGTATGTAAATAATGCTATAGTACTGTGGATATTGGATAAAAAAAAATGAATGGCGGGGAAGAGGTAACGTGCAGCGTGAATATTTAACTATTTTCCGATGAATATAGGGATAGAGCGTTTGTAGTTCGTAGGGCAGGGGTCGTATTTCATGTCAGTCGTGTTTACACGAGTAATGGAACATTGTTGACACTTGTTTAGCCGCTGGCAGGAGGCCAGCAGGACAAATACGGTTCGAATTATGCCCCATTTGTAAGTTTAATGGGAGTCGCTATATATCATCCCTTTACATCGTGTAGCCCAAATAGCTATTCGATACTAGATTTATTACCCCGAAAGAAGATTCATCATAAGTTAACTCATTTGTTAAACTCATAATAAAATACTTCTTGAGCAAACTTTTTTCCAAATTTCTTCAGTTATTTATTTTGTAACATTTGGTTTGATACTTTGCGCACTAGCACCATGCGTTTTTATAAGTGATAACCTATGTTCGCCTGGGTGTTTGTACTGTTTCTATATTTATGTCTAATAAGGCTGTGTGACTAAAATAAAATAAAACATCTCCGTAAAGGGTGCTGCTAATTTAATGCTAAGAATCTGAAGTTCACAAAAACTGTTTTGATAATGACAAAAAGGCAATTCAATGAGTAGCTATTTCCATTATGTGAAAAACAGATTTGGCGCGTTAAGGCACGTTAGTCACGGATTCACGGAACGGTCGCCGGGTGCGAGCGCGGTGAAACACGACAGCTGTTCTAGGATCGATAGATTCAGAATTATTGATTGGAATCACTTCTAACAGTCTCATATTATTAGGAAATTATAGATCTGAGAAAGAACGCAGGATGCGAATGGGGGTCATTGGTAAGGGACCGAGGAGAATGGCATAATCAAAGAGAGGCCTTTGCCCCGCAGTGGGCTATCAATTTGATGATGAAAAATTGCATTGTATTACATCATGGTAGCGGTGCTAAAAATAATTACCTCCATTCTCGTTTATCAATTGTTTTCGCAATTATTTATTTTCTATGAAGATGAAAATGTCAATATTTTGACGCCTTATTTATCGGTGATTTATATTTATCTATGACTAGCGGTCCGCCCCAGCTTCGCACGGGTATAGATTATAGCCTATGTCACCCGGGGATAGTGTAACTTCCCGCCGGTGAAAGAATTTTTCAAATCGGTTCAGTAGTTTCGGAGCCTATTCAATGCAAACAAACAAACAAACAAGCAAACAATCAAACAATCAAATCTTTCCTCTTTATAATATTAGTATAGATAATACATATAAATTCAACAATACCTTATTATTAATTTAAATTACGAACGGCACTGAGACGTGGTCTCTCACTATGGGCCTCATAAGCAAGCTCAAAGTCGCACAACGAGCTATGGAGAGGGCTATGCTCTGGGTTTCTACGAGATCAAATCCGAAATGACTCGTCCATCCGTCCGTAGACGAACGAAAATCACCGACATAGCCCACCGGATTAGCAAGTTGAAGTGGCAGTGGGCAGGGCACATATCACGCAGAACAGATGGCCGTTGGGGCCGAAAGGTCCTGGAAAGGAGACCACGGACCGGTAAGCGTAGGACGTCCACCCACAAGATGGACAGACTTATCTAAAAGAGACCTCAGGGAAACGCTGGATGCAGGCCGCTTCCAACCGGCCCTTTTGGAGATCGATGGGAGAGGCCTATGTCCAGCAGTGGACGTCCTATGGCTGAAATGATGATGATTATGCATTTAAATTAACGATAAAGTACGCACTTGAAAAGTTAAAACACACTGTTGGTAGAATTTAATTTAAAAGTCAGTCATAAAGTAATCCTTCTTGTAGATATATACTGTCTTCAGCAGCTTCAGCGTTCCTCACTCAACTAAAGTTCACCGTTGTGGTTTATTCCCTTTGTTCATCGGTGCCATCATTCCAAGCTCTGTCAAAGTTTCAGAACAGCTTCTCGACCTGAGCAACCTAAGTCAAAGCTGTTTAAACTTCCAAAAGTTATAACCAAGGCAATGCTTTCATAAAGCGTGACTTTAAACTTACTTTTCTGTAGAGGAGGTAGGTATAATTAAGATCATCTATCACTGTGCCTAACGTAGCTGGATTATAGTTAAACCTTAACAAGTCGCGGAGTTTTGAATCGTAAAAAGAAAGGACGCTCTACAGAGTAGACGCCAAAGAGAATATAACCGCTAACGCTGAAGAGAGGGGACTTGCATAGAGAAAAATATTTAACAAACGGGTGAAAGTCTTATAACAAAATGGGACGCCTATAGAAACAAGCTTATACGTTAGAGTAGGATAGAAAACGTAGAAGTTTGATGTCGCACCCGTTTCATACATTCGAAATTTGTATTGAAGTTCACTAGTCTGGTAGACGCGCCACAAAGTAAAATAATCTAGGGTCTCCTTGCTGTACATCGGACAAGTTTGTATACCTGGCAAAAGGTGCATTAGCTGTCAAAAACGCTATTTCCTCAGAACACATATCCCATGGTCGCAAAGTCCCAAGTTAACGTCCTTGGTATATAAAGCAAGTTATCATGTCCCCGTTGACAAGACGCTCAAGACGGAGGCGTCATCCAGCACCCACCAAACGTATAGAGTTAGTCTGAATACATCGTTTCAGACTTTCGAGTCTTAACAAAGGAAGTTCGACTCGGCCAACCGAGTTATTCGATATCCTTCCATTTAATACTCGCATAATGTGTGCTATGCAATATGCGTGACCGTTGCAGACTCAGGCCAGGTCAGGCAAATTGCAGCTTACCTCTGCAGCGCGCGCGATTCACGCCTGTATTATTAGGTACGTAAGGTGGATAATAGCGATTGTGTTGCTGTAGAAATATAGCAATTTAGGCTGCAGATCATATCTGTTATCAGCGCACTGATGACGGCAGTTTGCACTGACTCACTGGCCTCGTCGCCCGCCACCAACCCTTGACATTGCGTTGCGTTGATATCACGAGTTTAACTAGTCTAGTTTAACCGAGATTCTTAGTTATCTATTTCTAGTTTCAAGTTATACTCAGCACTCTGTCATGCATGACTTGATGCCATCATAATTTTACTATATTAATTGTTGTTGGCCGTGCCTTCGTACGCGTAGACTTTTTTTTAAATTATTTTTGCCGACCTACTTATACTAAAAAGCCGTGGTCTATTTGGGAGACTGCTAGACTGGAAAGCGTGATACACTAAAAAATTGTCAAAAAGCTTAAACACAAACAAAAAATAAACTAAATGTCACAACCATTACCGGTTAAACCAGCATGCATTAATATTGAGGGGGGAAAAATAATTCATAATTCAACATAATTAAGTCAGTGATTTTGATCCCCGCAGTAAATCTCTCCTCAACTACCAGATGCATGATTATGCATACTCATTATGTCACGCCACGTAGTAGTTGCTTTCATTTAAATACTAACGCCTACTGATTATACTGTTTTTCTTATTAATTATACTGAAACGGCTCCGAAGCCTGAAAACTGCGCACGAACCGCGATGAAAAGAGTAATTATTACGAAACGAGCATGTCCCACGGCGCAAGGGAACTTACTTAGAAACGTTACTTTAAAAAGTTGCTTATCATTAACGTTACGTTTGGTGCGTCAATAAAACACTCTGTCTAATCGTGTACGGTTATACCGTACATTAATGTACCGTATGTTAAAGCAGTCTATTTATCTGTTTGTTACTTTCACAAGTAAACGGATGAGCCGATCTTGATAAATTTAGCAAGAAAGTAATGTGAATCTTGAGGACCACGGACTTGACTGATTTCTACAAAAAATTGCGGCAAACAAGTAGAACTACTGGGTGTAGCAGTACCGTAGTAGTGGTGTTTATGGCCAATAATATAGATTATTCAATTTAATAACCCAAACACCACGTAGTAAACGAAAGCTCATTCATCTAGTTTACGACAACGACCCATAAAACCTTTCAATTCACGGGTAGATAGCATTCTGACGTAAAACTTAAACTTGCGCTTTCTATTATTCTGGGTGTTCGGTGACACGGCGGAGGATAGCCTCCACAGAAAAAGAAAAAAAACTGAACAAAAACAATAAATTTTTATCAATTTTACTAGCTTTTTGAACGTTAGATTGTGGCTGGTAGCCAACATGCTACAGTAAAATATTAATCTGTCGCATTTTAATGGTTTTTTTTTAAATTGCCTTACGTTAACCCTCCCATTAAATGTTTCAACTATTCGATTTTGTTTCCTATCAATAGAAAATTTGACAGATAAGCTTGTGACATTTTCAAGAAAATTGTTTATAAGCGCATATGTTAACAAAATTCAACGCTAAGGATTTGAGAAATCGAGCTATAAAAATTTGCAATCGGCGACGATTTATGTGAATAATCTTTTTGCATCATACAATTTTTTTGTGGATCCATGTTGTCATAATTTACGACACAGATAATCAAAAGAAGCAATGCTAAAATGGTTCGCTTTGTTCGCAGTTTTTTTTTCTTCTAATTCATAGAGAGGGTAGAAATATATTTTTCACCTACCTACCTACATCGAGTTTTTTCATACTTCATACATTTTAATGTTGACAAAACACTTAGTAATGCAGTGTGTTTAATTTTGACAAAATACTTAGTTAATTCCTCTAAATTAAAGAAAACAAATAAATAAAACAAATAAGTTCCTTGAAATAAAATAATAATGAAAAGAAATTGCAGTAAGACTAAATTGAGATACTAAGTAACTATGAATGTTATACTACAGGTAACGTTTTTAAATATTATTCTTCTTTTGATTCTATGTTTCGTGCATAACATATCTATATAATATAAAAATCGTTGAGTGTATGATCCCTATGGACTCCAAAGCGGCTGGACCTATTTTGACGGGACTTTCACTGGCAGAAAGCTGAGAGTACAAAAGTTTGAACACGCATGCCATTAATAACATAATACATTAATTACATAACATATCAAACATTTTTAATTATTGTTTTTTATGATTCTCAGTTAATGACATGTTAGGCCAACAAAATAATGGCTGGTGCTATGTTCTAAGGGCGGACGTTCCAAAGAATTAGGACGGACGAACAGACAGGTCGAACTTATAAGTATTCCTTGTAGTACTATGGAACCCTAAAAAGGTAAACAAGTTTCGCCGGGTCAGCGTTGAGTTAAGCCCTTCATATAGAATCCATTGTCTACATACACTATCAGCCGGTCTCTATTCACATTAAGGCGAGGTATTCCTACTTTTAAGCAACGCTTATTACTACAGATGACCGTAATCCTTGGTTTATTGTAATAAAGTCGCATTTAGCGGAGCAAAATCATGGCGCTTACACACAGTCGTGCGTTTCGCTATTTCTATTTTTGGGGTTTTTCTCATATTTTTCGAAAAGTATAGCTGTAATGTAAAATGTACCTCACCGGTTTCCTTCATAATTATGAAATCTATATATCAAGATATCGCAGACATAATTTAATAAATAGGTAATTGAATGAATCCCAAAAACAGGGATAAAAGCGCAAATCAGTGCTACTTTGATATATTTTTTCTATCGAGCGAAATGTGCTTAATCGTGTTTCGGTCTCATGGGTTTCCTAGATAAAACATTCAATTTTGTTATGACATCATTTTTATAATTTTAAGCTAACCATGGAGGTATGCACACTTAAACTAGAATGACCATAGTTGCTGAAAGTCGGAAAAGAGCGTCTTAACTAAGGGAGGTTGCCAAATAGGCACAGCTTGTCCTAGCCTAATAAGTCTTTACGAGCGCCGGCGGGCGCACCCGTCCTATTAAATTACAAAGTAGGCAGGGCTCAATCAACAGAGTGCTTGTTTTACCCGCATCGTGTCGCTGACCCTTCACCGCTTAATTAGTTTTGGGTACATATTCGTTGTTGGTGGTGCGCAATATTTTTTGCATTAGTAACGAATATTTTTATTTTTAACCTACTTTTTTAACGGGCAATTGCCTGTACTAACTAAGCTGCGTGTGAATCTAAACAAAATACAAGTTAAGTTAACTGAATACCTAAACTATCTAGCTCTTTATACAAAATAGTTGGATTGCCTAGATATGATACAGATGCTCAAGCCTACTCAGTTGGCAGTGTATCGTACAATGTTTAAGAAAACATTATACTTACTGGAACAATGTGGCAATCAGTGCAGGGAAATACATTGACTGACTGAAATCTCGAAAAAAACTACAAAGCTGAATTTTGTTAGGTAGATTTGTATTGTAGTCATCGATATACTAAATACATCCATTATGAAAGAATTTTACAACAGACACGAATTAAATTAAATGACTAAAGGGGGGGGGGGGGGTTGAAAGTTGAGATGAAAATATACAGAACAAATAAATGCTTGGACTGAACATACTGTTTTTTTTTAAATGTTATTATCTATTATATAATTTTGAGTGTATGTCATTCTTTTACTGAAAAAATATTGCGCAATCCACGTAAACTGTATTAGTTACGTGGTTACGTGGATTGCGCAATATTCTTTCCACATTCAGCGACGTGAGATGAAAGTCTCATGGATTATTAATTTCATGTAATAGCCCACCTTTCACATTGACCGAAAGATTAATACGTATGTATGCGCTGAGGCTCAATGCAGTCTTGCATGCTATGCTACGTAAATGAGTCAAAATGCAAGAGGCCGCGATACTTTCAGATGTTATGCAATATTTATCTTCATTCATTCGATGTACTTACTCATGTACTACATCGAATCAATAGGCGGCAGGTCCATTGAGATAACAATATGTACACTGTTAATTTTCTCCAGGATTCATTTCGGAAAATGTGCATCGTAGCTACATGCCCTTATCCTACCATCCCCTTTCTACTACAGGGGCCTTACGACCAACTGCTAACGCGGTATCAAATTAACATTAAATCCGCTCAGTTGGAAAATCACGCGAACGTGAACCTTAACGCGCCCAGATACGGTTTTCGGTCGCGTGATTATCCAACTGAGCGGATTTAACGTTAGTTTGATACCGCGTTAGCAGTTGGTCGTAAGGCCCCGTGACAATTAGGAAATCGGCTCATTTCCCTTACATTGTGGATTTTCCTTGGATATGTAACAAAAGTTTTGACTGTTTTTTACACGTACGGCCAAGGATTGGAACAACCTGCCAGCTTCCTTGTTTCCTGATAGATATAATCTGGGCCTTTTCTGGGCCAGATCGAGTAGGTGTCTTCTAAGTGCTTCATCTTCGACTTTATCGCTTACCAACAGGCGAGTTGGTGGCCAAAGCGGACTTTCGGCGATAAAAAACCAAGACAAAAGCTTTTAGTAGTAAAAGCATTTGTGTTTGTGTACATATTGCTTTCTCATGGATTATTACAGCAAATGAATTCGATTGGACTCATAACCCTACGTGAATGTCATAGTTACAAAGTAATCACCTCAGCGATGAATCTAAACGACGCGACGTCTTTACTAAATTATGCCATCGACACGAAGGTGTATGTTAGATTCGACTTCGTGTATTATTCCGTGAAAGCCTGCCCGGAATATTGATGTTGCCTAGTTTGACGGGTTTCGCGTGTCAGTAGACAGTTTACATTTTGAATAGAATCTTCCTGGCAGAAGCTAGCTAGATTATTTTATCAATGAATATTTTCTACGCAAACTTCTTCATTTTTAATTATAAGACAAGACTAGTTAGACCATTTCTTTATGTACATTTTGGACAGTATGAAAGCAGCCGTGTGAATTAATGTATTAGTCTTGCAAACCCGCCAAGTGCATGACTTGTTTGTCTCGTTTAGAGCTAGCACCAGCGAAAATTTCGATAACACTACAAATTACTATCCCCGGTTGAACGTCCACCTCATTGTTTGGTTGGGTCGGTTTTTGTGAAAATGTACCTACCTACCTGTTTTTATGTTTTAAGTTTCATTGTCACAAAATAAACTTGAATTAATTCTGATTTTTTCTTTTTCAAATTTTATCATCGCGAGGAGGTCAAGCTTAAAGGAGTGCCAGATATCTCATGACATTATCAAAGACACGAAGTGGAAAAGAAAGACAAAGAACGCTGACCCCACCAATAGGCAGGAAGACAGAGAGATAGTAATAATGTAGCCTGATGGTCCAGTTGGTAGTGAACCTACCTGAGCTTGGGGGCGTGGGTTCGATTCCCACCTAGGACAAACATTAATGTGATGAACATTTGTGTTTGTTCTATATCTGAGTGTTAATATCTATCTATTTAAGTATGTATTTAAAACAATATAATATGTATGTATATCAGTCTTTGGCAGCCATATCACAAGCTTTGCTTAGTTTGGGGTCAGATGACCGTGTGTGCAAAAATGTCCGGAATATTATATTATTACAAAAAAAATATTTATTTTTTATTATTATTAATATTATATGATTATTATAATGTTGTTGTTTCCAGTTACGGCACGAGCTGGACCGCGTGGTCAGCGAGCGGGACCGGCTGCTGACGGAGAGCTCGGAGCTCGGGCAGGACAAGGCGGCACGCGAGTCGGAGCGCGGGGCGCTGCGCTCCGAGCTGCGCGAGGCACGGCAGCGCGAGCAGCGGCTGCTGCTGGACATCGAGAACTTGGAGGATGAGAACATATCGCTGCAGAAACAAGTCTCCGCCTTGAGATCCTCGCAGGTGGGACGTTTCACTTTTATAGAGACTTTCTAACTACTCTCTCTTCTTTTAACCCGTCAAATGTGTTACGCACCGCATGTCGGCGTAAGCGAAAAGTTCTCCGACGTGCGTATTGTGTGTAAGAAGATTTATACACAATACCAATGGTATACGGGGTGTAAGGGGAACACTCTCGAAGCCAAAAGAAGGTAATTTTACTCATCATTATGATCAACTTTTACTATGGGACCAGCCCTGAAATCGCGAAAAAAATATCAGCTGTTCTATAGAAAACGGTCATTGACACTCGACAAAATGTATGGAACAGCTGATTTTTTTTTCGCGATTTCAGTGTTGGTCCCATACTAAAAGTGGTTCATAATGATGAGTACAATTACCTTCTTTTGGCTTCGAGAGTGTTCCCCTCGACGGAGAGACTTTTAATATCTACTCTTATTCAAAAGTTTATTCATGTTCATTAAGTACAATAATTTTGTTAAACACGAACTCTGTTCATAACTAGAAGGGCGTATACATTATGCACGTGTCTTCAATTTATGTACGCCTTAATGTGTATATCCAGTTATGTGAACCGTTGAAGTATCTCAAGGAATGTAATGAGGTTAGTTCACTTTATAAACAACTAGCGGTCCGCCCCAGCTTCGCACGGGTATAGATTATAGCCTGTCATCCGCGGATAGTGTAGCTTCCCAACAGTGAAAGAATTTTTCACTGTTGGGAATTGGTTCAGTAGTTTCGGAGCCTATTCAATGCAAACAAACAAACAAACAAATCTTTCCTCTTTATAATATTAGTATAGAAGACAAGGCGACGTTTGACAAAATTAAATGTCAAATTATTTCAGACATATCGCAGCAGAACAAAGTGTCCGCACAGCTAAAGCTTGGTTTTCTTGATCGGAAGTGATTCCAAGTAGCGTCAGCGTTTGTCCCTCGCCGCAGACGCAGCTTCGACAGAACAACAGACCATTCTAGGCGTGGTAATCAAGAGAACAAAGCTTCTTATATTATTTACTTATCTCAAATGTTTTATGCCATTATTATTTTTTCATTAATAAAAAGAGCCAAGCAATGTTGTCGATGCTTTACCAGCCCGGAGAGGTTGTAGACAAGTTTTTTGATACGTTTTTTATTGAAGCTCAGCAGAAAAAGTTTCGGGGATTTGGGATGGGCTGGTAAAACCCAAGATATCTTACAGACGCGTCGCTTATTAAGTTTTTTCCTCGAACTACGTCTTAAGCCCAATTTACACTTCAACAAGTACAGTAGCGAGTTAAAAAATCAGTCAGTTAAGTAATAAGTTGCAGTTCCGACTGTATGGACTTTATGGACTGTACTAAACTCGCCCGTCTACATGCCGGCCAGTTAAGATGACGGGGTGCGCGAGACGCGAGAGAGGGGGCTACTTCGCACTGGACTCGCCAAAAATAGGATCGCAATCTATTCAACTCAACTCAACAACTTGCTACTTATCTCGCCTATGACGCAAGTTAACTCGCTTCTGTACTTATTGAGTGTGTAAATCGGGCTTTACCGTTCAAACATTTCCAATAGAGTATTTTAACATAAGTCATGTACTGTATACACTTATCATTATTTTCAGGTTGAATTCGAAGGGTTGAAGCATGAAGTCCGTCAACTACGCGAAGAGGCGGAAAACGCGCGCTCGAACGCGGAGGAGACTTCAGCGCTGCGCCGCATCGCTGAACGACAACTCGCTGAAGCGCTGGAAGCGCTGCAAGCGGAGCGGGAGGCCAAGTTTGCCGCCAAGAAGGAACTCGACGCACATCTTAGCAGAGAAGCTGCTTATAATATCACCAATTTGGCGTACAGTATACGAGGTACGTATGCAATTAAAAAAAATAGAATTTTTCATCTTCGTAGACTTAGTGACATAAGCCTCACCATTTAATCTGATTATCGGCTTTTCCTTTCCCGTCAGCTTTATCAAGATATGTAAGATACACGAGTTCACCTACTTTGCGTGTCTGTGGTCAATCTGTAAGTTGGATAATTATTCCAACTAGCACTACGTATAATTCAGTTCGATCTCTGTCGATCATCTTGGCAGTAGCACGTCACAAGTCAATGCCAAATGCCTGTTGGTATTCAGAGTCCTTACTGATTGGTCATTATAGATCAGTATGAGCAGAGTTGTATATAAGTCAAAATTTTGCATAACATGCTGAGTTTACCTATTATTGGGGTGTTACAGTCCCCCATAGCACATAATTATATCATGTCATATATTTAAGAAATATTGTATCATCCTTTTGGTTAACCAATAAAATAAAGATGTCGCGCATGCTCCGTTACTGACAGCCAGTGCGACCGCATCAGCATGAGTCCTAATACTAGGACAAAAGTCACGGATGTCGGAAACCGTATCATGCGACTCAAGTGGCGCTGGGCAAGGCACGTGGCTAGACGTGGTGATGGCAGGTGGAGTAGAGCCCTGACAGAATGGTTACCAATAGCGGATAAGCGTTCCGTAGGCAGACAATCAGCCCGATGGGTCGATGACATCAGCCCCATCGCAGGTCATACGTGGATGAGATTAGCCCGAGACAGGGATCAATGGCGCAAGGGAGAGGAGGCCTATACACAGCAGTGGGTTGATACAGGCTGACAATGACTAGGTAAAGTAAACATAGTAATAGTATACCACGAACCGGAAGACGCAGCGTAGGGAGGCCTCCCACTAGATGGACCGACGACATTGTGAGAGTCGCGGGCATCCAGTGGATGCAAAAGGCAGGTTGTCAGTGTGGAGGTTAAAGGGGGAGGCCTATGTTCAGCAGTGGACGTCTTCTGGCTGATGATGATGATGATGATGATGAGTAATAGTATGTGTGTTGTGAAGGTATGCCAGACGACGGCACGGAGGAGGACGGCGAGCCGGGCGGCTCCTCCTCGGCCGAGCTCACCTCCGCGATGGGCGACCACCACGCAGACCTGTTCTCGGAGGTGCATCTGCACGAGATCTCACGACTCGAGAAACAACTGGAACAGGCGCATAATGAGAACGTGAGTTTCTGTTGGATGGATGAGGTGGTGGTTTGTGTGTCTCATTGATATATTGTTGTGTGTCTGTAAATAGGTAATGTTCAGGGCAAGAAACTGAGAGACAGGATCTAATTTGCTAGATAGACCATGTTCACACCACTTATAACATTCTGCAACAACGTTGCCGATGGTTCATGCTGCTGAGAGCCGGTACTGTCATTATTCTCAGCATTGAATAATCGATGTAATGTGGAGAATGCTGTCTTTAGTCGGGCTTTTTATTATTTTTATTATAAATAGGCTTGCCCTTGGCCGCCAACTCGCCTGATGTTAAGTGATGATGCGGCCTACGATGGAGCACGCTTGCCTAGAAGAAACCAATTCACTCTCGACTTGAAGACACCCAGATTGTAACTATCGGGGAACACCCACTCAGGCAGCGAATTCCACAGACTAGCAGTTCGCATAATAAATGTGGATTCAAAGCGCCTCGTACGGGTTCTCGGAATATCAACCATAAAGCGGTGACGATTCTTCGTACCCACTCTGGCAGTCCGATAGAAAAATGTGCAGGAGGGAATCAAATCATGTTGATCTCTAGCACACTCTCCGAAATGTATCCGATTATTTAAAACGTGATGTTGTGTGTGTGTTCAGAGCCAGCTGTCGTCGTCGATGCGGTCGGCGCAGGTGACGGCGGAGAACGAGAGCGCGGCGGCGACCCTGCTGCGCGGCGGACTGACGCGCGCCGCGTCCCGCCTCTCCGCGCTCTCCGCGCTGCACGGGGAGTGCGAGCCGAGCGCCGGCGCCGGCGAGGAGAGCGAGGCAGGCGTGCCGGCGCGCGCCGCCCGCTGGCTCACCTGGTGGCGCGTGTCGGGCGGCGAGCTGGGCGCGCTGGGCGCCGCGCTCGCCGAGCTGGCGGCCGCCGCGCCGCCGCCCGAGGGCGCTGCCGCCGCGCAGCGCGCGCAGCTGGCCGCGCTCGCGGACCGCGTCGCCGAGGCGGAGGTTCGCGGCGCGGCGCTGCACGCGGAGGCGGAGCTGCTGCGCGCGATGGGTGCGGGCGCAGGGCGTGCGCTGTCCGCGGCCGCGCCCGCGCTGCAGCACGCGGCGGACGGGCTGGCGGCGCTCTACCACCACGTGTGCGCCGTAAACGGCACCACGGCGGAGCGGCTGCTGCTGGAGCACGCGGGCGCGGCCGGCACGGAGCCCGAGCTGGCGCTGGCGGCCGGCGAGCTGGAGGGGCTGCGTGCGGCGGCCGGCGTACAGCGGCTCGCGGACACGCTCACCGACCAGCTGGCGCACCTGCGTGCTGCGCTGCACGCCGCGCTCGACTCCCGGCACAGACACCACCCCGGTACGAACAACACACACATTGGTGGAACACTTTATGGAAAATTTTGTTCTAACGTCATTGGATAGGAAGTGGTTGGCACACACGAGTCGAAGCATCCATATCGTTTATACGGTTCCTAAGTGGTCTCTACTTTTAACAACTAATGAATCCCCCAGCACATTGTAAGTTATTTTTAGCTCTTGCCCATGATTTATCTGATTGTAGAGTTTCTGATTTTTCGATGCAGTGCCCACATCCTATTCACCGGCAGACTCAATAATATAATCAAACAAACCTGGCTTTTATCACTCTGTTATTCTGAGTACTAATTTAAAAATTCACATTGTTCCTATCAAATTGTACCTCCTCTAACAAACACTACCTACCTATTTTTAAAACTTTTTGATTTTTAAATTTAGTTGCTGGGACCCTTTGTTAGTCTGGGAACCATCCTCATTCGTCTAACACGCTTTTTCTGACCTAGGCACCCTCCATAATGATCCTACTTCCTTTTCGAAGACCAGAAACACTCTCCAGAACTCTATTAAGAAAGGAAAAGAACTGAGCAACGCCAAATTGAAAATAGCCGACACCAGAAAGAGATTCTTCAACGTGATGTCATACTTGCAAACTAATAAACACTTCTCGAAAGAAGAAGACAAAATATGCGTCGGAAGAACAGTCAAAGAGATCACAACTTACTTCGAAAACATATCGAAACTGACGCCGATTTCGAGGAACATCGACCCGGTGAAACTTATCACCCAAAGCGCTAAAAGCACCCTTATTGCTACGTTCCCAAATCCTTATATTCCTTGTATTCCCAATCGAACTGGCTTGCAGAATCTTAGTTACCCACAAAGCCCTAAGAAACAATATTCTGTTTGGCAAGACACAATGTTTCACAGAAATTTCGAGCAGAGGATAGAAGTACCGTTAAGAAATAACGGTAATATATTGGAGACTTTCAAAGATACGTTGAAATCCAGCGTGATGACTTGCGTGCTCATGATACAGAATATTCTATGATGGAAATAGTTGGAGAAGCTGCGTAAGACTGACTTCAACTTTACTAATTGATTAGCTAGTTCCATCTTCTATCTAATGTATTTAGCTTTAGTACTTAGTTTTTTCTTGTATTCTTTCTTTCTAAATTGTGGCCTCTGAGAGAATGCGTCTGACAGCTGCGATAACATTTTTAATATACTTAAAAATATATATATATATTGGTAACCAATTGGTTGGATACTTTAATATAGTAGTACCAGCTACAATCTAAGAGAAGCTAGTAAAAGTGATCAGAATTTACTGTTTTCGTTTTCAGCTTTTTTACTATGTTATGGAAACTGTCAGATGCATTCTTTCAGCGGCCGCATTTTAGTGTAACTAAACGCTTATTACCTCTATTATTTAGTAAATTTAGTTAGTATTTATTTACAAATTAGATTATGAACTTTCGATGACTGCCGATCTTGTTCAGTTCGTTTGTTTCAATGTAGTGTGAAGCGAACTTAATTCATTCGCAATTCTGTAAATCTTCCAAACAACGAATAGTGCTAAGCTTTTTTTCATTAATTTTCGCGAACGCTCAAGTAATTACTCGTCAAAAATATATTCGGAAATTATGAGGCCTCGCTCGGCAAAACGTTGATTCTCAGCCTCTACGTGAATGCTCAGGTGGGTTATATAAGGACCTGCAATATTAGTTTTATTTCCATCACTCTCTTTTGGCTTGAGTGCAACAAAGACGGAAATAATATCGCATGCACAATAATAACTGGCCAGGACTACCAGGTTCTAACAAAACCTAACTCATAGAGTATTGTTCCAAATTGCAATACTTACGGTATACTTACGGTAATAGATAAGATCAAAACGATATGTTTTTTTTTACTACTATTATAATACAACCCTTTCCTCATAAAGAGCACTAAAAACTAAACTAAATAGGCGAATCTTGCAACCGAATTAGAACCAGTTCCTATGAGTATCAAATTAAAGACCCCGAGGAGTAGGACACGATAAATAAAATAAGTGACGTATTTCAAAATGGCCTCAATCACAAAATGCCTGTTTTTTTTGTCAGCCATATTGATGTAGGTATCAAATTGAATAGGTGAAACCTATTCAATCGAGAGTGAATAGGTTTCTTCTAGGCAAGCGTGCTCCATCGTAGGCCGCATCATCGCTTAACATCAGGCGAGTTGGCGGCCAAGCGCAAGCCTAATATAAAAAAAAAAAAAAAACGCTTGAGTAGCAAACGATAACTCCAAAATGGCGGTTTACATTTTCTGTGGTCAAGTTTGTAATTTTTTTTTTACTATTAACTTATTTATAATGTAATGTTTCCAGTGATGGAGTCGGAGGAGCGCGGCGCGGAGATGGCCGAGCTCCAGGAGCAGGTGATCAAGCTGAAGTCTCTGCTGTCGACGAAGCGCGAACAGATCGCCACGCTGCGGACGGTTCTCAAGTCAAACAAGAACACGGCCGAGGTGGCGCTCGCCAACCTCAAGTCCAAGTACGAGACCGAGAAGACAATCGTCACGGAGACCATGCTCAAGCTGAGGAACGAGCTGCGGCTGCTGAAGGAAGATGCCGCCACCTTCTCCAGTGAGTTGTACTTTTATACTAGCTGCGTCACGCGGTTTTACACGCGTGGACATTTTATTTTTGACGTGACAACATCTAATAAATCGATGAACGCCGGCTGCACGCACGAAAAAGGATGACTCGTTGTCCCGTTACGCTCATTGTCCCGTTACGCTCGTTGTCACGTTAAACTATCGTCCGTAAAACGACTTTACAGACAACCCATTTTTTTTTTTATACACTTTTCGGAAAACAAATAGCTGAAACTAACTAATTATAGTAGGCAGATAGTAGACGCAAACCCTAAAGAAATCACTTATAAAATCGAAGGATGTTTACAGTCCAGATCTCAAGACAGATGTAATAAATAAATAATGCCTAAACAGTAATAACTAATTGATATATGAAAAGAAGCCATATCAACTGAATAAGATTTTTAATAGTAGTAAAAAAGGGTAGAAAATTAGTAATGGTTTATGAACTAGTTTCGAAGAATGTGGTACGTGCATACTGTTTGACGACATTCCATCAGAAACCGTAAATTTTTTCTGGGATGAAAAATATCATGTCACTATGTGGCTTTCAATATTTATGCTCTGTTGCTGCGTTGTTCGATACAATCGATCACCTGTTAGGCAGCAAAACAGCACTCGAGCCGTAACGGCTCGCGTCAGTGCACTTCTGAGCTGCGACCGGTGCAACTTGGACCTTACCTTTTTGGGTTAAGTCTCAAAGTTCTTTGTTCGCATCACAGTTGTTAACTGATTTCGAATGTCTGACGTTTTGTTTATAATTGTATATGGGTGCAACTGGTTACTACAAATTTCTTACAAAAATGCCTTGACAGCCGTTCTAATTTAAAAAAAAAACTGATGTCTCCGTCACTTTACTTGGACTTGACCGTGACTTTCTTTCCTTGACTCTAACTTGTGTGGCGATATTTAAATCTTGAATTTTTTTAATTACTGATATTGGCAAATTTTCAACGTAAAACGCCAAAATCTTCTCAAGAGGAAATAAAAACATGTTTCCATGGTGTAATGTTTCGCTTGTGTTAGGTCTGCGCGCCATGTTCGCGGCGCGCTGCGAGGAGTACGTGACGCAGGTGGACGAGCTGACGCAGGCGCTCGCCAGCGCCGAGGAGGAGAAGAAAACCCTCAACCAGCTGCTGCGGCTCGCCGTGCAGCAGAAACTGGCGCTCACGCAGCGCCTCGAGGAACTAGAGGTCACTACACCCACCCGTCCACCACTCTCACTCTACAACATAGTTAATTACTAGCTGCACCGCGCGGGTCACTACACCCCTCCGTCCATCACTCTCACTCTACAACATAGTTAATTACTAGCTGCACCGCGCGGGTCACTACACCCACCCGTCCTCCACTCTCACTCTACAACATAGTTAATTACTAGCTGCACCGCGCGGGTCACTACACCCACCCGTCCACCACTCTCACTCTACAACATAGTTAATTACTAGCTGCACCGCGCGGGTCACTACACCCACCCGTCCACCACTCTCACTCTACAACATAGTTAATTACTAGCTGCACCGCGCAGGTCACTACACCCACCCGTCCACCACTCTCACTCTACAACATAGTTAATTACTAGCTGCACCGCGCGGGTCACTACACCCACCCGTCCACCACTCTCACTCTACAACATAGTTAATTACTAGCTGCACCGCGCGGGTCACTACACCCACCCGTCCACCACTCTCACTCTACAACATAGTTAATTACTAGCTGCACCGCGCGGGTCACTACACCCACCCGTCCACCACTCTCACTCTACAACATAGTTAATTACTAGCTGCACCGCGCGGTTTCACCCGCGTAGTGATGAAAAATGGTGATGATGAAGTCACTAAAGCCTATGTCACTCTCTGGCTCTTGAACTACACCCATGCAAAAGATCAGGTCGATCCGTTGTTCCGTTGCAGCGTGAAAGAGGAACAAACATCCATACATCCATACATACTAACTTTCGTGTTTATAATATTATTAGTAGGATTGGTTGGAAAACCAATAACCAATATTTTTTGACGCAAAAAATATACAATGGAATAAAAAAAAACAATGAAAAAACTATATAAAGTCAATTACAGGTTCTTTAATAAGATATAAATTAAATAAGAAGGTTAAGTTTAGTAAGTTATGTTCAGCAGTGGACGTCTTCTGGCTGATGATGATGAAATAAAAACTTAAACATGTGAACTAAGAGATATTTCGATAATATAGAATATGAAAAATCTATAGATAGAAAATAACAAGGTAAACAAGTCCTTAAATAATAAATATAAAATACATAAATATGAGCTCGACATCACCTATCTAATTTAAGTTCTTTGCTGCGCGTTGTTGTACTTTGTCAGCTATGGTTGCACTCATCATATCTATCAGCCTATTCCCACTGCTGGGACACAGTCCTCTCAAAGAGGGGTTGTGGGACTAATCCACCATGTCGCCCAGTACATGTTGGTCAATGTCATGTCTTTGAACTTTTGAAGTTCTTGGCCATACTGGTCCTTCACCGTTTTTAAACGAGCACAGTCTAGCGCTTTGCACAATAAAAGTGGGATCAAACCTCTTCGAGATTTCCGACAGAAAAATCGGCAGGAGGGAATAATGAAAATTTTGTTGTGAATGATTTATTAAATCACATAATGGACAAGAAAATTTTCATTAATTTCGGTTATTATACTCTATAAATTCCTTATTTCCTAGACTCATAATAATAAAGAAACATGAACAGATAAAAAAAAAGTGTTTACACGAGCATAGGGGTAAGATATTTGCTCACTTTTGCTGACAAGGGTTGAAAAGAGTTGAAGTTTGAAAAATAACGAATAAAAATATTCGGGTAATTTTTTGCACACACGGTCATCAGTACCGTTAGTACAAGTTTTGATAGTATTCGAAAACTTTTTTTGTTTTCGTATTGTTCCATACATTGCTGGGCTAAAAGGTATTCGAAAACTTTTTTCGTATTAGAGTGAAGCAATCTATACCGCCGCTTACTACCGATTTTAGTTCTTCCACGTTTCCGATAGAGGCGCTTTACTAAAATGTATGGAACAATACTTAAACGAAAAAAGTTTGCGAAAACTATCAAATGTGGGACTAAGCGTACTGACCCCAAACTAAGCAAAGCTTGTGATATGGCTGTAAAGGAATGAATTGAATGGCCTCTAAGGGCTCAATTGCCTCAATGTATTTAAATGTATGTATGTCTCTAGCAGCCATAGGACAAGCTTTGCTTTGTGTGGGGTCCGGTCAATCTGTGTGCAAAAATGTACCGAATATTTATTTATTTAATTGTTTTACGAAGCAATAGTATTAGAGTCTACTAAGCGAGTGTAAGTGAATGTTGATTAAATTATTAAATTAATGTAAGTAAATGTTGTTTGGTGGTGGTCCCGTTAATAATCATATGGTGTTTGTGTCAGGTGGACCGCGAAATGCGCACGCGGCGCGTGCCGAAGGCTGCGGGCGGCACGCGGGCGCGCGGGCGAGACTTCTAGCGACTGGTGTCGGCGCTGAAGGCCGCCGCCGCCGCGCTGCGCAACATGCTGCGCGCGCCCGCGTGAGGCCCCGGCGCCTGCTGTGACGCGACTGAACTAGTGTGACGTGCGCGAGCCTCCTGGGCGTCGATTCTGCTAATTTGTAAATGTTTCAATGGAGTGTCGGTGGAGTGTCGATGGAATAGTTTTACACATTTGGTATTCTGCTAGTTATTTAAGACCAGTGGCTTTCCAATGACTTTCCATCGAACTGCCATTTAACTTATTTGGTATTCTGTTCTTCAATGGCGTATCAGTGTAAATTCAATAATTGAACATTTGGTATTCTGCTCGTTATTTGACGTTTGTTTCAATAGCCTACCACACTCCCACGACACTCCACCGACATTTCATTGAAAGGCCAAAAGAAGTTTTAGCAGAATACCCTTTTTGTCACTTTCATAATGGAATCTCAGTGGAGTGTCGTGGGAGTGGCAGGCCAATGGGATTTTAAATAAATTAGCAGAATCGACGCCCAGGCAACTCACCGCGGGAGCGACACGAATTTATAGCTGTAGGTGGCGACGATCGCATCTACAGACATTTTTATAACGGTGCGGTCCCGGGAGACCGAGTTATTTATACGTTTTATAAATCGAACTAATCTTACGTACGAGTGGAGGTAGGCGGGAAGCCCCGGGGATCGGCCCGCGGCCCGCGACCGCGCCCGTGAACCGTCAAACTGTGCAGCGGGCCGCGCGGCCGGTCTCCATTCAAATTATAAACAAGCGAGCGCAGCCCGGGGCTTCCCGGGATTAAGGGCCAGAATACCGGGAGCAGCGACCTCGCTTGCGCATTTAAAGTTTTTTAAAGATTTAAAATTATTGTCTACTTTGCTTCGGTCATTTTACTGGGTTATATTTCTAAATATTTTAATGAAATTTTTGTACAGTATAATTACCAAATATAAATGGGAAAACTGTTTATCCCATTTTTTGTAGTTATATAAAAATTAATAACAAAAATTTGTTCTAAATATTTTGAACTATTAACCCCGTGAAATGACTGAAACACATTTTTTTTAAAGTAGTCAATGGCATCGATTCTGTCATACCACTCACTAAACTAAACCAATCTGACAGGACTAAAATTATCTGCCTCTCTTTTCATTTTAATATGTGAAAGAAGAATGGTAACAATTTTAGAGCTGTCAAATTTAGTTTAGTTTAGAGTACATCAGAACCGATACCATTGTAAAGTTATATACAACGTATATAACTTATCGTATCTACCGTGTTTGTTAAAAGCTGTTTGTTTTCCATTAAAATAAAATAAAAATAAAATATTTAAAGGAAACATGAAATGCGCGAGTGAGGTAGTGGCGGCCATATTCTGGCCCTTGACCGGTTGGTGTTATGATATTGAAGTTGACTGATTATATCACCGCTGTTTGTTGTCGGTCGCGGTCTACATCGACCGCGCGTTTCTTTAACGAATTTTCTCGTACTTATAGCAAAATACTTGTCTATCTTTTCGCACGTCTCGAGATTAACGTCTAACGATATTTTTGTAATAGGATCACTGTATTTTACTATGCGCATAATTTATTGCAGTCGTTGACGAAGTCGCATAATATCGATGTTATTCCGTGTCGAAGGCAGATTCATATAGTACCTTCGCGCGGTCGACCCGCGCCGCGTTATTTTGTAAGATATACATAATATGATTATATTTAACGTTCGAAATCGTGTCTGTGTATTCTATAGATCTCTCGTCGATTCGAACATTTAGTACGTCCATTTGAAAAATTTCTAAAATATTCGATTTCCATCCATTGTGTGCGCAAAAAGACTATGTAATCTGTTGTATGAGTGAGTAGAGACAAGGAAGATATACTAAGACGAAAGACAATAGCGGAACATTAGAGCGTAGCTCGGAAATTTGCCTAAAAACGGTACGAACTTAGATGGCGCCGTAATTTGAGCGTCGTATAGGTTGTCTCTAACTTCAGTAAGCGCTCCAGTCAGATAATGTACGAAAGAGTTCTACAAATTACCGTAGCGCTAGTATCGCAGTCAAGTTTAGCAGCATTTCAAGGGAATAAAGAAAGGCGCCGACTATTGGTTGAATTGAGCTTCTCTTCTGCGAAACTTGACTGCGATACTAGCGCTACGGTAATTTGTAGAAGCCTTTCGTACGTTATATAACTGCAGCGCTTACGGAAGTTCGAGACAACCTATATAACGCTCAAATTACGGTGCCATCTAAGTTCATACCGTTTTAGACAAATTTCCGAGCTACGCTCTAATGTTCCGCTATTGTCTTTCCTCTTAATATATCTTCCCTGGTAGAGAGTAGGTTTGTTGCGTTGTGGCCCTCTGCCGTAGTTTCGTCCAGAGTCCGTAGCCGTACAGCGGCGGGCCGCCTCTTGCCGTCCCTCGCCCACTGTCCAGCCGGCCGGTTCCTCGCGGACGTAGTTACAAACCACGCCCGGCGGCACACTCCGCCGGACAGCGTTGCTCAACCCGTTGCTCACAGAAGTCGGCCGGCGATTCTATTGATAAGACGAAATTTACTAAAGATTTTATTAAAATGTTACAATGTATTATTGTTTACGTTATTGGATGTGATATTGGCAGCTTCCCGTGTTGCGTGTGACGGTCGATGACGTAGTCGTTTGTCTTCTCTGACGTTTCACGTATTCTATTATAGGCTAGTTCGACCGTTCCAAGTAGGGGGCGCTCGCCCCGTTAGGTATTTTTACTGACTTAGGTGGTAGACCTAGATAGCGATTAACTTAGTAGCGTATTCAGTAGGTTATTTATCGGGACGGCTATCCGTGCTCGCGTAGTGAAATTGTTTCGCGGATACATTGATGACTCGTTATAGCATAATTTGTTTGCATAGCTGCAGTGGCGCGGGCGCGCGCCTGCGGACCACGACTTGCATTTATTGTTTTAGATAATAATCATAATATTGACTAGCTTTCAAAGTAGATCATCTCTTCGTGTACTTAAACGATGGACTTACCAATTTTTAGCTGTAGTCTTGTAACTTTCTTTCTAAGTATTATTTTGTTTATTAGCTTTAGCAGCAGACATCGTTTATGTATTGCATGTCTAGTCAAGCCCGGGCGGCCGGCGGCGCGCGGCCCGCCCCCCGCGGCCCGCGCCGCCCCCGGCCGCCGCCGACTCTGTATTGGCACTATTGTGTCACTGGTTGTGGGAGCAGTACCTTAATAAGGCATCGCCTCGCGACTGCATCCGATAAATTATTGTTCAATCGTCCAATGTAAATTGTCTTTTCCACCTGTTACGTTTACGTTATATTTCTGACATGTTTTTGATGATGAAAACATTTAGATGATTATTTATTTCAGATTTATTGTTGTTTGTTAAATGTAGAATTTAATGAATTGGAAACACATTTTCTACGAATCGGTTCCATGTTGTATTTTCGCAATGTTTAGTGCAATGTTTCGTTTATATTTAATTATACACGCAAGTTATATGAATTAGCACAAGTATTAATCAGAAGTATTTATTGTGCGTCGCTCGATGTCTGCTGCCCGCGCGGTGGTGGTTTCAGCGATTAACCAAATATTTTCTTTACACAATATAACATTTTTAGATCACTTATTTTGCTTAGGCATACATAGATATTATTTATACTTTATAGAGAAAAATCTATTGATTATGTTTATTATTTGGAGATTGTAATGAGTTGCTGCTACTTACATATATTAATTGCAACATGATTAGGTGTTGGACAACTCGCTGCATGTGTGTTCCCATCGACATCTTGGTGTCATTTTGATCTGTAGAGCATCTTGTCAATTACTCATCGCCCTTCATATTGCACAGTTTGATGGTTCACTCGCGGATCAGTTCACTTCTTAGTTGGCCACATTTTAGTTGGTAATCACCAGATTACATGTCTTTGCATAATAAACGTGTAACATGAGCTTGGAAGTATAACTAACTACACACTACTATGATGCACTGTACAGTGTGTTGTGCTGAACGACAGATGGAATGAACCACTCGGGAACATATCATGGCACAGCGGATTTATTTTGAAACTGTAAAGGCACATCGTGTTGTCACAATGACTGATAAGGATCATGTATGAGAATAATAAATTATATATTTAAAAATTGCTGCATTTTTATTCGGTCTCAACATATGCTTGAGGCGTATTCTGTTTCCCCCTGACAGCATCTACAAGAGCCAACCCAGCTCCTTGGAATACTGGAGCACCCATCGATTTGATCGATTATTTCTGCCACGCACCTGTAAGTTGTGGAATGCCTTACCCCTTCGGTTTTTCCTCCAAAATATGACCTCAAATGCTTCAAGCGCAGAGTGAATAGAGTCCTCGAAGGTAGGCAACGCACCGGCCACCGCCAACGTCCCGGGTATTGTAGGTGTCCATAGGCGACGACGACTACTTACCATCAGGTGGCATGTCGCTTGTTTGTATACAACTACATTAAAAAGTCTCAGGACTTTTACTCCATTATGACCAGTGATGTAGACGTAAATTATGAGAAAAGGTAGAGCTGTTGTAGCTTTGGTTGTGGCATGGAGGATAGTGAAGCTAGCTCATGCACTCTGGTCGATTTTTGAATCGCTCGTATGATTTCGCACGTAAATAAATATCATGCGAAAAGAAAGATTTTCTATTGATAGAAAGCAAATTAGAATTGTTCGAACCACTCGTTGCGTTAGCGAGTAATAAATTATTAAAAAATTGCGACTTCGTGCGAAATATACGACCGATTGAAAAATCGATTCCGTACGTAACAAGTTTTCTTTTTTTATAAGCTCCTCTTTTAGTTTGTTCATATCAAGTCTTGCAAGCTGAACCAGAACAAGAACCAGTTCCTTCTAATCGACTTTGCTGAAATTTTGAATACACCTTTTGAATTTGATCTGATGCCGGCGTCGCGGTTTTACCATCGCACTAGCCGCCACCGCCTGAAGGCTCATCCACACATAATAGATCAGTGGAAATCGCACACTGTGCGTTTCACACGATCCTTCTTGCCTCATACCTGCAAAATGTGGAATGAGCTACCTTCTACGGTGTTTCCGAGAAGCTACAACATGGGGTTCTTCAAAAGGCGAGTTAATCGAGTTCTTAAGGGTCGGCAACGTATTTGTGATGCCTCTGGTGTTACAAGTATCCATAGGCGACGGTGACTGCTTTCCATCAGGCAGCCCGTCTGCTTGTTTGCCACCTATGGCATAAAAAAAAAACACTAATACAATATTTGTAATATTTTTTAAATGGCAGCCGCTTCTACATGGCGGATGGTGTATAATTTTGTACAACCTTGTTTGTGTTGTGTAGAAAACAATAAAGTAAGTGACATCACACTAAATTCAAGATGGCGGATTACATTTTCTTTGCCTTCTTTAAAAATATTTTTTTCTAATGTAATAGACGGCAAGCGACGGGCCACCTGATGGTAAGTGGTCGCCGCTGGCTCTAGACACCTACAATAGCGGAGTATCGGCGGTGCGTTGCCTTGTGGATTTAATTGTCACGTCACTTAGATGGGTTTCGGGCCATAAGATGCGCCAATCCAACAGCGAACGGTCTAGTTCTGTGTTCTCGCAAGTTGCGGTCTATTCTTCTCATCTTCTGTGTGTATGAAGATCCAAAGCATCGTATAAATTACAATGGACTCAGCTTCGGTCTAATCACTGTAGAATTGGCACCATAGTAGGATCTATCAACGTTGAATAATTTTACGAACTAGGATCACAACTGTGTCTGTGATCCTATGTACAATGTACACCCTAGGACCCATAATTTTTAGACGTTGCTTTTGGTAGGCATTTATTACCACTTCAAGAATATAATACAAATACTACACTACATTGCAATTGGAGCCCAGATTAGCGTAACGAGCCCTCTTGTCAAGTACTAAGGCTGGTCGTCAGTGGTTTTGTGGGTAAAATCCCTCCCGCATAGCCTGGCTGCACCTCAATGCAGAAGATGAATGCGCTGCACCTTTGGAAGATTTACCATTTATCCCTCAAATAAGGTCCATATAGGATCACGGCTAAGCGTGACTTGTTTATTGGTCAGTACCTATACAGCCTATACTTACTCTTTGGTCAAAATACTTACTGTAGCTTTACCAGGTATTATTTTCTCAAAGAGCTTTACCTTTTCAGTCTGTGCTTTGGTCAGTATTCATCAAGGATGTTCTAGTTCCCTTTAGGGTATATATAACATACTTGGTATTCATCAAAGAACTTGGTCCTTACATTTTTGATATTCATGGAGTATGTAAAAAGTAGGTAATATTAGATCGGAAACAAATAAAACAAGACCTCTAGAAAATGTTGATATTTAATGTATTGTTTATTTACATACTAAGATGAAGATTTATAAAAATGTAGGTTAACATTACACAAATAATTTATTCTTAAATCGAAAAATGCAATTAAACGTATATACAACGAGAGTACAACACTTATATATAAGATACAATTATTTACAAATGCGAAGAATTACATGGAGCCAAATTCATATCATGATGGCATCCAAGTTTAAAAATACTTTAATTGCTAACCCTAGTATGCATAAATGCTTCATAAGCTAATCTGTTCCATTAAATGATCAGTTAACTTCTCACTATAGTATGTCCATTATGTTCATCGCTTTTATACAGCTTTTATACAAAGTTGACGACATAACTTTGTAATGCGTATTTACAAGGTTACGTCAACTTGTAAGCGACTTGGATTCAAGTTGACGTAACCTTGTAAAGAGGTAACGCTAGATCAAACGTACCTATTTATTTATATGGGATGTAAATTGCAAGATGCTTTATAAATTTTTGTCTTCAACTTTGTATAAGCTGTCAAAAAGCGATTAACATAATGGACAGACTATAACGAGAAGTGTAACGCGTGAAAGCGAGACACAAAAGATTCAGGTTATCTTATTGAGCGTTTATGCAAAACAGCAGTGCAAGTAACGTTCTTTATCGATCGTCAAATTCGATAAAATTTCATAGCATCGATCATACCGAGCACGGATCAAATTGCTTTTTATCGAATTTAACGAACTGTCAAATTTGACATTCGATAAAGAACGGTACTGCACTGCAGGTAAGACTAACTTAGGGATGACTAAGCAAAATTAAGCGAACCGTGAAGGTAATCGGCAAGTCACAAAATTGGATTGCGTTACGTCGCCAAGTTATATTAAAAATGTAGTAATCGACTTATATTAAGTCTTGGCAAATACGAAAATTTTAAAAACTATTGACTATACCATTCATATCACAGTGTTCATACAAGTTTTATCTCACACTCAATTTGCAAATACTCAATTGACAACGAAATTTAGACTCAACTTTTGCAGCTGATAGTAATTCCTATCCTACCATTAAAACAATCGCGACGAGCTTACTTCTGAAAGTTGTGATAGCTTTGGCACTTGTAAGCGCGCGTAAAATAAGTTGCGGGTAGTTTTTGCCTGACTAACGTAACTATTCGTTGTTTTTAGTTTGGTTACCTCAATAGTGATCGCTGGGATATTTTCACGATATTCCTTACAAGATCTCAAAAATACTCTTTTCATTAGTTATGAAAATATTATCATTTAAATAAATGGGCTCAAACAACAATAAAAACTCTTCCAGGAACCTATTAATAAAATACAATACATATTTACGTAATGTCGGTTCTGTGCCTACAGCCTGACCTCGTTGGTGATAAGTTAATATATTTTAGTATCTGTATTCCTATCATATTTTTATAATAGTTTTATGTGTAGCAACACTTGCTACTGTTAAATTGTGGTTTGGTGCTAAGGAATTCCAAAAAATCAAATTTATTTTTAATTGAATCTAAATTGCAATCAATATCTAGGTAATTAACCATAGCATTGTATGGGCATTCTGTGGGGCATTCATATATTGGCCACTTATTATTTACATACATATTTGTCACACATTTACTAACATATGACATTATGGTTGACATTTCAGGTAATGCACCATTTTAAGGTTTAAAAAATATGGGTACATTGAATCTACTTGAAATAGACAAAAATTGTGACATATTATCATCTGCGAGAAATCCTAGCGAGCCACCAAAACAAGTCAATACTAATATAAATGTGTATGGCACTTTAAGTAGCAGCGAGGAAGAAATAGAAGAGACATTTTCTAATAAAACTAATAAACGCAAAAGACCTCGCCTGTGTTTGAAGCAGTCTATTAAGAAAAAGAAGCCCAGCGATCGTATAATTGTTGATCCTATAACTAACTACAATTATTATTGTGAAGCTCAAACTCTGCAAAATGCGGATAAAATAGAAGAGCAGCTACGAGAAGCTAGTGCTGAAAAGGAAATATCACAACAGGTAAATGAAGGAGACATACATACGGATAAAACAGAAGAGCAGCTACAAGAAACAAGTGCTGAAAAAGAAATTTCACAGTTGAATGTAGGAGACGTGGTTTTAACGAGGTACTATGTAAGAAAAACGTGGAGATACTACATAGGTAGGAGTTAATACTTCATCAGATGATGAAGTATTCGAACATTCTACGCAAAGGCAATCAATAAAAAAGAAGGCAAGAACAGTAGATTATGTTAACTGTGAACTTATACACCGATGCAGAGTTTCAATCTCATTTCAGGTGAGTAAAGATCTAAGGTACTTAAAGGTACCTGCCTTATGGTTAATGGTGTTTTAACGGGCCATTTTCAATAAAACTTCAATTTTATATATTCTGAACATTTGAGCGGCCAAAATCTAAAGTTTTATATTATGGTTATTTACAGATTGACAAGATCAACATTTGAGTTTATCTTGACTCTAATTGGCCAATATTTGGTTAGAAATACAGATGGACAGCCACAAATAGACCCTGAAAAACAATTTCTGATTGCTTTATGGAGAATGGGCAATACAGAAAGTTATCGGTAAGAAAACGAATGAGTTATCTCCTTATATATAAAAAGGCGATGTATGTCTATGTTCCCTATGGCCTCCAAAACGGCTAGTCCGATTTTGACGAAACTTTTACTGGCAGATAGCTGATGTAAGGAGTAATCCATGCTGGTAAAAAAGCGAGGCGCAGCTAGTTATATAACCTTTCGGCTGCCACGCCTAAAACGCATTTCTGTGCCCTATAAACCACGACATTTTGTAGGCCGCGTTTTTTTGTCAACGCATATTGTTTGATCCGCAAGGGCTAGTCAATAAAATTATGGTTGACTTTGGCGGTCAAAAGGTAAAAAATAATAACTAAACTAAATACAATCTGTATGTCCACTAAATTATAAAAATGTAAGATATTATTTGTATTTCCCAGGTCTATATGTGACAGATTTGACGTCTCCAAAGCCACTGCACATTTGTGTGTTACTAGAGTCACAAAAGTCCTTGTGCAAAATATTAAGCTATTTATCAAATGGCCATCGTCCTCGGAATCAAATATTATCAAAAGAGGATTTATTAGAATGAGTGGCTTTCCCGACACAATAGGGGGCTATTGATGGGACTCATATTGAAATTGAAGCTCCAAAAGAAAATCCTGCAGATTATATAAACCGAAATTCTACCGAGTGATTGTCCGACAAATATGACTCACTAGTTTCAAACATGGAAACCAAACCACATGCCTCGCAGGTGACATTTCTAATGAACTTGTTAGAGCGCGCTTAATACAAGTAGAATTTCGTAAACATGGTGAAGCTCCTGCATTTGTTGTGAAACATGAAATTTCAAATAGGAAGATTGTTTGCCACTACTTGCCAATGAAGCACAAATAATTCGCGGTTAATAATTCACACTTTAGGTCTTACGAAATGAGTGTAGGAAAAGAAGAAATTCCCGATGATTTGAAACCACTTTTAAACATCGTCGTAACAATTCCCGTATCCACAAGCGAATGTGAAAGGAATTTCAGTTCAATTAATGAGATAGTAACTCTATTACGTTCGTCTTTTTCAGTGGAAACTGCTGTAGTCTATGAAGTCTATAAAATATTATTTTGTCTATGTTTAACTTCCTGTTCCTTGATGCCCGTCACCGCCATCTCTCTCTCTGTGAACCGACCTACATACAAAACGTGTCAATATATAATAAATAATACCAGTCCTACATGAGCAGTCTTTTGGTCCAAATAACTACTATAATAAAGAACCCAAGAGATCCCAAACATGGTGTCAGAAGTCGGAGTCGATCTCAAGAATTAAAGAAGAATTCAGTCATAGCGTGGCCAACAGTACCAAGTGAAAATCATAACCAAAAACCTGACCAAAATCATGTCAGACAAAACAATCGTTTCTCAAATAAAACCTTTGATCATTATAAACGGTGATAACGCAGACGAAAAATGGAAACTAAGATATGAAATTTTTAGTGACGCTAACGAACTAACAAAATGTCCGCGAGTCACGTACGATTCGCCGAAACACCTTTCAACGATACAACCGTACACAGAAAGCACGGTTCGCAGAAAAATGGTTGAACGAAAAAAATTTGCAGAAACACTTTTTACCCAAAAAAAGTTTCGCCGAAAAACTATCCAACGAAAACACTGTAGGCCGATACCACGGTTCATCGAAACACGCCTCAACGAAATAACATACAGATAGAAAATGATCACGGAAAGCACCTTTAATCTTTCTCTGAGCTGATCCTACGCAAACCAGTATTTTATTAAGAGTACGGATAGAGAAGTTGGTGGAACGATTTGGGTCGTTATCACGAGTCGTTATATCGAGTCACGCACCTGTTCTACTGTTTGTTCTACCAATGGAACAAGTAGGAAAAATAATTACTGGCTGTTCTACCAATATAACAAGTAGGAAAAATAATTACCGGCTGTTCTACCAATATAACAAGTAGGGAAAATACTTAATTACCGGTTGTTCTACCAATACAACAAGTAGGAAAAATACTAAATTACTGGTTGCTCTACCAATATAACAAGTAGGAAAAATACTTAATTACCGGTTGTTCTACCAATATAACAAGTAGGAAAAATAATTACCGGCTGTTCTACCAATATAACAAGTAGGAAAAATACTTAATTACCGGTTGTTCTACCAATACAACAAGTAGGAAAAATACTAAATTACCGGTTGTTCTACCAATATAACAAGTAGGAAAAATACTTAATTACCGGTTGTTCTACCAATATAACAAGTAGGAAAAATACTTAATTACCGGTTGTTCTACCAATTCAACAAGTAGGAAAAATACTAAATTACCGGTTGTTCTACCAATACAACAAGTAGGAAAAATACTAAATTACCGGTTGTTCTACCAATACAACAAGTAGGAAAAATACTAAATTACCGGTTGTTCTACCAATATAACAAGTAGGAAAAATAATTACCGGTTGTTCTACCAATATAACAAGTAGGAAAAATACTTAATTACCGGTTGTTCTACCGCGGCTGAGTAACCTTCACACTGCTCTCACTGGTGTGACGGAATCTTCATACTGTACCTACTTTAATGTTTCTACAGTATAAAGTACCAGGAAACCAGAAATGAGTGTTAGACTGGCCAGTCGACCAATTTCGGGACAAAAATAGAAGACATCATACAAAAATTCGACGAAAAATTTAGTCCACATGCAAATATTACTGTCGAGAGATATAATTTTTCACAAGAATGCCAAAACCAGATGAATCACTAGATGAATACTTAACAGTACCTGTTAAACAATTTAGCAGTCTCGTGCAAATTTGATAATTTAAAGCAGTCCCTTATAAAAGACATGCAGGCATTAGAAATACGCATATAAAGGAAAGACTTCTCCAAGAAGTACTGAGTGAATTATTTCTACTGCCAAAGAGAAAAATCTTGCAAAACCTATTAAAAACCATTGACGTCAATTTTTTTCAAAGAGAATAAGCGTTTTCACCGGTGCATATCTCGTCGGGAAATAGTAGGTGTCCATTTGTAAATTTGTCGGTAGAAGATGAAGAGTACAAGGCATTATTAGATTCGGAAAGCAATTTAAACTTGATAGGAAATAATAAACACATATTTTTTTGATAAGTCAGATGCTGTTTGTGTTTTTTGTTCGGACAAAACCCATAAATTATGTAACTGTAAAAGCTTTGCAAAGGAAAGGGTCGATGAGCGTCGTAAGTTCGTCCAAACCAGTGGGCTCTGTTTCAATTGTTTGAAACCGTATCATTCAGTGTACTCAAGTCGTCAGTCAGCAAGGTGTCACGTTTGTAAACGTAAACATCATTCATTACTTCACTCGAAAAGTATTCAAAAATCACCCAGTGAAGTAAAACCGGATCAGGCTGCTTATAGAGATGGTGGAGTTCCAAGTTCAGTATCAATCTCAGGTGAGCATACCAAAGCTATGACTTGTGTTGCAACAGCTACCAGCCAAGTACTGTTAGCCACAGCTTTGGTTAACGTCAAGTCAAATACAGGGACTTTTGTCTGTTTAAGATCCCTGCTGGATCAAGGATCACAGGCTAGTTTTATTCAAGAGTCTGCGGTCCAGTTGTTGGGCTTAAAGAAGAGCCCCATCAAAACTTTCATCTCAGGTCTAGGTGGTGATCCCCAAGCATCTCTTGCTTATAAGTCAATGGTATCCATTAAAATTCAATCCCGCCATGATCCCAGCTTTATCTCCCCGTCAAGGCTTATGTTTTACAAAAATTTACCACTCTTCTTCCTGAACGTAGGGTGTTCGTTCATGAGTTACCCTCGGTGGTGTCAGTCCAGTTAGCTGATCTATCAAAAAAAATTATGTACTGTTAGGTGCTAAAGTTTACAGCCAGATATTGTAAGAAGGATTTATCAAAGGTCCGCCAGGCTCTCGTATTGCTCAGAAAACTACTCTTGGTTGGATCTTATCTGGTGAAGTAAGCGTCGTTGGTAACCAGCCAGAGACGAGTCACAATGCTGTTTTTAGCATGCATTCAGTTCATCCCATAGAAAGGGAACTGAATCTATTAAGTTATAATATTGTGACGCGTGTTCGCAAAGGCAGCGCGTCACATCTGTATTTTGCTGCCGACGAGCGTAGGCGGTGGTTTATTTTTCAATTGCGTCGAAATGGCAACGGGTCTAGATGAAGAAGTTCGTACAACCGGTGGCAGCCGTACACCTGAGATTTTCTCTGGAAATGGTGCAAGTATATTTTTTTCTGTCAAACCGACTTGTATCCAGTATGTGCGGAATGCTAAGGCAGTTTAGGAGGCGTGGACAAGACTTAGCTAGCCGACAGAGGTTTCTGTCGGCAAGTGACCCTTTTGAGGAAACTGCACCGTGCTTGTACATCGATTATAATAACATGGAAATGTATATAGAACATATCATGACCCTGGTCCAGCAGCTCACCGATATAGGACGATCAATGGAAGATTCTGAGGTTGTGGAGCTGATTCTGAGTGGTCTTCCACAGGACTACGATGTGGTTGTTTCTAGCCTGAAGCCAGTTGCAATATCTGGTAATGTTAGTAGCGAACAAGTTAGAATGGCGATTTCTCAACGCGGATTTAGCAGGCGTGGAATAATTTTACGAGAAATCTTACGAAGTTCTAATTTAACAAAATCATTAACAAAAATTACATTACAACAAATAAAAAAAAAAACATAACAAATGGACGAAAACGATTCAATACGGCCAACGGGAAAAGAATAAAGTATGAAGATACAAATCTGGCGGAAATAGTTGAAGCCGTAAATCGAAGAAATATCGAGATATGGGTAAGGCTAGATAAATTTATTTACAAAAGAGGAAACTTACAGAGAATATACAACTAATTAGTAAAACTAATCTCTTAAAAGTAAACTATGATTCTATGTAACACATAATTATGTGTCGATCGGAGAGCCCCAAATTAAGCATTTTTTCTTGCGTCCATAGCCGCAGAATACATATTATTAGAAGCTTCCGTAGCAGAACATATTGCGTGTGCATTTATTTGTTAACATATATACTTATATTAGTTTTGAAAATTGCCTACTTAGGTAGGTAATTGTCTAACTACTAGTCGTAAAAAGGTAACAAAACAAAGATGAGTTACGTTCTCATTTTTTGTACCTAAGGCCTTTGAGGTTGTCTGTACCAAACCCTGTAAATAAACAATCTATGTATAATCCCGTGTATACAAATCGAACTTTTAAGCGAGCGATTACAAAAACAAACGCGGGCAGGTGAACTGATTGCAACAGCATCGGAAATAAATGGCATTTACAAACTTGATCAGCCAAAAACTTTAGCTTATGCTGCTGCAGATACGGGGGCGTCCATAAATTACGTGAGGTGTTTAAGAGGGGGAGGGGGTCGAGTCAAATCTCATCTAATCTTACGTTGGAGAGAGGGGGGGTCTCGGCAAATATCACGCAATTTTTTTTCTGATTGAAACAAAGCACGAAGCAAATTTGTTTTTTTCTTTTTACAATATCAATCCAACGCGTTTACGTAAGAAACTCACATTTTGAAAAATCTCACGTGAGATTGGGGGATGGGGGAGGGGGTTGAATAAAATCTCACGACATCTCACCAGGGGGGGAGGGAGGGGCGGAAAATTAAAAAAAACACCTCACGTAATTTATGGACGCCCCCTACCACATCGGGCATATTGTGGCACAGAAGATTAGGGCATTTAAATAGAAAAAGCCTCTCATTATTAAAAAAGATGTCAGTAGGCATGGACAGTAATATGATGAATAATGACCCGTGTGAAGCTTGACTGCCCCGGTGGCTCAGTTGGTAGTGAACCTATCTTCTGTGCTTGGGGGCGTGGGTTCGATTCCCATCTAGGACAAACATTTGTGTGATGAACATTTGTGTTTGTTCTATGTCTGGGTGTTAATATCTATTTAAGTATGTATTTAAAAATATATATGTACGTATATCAGTTTCTGGCAGCCATATTACAAGCTTTGCTTAGTTTGGGGTCAGATGACCGTGTGTGCAACAATGTCCCAGATATTTATTTTATTTATTTATTTGTGTTATAGGAAAACACTCCAAAGAGCCTTTCAACGTGAGTGAAAGGAGATCTACAGAACCACTACAGCTGATTCACTCCGACTTATGTGGAAAAATGGAACAGGATTCAATAGGAGGAGGTAAATACTTACTTACACAGCAAAGATCAGGTCTACGATACATTCAAAGATTTAAAAAAATTGGTGGAGAAGCAGACTGGGAAGAAAATTCTTAAATTTCAAAGTGACAATGGGACGGAAATGGAATATCAAATCTAACGGTATTGTTCATCAATTCACAGTGAGCTACACGACATCCCAAAACGGTGTTGCAGAACGCATTAACCGGTCTATCGTCGAGAAGGCGAGGACGATGCTGGCGGACTTAGACGATTTGGCTATTGGCTCCAAATCATTTTCTGAACATTTAGTCCTTTTAGACAGTAGACTGTGACACTAAGCTGAGAGACGCAAACTTGACGGTTAACATGTCTAAATGTGAATTTTGTAAACCAGAACTGAAATGTTTAGGATGCATAGTTTCTGAAAAGGGTTTAGCAACGGACCCGATTAAAGTCAAAGCAATTAAGGAATTTCCAACCCCGAAAACTGTCAAAGAACTTAGAAGCTTCTTAGGTCCGGCATTTTATTATTGACGTTTTATTGATAACTTTTCAGCAACGGCAAGACCAGTGTCCCGGCTTACCAGCTCCAAAGTGCAGTTTTTTTGGTCGAACAAGGCGGAGGAAGCGTTCCAGAAGTTTAAGGAAGCGTTGACTTCCACACCTGTGCTCGTGGCACCACACAGTAAAAATGACTCTAATAATGTACAAGATTTTAAAACTGATTTCAAAGTCGACGTAGATGAAAATAAAAAAAACAATTGATTTTTATCCTGATCCTCCGCATATGCTGAAACTTTTTCGCAATATTTTGGGGGCCAAAGGTGTGATTTTGAATAACAAGGGAGAAATAAAATGGAAATTTATAAAAAAATTGCATATTCTACTAAGATACAGAGGAATACTGCGCAAAGCACACATTGATATTTCTAAACAAATAATGAAGGGCAAGCTTGTGGCGCAAACCCTCAGTAGCTCTGTAGCTGACGCAATCGATTTTTATAGATGTGAACTTAAATTACCGGAATTTGAGAATTCTGCTCGTAAAACAGATTTGGTTGGGAAAAATAATATACCTGTATAATAAATAATATAAAGTAATAACCTGTTCGATATTTTGAACAGCATATGGCTTGAAAAAGCCTAATTAATTAAATAAGTTTGATTTTAAATGATATGCTAAATTATTTAAATAATTTGAAATTCCTAGGCGGTCCAAAAATCAATCAATTGAATAGAAAGGCTTCGATAATAGGTTTCAGTTGCAATATTAGCAGTCGTTTATTTCTGTATGAACGGTTTGTTGAAACAGGTTATTTAATATTTTTGCCTTCATACAAATTATGTCTCAAAAACCATCTTGAATCTTTTTTAGTGCCTATCAAGCAAAAGGAGGCTTCAATATCAACACTTCTCCCGTACAGTTTAAGGCAGCATACAAAATACTGGTCGTACATGGTGAGCTTAAACATGTTGCTAATGGAAACTGCACTATCTTAGAAAATATAGATATCTTAACATCCAACTCTAGTCTTACCGTGCTAAGAGATCCTATTGTAATGGAAGAATCTGAGAGCCATGAATTAAATTTGGATAATGTATCTTATGATCATGATAACCTTCCCGATCCTTGCAATATATCACAGAATACTCTAAATACGTAATTGCTTACATAGCAGAGTTTGCAGTAACAAAACTTTTAAACATTATAAAATGTGGTAATTGCCAGCAGAGCGCGATTGACACTTCTAAATCAATAGGGCGATTAATCAATCAAAAAAATAAGTAAAAACAAATTAATACAATTTAAGGAGTGGTGTTAAATCTATTAGATAATTTGCATGAACCGCATGTGATATTAATGGATAATGCCCCACACCACTTCGTCCAAAAAAACAAAGCTCCGACAACAGCTAACCGTAAAAGCGAAATAATAATTATCATGGTTGCAAAACAAAGGAGTAGAAACCAATGACTCGATGTTGAAGAAATAACTTTTACATTTGGTTGGATTACACAAACCCCGTACTCCCCCTTATGTCTTAGATGAAATTGCTTGAGAAAAGGGTCATACTGGAAACCATTAACTTGGGTCCAAATCAGTTCGATTGCGTTGTACTGGCAGTATGATATGGTGATATTAGAATTAATAAAGGAGATTCTCGACTTGTTGGACAAGTGGGATGACAAGGCCCCAGAAAAAGGTGGAAGGATTCACCACGAACTGGCACAGCGTTGGGAGAATATACTATCCCAAGGTTTAGATAAAGTAGAACGCCTGTTCTACTGTATGCAGGAACTATGAAAATTAAATGTGCCTTGGGACCGATTGGACATATTAACCCATACTGAAAAAGTTGTTTTTTTATCCTGAAAAACACCCCTGAACACTTCTATATAGTTGCTATTAACTAAGAACACCAAAGTGATTCAAAAACAACATTAATTTAAAATTGTCTTTTGTCTACACCCCCCTACACACCGCCTTAAAGGGTTAGAACAAAAGGAAATTAAAAGCCAGCAGACTTGCAATCAAAAAAAGGGTACGAAGACAAAGATAAAACTAGAAATACCGTAGTTGCAAGGTGTCTCCCTTGAGTATATACAAGTGTAAGCAAACACTCGGAAAGGCTGTTTGCAAAGCCATAAAATCTCTGCCTGAAAGCCATACAAAACAAGAAGTAGTTGTTCTAGACTAGAGTTAGCAAAGGAGACATTGCCAAAATGTGTTATCCAGAGACGTAGCTACCGCCGTATCAATTATACGTAGCCCGGGCCCCGAACGAGTCGAGTCACTTTGCCAATGAGATGCTGATTTATTAACAGCATATACAGCACTTAAGTTTATGATGAAACGATTGGACATGAACAATAGCACGATCGCGACGATCTTGCTAAATCACTCAGAATAAGAATAAAACAGCGAAGGCTGGTGGCGGCTCAATTCCACCTGAATCGAGGAGGGAAATATTTTCCGACAGCAATGTGGTCCCCACTTCCACGTTTAGTGATTCATACGACGCATTTACTGCGATATGTTTTTTTTCCACAAAATAATGGAAGACATTGTCTCGGAAACGAACCGGTACGCCCAAGACGTTGCGACGAAGATGGTGGGTGACAACTCCCTTCAGCCGCACAGTCGCATCGGTTTTTGGCGAGATACATCTATAAACGAGTTATATTTGTATTGCGCCATCGTGCTGGCGATGGGAGTTGTCGTAAATAATAGAATCAGTGACTACTGGAACGTTTCTAATGATATTTTCATCACTCCTGGTTTTAGGGTACTCATGACACTCAGGCGTTTCGAGCTGTTGAGCAAATGTTTACATTTTAACAACAATGCCAAGATGAGTGCGCTAGAACTAGATGCTTCTGAGGCGAAAATTTTCAAAATTCAACCCATCCTGACTCACCTCAATAGCAAATTTCAAGTTTTATATTATTTAGGCCAAAACATCGCCCTCGACGAATCCCTTTTGATGTGGAAATGTTGGCTAAATATAAGCCAACTAATTCCCAACAAGAAAGCCAAGATAGGAATAAAAAGTTATGAAGTTTGTGAGTCAACAACTGGATATTTATGGCGGATTGAGATGCACTCAAAAAAAAAGGTTCTGCAACAGCCTGATTTTGCGTCTAACCCAAGGTCTAGAAATGAAGGGCCACACGCTGTGGATGGACAACTTTTATGGCATATGCAAAAATGTTAAGCTGACCTGGCATTGTAACACTAAAGTCACTGATATCTACATATTGGACGGCCAACACACACCGCTACTTGGATTAGCAGAATGTGACGAATTTGGAATAATCAAATGGCACAATAAAGCACAAATTATGCAGGTGCAAATATCCAACAACACTCGACCGGAAGAGGAATACAAAGAAATGTTCAAAGGTCTAGGAACAATGCAAGGAGAATACCAAATTTAACTAAAAAAAGGTGCCAAACCCTATGCAGATCCAACACCCAGACATATCTCTCGCCCAACTCGACCCAAAGATGCCGAGGAATTAGCAGAACTCAACATCGGAAAAAGAGTGTTTCTGCACGATCAGAAGATATGGCACAGTCATGGATAAACGAAAAGAACCTCGCAGCTATATAATAACCACAGAAAAAGAAAGAAAAATGAGGAATAACAGAAAAACAATAATTGAAATACTCGACCAATCTCTACACAAGAGCCTATCGGTGAATACTCCATCCTCAGAGTTTAACATCCCGACTTCAGTCATTCTTTCGTTCTTGATGATTTTAACTCCTATTTCAGCGGCTCCGTTGCTTTGTGGAAAATACAACCTGATAGGCAGTGGATGCTCCACAAGGGTGATGATGTTGATATTTCAAATATTCATCATTTGCCAGAAAATGATGTCGAAAGCCATTGAAAATGATTTGAACAACGAACGAAGCGCCCTGTATCTATCTCTTTTCGATAATCCGCTGAACTCACGAGACGCGCTCCGTGTAACTTTTTGCTAAATAAACCAGTGTTAAAACTACGAAAGACGTTTAATTACAACAAAATTCCGAAATCCTGACGAGTCAATACGAGACCAATTAATTGAAAAATGCAACAACACGGAACTGAAAAGGAAGTTCCATAAGAAAGAATTATTAGACAAATTCAAATTGTTTATTTCACTACAAAGTAACAAGTTACTGAAAGTAGCAAAGATTTTTGAAATGGAGAAGCTTGTTAATGGAGTGACAATACAACCACATAAATATTGTATAGTCTATTGTTCTTACCCTATGTATGCCGCTCCATCGTTCCTTACTCTTTGGTCGATATCAAGTATGGCGAGACTAGATTTCTGTGTGTGCCGAAGAAATAAAACCTACGTTACTCCTAAACACTATTGCGCTCTTTATTTACTCTGCATGCCCTTACCTTATTAAAGCTTAAGTCTAATGCATTCAGGGATAGTACTTACAGGGGTAATACTTTACCTACAGAAACCCATGAAAATTAAGTAAATATTATAAAACCTAAAGGTGGAAAATGTTACAGATGTGGGTACACTTCATGCCCAACTATGAAAAAAAATTGTGAGAAGTGTGGACAAAAAAGTCATTGCAAAACCCAAGTTAAATCAGTTCACACCAGCGTTGCCGGCACGGGATATTTTTTACCGATTTCATATAATTTCGGCTATAAAAACGGGTAATAGTGCCTACCGGGTAATTTCGGGTAATCCGGTGACCTATATAGTATTAGTGCAAAATGGATGGGTATTTTCAGAGGTCAGGCGTAAGGCAAGAAACGACATTAAAAAATTATGTTCCTCAGGGGAAATTGGTTCTATTTAGTTAAAAATAAATGAAAAGAAACGAGTAGAAATTTATGAAAACAAAATTCATCCTGGATCAACATTCTAATCGGCCTATTATGTTCCCACTGCTGCTGCTGGCCTTCTCTGGGATGGATAGGCCCTAATCCACTGTGCTGGCCCAGTGCATATTGCTACCTACATGTCTTTGAACGTTTTTTGAAGTCCTTGAACATACCGGTTTCCTCACGATGTTTTTGTTCACCATTTATGAGCGATGGCATCTTTTATATAAGTACTAAATAAGTCATTGGTGCAGGGCCGAGAATCGACCGGGTGCCGTTAGATTGTGTGCGCACATGCTACAGCACAGCCACCATCGCTAGCATATAAAATTGCATGATAAAAATGGCTTGCTAACAAATTTAAACTTTTTAATCTTAACCATAAATGATGAAATACATATTGCTTTCTTGAGGCGGATTTTTTCAAAGTTAAAAAGAATATCTTACAGTTAGAGCACATAGTATTTCAAACATTATGATTTTTGTTGTGAATATCGGTTACATACGATTCGATTACATTCAACACGGGTCAAGTAACGAGGTCAGGCCGGCCAAATACCAACAGAATTTCCGTACAGAAAGAGCATAAATTGCGTCACGCATTTGAGCCAAGTGCAAACGGGCGATATCAAACAAGTATCCATCAGCAAAATCCATACTTTCCACTCGAAACATTATGACTGTATGAGTACGCCAAATAATATCGTAAAGGTACAGATGGATACTGATTCCATACAAACGTACCCACTTATGTATACTATCGGAATTATCAAACCCTACATCCATCGAGTTTCACTTTTTCAATATGTACATACGTTGTATTATAGTTTGAAATCTTAGTTTGCGCAGATGAGTTAAATTAATCCGTAGACGTCAAAAACTGAAACTGTGAGAGAGATAGGAGAAAATTTATACTTAAATAAGAGTAAAAGAGAGGGTGATAAAAATCCATAAACAAAAGAATTTTCATCTGCACAAGCTCTTAGGCACAAAAAAACATCTAATTGACGTACTGTGATCTGACAAATCTCCAAACAACGCGTGGCAAGTAGCAGGTTTTCCAAAGCTCCATAGAAGCCTCTTTTAGTTTTCACCACTTTACTATAGCATGACTTTGACTTGACCGTGACTTACTTTGCTTCACTCTGACTGTGACTGACTTGTTTGCCTACATTGCATCTAACTTTATACATTTAATACTTGACACTGGCAAATGCACATGAGTGCAACGCCAAAAACCTCACAGAGGAAAGAATGAAAAAAAATTACGCGCTAGGAAAACTTGTCACATCCCGTGTCACATCACTTAGATGGGTTTTAGGCCTTAAAAGACTAGAGCGGGACGGCGATACGATGAGCGTGATTTAATGTGAAATGTATCCGTTATAGTCAACATATGAACAACTTTTACTATTGGACCAACCCTAAAATCATGAAAAAAAAAACAGCTGATCCATACTTTTTGTCGAGTGTCAATGACCGTCTTCTATTAAACAGCAGATTTTTGTGGCGATTTCAGATTTGTTCACATAGTAAAAGTTTGTCATAATGATGGGTACTATGCCCCTTTCGACTTAGTACACCATTTCCGCGTAACCCTACTAACTATCACGACGCCATCCCGCCATGGGCGCTAGCACCGAGACCTTTACAAGGTGACGAGGTCCATGACGTCACCTGGCGGCGGCACGGTAGACGGACGGAAGTACCTCGCGAGTTCGTCGTATAGCTGCATCCTTGTCTGTCTCGCGTGCCACTCGCCGCCCGGCGCCGCGCTGTCCTCGTCGCGCCCCACCTCCCACGTGTCGGGCTCTGGTTCCGAAACCTCTTCGAACGGCTGGCTCGGCTCTAACGTATCTTCTGCGCCTAGTACCTGGGATGTTAGGAAATACAGGTAAAAACAGAGTACCTTTTCAATAAAAAAAAAATAGTGCGTGGAGTCCCTCCGCGCGGAAGAAGTTATACTTTAACAAGGAACCCTAAAATGATAACTAGGCAAAAATATCAACAATTTAAAAACATGCTTTTCTCGAGATTCGAACCTAGCTCCTTAGGCTTCTCAGTCCATTAGCGACACCATTACACTACCGGATCTGCTAGTCGCAGCGTGAAAAAAGGATACGCATTTCGCAACCATACGAGAGAGAAAAATTGCCCCTCCATGGTAGCGTTAAACGTTTAACGCAACCTTGTTGCAAGTCGCATAAGAAGTATAACTAACTACAAAAAAACTCTAAATGTAGTGAGAGATGAGCAGTCAAGTGGCTATATTGTCATTGGTTACAACTCAGCAGCACTGTCAACTAGATGTCAGAAAGGTACAAATACTGAATGTTGTATCTTCAGTATACATACAACAGCGAGTGCGTGCGCGAGGTCTACGGAGGCGGCGGCGCCGGCGCGGCGGCGCGCGAGGGCGCGCACGCGCTGTGGCGTCAGCGCGGGACATGCGCCCGCTAGCTCGCCGGGCGCTCCGACCTCGCCCGAGAACAGCACCGTCGCTAGCTTCTGGAACCGCGACACCTGCCGACAAATGCTCGCTCTACATCCACACAAATACAATCACAACACTATTTTGTGGAGTTAGAATGGTTTAAAGCCTGAAAAAATAATTCACCAGACCGTAAATCATTCTAGCCTCCTTGGAAATTGGATCAGATATTATAAGATATATTTATTACCCCTACATTGGATTCACATATTTCAAGTTCAGTAAAAATCTGTTCCCGCTCACGTTGGTTCCGGACACATTCCATCAGTACATGGTACACGTCTTCGGGCTGGTCGCACTCCTTACAGTTCGGTGACGATACCTTTCCCATCATTAATTAAAAAGCATTTAATGGGATGTGTCCAAGCAGACTTAAACTAGAATTAACAAAATTGCTCAAAGGCGGAAAAGAAGGCCTAAACTTATAGGGGCGACTAACGCAAGGGACCACTACACTACCTCAGCTTGGGCCGCCGATGTCGCCAGGAGAGTGAATTCAGACAACCTGGCACCCAGTGAGGGCTGTGCCTAGAATCCTTAGAACACTAGTTATGTGATAGTTCCGTCGCCGTAATTTTTATTGTGACGCGTCTGACCTGCGCTGTCTGTCTCTGTCTCGCACGGACCGTCAGAGCCAGACTTAACGCGTCACTATAAAACTAGTCTTAACCCACCTCGCCATCGAAGCAAATAGCACGGTCCACACTACAAATCATAATAGGCCTGTGTCCTAATGTTTCATTTATTACAAATAACAGGCATAGCGAAGGATATAACTAAATACAATTAGCTGATAAATTTCTGAGATATAAGCGTTTAAAGTTTCTGGTGAAGAGAGAAAGATATAGCATTTGTATGGCATGAAAGCCGTAAGCGCTCTCTGTCTAGCATGAAAGTAAAATACTGATAACTAATATATTATAAAACAAATTTTAATGTTGTTTTCGTTGTTGGGCTCTATTTATGAGGTTATATAAAAATAGGAAAAATAGGGCTATACCCACAGGTAGACCACCTCACGTAAAGAGGCTAGCGTAAAAAACACTACATTCTAACGAGCGTATATCTAATTATGAATATTCACCTGCTGCGGGTCCGCGTGGTCGGTGACTTCGTTGAGCTCGCTCCTCAGGTAGTGTAACGCGGCTAGTTGGTTGTCGGGGTCGCTGCAGAGCGCGCGGTAGGCCGCCTCGCGTATAGAGGCCTGCGCAGACCGCACGACCTCTGGCGCGGAAGGCCGCCGCAGCCGCAGCGACCACAGATCGTCAAGCCGCAGCCGCGGGCTGCTCGTCACGCCGGGATTGCCACCGAACAGGTAGTGTGTCTAGAAATCATATGATGGATGATATGATTTTTTTTTTGCTGTTAAGCGGGTACACGGGTATAGTAGCACGGTAGATTACTACTATCCTACTAAATACTAACTTTACCAATGTAGACAGCATTGGTAGAGTAGAGTACTATAATTTATGGAGTATGGTATAGTACTACATGGGTCGAGTAGCCAGTATTGTGCGGTAGATTAGAGTGGAGTATTTTTGTACTGTACCAATGCTGTCTACATTGGTATAGTTAGTAGTTAGTAGGATAGTAGTAATCTATTGTTCACTCTACCCGTGTACAGCAGGCTTTAGAACTTGTGCATCTGTTCTAGATGCACAAGTAGACTGATACTGTGTAAAAACTACGTCAGTTTCTATATTATAACTGCTACTAAGTTTATTTTCCCCCACATACACAGCATAGCAAATAGATACAAAACCCGATTTCGAGATTATGATTTCTGTTCACTTAATCACCTTGTTAAATGAGGTCACCGAGCTCAGTTAATATAATTGGGCGTTTATGGGGTATGAAAATTGGTTGGGTGGTGGTAAACACAAAAAAAAAACGACTAACCAGCGAAGTGATCCCAGCTGCGGTTTGCGAGTCAGAAACAAACGCAAACGCTCCAAGTAATATCCCCGTCGCGAATGTCATTGTTTAGTAGTTTTTTATTATTTTTATTAAATAATAGTCTTGCGATTATCCGCCAACTCGCCTGATGTTAAGTAATGATGTTGTCTACGTTAGAGCACGCTTGCCTAGAATAAACCGATTCACTCGCGATTTGAAGACACCCGATTGTAACTATCGGGGAACACTCATTCAGTCAGCGCATTCTACAGACTAGCAGTAACTTTAGCACCTGCGCGCTATGTCTCCTATTGCATATAATTATTATCACTGATGAATCTCTACATAGTATAAATTAAAGTCGCTTTCTGCGTCTGTCTGTCTGTCTGTATGGCAGCTAACTCCTCCTAAACCAGGCAGCGGATTTTGATGCGGTTTTCACCATCAGTTAGATACATTTTCAAGGAAGGTTTATGTATATAACTAGCGACCCGCCCCGGCTTCGCACGTAAATTACACCCGTGCGAAGCCGGGCGGGCGGGTCGCTAATGTTTTTTATATAAGTCATTGGTGCAGGGCCGTGGATCGAACCGGGTGCCGTTAGATTGTGTGCGCACATGCTACAGCACAGCCACCATCTCTAGCATATAAAATTGCATGATAAAAATGAAGGTCGCTAGTAATAAACAATAATCAATGCTTTTTAATTCTACTGCGACGGAATGTGTTGCGAGGCGTACAGTGGGCGGTACCTTGGTGAGGGGGTCGAAGACGAGCTGGTGCGCGAACCTGGGGCGCGGCTCGTGCGGCGCCGCGCTCTCGTTGCGGTACACGCACGCCCACGTCAGCCGCCGCAGCGAGAACACCCACAGCGTGTTGTACACGCCGCGCTCCTTCTCCTTGCTCATACCCTGGGAACAAACATAATACCATCATAGCCATGTGTCCTGATGTTTAATTTATTACAAATAACCGGCTTAGCGATGAATATAACTAAATTCATAACACATACTGAAAAAATAATTTAAATTGGCTGATAAATCTCTGAGATATGAGCGTTTAAAGTTTTTTTTCTTGTTTTTTTTTTTATTGGAAAACCATCAGCTTTTTACACCAAAATATACAATGGAAAAACGATGGGAAGCCAAGTACAGGTTCTCACGAGTAGATATAGATTATATAAGTTAAACTTGTGCAAACACAAAGAAAGGTTTAGGTAACAAAAAAATTATAGATAAAATAAAATAAGAATAAAAAGGTAGGCAATAATTAAAAATAAAATACACATAATATAAGCCCGACATTTTACGATTGTTGACAGTCTGCTAGGAAAAACTCACTGCTTAGTTGCCGCCTCGCCGAGGAAGCGCTGGTGCAAAATAGGACAAGGTCAGTGCGCTTGCTCAGTTTGTTGTTGTCGCTTGCTCGCCATAAATAAGAGTTCTGTCTATAATTTGTTGACACTAAAGGAATGTGTAATGGTTTATAGAATATGGTTGTCTTAAGAGGAACATTTAGTTTGATTTTACATGTGAGGTCTGGGCAATCAATGGTATTATTTGAAATGTTAAGAAGATATACGACGTCTGCGATTTTGCGTCTTTTTGAAAGAGGTAGAAGATGAAATTGTCTACAAAGGTTAAAGTACTTATCGGACGAGTAAGGAATTCGAATTTAGGTGGGGATAGAGAGGGGATGCTGTTTCCCTTTCTCGCAAAGCGTGCGCTAGTATAGCATTTGAATGGCGCACCTGAGGCGTGACGTCACGGCTCAGTATAGTGCGCTCTCATCTAGCATGAAATTAAAATGCTTATATCTTATTTATTTTTGAACTAATTTTAATTGTTGTGATTCTAATGATCTCTATTTATGATCAGCTTTTTTATGAGGTAATAAAAAAATATTAGTCATCACGCCTATTGCCTGGGAACAAGCATCTTCTATCTAGTAAAGCAGGAATCCCATACCGTCTGATTTTTCTACTCCTTCCCCCAACTGTCTTCCCGCCGAGCTTCAACATGAAGCGTTACAAAAAGGGTGTCTACAGCTACATCTGAGCAGAGCATCATCAAGTGTCGCAGGTGTAAACCCCAATTTGTAGCTTCTTTAAACTAATCTATTCATGACTTGTAGACACCCAGATTGTAACTATAGGGGAAAACGCATACCCAACAAATAAATTTTGATATACATAGTTATAATAATAACAAATATTTCGCGACATTTTTGCACACACGTTCATCTGACCCCAAACTAAGCAAAGCTTGTGATAAGGCTGCCAGATACTGATATATATATATATATAGTTTTAGTCGTAAATACTTGCTTAAATAGTTATTAACGACCAGATATAGAACAAACATAAATGTTCATCACATAAATGTTTGTCCTAGGTGGGAATCAAACCCACGCCCCCAAGCTCACAAGGCCAGTTCACTACCAACTGGACCAACGTGCTAACAGTTGTTGCACAGTACTCACCGAGAGTACGTACATCTCGTCGGTGTCGGGGTCGAGCGTGGCGCGCTGCGTGAAGCCGGCCTGCGGCGAGGGCGCAGCGCAGCCGAGGCACAGCGCGCGGCACTCGCCCGAGCCCACGTCCCACCACCACAGGTCCACGAGGTGCTCCTTGTTGCGCTGGCCCGCGAAGATGTACAGCCTGCGCGCCACCGGGTGGAACAGCATGGAGTGCGAGACGCGCGGCTGCGGCGCCGCCTGCGAGTGCCGGTCCGCCAGCAGCAGCTGCCACGACTCTGTGCGCACGTAGTACGCGTACAGACCCGAGTACTGCGGCGAGGCGCTCTCCTCGCTGCAACACACACATACAACACACACATAGAGTCTGTGGTCTCCTATAACCGCCATCGGCCGCTTACACCGCCGTACGCCGCGTCACGATGCTTACTATAGAAATGTTTTTTTTATATATTTTTTTTTATTTATTTACGGAAAACAAACAGCGTTAACAACATAAAACATAGTAAGAAAAATAAGAACGAACAAGCCTTAAAAGTTTTCACAAAAAAAAAAAGTTTTTTAAATCCAATAATAGGCTTGCGTTTGATCTGCAACTCGCCTGATGTTAAGCGATGATGCGGTCTACGGTGGAGCACGCTTGCCTAGTAGAAACCGATTCACTCGTGATTTGAAGACACCCAGATTGTAACTATCGGGGAACACCCATTCAGGCAGCGCATTCCACAGACATAATAGCAGTTCGCACAATAAAAGTGGAATCAAAGCGCTCCGTTCGGGTTTTCGGAATATCAACCATAAAGCGGTGTCGATTTTTTGTGCCCGCTCTGGCAGTCTGATAGAAAAATGGGCAGGAGGTTACTTCTCTTTTCTGTGATGGCAACCGTACCTAAGGAAACCTAGAGAAATAGGTGTTGTCACAGTGTAGTTGTAAGACATAGACATAATTTATTTGTGGCAAAAAAATACAATAACACAATATACATGGAAAATAAAAAAAAGGTACGAAATTAAAAAAAAGGTATAAAAATAAAATAAAATAAAGAAAGAAAGGTAGGTATATAAGGTAGGTAGGTACCTGTTAGCCGGCAGCACCCTGCCTCCGAACACGTATATGGTCTGCGTGTCTGCGTCGATGCACATCTGGTGGTCGAACACGAGCCGCGGGCCGCCCGCGGCCGCCGTGTCCGCGCACACGAGCTGCCACGTGTCGCCGCACACGTCGTACGAGTATAGGTCGCCCTGCACTCAACAATCACTAGCTCACTTTTATAATTGTATCACCGGGAACAAGCTACCGGACACATTACTTTTTATTCTTATTAAAAAGCTGATCTAACTGTTTAATTTATTACAAACTAGTGGTCCGCCCCGGCTCCGCACGGGTATAGTTATATAGCCTATTAAAATAGCCTATATTAATCAGTGATAATGTAGCATTCAAATGGTGAAAGAATTTTTAAAATCGGTCAAGTACTTTTAGAGCCAATTCGTTACTCGTTACCTCTTTATAATATTACTAGCGGTCCGCCCCAGCTTCGCACGGGTATAGATTATAGCCTATGTCACCCGGGGATAGTGTAGCTTCCCGTCAGTGAAAGAATTTTTCAAATCGGTTCAGTAGTTTCGGAGCCTATTCAATGCAAACAAACAAACAAACAAACAAACAAACAAACAATCAAATCTTTCCTCTTTATAATATTATAGTATAGAGTATAGATAACAGGCTTAGCGAAGGATGAAAAATTTGCTGATACGTTTATGAGATATAAGCGTTTAAAGTTTTTGGTGGCAATAAAGCGGATGTGATACACTTATAAATATCTTATTTATGTTTGAACAAATTTTAATTTGTTTCTCTATTTATCAAAACCTTTTTCAAAAGGAAATAAAAAAAAATTATTTATACATATTATGAAATAGTAATTGCACTCCTAGGTTTTTTCTTACTAAAATCAATATTTCCCTGATTTGTTTCGGAATGTAAAGTATCTTGACGATATCAGAATGGACCATATGTATGACAATGGCATCGACTCTTATGTTCTCTAAACTAAACTAAACAAATTTGACAGCTCTAAAATTGTTGCCATCCTTCACTCACATATTAAAATGAAAAGAGAGGCAGATAATTTTAGTCCTGTCAGATTGGTTTAGTTTAGTGAGTGGTATGACAGAATCGACGCCATTAGCTCGTCCAAAGATCCAACTTACCTTCATATTGCTGGGCACGCGCTGCGCGTTGTCCAAGTACCGTCCGAGGGTGTAGAGCCGGCGCTGTGTGGGATCGAAGACCATCTTGTGGCAGGAGCGCGGCGAGGGTCCGCCCACGAGGGAGCTGTGCCGGCAGAGCAGCCGCCACTGCTCCTCGCTCGTGGAATATGACCACAGGTCATCCAGGTCTTCTGTGCCGTTCCACCCGCCGAAAAGGTATAATGTGCCTAGCGGAAAAAACGTTTCTATAAATACGTCGACCGCATCATCGCTTAACATAAAGCGAGATGGCGGTCAAGCGTAAGCCTACTGTATAGTTAAAAAAGAAAAAAACAATTGCGTCCCAAGATTTGATTTATCCACACAGCAGGCCGTGGATAGTACAATGTTCTTTTTTAAACATAACTATGCAGTCCGTGGCTCCCGTATCATACTTTCCTTTATATACAAATACAAAATCATTTATTCGGGCATAATTTATGGTAAGCTATAGTAATGATCCCAGAGGCTCCCGAACTAGTCAGAGACTGTGTGACGGGAGCCAATGGCTTCTCTGATTAATGTATCAATTAATTATACCAAAACAGCAATATAACATTTTAAAATGAGGTAAAAAAGATTTAAAAGTAATTTAAAATTTTATGTTCGTGGATACCACACTGTCCACGTTCAAATTTCGCACCGAAGTTTGCTTTTACCGCATTGGTTGAGCTGGCAGCCAGCTAAAAAATTAGGCATTGGCGCATTCAGAATCGTCGCGAATAGGGAATATGCATGTGGTTTAAATATCGTTGAAACAATTTTTTTCTGAATCTTTATTGTTCTGACTTTATATTCTATAAAATATTTTTTTATTTAGTTGCATTATAATTGCTTAAAATATTAAATAAAAAGTGCAAAATATAAGAGGGAAATTCAAATTTGCGAAACGCTTCACCATTGGTCGAAACGAAACGTGACGTCAAAAGCCACAACATCTTCTTTATCGGCGTCGATATTCATACAATTTTAGTAGTGTTTGATAGAAAAATAGTTTTATGTTGAGTTTCTTTAATTGTTTTCCATTAGATAGTGTAATTTTAGCATTCTCGTGAAACTCGGAATCTTTAGGACGATGAATGAGACTGGTTTTGTCAAAGTAGGCACCGTAGAAGTCTCGCCTAGGGCGCTGGTAGTGCTAAAACCGGCACTGGTACAGAGTGCATAATATTAAATAGGAACAAAACACACTTCTGACTAAATCACACCATGCTATCAAAATATCACATATTTACATTAAAATGAATTACACAACAATGCAAACATGATGTTGGAGATATTTCATATCTTCTCATAACCATTACACCATTGTTTACGTATTTTCGCATCTCTTGGAATGGGGAAAAAACACTTATCGGGTGTATTTCTAGTAGTGTTTGTACACTTTGGCACAAGACAATACCAATAAAAATGGTTTTTAGGGTTCCGTACCTCAAAAGGAAATAACGGAACCCTTATAGGATCACTTCGTTGTCCGTCTGTCTGTCCGTCTGTGTGTCTGTCCGTCTGCCAAGACCCTTTTTCTCAAGAACGCGTAAAGGTATCAAGTTAAAATTTACACTAAATACTTGGGTTTACGGTTTCTTTCGGCTGTAAAAAAATTAAAGTTGTAAGTCAACGCAATCAAAAGATATGAACGTAGTCGCATATTTTGCGATATTACAGGGGAATCAAAACCTATAGGGTACTTCCCGTTGACCTAGAATCATTAATTTTGGCAAGAGGCAAGATCTTACAGCACATATAAAGTAATAAATCTGAAAGTTGTTAATTTGAAGTTATATCCTAAAAATAAATATTGGTTTAGAATTACAAACTTACATTTTGTAGTTGTTATGTATCGAAGAACCTTAATATCAACTACAAAGTTAAGTTTGTCTTTCAATATTTCAACTTCAGTTAGTTTTTTTTTTGGACTCATGCTCTCTAGACGTTTCCGCCCAACGGAACCCTCAGAGCACGAGTCCTACTTGTACTTGTCCGGTTTTTTTAGCTTCTTCCATGGTCTGAATATCTATAAAACTGAAAATTTGTGTGAAATAACTGTATTTTCTATAGTAAACAAACACAGAGCGTGGCTTATGACGTCATCCAAAGCCCGCGAAAAATTGCGGCGTTCATACAGCTCAAATTTATTCGACGTTTTTAATATTTAAAAAAAAATTAATTTGAGCATTTCCAACTGTAATTATATTTTTTACTATGATATAACGATGTTAACAGTTGATTAAAAATATAAAAAAAACACATGCATATTCCCTATTGGGGTTTGTGACAGTTAAGTGGTCAACAAGCGCAAACGGCAAGTCAATATGCAACATGGCTGCCCAGACTGACTCCAATCATCATAATCAGCCTATCATGTTCCCACTGATGGGACACAGGCCTTTTGACAGAGATAGTATGGGCCCTAATCCACCATGCCGGCCCAGTGCATGTTGGGGAATGTCATATGTCTTTGAACTTTTAAGGTTCATGGACATACCGGTTTCCTTACGTTTTCCTTCACCGTTATTAATCGCTATCGACCTGACTCCAATAATACAACAAACTCAGTAAGAACTCTAAAGCTTTGGCCAAACCAACGCGTTCAGCTCGCGTCCGCGGTGGCGATTACGCCGCGGCCAATCAGAAGACATCGATGCGTCTTCTGATTGGCCGCGGCGTGATCACCACCACGCACGCCACCGTGGACGCGAGCTGAACGCGTTGGTTTGGCCAAGGCTTTAGGTCCGCTCTGTTTATCCCGTGGCCACAGTATCCGTACCAGTAGCGGAGTCGACGACGAGCTGGTGTCCGCCGCGCGGGCCCGGCTTGCCGCAGCACCCGGCCGGCCCGCACGCCGCGTCACTCGGCTCCGGCGACGAGCCGCTATCCTGTACAACAATACAATGTACTTTAGCATTTTAGCCTGAGTGTCAACTGACAGGTTGCAATTTTACTATGGAAACTGACGTGGTGTTCGAGTTAATTATACGGGAGGCGGAGCCATGGCCGCACTCATGAAGACCGCCGAATGCGGTTCAAACTATAATCGGAATAACCGGCTTAATCTAACGTAGCTCGGGTATATTATAAACAAAATCTCAATAACTTCAGAACAATCTCATCATCATCATCATCATCATTTCAGTCATAGGACGTCCACTGCTGGACATAGGCCTCCCCCATTTATCTCCAAAAGGACCGGTTGGAAGTGCCCTGCATCCAGCTTTTCCCCGTGGTCTCTTTTCGTCCATCTTGTGAGTCAGAACATCCTAATAGCATCTTATTTAAACTTTCTCTCACCCTTACCTATTATAGTAGGTACCTACACAAGTAGAATGAATAGAAGAAAGTTATTTAACCCCGTGACGCATATATGATCCCTGATGCATTATGGATCGTTGTACGATACACGTACAGTCTCTGGGAGAAGATTTTGTTAGTGGACTGTATGAGGTGCATCCAGAACGATCAGGTAATGAAACGGACAACTATCCCTGCAAGCTGACGAAGGTAAAAAGGAAAACTTCACCAACCTTAAATCCACGATCGCCCATACGGCTTCAGCAGCAATCTCGGTCTTATGTGGCACAGCCAGGGCACGGCCACTGACTGCACTGGTGAAATATTGTTCTCCAATGTTCTTTGTGAGCTCACAGCACTGAGTTACGAACCCAGAGGTTCTAAAGGAATGTCCTGGATGGTGGTGATTTCTGCGCACGCGCCGCGAAAGTAGGTACGCAACGTGCGTCCCAAGCGAATCGCTATGACGGAATGGCTTCTACCGATCAACGATAGAAAATAAAAGAATTGATGAAGTTATTTTCCATCTACCCTCTTTTGCTTGTTGGGATCGAACATACCGCCCACCGAATTCAACATGATTGAATTCCTAAATAATGTAGGATGTAGCAATCCTCAAAGGAGAGTTAAAACCAAACTTAATAAATTTGGGAAGCTTATATTAGCAGGCTGAACCCAGCAAATAATAACTAGGTGAACCTATAATATATGTAAAGTGTATATTTTAAACATAAATAGAAAATAATGTATGTAAATAATTATAACTACTGGCGTATAAACTTCTTACATCATTAATAGTTAATTTGCATATGGTAATGGGCAAATTTTATTAACAGGTCGTTTAATTAGACCATTTTTTGTCCTTAGGGTGACAACGCGGACAATTTTGTCAACGCCTTCATGTGTCGCTTCAATTCTACCTAGCGGCCATTGTAATGGTCGAGTTAAATTTGATTTTAGTAAAACTAAATCACCAACCTTTAAGTTGGGAGGTGAAGAAAACCACTTCGCTCTCTGCTGAAGAGTGTGAAGGTAATCATCAGACCATCGTTTCCAGAATGATTGTGAAACCTTCTGAATTAATTGCCAACGTGACAATCTATTCATAGGCACGTCCTCAAACTCATATTCCGGAACAGCAACTAGACTTCGACCTATCAGAAAATGACCTGCCGTTAACACTTCAAACTCGTTAGGGTTGTCTGATAGGGAACACAAAGGGCGCGAGTTGAGCACGGCTTCAACTCTGCAAAATACCGTTGACAGCTCTTCAAACGTAAGAGCTGTATCACCTACAGCGCGGACAAGCAAATGCTTACATTGCTTTATCCCGCTCTCCCATACCCCTCCCATAGAGGCGGCATTCGGAGGATTTTTTCGCCACTCTATTTGGCGAGCCGTTAATCCACCAAGAATTTCATCTCGAGTATCTTTGTCATTCCAGAATTTTGCTACTTCCTTAAGGTGCTTAGCAGCAGCTACGAAGTTCGTTCCGCAGTCTGAATACATACACGACGGGATTCCTCGTCGTGCCACGAAACGATCAAGCGCAGCTAAGAAACAATCGCATGATAATTGGGAAAGTACTTCGCAAAAAACAGATTTGCTCGAAAAACATATAAATAAACACAAGTACGCCTTGTGTACCTTCGCGTTACGACGTAAGCATTCTTTTACAAAGAAGGGTCCGCCTAAATCGCATCCAACATGTTCAAAAACCTTGTTAGGCATGAGACGAGGGGCGGGTAATGTACCCATTTCCGGTTGTAACGCGGTAGGTTGGCATTTGAAACAAATTTTACATTTCGATAACACGGATCGAATAATTCTACGAGCACTAACAAGCCAATAGTTTTTACATAAAATGCCCTGTAACGTACGAGGACCTACATGTAAATATTTTACATGGAAATAACTAATCAATAGCATGCTCGTATAACATTTAGGTAGCAACACCGGGTGCTTCGTATTATACGGTAGGTCGGCTTGCACAAGTCGACCCCCCACCCTGAGGAAATTGTGAGAGTCCACGAAAGGTGACAACTTTCGTAGCGAGGCCACAAAATTTCCTTTTTTCAGGGATGAGATCTCTGAACCAAAATGATTCGCTTGAAGAACACTAATTATAGTGTCGTGAGCTTTCTTGAGCTCAGAGGTTCTCAGAGGTCCTACAGACCGCTCTGAAAGATTGCATCGCAGGTTAGTTACAAACCTGTGACACCACGAGATTACGCGCTGTAATCTATTAAATGAAGAGAACTTTTCGAAAGTTTCTTCGAGGTCGTTTCTGTCATCAAATGAATTAAATGCAAACGTTGCACTATTTGATTTGAGCTCGGAAACCATAAACTCTCTATTTACGTAAAATGACTCGATAGGCCATTTATCTCGATCGTCGCTCAGCCACGCAGGACCCTGCATCCACTCCGCAGCGACCTCTATGAAGCGAGCCGGCAGTACACCACGCGAGCACATATCAGCTGATCCGTTGTTATGAGTTCTTACGTGGAACCAGGAACTGGGTGGAACCACAGCTGTTATTCGACTAACACGGTTAGCCACAAACGTTTTTAGCATGTAAGGTTGAGTCTGGATCCACTCTAGAACGTTCTTCGAATCGCTGAGAGCGACGATTGAGTAATTTACGGTTGTCAAGTTTCGTACGACAAATCTAACAAGTTTACTGAGCAGCACGGCTGCCTCCAATTCAAGTCTCGGTATTGACAATACAGGGTTTAACGGCGCGACTTTTGACTTACTAGTCAACAGCCTGACCTTGACATTACCTGCTATATCTACGCTGCGAAGGTACAAACACGACGCATAACCACGAGTCGACGCATCACAAAACGCTATCAGTTGCACATCACAGAAGTTAGGTATCAAAACATGACGCTCGAAACGTAATTCAGATAAGAGCGGCAAGTCGGCGATGAATTGATTCCACTGCGAGCACGGCTCGGGCGGTAATTGATCATCCCAGTCAACCCCTAACTTCCAAAGATCTTGCATAATGCATTTTGCAACAAACGTGCAAGGTGAGATAAACCCCACGGAATCGAAAATACTCGCGAGCAGTTTTAAAACAGATCGTTTGGTTTGTTTTGTGTCAGTCATGTTGTAATTAAAGGCAAAACTATCGCAGGCAGGTAGCCATGTCAAACCTAAAACCTTGAGAGATGACGATAACGTATCGTCCTGAAAGTTGATAGCTGAAACCTGATCCGATTGCATTCTATCTAGCAAGTCCGGACAGTTGCTAGCCCACTTCCTTAATTCTAGCCCACCACTTTTAAGAAGTGATAATAAATCATCTTGCAACTTGCAAGCTTGTTCCTTTGACTGGCAAGACCATAAAAGGTCATCTACATAGAACCCTTGCGTGACAACCCTAGCGGCTTCAGAGCGAGAACTTTCAGCGCGAGATAACTCGTCCGCAGCTAGCTGATGCAACGTGCGTACAGCTATATACGGCGCACTACGGAGCCCGTAGGTATTCGTTTTAAGTTCATAGGTGCGCACCGGCTCCGTCGGAGATTCACGCCACAGAATATGTTGATACTTCCTGTCGGCAGGGTCGATTAACACGGCTCGAAACATCTTGGACACATCCGCGGTAAAACATACGTCAAACAATCGAAAATTCATAATAATTTTCAGTAAATCTTGAAGTAGTTTCCCGCCAGTCAAGAGTGCATCGTTGAGAGAAATGCCGTTTCTGACCCAGGCCGAGCCATCGTAAACAACACGCAGAGGCGTACTAAGTGAAGACGGACGCAGAACACAATGGTGCGGAATAAAATACGCAGAAGGTTCAGAACCTTGGTACAACTCCATGTGACCGAGGGATTCATATTCTCGCATAAATTCTACATAGGCCTTTTGAAGGTCTGGAGACCGAGCGAGACGACGCTCGACTTGGTTAAGACGCTTCAACGCCACGTCATAGGAATCACCGAGAGGTGCGTGGTCGGGATTTAATAAAATCGGAGAAACGTAACGACCAGTTTCATCGCGATAATGTTTTTCTAAATATATTTTATCCGCTAATTCGTCTAACGGGTTCATCGGAACTTCGCACGGCAAAGCTTCCGTCTCCCAAAACTGTTTGAGAGTTTCATTTAAATTGTCACTTTCTAAAGTGAACGAGGTGTGTAGTGATGTCGCACACGGTACTACATCACTAGTGCTAGGGGAAGGCATCCCTAGTCTTCCGGTTACTACAAAACCGAATACGCTCCCTAACGCAACTGGCATATCACAATTTATTATGTACTTCTTCCCGTCATAAATGTACGGAAACAAGTCACCGGATAAAATTATATCAATCGGCGCTTTCTGGTAAAAACACGGGTCGGCTAACTGCAGACTTTTAAATTCATTAACTACCTTATCCGGTATAGGTACGGTTGGCAAATCAGAGGTAATTTTAGGTAAAATCACTGCATCGATATTTAACGTAGGTGTCGTGCTATGACGCGGCTGAATGGCACACGAAACCATTCCGTGATTTTTCACGAATTCGCCTCCGAGTCCGAAAATATTATACGGACATTTATTTGCAGACAGTCCCAGTCGTTGATAACAATCCATCGAAATAAAACTCGATTGTGCTCCCGAATCAATTAAAACTCGACAAGGTTGATAATTACCGAACGCATCTACACAATTCACAACAGCAGTCCCTAGTATAACGGCATAGTTAGTCGTCGATGACGTCACATGACAGGTATTGTAGATAACAGCGGGCTTATCTACCTCGCACGGCGAAGTGGCCGGCGCGGCTGGAATCGGATTTGATGCCTGTTGCTTATTGACGCTGACATCCTTGTGCAATAGTAAATGATGAGATAATTGGCAAATCAAACATTTAAAGTTACTTTTACACGAACTTGCAAAATGGTTTTGTTTCAAACAGTTGCGGCACAACTTTATTTCATTAGCACGGCTAATGCGTTGATCGATTGACAATTTACGAAATTGATCACATCGGAAAATCATATGATCTCCTCCACAATGTAAACACCTAAGCTTGGGACTGGTCGAAGAAGCGTGAGAGTAATTTCTCGAACTACCTTGTTTCGTATCGCCCTGTTGGCGTTTGTTTTGTTGTACATTCACAGTAGAATTAAAATATGACGTAGAATGATCCAAAACTTTTATATGATTCTGAACAAACGTGATAAGTTCATCAAATGTAGGTATTGACTTCTGATCTAATTTTTGTTCAAAACATTTCCGTGTTTGTGGGTCCAACGCCCGCAATGCAATATGACACATTATGTAACTATTCAAGTCACTAATTTTTAACGATTGAATCGCTTTATATGAGTGATCAAAGTTCTCAATAAACTGGTTCAGATGAGTAGAAGACTCCTTTGTCAGCGGTGAAAAGTTTAACATTTTATCAATGTACCTACCAACCAATAATCTATCATCCTTGTATTTCTCGATCAAACTTTGCCAAACTAGATCGTAATTTTTGGCGGTAATCGGAACACTTTTAACAATATTTAAGGCGGATCCCTTCACACATGACAATAAATAATGGAATTTTTCTATCTTCGGAATATGAGGGTGATCGTGAACCATTGAACAAAACGTCTCATAAAAGGTTGTGAAATTCTCAGAATTCGAATCAAACGTAAACAACTCAAGTTTAGGTAAGCGAGGCTTCGATTCCACAGAGCGCGAAGTGTTCTCGCTCTTATTGTTATTGGGTTTCGGTTTACATTGGTTTTCACATAACTTTACACGGAAATAAAGATCATCAAAACTTTTCAATTCATGACATCTAAGAGTTGATTTTGGATCTGATTCAAGTTCCTTTTGGAATATTTCAAATATTAATTTTTCAAATGAACTGCGTAAATCAGTTATTTCAGACACGTGCATCAAAAATAATTGTGTAGTTTCGGGATCGGATAAATCACGGGACATATCGTAAACTACTTGCATTTGTTGAAACATCCGTTGTTTTCGATGAATTAACACGGTTAACTCATTCGACATTGTTGCAACGGTTTCATCCTTCTTTTCTATAGATGGCGGCGCCATCTTGTGAATGACACACGAAGCGGTTAACGAAACTAAATATCAAGATTTTAACGAAAATAACTTATATTTTATGCAAATAAACTATGCAATACATAAATAAATACTTGTACGACAAGATTATATGTGTATAGTGTGAAATATATATAAGTACCAGAGCTGATTGGGAAATATATATAATATGACACGCCGCGTGTAGAACGTCTACCACGCGCATGAAATACTAAAATGTAAATATAAAGTGAATTGGCACGGCCAATATGTAAGGCAAGTTAAGAACGTCTTAACAAAAAATAATTACGCACGGCGATAATTACGTGAGGTGATCTGACACGGTCAGAAGTACTTTTATAGTAACAGAACGTCTGCACTATAAAACCTATGAATTACGAACTCAAAGGCGAGGTGAATAACCAAAGTTATTATTTCTGGTTTTAGTCCCACTGAGGATTGTATTCCGGTTTAATCCAGGTATTATATTGAGTTAAGGATTTAATCCGGTTACGAAGTGACCAAAAAAGATTTAATCCAGGTATTAAATTAATTTAAGTTAAAATCCGGTTACGAAGTGACCAAAAAAGATTGTACGATACACGTACAGTCTCTGGGAGAAGATTTTGTTAGTGGACTGTATGAGGTGCATCCAGAACGATCAGGTAATGAAACGGACAACTATCCCTGCAAGCTGACGAAGGTAAAAAGGAAAACTTCACCAACCTTAAATCCACGATCGCCCATACGGCTTCAGCAGCAATCTCGGTCTTATGTGGCACAGCCAGGGCACGGCCACTGACTGCACTGGTGAAATATTGTTCTCCAATGTTCTTTGTGAGCTCACAGCACTGAGTTACGAACCCAGAGGTTCTAAAGGAATGTCCTGGATGGTGGTGATTTCTGCGCACGCGCCGCGAAAGTAGGTACGCAACGTGCGTCCCAAGCGAATCGCTATGACGGAATGGCTTCTACCGATCAACGATAGAAAATAAAAGAATTGATGAAGTTATTTTCCATCTACCCTCTTTTGCTTGTTGGGATCGAACAATCGTACTACCAATGATTTAGCCACTTCCCCTTGCATGCTCTGTTTAAGAAATTGATCAACTTTATTATAGTTATGTGATTTTTAACAGATTATTTATCGTGGTAAGGTTGTGGATGGAGCTCCCGATATTTCGGCGCAGTTACAACCTTACCACGGTAAATATCCCGTTAGTAATCATATAACTGCAGTGAAAAACCGTAATAGTTTAAAACAAAGTACTTGTACTACGTCTGACTGTTTATTTTATCAATACCATTCAATATCAAAATGTCATTATCATAATAATATGAAACAATCATCTGTTAGACACATCGAGATACAATACATATAGTCACAATCGTACCAACAAAATGTCTGAACCAAAACTCGGCGCACGCTACGAATTGCGCAGACTTTTTGGTTAGTTACAAGGCAACCGCAATCCGACTACAACGCCGCGCGATGCCAGAGCTACGATGACATAGCGGACAACTAATGTTGAACACTATGCAAGCGACATAACGTCTAAATTGGAGTAAATGTGGCATTGTGAACTATATAATTGATACGATGTATGTACAACTAGCTGCGCCCCGCGGTTTCACCCGCGTAGTGATGAAAAATAGTGATGATGATGATGAAAAGTAGCCTATGTCACCAGTACCGGCGTTAGGGTAGGGCCTGGTTGGGCGACCGCCCAGGGCGCCAGATAAAAGGGGCACTCTCTGGCTCTTGACCTATACCCGCGCAAAAAATCAGGTCGATCCGTTGTTCCGTTGCAGCGTGAAAGAGGAACAAACATCCATACATCCATAAATACAAACTTTCGCGTTTATAATATTAGTAGGATGACGCTCGGACGTTTTTAACTGTTTTCACTGAGAGATTGTGACTCTATAGGAATTGTATTTTGATGGTTAGACACTGTTAGAGCAAATTTTCCCATTGGGACAAGTTGTTTGGGAAAATAATAGTGTGCGGAATAGTGATAGAGCACAGTCATCAGCTCTTGCTCAAGCAATACAGTTTAATTTATAAATTGATAAGAAAAATATTTCACAAAATAATGCGAAAATGGTTTCAGTGAGAGTATATTATTTTGTAGTATTACTTGTAGGTGTGTTTCAATACCAAACAGGAAACCTGATGTTTCCCAATCTAAAACTATAGTATCAAGAATATTCTAATTTTAAGCGTGGCGGTAATGGTGGTAATGGCGCAAATGAATCGTACGTGCTCCATCATAGACTGCATCTTCAGTTGACTTCAGGCGAGTAAGCGGTCAAACGCAAGTCTACAAATTAAAAAAAAACGCGGCGTCTGTCGCAACAAATAGGCAACCCCTACATCGTGATATGTACAGCAAATTTCTATGACACATCAAGCGGCGTGAAATCGACTCCGTGCGAAGTTTGTCATTATGTAATTCTCCTGTACGCAGCACGCTATAAGGTCCTTAAATTCAAATTCCTAAAGTGATAACGTACTCCGAGATGGCAACACTAATCTAAACATTCATGTAGTTGAGACAAAGCTGCTATCTCGGTTTGCCCGGCTGTACACTCTCGGCGACGCTGCCTGAGACTGTATAGTTCGTGGACAACGCTTTTAAAAGTTTATCAACAACAATGAAACGTTATTTTTATTATTTGTTTTAGCTTGGTGCGCGCTTTAGTAAATCGTCCGTTGTTGAGTTTGATTTTGCCAGCCATATACGCGCTCCTAGCCGGCGCTAGTCAGGTTTGCCGTTGACGGACATGTCAAGGAGGCCGATATAAACCGTCCGTACTATACTAGTCTCGTACTGACAGCATACTGCCGGCCTAAGAATTGGGTGTGTTTCTAATGGCATAGTCAATGTTTACTTTCTAGGATTAAGACGGTTAGCGCTGGGTGCAGAGAACTCCACGAGCAAAATTCCAGAGAAAGAACGGCAAGGTATCATAGTGTATCAAGACTTGGAGGACAATGTCACGCGCACTATTAACCTGAATACGTCGCCCTTGTATAAAGCTCTGACTAAAGACACCAACAAATACAAACTTTATACAAAGTATGTTCTTATACCTGTAACATCATGCTAATGAATATCGTCTCATATTTCATATTATGAAAACTCGGTTTCCATGTCCGTAGATATATCTTAACTTTTACATTTCAGAGGTAACCTAGATCCGCAGAAATTATACAAAAACAGTCTCGCTTCCATCACGGTTTCGTCCTACAACAGAGCAGATCAGACAGTATTTATAGTGCATGGGTGGAATGGCAACTGGAATAGCAAACTCAACCCAACAATCAGAGATGGTAAGCTTGGTGATTACGATTACCAGTCCGTGTTCTGATTGCGAAGGCTTCTAAAGTACAATTAGTGTGTTCTGATTGCGGACACATTCAAAGTACAATCAGTCTGTGTTATGATTGCGAACGCTTTCAAATTACAATTAGTCTGTGTTCTGTTGCGAACGGTTTCAAAGTACAATCAGTCTTTCAAAACCATCGATTTCTTTTATATTCCGATATAGAAATGCGAATAAAACAAGAAATCAATTGCGATCCGCGAGTTATACACTACGTTTAGTGAGGAAGACGTTATTTTTGCAGCTTTTCTGGGCGCGATATTTGCGAATATAATAGTAGTGGATTGGAGCTCGGTGGCCTCGAGAGACTACGCGACGGCGACGGCGTCCGTGCCTCGAGTTGGGAGGTTCCTGGGTCAGTTCCTGCAGTTCCTGAACATCAAGGCGGGCGCTTCATACAGCACCATGCACTTAGTGGGGTTTGGCCTGGGGGCGCATATCGTTGGTAATGCGGCCAAGTACTTGCAACCGAGCGGCCGGGTAGCGCGTATCACTGGTGAGATCAATCACATCTTCTATTTTAAAAGTGTTGCTCTAATCGGTGGAATGGCCTTCGAAGTCCCCGATATTCAGCCAGCATTTTTACTTCTTTGTTTGACATGGCGTTCACTTTCACATCACGTCACACACTAATATTATAAATGAGATAGTAACTCTAAGGAAGTGTTCGTCTAAGAGACATCTCTAGCAACTTCTATGCTACCAACAAGTACCTTGTTCATGGCTATTGAGTATCGAAGGCAGTCAAAAATACTTGACAAGTGTTCGAAAAATTCTATGGATGCATAATGTTAATTCGATGTGTGGACAACTAAATTTATGTGGATGTCTGAATGAACCACAGGACTGGACCCTACTGGGCTAAGCTGGGGTCACAACACGAAACGGCTCAAAGCGGGGGATGCAGTGTATGTGGAAGCAATACACACTGACGGCAATCTGCTTGGAACTATCTCCCGGTCTGGGGACGTGGACTTTTACCCTAACGGTGGGACATTGCAGCCAGGTAAATTAAGCAACTTCACACAATTTCGAAATTATAAAAAAAATATACTGATATGTATGGTAAAAGTTATTTGCTATTTTTGAGGTGTCTTTAGGAGACCTAGCATCTAGGTATATGTAGGTATTGTAGTAAAACAACTGATTGAGAGTTAACCGTTGAATGTCTTTATTCAAATTAATAAGCTATATTTATAATATGGAAAGGTGCTCTCTCGCTCGCACTGCCGTCTCCTTCGCTCTTCGCACCACATAAATATACAGGCGGCGCTCAGGCTCTTGCATTCCAGCGGCGGCCGGCGCGGTGTGTGCATGTTGCACAAACGAATGTGAACAGCCCTGGTGCTACATAGTTCCTCCCCTAGCGAAAGCGTACCGGAGCAGTCACAATGCGCCCACTTCTGGTTGTCTTTAAAATCGACTTAGGTGACGTTGCGGTGACTTGATGTGGAGAGGTAGCTTGCTGTGGTGTAGAATGCGAGGTAGGTCGATGCGTCGTAGTTACCGGTAAGTCCTCTGACGTATCTTCATTCAGTATGTAGGCCGGCTTAAGGCGATCGATCGATATAGTAGGTGAGCGACGATCTGGTAACTGTAGAACGAAAGTCTTGTTGTTTCGTTGCAGGACTTTATAGGGACCATCGTAGGGTGCTTGTAGCGGTTTCTTGACTGCGTCGTTTCTCACAAACACATGTGAGCACGTTTGTAAGTCTTGATGCACGAAGATAGGTCGCAGATTGCTGTGCGCTTTGGTAGGTATGCGTGGTTTCACGGAGTGGATGGTAGCACGCAGTTTACTGACATAGTCGTAGTTCATTTCCTGCTCGTCTGTTGTAGACGTTGTGAAAAAATCGCTCGGCAGACGCAGGCTGTGACCGTAAGTTAATTCGGCGGCGCTCACACCAGTGTCAGTGCGAGTAGCAGCGCGGAGACCCAGTAAGACCGTAGGTAGCTCGTCGATCCACGTTGTCTGTTTAGATAGACGAGTCTTGAGTGCAGCCTTGAGTGAACGGTGCCATCTTTCGATTAAACCATTAGCCTGGGCATGGTATGGTGAGCTTTGAGTCCGCTTGATTCCCATTGTTTTCATTAGCCTGGCGAATAGTTGCGACGTAAAACATCTGCCTTGGTCAGTAGTCAGATTTTGTGGCAGACCGTAGCGGGTAATCCAGTGCTCGTAGACAATCTTTGCGACGGACTCTGCCGATGTATCGTCGGTTGGTATTGCTTCTGGCCACCGCGTTACTCGATCGATCATTGTGACGAGATATCGATGACCTTGTGGTGACGTAGCAATCGGGCCGACGATATCGACGTGAAGATGCTGAAATCTTCCCGACGTTGGTGGAAATGTTGAAACTGGGCTTAACGTGTGCCGCTGTACTTTGCTTCTTTGGCATTCCAGGCAATGCTTCGCCCATTTGCCTACGTCGACGTTCATAGATGGCCAGAAGAAGCGCTGAGACATAAGCTTGCGTGTTGTTCGAACTCCTGGATGGCTTAACCCGTGCACGGCGTCAAATGCAGTTCGCCGAAACAGCTGTGGCAGATAGGGTCGGATATGCGATGTTGATGTTTCACAGTAGATCGCCGTTTGCGCGTCAGGCAAGGTAACCGGTTTTATGGTCAAGTTGCTCTGCTGTGCGAGTTTTTGTATGACAGTATTGTCCTTCTTTTGTTCTTCGGCGATCTTGTGGTAGTCAAGTGACGTCATAATGCTGTCAACTTGTATGCGACTCAGTGCGTCGGCAACGACGTTAGCACTAGCGCTGACATGACGTAGATCAGTTGTGAACTCGCTGATGAAAATGAGCTGTCGTGCGCGGCGAGGTGTTTCTGATGCTGATGGTGACTTGTTGAATACGTAGGTCAGCGGCTTGTGATCAGTGTACACGATAAGATTTCGTCCTTCGAACATTTTCCTGAAGTGCTGAATTGACATGTAGATAGCGAGTAGTTCTCGGTCAAATGTGCTGTAGTTGCGCTGCGCATCGGAAAACTTCTTTGAAAAATATCCAAGCGGTTGCCATTTCTTATCTATATACTGCTGAAGAGCTGCACCAGCGCATTTATCGGAAGCGTCAGTGAAAATCGCAAGCGGAGCGTTATGGGACGGATGCGCGAGCAAAGCTGCGTTTTGAATTGCAACTTTGCAAGCTTCAAATGCTTCGGCGGCCTCGTTATTCCAGTCGATCTTGGTTCTGTCTCTTTTCTTCACATTGTGCAGGTAAGCATGTAGAGGTGCTTGAATTTCTGCCGCTTTAGGGATGTGTTCTCGATAGAAATTCAACATTCCGAGGAAACGCCTGAGCTCTTCAATCGTAATCGGTCTTGGATAGCTGCTGATTGCTGTGACTTTTTCAGTAGGGGGCTTAATTCCTTCTTTGCCCACTGAGAAACCTAGGAATATAACCTCCGATTTTCCCAGTACGCATTTTGACGGGTTAATGGTGATACCGTTGTCTTCTAGTCTTCTCAGTACTGTGCGTAGATGTTCTCTATGCGAAGTCTCATTTTGACTAGCCAGTAGCACATCATCGATAAAAACGTAAGCGTAGTCTAGGCCCCGTAGTACTTCGTGAATAAACCGCTGAAAAGTCTGGCCGGCGTTCTTCAAACCTGGGCACATTCTTGGAAATTCGAAAAGGCCCATCGGTGTTATAATTGCTGTCTTCTGGATGTCTTCTTCCCTCACGCTGACTTGTTGGTAAGCGCGATTCAAGTCTAGGGTGCTGAACACGTTCTTTTGAGCCAGTTGAAAAGTAAAATCCTTGATTCTAGGTATTGGGTACCGGTCTGGTACTGTAACGGCGTTTAAGCGTCTATAGTCACCACATACGCGTAGGTCTCCATTCTTCTTTGGCACGATGTGTAGGGGAGATGACCAGGGACTTTTGCTTGGACGGCATAGACCCTGTTCAATCATGTTCTCGAACTCTTTCTTGACGTGCTCATATCGATGCGGTGCTATAGGCCGGGCGCGTGAGTGAATAGGCGGCCCAGTTGTTTCTAGGAAATGTTCTACGTTGTGTTTTGGACTTAGCTTCATAGAAGTTAATCTTGTAGTTCCGGGAAATTCCGCCAGGATATCGTGATAGGATTGTTGATTGTCGATACTGCGTATTGATTCGTCGAAGAATTAGTAGAAGTAGAAGATTGAAGCCCTGGTGCTACATGTCTTATACAATAACTGAAGTTGATTACTAGCCACTTCCAAAAATTCTTGGAATTTCTTTTTACATGACAACAAATCTTTTTTTTTCTTTTCCTATAGCAATAATGATTAAGGTTGTTTAAGTAATTAAATTAAATTAATTAAATTTAATTAAAGTAATTAAGTTCCTTTGCTGTCCTTTAAAAATTCCGCCCTGTACAATGAAATCAGAAATACTGTCGGGAACGGGTGGATGCGAATAGCGACAGACCGGGGAGAGTGGCATAAACAAAGGGAGGCCTATACCCAGCAGTGGGTCACTCAGGGCTGATGATGATAATGATGTTAGTTAATTTTTTTAATTTAATTCTGTTTTCTTTTCATTATGTATTTATTGTATCCTCAGTGTTCATTCTTAGATATTATTCTTACTATATTTCTATCCGTGATGACCTGTAACTGGCTTTGTGTATCTATTTAAGTTTATTTATAAGACATTTGAAACCCAGCTGTTGGTCGTCCTTTTAAGCAAAAAAATAATTAAATAATTAATAAAATGATGATAATGAAATGGTTTGCATGCAGGTTGTTTATCAAATGTGAGCGATTCGTGCAGCCACACGCGATCGTGGCAGCTGTTCGCCGCGACCATCGAGCTCAACCACCTGGTGGGGCGGCGGTGTGCTACCGACGGCGCGCTTGGCTTGAATATGTGCTTTCACGACTACCTACCCATGGGCAATGACGACTTGATAAAGAACGCGTAAGGACTAACACCACATACTGCTTCTGTTTTTGTATAAGTTGAGACGACTGATAACGATAACGATAAAAAACTGATAACGAGACTGGAGGTCGGGTAATTTTTAGGGTTCCGTAACCAAAGGGTGTAAACGGGACCCTATTACTAATTATATTATTTATACATGTCGGCGCGTTGAAGTTTCAGCACTCGGACGCAACTACCATCGGATAGTTTTTAAGGCTTAGATTATGTAGGTAGGCGTCACCTAGTTTTGTTTTGGTGGACTAGTGATGGAGGTGGCGCCATCACTGGTGTAACGCTGCAGTAACTTACTCTGCTGAAGTTCGTTGTGAAATTGAGTCGTTGACAACCAATCAGAGTTTAGCAAGTTGGTATACCGTCCGGCAGAGGCGCTAGTGAGGGCGCGCGGACACGCGTCGGTGACGTGAGGCTCGGTGGAGCTCACTTTACTGTGTGCTTTGAATTGGGACTGTCGGAGGCTCGGTGGAGCTCACTTTGCTTTGGGTTGTAAATTTTGACTGTTGGATTGGCGGAGGGTGGTAGCGTTCGTTACGAAGCGGAACACCAAGGGAATTTTCAAGTAATTTGATATTGTAATTAGTAATCATAGCGCTTCGAAATAAAAACTGTGTCAATTTACGTGCGATGTCTCATTCTCCTTGGCCGCTATACTCACGCCATAGAACCAAGAATAATCTGATGAAGATCGGCCATCGATCAACCACCGGCGCCCCCGCTCCTCGCAACGCTCGCACCGACATACATATACACTTGTAAAAAAAACTGAAACTATTTTTCCCTTGTATGAAAAGTATAAAAATGACTCGACCTCCAGGAGTCCCTTAATAAGAATAGTTTACTTATAAATGCCCTCATCTCACATTAACTTTCATATATTATTATATTTAATGCATCTCTTCTACATAACTAAATAACTCAATAAAAACTAAATTTTTTACTTATTTTTAATTGGTGAGGCATAATTATGTTCAGTAGTGGGCGTCTTATGGCTGAAGATGATGATGAAACTTTTTTTTCAGGAGTGGCGTGTACAGACTTGCTACCAGTGGTAATTATCCTTACCCTCAGTTTTTCTAATATAAATTTCAGCTACATAAATGCAAGCTGAATCCAATAGTAACAATAACAAGTAAAATGTATGTCTGTAGTCTCAATTAATAAAAATTTATTTACTCAAATATGCTGTTTTATTTACTTGGATATTTGTTATAAAAAAGCATTTATGGATGAACGTGAAAATGTTGGCCTTGAATTGTAGCCGAGACCAGCATACGCAAGTCCATAAATGCTCAATTGCTGCCAAGGTAGTTATGCTGTTGTATAGTACTTTTTGGAAATATTGCATTGATACTTATACAGCTTTTAGAATGGTCACTGAATGTTCCTTATATAATATATTTTGTAGTGTTAAGGGCGTCACATTCAATTAGTGAACCGAATAAATTAATTAATTAATTAATACAACTGACAAAAAAATTGGGGTAAATTCACATTTCATTAAAAATGTTGCCTAGCAATTACATTAATGAAAAAAAAAAACAGGTGGCTATGGCTAGTACTGTAAGTCAATCATAGGACATCACAAAATACCCGCTGTTCTCGCCGGACTCACCCGAACTTCTCAGTCAGCTCGTGACCACGGCCATTGTAACATGATCGAAACCTATTTTTGGACGCAAACCTGAAAAGGTACCTATTTTTACCTAAATAAAATAATACGTGAAGTCCCGATAAACATTTAAAACATGTGTTAAAATCGCGAAAGTTAAAAAATTACAAGTCTAACTGTTTTCGTAGTGTTAGCTTGTATTTTGTTTGGTTAATAAAGGCACTTGCTCTATAAAATAATAAGGATATTCTAGCATTACCACCAACATTTTCACATTTGTCAATAAATGTTTATGTTGCCGGCTGCTGCAGTAATGTATTAAAAGTAGGTATTTTGTATTTTGTCTTTGGATGACAGTATAGCTACTCGTAGTATGCAAGTACGTACAGAATGCGGTCGCAGGTCGCGGTCGGCAGAGTGCAGGTCCAGCGGCGGCGCGGGCGCATCGCCCCCGGCGCCGAGCCGCGCCTCCACGCCGGCCGAGCACGGAGACATCTGCCGCCAGGCCGTCGCATATGGCTGCCATGATAGGTACCATTCTAGCTCACCCTCTACCAACAACGGAAAAACCTAAACTTCCTATGGGTCTATAAACACTAAACCTAGATTTATAGTTCATACGTGGGCTCAATGTTGAATAAATCATTGAGAGTGCATAAAGGCAACGACGATATTATTACTATCGCGGGTCGAACTTGGACTTGATTAGCACAGGACCGAGGCAAATGGCATAGCAAGAGGGAGGCCTATACCCAGCAGTGGGATAAGGAAGGCTGTGGATGATGAAAGGCAACGAAACATCAAAAAATTAAGTGATAATCCCCAATCTGTCTATACTTTAAGGTTATTAAGAATATTTACGGGATATTTACCGTGGTAAGGTTGTGGAATGAGCTCCCGATATTTCGGCGCAGTTACATGCACGTTAACACCACACATACATGTCATATAACTTTAGTGAACAACCGTGATAGTTTAAAACAGTGTTTTATCTATATTTTATTTAAAAATCAATTGACATGCATTAGTCTCGCAAAAATTCGAAAATGGTTTGACCAAGATGTTTTTTTTTTGTCTGGAAGCCAATTATGTGAATTGACGATATAAATCTATGGTAGATGTTACCATCGGCAGCTTCCTGAAATATCTCCTCAGCCATCTTGTAGTCTCTGTTCTCAACAAGTGCATTCCACAGCCTCGCCTGGACTGCTCCCTCGAGTTTCACACCGCTCTCGCGCGATAGGGCTTCAAACGCGTCCTTGTACCGACGCCGTCGTAAGTGTTTTAGAAGAAGCCGTACTGCTTCTTCCTCTTTACGCTGAAAGATCATAGAGATAGATATAAGTAGGGAAGGATATAAAGTTAGGTCTTCATAATATAGGCAAGTATAACTTGTTAACTTCTTTCTAATTCTACATGATTTCTACTTTACAATGCACGGAAAACATGAAGTAAAACTTTGAATTAGATAGATGGTGCAAGAAAATTTATATCATATTTTTTTTCTAAATCGGTCACAAGATAGTCATACATTTAAAATTACACCTTCACAAAAATTTGTATTAATTATCTTTTTTTTAGGTAGCTGTGGTATTTTTTCTGCCACTATTTTACACCTTGGGTTACATTATTGGAGTTTTAGTAAGGATCCCTATTTAAAAAAAAATAATAATATAGCTTATGTCACCTAGGATAGTGTAGCTTCCCAACAGTGAAAGAATTTTTAAAATCAGTTCAGTAGTTTCGGGGCCTATTCAATGCAAATAAACAAACAAACAATCAAATCTTTCCTCTTTATAATATTAGTATAAGTATATAGTACTTATATAATATATAATTTATTTACATATAAACTATTATCTATATTTATAAAAGGGAAATACTGACTTTCACTCGCTGACTTAATTCACAAAATCTCGGCTACTTGAGGGAGGTAGATTCCTTATAGGGAATAGACATCCGCAATAGAAAGATTTTACGTCGGGGACGAATTAAACGAGACAAAACAGGGGTCCAAAATGTATATGAAAGACTAGATGTACAAAATCGCGGAAAACAGCTAGTACTAGTACTTATATAAACTTTAATTGAAAACAAAGCTTTATTCTTAGCTATAAACTGATAATAGCTCTTGTTATTATTAAAATAAAAATCCAACAAAGAAGATATAATAGTGTTTACAATAATCAGTTTTGATGAGGTTAATACTCTTTAACTTTTCTTTCTTTAATGTAGATAGAAAGATCAATATTTTTGCTAAGAATTTGAAAAATAATACAATATTATGCATTTTTTTAAAGGATGTTTGATTAAGGTTATTACATTTTATGTTTTAGCCAGTATTATAAAAAAAATCTTAATTACACATTATAAAAAAAAAATTGGCCATGTGGCAAAGTACCAAGAATACTGTTTGAATTCATATGTTAAATGGCCAAAGGCATACTCGGAGTGAGGAAGGCAGGTAACAAAACTTTTGATACTAGTAACCTAAGGAGTTTGCCTCATAAGATTTATCAACTTTTTTATTGCTAAGTGCGTTTTAAATCGATTTTTATTTAATCACTAGTAGGCCGCCCCTGCTTCGCACGGGTGAAGCCAGGATATATAGCCTATGTCAACCGGGGATAGTGCAGCATCCCAACAGTGAAAGAATTTTTCAAATTGGTTCAGTAGTTTCGGAGCCTATTCATGCAAACAAACAAACAAACAAACAATCAAATCTTTCCTCTTTATAATATTAGTATAGATAAATAGCTGTTTCTCCCCGGGTATGTCTTTAAACTGCAACCAGACCACCGGAGGATGGGCACCAGCATCCTATAAGTGCACGTTGAATGTACTGCGGCCCCAAGCCGCCTGAAAGTGTGGGAATTATGGCAACACCCCTCTCTAAGAGGGTGGCGGTGGGGTTCAGCAGTGTATGTTTATTGTTTCACACGGTTGCACCTGCTTTCCTAAGAAAACCTGTTATTTTGTCCGAAATAAGACCCCATGCGTTAATTCAGGGTACAAACTACTTGCATGCTACATACCAAATTTCATCCATATCCGTTCAGCCGTTATGAAGTTAGGACAAACATACAATCGTACAGATGCACACAAACTATTGCATTCATAATAGTGAGAAGAGATGGTTTATTTGACTACCTTGCATGACGTAACTATGGAAATATTTGAAAAAAATTCATTCATATTAATAATTATGTACTATGGCAAAATTCCATTATTTACCTACCAAATTAATCGTCTCCAATGCATTAGTAACAAATTCTTCTTGATTCTTTCCCATCAATTCCACATACCATATTGTGTAGTTGTATGCTGGGCCCCAAGACTGCAATGGCACTATTTTGAGGTATGTAATTGGCAGATAGAGACCCTCCTGGGTTTTGTGTCGTAATCTAAAAAACTCTGCCGTACTGTCGTTTTTTAGCCCGCTGCAAATTAAAAACATACAAAAGGTTTTTAAATTATGCTAGGTACCCAATTTGAGTTGAGTTTTTATTGCATTGTGTTGTGGATGTAGTATTAAGCTATTTGGAATTTTTATATTTAAGGCTTGTATTTTATTGTGCTGTTTTTCATTTTTAGGGTTCCGTACCCAAAGGATAAAAATGGGACCCTATAACTGAGCCTATGCTGTCTGGCTGTCTGTCTATCCGTCCTACCTTTTAACGACTGTATCTTTTGAACTGTAATAGATAGCAAGTTGAAATTTTCATATAATACGAAATGTTACGGCGGATTAACTAAGAAATAATAAAAAAGTCAAAAAGTAAAAACGAAAGGGCCCCCATACCACTAACATCTTTTTTTAACATGTTTTTGTATTAGCTCTAATGTAAGAATGGTAATACGTTCAAGCGTCAAACTTGTCATAATTATAGAACACACTATAAAGAGTCTAAAGTATTGAGTATTGAGTATTGTGTTGTTGTGAGTGAAAACCACGTCAGTTTCAATAATAAAGTCTAAAGTATAACAATAAATAATGGTCAAGTGCGAGTCTGTAATAAATTTCTGTTCATTACCAAGTTAAATAATGTAGGGCGCGGTCGGTACTTAGATGGGCGTGATGTTGTATTTTTGGACAATTTTTTGTATATTGTGATGATATGGAACCCTGTTTATGGCCAGTTTATTACAAACAAATAAGCTCATTTGTATTTTTTTTAAAGTTCGCAATGTAATGCTTATTACATAACCAGCTAACGCTAGAGATCAACAGGCAACCTGCGCACGCACTCGCAGTCAGTTTCGTGTGCACGCTCGCGCACTTTTTTACTAATGCGGTGCATTGACCCCGAGTTTTGTACGCTTTACATTGCTGGTTTGCAAAATACTAAAGCACTAAAACAACAAACACATGACAAATGAATATTGTATATATGTATTTGATTGTGTTTAGATAGTATAATAATAGCGTTTCAGCTTCAGAATTACTTTTATAAGTCAGGTTTGAATATAAATTGACATCAGCTCAGCCGTCCTTTCCACAGCTTGCCTTCAACCATTGGCTTCTTCCAGCTGTATGGAAATAACACTAGTATTACAGATGCGAAATTTTGTGTGTAAGTATTTAAGTCTGTATGTTTGTTCCCCCTTAACTCCGTAGCTGCTGAACAAATTTGGATGAAATTAGGTATTGGAATAGCTTATAGTCTGGATTCATCATCACACACTCAGTTAACTGTAAATAGTAATTAGATAAGTAATCAAATGTACACTAATTAATTGACCGGAAGATAAGTTCTTAGTTTATTGTTTTGTGAAACAAACAGCCATTTTATAACCTGTATTTTTTTAATGTTTCTGTTAGAATAGAAGGAGAGACCAGGAGGCACAGCTAGTAGCACTATGATGGTACTAAAACAACAGGAGGTACTTGTACTCATCATTATGAATACCTGTTACTATGGGACCAGCCCTGAAATCACAAAACAATTACAGGTCCATAGAAAAATGTCATGCACACCCAAAAAAGATATTATTATGGAAAGCCAACAGCTGATTAATTTTTCTAGATTTCAGGGTTAGTCTCATTATAAAAGTTAGCCATAGGTAACTCAATAGATATTTGAGAGCTGCAGAGCAGATATCTGAGAGCTCAGCTCACGGATCACACACTCGAGTCAGATCCGTGATCTGACTCACAGATCAGCTCACCTCTCAATCAACTCGGTACCACCTGTATGGTTAGTGTTCTCTCTCTCTCTCTCTAACGCGCTATCTATCGCTCTTTTTTGTCACGCACGCTCGGAGTTACATCAGTCAGTTCGGCTCTTTTCACTTTTTCGTGTGACAGTTTTTTTTAGACAAACATGTGATCTGCATCTTTGAATCAGTTCATAGACATGGCTAATAAAAGTGGTTCGTTATGATGAATTGATGACGTCCTTTTGCCACATTCAGTGTTAACCCGCCCATTTAATGGCAAATAAGTGGGTAGGCTTGTGACAATTTATACTTACGCAGATAACAATAAACCCAGGTTAGTCTCTTCAGTGCCTCCCAGCACTAGGAACTTCTTGAGGTTACTGACATGAGCTTTGATGAACTTTCCAAACTTTATGGTCTCCACAATGCTTGGGGATTTCAGCTTCAGCATGATAAACTGAGACTGAGTGGAGCTGTCGGTGAACCAGCGCGAAAGTTGGTCCACTGGATTGTTCACCATAATGTTACTAAAATCATATATTAAGAGATACATTGTCGAATCCCATTTCAATATAGAAATACACAACATCAAACCATTGCTTTTTTACTTTTGATAAGTAATAGCAGATTATTTTTAGAGTAACGCAGCTCAAAATACCGGGAAGTCCATTATTGAAATCCGAAACCGATATACAGAAAGTCAGTACTTACTCTGGTATGTAGTTAGCAGAATAACTGGAAAATTTATGTACTGTGTATTTCAACACAACACTTTCTTGTTTTTCATCCATATTTACGTATTTTGAAGAAAATTTGTTGCAATTAAAATAATAAGTCTTGCTTCAATCGTGCTTCAGAACTTCGCAGCAAAGAGCTTCGCAGATAATTTATATATTTTTCAATTTTGACAACCAGCAATTACTGACATGACATTGACAAGATGGGCGAGTGTAGGTTCCGATCCGAATCACAGCAATAGTGCTAAGCGCTAATTGACGCCTACAGCGCCAACCTCCAACGAGCATTTCAAGTCTTTTAGCCCCAGAAGAAATAAATATACGGAAGTACAGTAATCCTACAGCATCCCCTTTAGCACCTAAGGGGGTCCTTTGGTCGTACGATTGATCATCTCGTTTGCAGTTGTCTGCCGCCCGGAACCCAATATTAAAATGTGCTTTTGTAGAAATCACAGATAGAAATAGTAAGAATATGTCAGTGTGTGCAAATGTGCAATACGTGCATGTGCATTACCTCGCCCCGTCAGTTTTTGGCAGACTTTTTTCGGTACTATCTCAAGTTTAAGGTAAATCCAAACTATAATATAAAATAAAATAAATAAATAAATATCTGGGAAATTTTTGCACACACGGTCATCTGACCCCAAACTAAGCAAAGCTTGTAATATGGCTGCCAGAAACTGATATACGTACATATTATATATTTTTAAATACATACATATAATTATTATTATCAAAGATTAAGACAGAAGGGCGAAGGCCGAGGCGCCCGCCCGGGCGCGTGCGCATTTGTATGGTCATAAACTAAGTATCATAATAGACAGAGCCATGCGGCGTTGCCGCTCCGACGTTCATTATGTCAACACACTGTCATGTTTCTCTTTTTGTTACACGGATCGTTACGTAGAGTACACGAGAGAGCTATTGTAAGATTGGCAGGGCCGGATTTAGGGGAGGGCAACCGGGGCGAAAGCCCCAGGGCCTCCACAAACGGGGGGCCCCCACAATAAAAAAATTGTTTACTTTATTTGGAAAATAATTTGGGGCGAGGGGGCCTCCGCTCCTTTGTGGCCCCGAGGCCTCTGGACCTCTAAATCCGGCCCTGAAGATTGGCAACCTCGCACTCGGTGTCCAGTTTTGACCGACTAGTAGGCCATTACATTGCGACGCGTCATACATAATAGTTAAATTAAACAGAAATATAGCTGTAAAGACTGAATACTCTTTTACATAGTGACATTATGTCGTGTTGTGCTGTGTTTTGTCCATCAAGAACAACTAAAGGAAGAGTAAAAGATCCAGAATTATCATTTCACACGTAAGTCTTTTGTAGCATTTATTACGTAAAATAACCAGTTTCAAAGCAAAATATTCATTTCACTTAAAAAATATACATCTTATTCGTCATAGTTATTACTATCGCGTAGTGATAAATAGTTATAAATTAAAGCTTTAATTTAAGACAATTAGATGCATTGTTTTACGTATTCCTGCTAGTGATGTACCACTGCACATTTCAAACTTCGTCGATATTATGATCGACATTTAACTCCATTATTGGCCGTAAGTTAAGTTCTTAGTTTATTGTTAAGTTTTTAAAGGGCTGTGGATTTTATTGAATAAATAAAATAAAATAAAGCGTCAAACTTAGCATGATTATAGTACACACTCTAAACCCTCTAAATTATAACAACAAATAATGGACAAGTGCGAGTCGATGGCAAATTCAATTCAATTCAATTCATTTATTCCAATATTTATAATTATACATTTTTTTACCTAACATTTTTAACAAGTCTAAAATTAACATTTATAAATAAGTACCTCTCTGTAGGTGTCTCGTAAGCAGACACCTAAATTACTGTTTATTACCAAGTTAAGTAACGTATTCGGTTAAATGGACGACCTTTTTTTTATAAATTTGTACCAAATTGTACATTGTAATAAATTTGTAGTAAATTGTATTTTGTAATAAATTTGAAGTAAATTTTATATTGTAATTTGTAAAAAAAATTAAATTTGTATAAAAACATTTTAAAACACTACATTTGTGTACCTTTTAATCGATATATCTGCACTAGCAGTCACTTCCCTACTCACGCACACTCAAGCAGTTCTAGATACGCACACCAACATAAAATTACCACTCTGCCAAAGCATTCGCGCTATCCATTGTGATACCTAGATTCATGTGTATGTATGGTCTTAGGCGGGTGCGCCGGGTGCGGTGGGTGAAACTACCCTGTGTCACCTGAGTGAATGTGTTATGTGAGGTCAGCCTCACATAACACATTCACACAGTTTTCGACGAAAGTAAAGAGCCTCATATCATATAATTTTTTTCTCTTTTGCTCAAAACAAAAATGTTTCCTATACATAATGTTTCCTATATGTATTCGTACATAATGCAATATTTAGGTAGGTAAGTAAAACTTAGCTGGGAGAGCAATTAAATAGTACTTATGTAGTTATGTAATCATATATTTTATTAATAAGTTAGTCGTTATTTCTACGAAGTGCAGTTTTCTGTTGCTTCTAGGTTATTTATTTTGTTACTGATGTATCAATAACACAAAATACACGTGATTAATTATTATTAATGAGAATTTAATAATAAACACGTACACAAATAAAATCAGCCAAGTGCAAGTCGAGCTCCCGCACTGAGGGTTCCGTACAAAACAAAAAGTTGTGAAAAAAGGTAATATCACGCTTAGGCGTTCACCCATCCAAGTACCGACTGCGCCTAGGGTTGCCACCTTTTTTTAAAGCAAATAGAGTATATTTAATTTTTTAGGCTAAAAAAAGTACAACATCTGAAAATAAAGTACTATTTATTTACCAAACTATTTCTCTTCCATACATATTTTTTGATGCTTCAACAACAACAGCAACATTCAACAAATATTTGTTACAACACAAACTCTAACAAGTCGAGGAAATAAAAACAACAGTAGCGAAAAAAAATTACAAGTTGATATGAATTGATATTGACATTGACTTCCATAGGCGGGAACTTGTAATTGGCCTAGTCTCCTAATTGTTTTTGTTTACCTATACTATTTGGCTGTAAGTTTCCCTAAAAATGCAAAAAAATAAATAAAAAAATTGACGTTTTAGGTTACCTACGTTCCAAAGCAGTCCGTTCTGTTACACGTAAAAAATAAAAGTCTATTTAAATAATCTTCACAGGTAAAAATAAAGTATTTTTACGTACTTTACTGCCCTCATAAAGTATAAAGTACGTTAGGCCAAAATAGAGTACAATAATTTATTATAAAGTACGGGTGGCAACCCTAACTGCGCCCTACGTTGCATAACTTGGTAATGGACAGAAAATTGTTACCGACTGACACTTGGACATTATTAATTAATTGTAGTTATAGTACTTTAGTTAAGAGTGTGCAGTACGGCCTAGTCTAGTACCATAATCATGCCGAGTCTGACACTAAACTTGTACGTATTACTGTTTTTTACATCACAATAAATACAAAAATGGGGTCCCCATTTTTGTATTTACTGTAGTTTTTATCTACTACTATCTTAGCCTACGCTGTCTGTCCGTCCGTCTGTCTGTCCTACCTATCGGCTGTATCTTTCAAAACATAATAGCCAGTTGAAATTTTCACATGATATGTAATGTTACAGCGGATTGAGTAACAAGTAAGAAAAATGATATAAAGTAGAAATGAAAGGGGGGTGGGTCCCCATAATGTAAAAACAGTAATACTTACAAGCGTCAAACTTAACATAATTATAATACACACTCTAAAATATAACAACAAATAATAAAAAATCACTAATTGCGAGTCGGTGACAAGTTTCTGTTCATTAGTTCCAAGTTATAACTGGTAATTTCGTTATTGAATTTTGTGGTGGTATGGAACCCTCAGTGCGCGAGCCTGACTCGCACTTGGCTGGTTTATTACTATTTTACTTTATTATTATTTCTTAGTTATCCTCTGTAACATTACATATTATATTCTGTGATAATTTCAAATGGCTACCTTATCTCTTACGTTTCGAATGATACAGCTGTTAAAAGGTGAAATAGACGAACAGACAGACAATGCGTTGGCTTAGCTTAGTAAAAACATACTGGAGCAATATAGTAAAAAAAATTGGGAGATTTTTTTTAAAATTTATTTTTTATAAATTCTTTTGTCTCTGAGCAACCTTATCATCAACGTTCCTAAAATGAGGTAAACTATCAACATTGATATTAAACGGTGAACACAATTAAACTCGTAGGTAGTAGCACCCACACCATCAGTCTGTAAACATTTACTCAATTGACCTTCACCTTTTGTGTTGGTTTTACTTATGTGTAGTTTAACTGTTGGACTGGATTCAACGTCAACATTCGCTATTGTGTACATCATGTTATTTAATAGAACACATTATAACTAAATATTTTCTAAGTGCTTATGTATATCCGCTTCAATATTCATTTTGTTGCAGAGATTAAATGATTCAACATGGCCACAAAAAATAATGTTTCTATTGTTGTTTTCATCTGTGTATTGCTAAAACAAAGCAAAATCTCTTATTCTGAAACAACAAAGTGTACAACAGAAAATGTGAATGTGACAGTAGATATGTTACGTATTTTGGTAAAAGATATATCTCCAGAATTACAACATGGAAAAGCAAAAGGAGAAGCTGGAAAAATAGGTGTGATTGGGGGTTCAGTTGAATATACAGGAGCACCTTATTTTGCAGCAATGTCAGCGTTGAAGGTATATAATTACTTTTTTGTAGCTGATTAATTTATCACCATTTTTATACACTGCTATAACTTTCAGATGTAAGTACTAATTCTAATAATTTATTTGATTACCAGAATGGAGCGGATTTAGTATACGTGATTACTACTGAAAGTGCAGCACCAGTTATTAAGAGTTACAGCCCTGACTTAATAGTTTACCCATATTTCAATTTAAAGGAAGCTTCTAAAATAAGTACTTTATTACCAAAAATGGATGTAGTGGTAATTGGGCCAGGATTAGGGCGAGAAGATAATGCTGTAAAATTGACTGAAGATATAATTAAAACTTGTAAAACTCTGGGTAAACCCTTAGTTATTGATGCTGATGGATTATACGTCGTTTCTAAAAATCCAGGAATCATAAAAGATTATCCTAGCCCTGGGGTCATAATGACTCCCAACAAGCGAGAAGCTATTAAATTACAGGATGCTGTGTCTAATAATAATAGTTTTTGGGGTGAAAATATATCTATTTTAGTAAAAGGCGAAAAAGACCAATTTTACTCGAGCTCACCTATTTATAATTGGTCATCATCAGAAGAAGGAACTGGACGTCGAGCAGCAGGTCAAGGAGATATTTTATCAGGTTCTTTAGGCACGGTGTTTGGTTGGGCTATTAAATATAATAATTATTGTGACTATTATCATCATGACAGAATTGCTCAAAGTGTGGCTGCATTTTACAGTGCTAGATTAACAAGACTATGTAATTCTCAAGCATATAAGATTTACGGACGAAGTATGACAGCTTCGGATATGCTCGGGCAAATTTACAAAGTGTTGAAAGAGGTGTTTTAATAAATCTCCAGTAATAATATCACATCTCGCCAGATCGCCACAAGATACAAATGTGTCCTAAATTCTAGGAATGATCTCAGTTCAGATGCCACCAGTTCACCTATTTTGCGTGACTGTAGCCTATCTTAATTCAGTTCAATCTCTGTCGTCTTGGTCTTAGACTCTTGGTAAGCGTTTTCTTGCCGGTTTTGGCACATTGTTATTTTTCTAATACATATAAAGCTTTATGTATATTTGATAAAAAGATTTAAATATCTTTGAAATATGTATTTTAAGTTTTATATCTTCAGATGCCACACTACACAAAATGTTACCTAATCTATGTAAGTATATTTTATTGACTGCCATTTATAAAAGTACTTCGAAAAAATCAGTTTTAATGTTAAACCTCTATTGGTGCGCCTTGGAAGTAAAACCGACTCGTATGCCGTGATGGCAAACATCATTACGCTCTCTTATGCCATCATGTTTCACATCTGCCAGGGATCCTATGACGGCCAACTTTTTTAAATACAAACGACGCATTACTTATTCTAAATAATCTACATTCTAATAAATTATAATTATTATTTAACTATTATGTTTTGTTTTGCAATAAACATTTGGTATTTTATTTCGCTTTTTTGATTTGTTTGTTTTTAACTAACTGAACCATGTTATTCGGTTTTTGCCGGTTTTTGTTATGTTTGTTATGTTATGGTTTTGTACCTATGAAAAATCGACAGCCGACTTAATGCTTGCAGCTGTCGATTTTCCGCTTTTTTAATACCTATTTAATGATAAATTACAATATCAATAAGTTAATAAGTAGGTACAGGGTTACGCATAACTGGGTTGCGGGTTACTGTACTAATATAAGAAAAAAAAAATTAATGCGTACGCTTAGTCCCAGATTTGACAGTTTTCAAAAACTTTTTTCGTTTACGTCACGTTTACGTATTGTTCCATACATTTTAGTAAAGCGCCTCTATCGGAAACGTGGAGGAACTAAAATCGGCGGTATAGATTGCTTCACTCTAATACGAAAAAAGTTTTCGAATACCTTTTAGCCCAGCAATGTATGGAACAATACGAAAACGAAAAAGGTTTTCGAATACTATCAAAACTTGTACTAAGGGTACTATAGTAATAAATCTCACCAAAAATACATAATATTCATATTCATTTATTTGATAAAGCCAATGTACAAGTCAATATTAAGTAAAATAATAAATTATCTGTAGTATAATAACAAAAAACCAATTAAAATAAAATAATTTCAATATTTACTTCCTACTTACTACTGCAGGCCTAGACAAAGTTACATTCTATTAGCGATGACGCTAGTAGAAAACTCCAAAAATGTATGGGATTGATATAAGCTATCGAAATATCACGTGGTCCATTGCTAACGAATAGAATTTTGCTAGACAATGTTAATGTCATTCGATTCCATGAAACGAATCGACATCGCCGTACGATAATTTCCATAGACATGCTTAGCCAAGTGGCACTTTTGACAATCGTTATCCCTCATTTTCGATTCTATTGATGGAAACCTCTAGCGAAAGCCAAGACCCTGTAGAAAACGAAACAAAATGGCGAGTTCGTGTAATTAAAAGAGGATAGTGGCCGTGTTTTGGGTTGTTTTGTGATTTTTGATAAAATGCATACTTTGCGTTTACTGTGGGCAGCGCATAATGAAAGTGTTTGGCTTCGACGTCAGAGAAGATACCGTTCCCGGCAACAATTGGAAAGCGTTAACGAGATGCCAGAGGCTCTATTTATAGAGCATTTTAGGCTCAGCAAAACCATATTTAAAAAGCTTGACCCATGCGTTGCTAGCAAGATAACGCTAGCATGCTGTATTTTGCACAACATAGCATTGAAGGCTCAGTTACCAACACCAACCAATATCTTTATAAATAATGATGGTAGTGAATATTATTCTGTTGGCCTTAACTTAACTTAACTGTTGGCCTTTTGGAAAAACTCAGAGTCACACAGCGGGCAATGGAGAGAGCTATGCTTGGATTTTCTTTGCGCGATAAAATCCGAAACGTGGATATTCGCCGAAGAACCAGAGTCACCGACATAGCTGTTAAAATTTGCAAGTTGAAGTGGCAATGGGCAGGCCACATCGCTCGAAGAACCGATAACCGATGGGGAAGAAAGGTTCTGGAGTGGAGACCACGAACCGGAAGATGCAGCGTAGGGAGGCCTCCCACTGGATGGACCGACGACATTGTGAGAGTCGCGGGCATCCAGTGGATGCAAAAGACAGGCTGTCGTTCAGTGTGGAGGTTAAAGGGGGAGGCCTATGTTCAGCAGTGGACGTCTTCTGGCTGATGATAATGATGGCGATGGCGCCACTTTGCTTTCCGACCGGCTTTGTCCTGTCTATATTTCAATAAACGAGTTGATAGCCCGTTGGTCCAGTTGGTAGTGAACCTACCTTCTGAGCTTGGGGTCATGGGTTCGATTCCCACCTATATAGGACAAACTTTTGTAATGAACATTTGTGTTTGTTCTATATGTGGTTGTTAATATCTATTTAAGTACCTACCTATGTATTTAAAACTATATATGTATGTATGTTCCTATATCAGTCTCTGGCAGCCATATCACAAGCTTTGCTTAGTTAAAGGGGGAGGTCTATGTTCAGCAGTGGACGTCTTCTGGCTGATGATGATGATGAATATTATTCACAACTGAACACCTCCAATGCTGACAGTCAATCTGAATTAATTCAAGGAAGAGCAATGCTCAATCATTTAATAAGCAGATTGTAAAAAGATGTGCTAATAAAAGATCCAGAATTTTAAAATAAGAAGTTTATTTTAATTTTTATTGTATTTTCTGGTGGTATGGAACCCTCACTGCGCAAACCTGACTCGCACTTGGCTGGGTTTTTTACCACTACTCTATTATGTCTTCTGTGCCACTACTCAGTATCCCTACTTTGCAAATAGTGCTGGAGAAATGTTTCAGCAATATCTACAAAGCGGCTCAGTAGAATTGTTCTTTCGCGGTCCACCTCTATTCTTCTGGCTTCGTTCTTTATCCGCTCTTCTTCCAACCGAAGGCGGTGCTGTTCGACGGCCACAAACTCACTTGCAGCTAGGTCAAACGGAGTTAGCGTCCGTCTTCGGCGCACAACCAGACGCCTGCGATGAAGAGAAGTGGTGGAATAGTGTGGAGATGCTGTTGTTGGAGGCTGTTGGATAATTGGAGGAGGGGTGGTAGGCGTAGGCAGAGCGTTAGGTGTAGGTGGTGAGCGACGAGCCAGACTCGGTGTCGGGAGCCGTTGCTTGGTTAAATCTAAACACAACCTTTTTAAAACTTTAAATCCCAGATAACTATTTATTTTAAATATTTCGTGCGCTTTGAATGATCCGAATTCAAATGACATGTGTTGACAGTAACAAACAGCCCGGGAATTTGAAGTTTGACGACGTAAGACCATAGACAAAAAGGTAGTTTTCGATTTTTTGTCGAACAGACGAATCGACTAAGCGATCGCTAAGCGAAGGTAACTTTGTCTGCCAATCGAACTTCGTTAACGATAGAGCGATAGCGACTGCAGAAATAGAATCGCCCTAAAGCGAATGCCGTTTGTCTAGGCCTGCTGGTGTGTTGGTAATAGTTGGTATGGTTATTAAAATTTTTTTTGTTTATTGCTTCAAATTGTTCAAATACTTTAATCAAAGTTCAAATACGATACAATACAACCCGAAATTGATTTAGAGCGTTACAATCCATATTGATCGATTCAAAAGTAAATCTAAATTTGGTAAATCTCTATTTTTGGAGGGAATTTGCATGCAATGGGATATTCTAGACATAGGCATAACCAAGAAAAGAGTCGAGACACCATACTACCAAGGAAGATACTATATTATATGGATCCTTGATACTAAACTACTTACTAATAAAAAAAACTGGCCAACTGACGACTGTGTCGAGATGGAGACATGCATATGGTAGGGTTCCGTATCCAAAGGCTAGATCTAGGTTTGGTCATATGCATAGTTCAGAAATTTGCAGCAATACGTAGAAAAATTCGAATGTATGAACCTCGGTGGACTTTTTCATTCAATCATTATGGCTCACCCAAAAGAAAAAAAATTGGAAACTTTCTTTGTAACAATCATGAACCAAAGATCAATTACTTTTGACCGAGAACGTCTTGAATTTATTACAGTTTTAACTGATTTCGAAAAAGGCAGAAGGTTCTCTATTCGGCCCGTATTTAAAAAAAGTTGTAATCACAAAATACAGGATGGACCAACTATTTTTAACTTCTTTATTATATAATATAATAATTAGTTTCATGCACTTACCAATTAATACCTATATATTTAGGGTAGAAGGTTCTGGACTGACGGATATACAGACAGACGGACCGACAGAACGAACTTTTATGGATTCCTTGTAGTACTACGGAACCCTAAAAAGAATGTTATTTATATACTAGCTCTTTGCAATGGTTTTATTATAATTATTTGGTTAAAATGGTGATGTTTCTCCGTCAAATGCCAGTTTATTCAACTGTAAGATGCATGGAGGTAATAATTTTAATTATGTTCTTTAGAAAAAAATAATGGAAGTGCTAGATATTTCTTTGGTTATACCTACCTACCTACAGTAACCAGTAAGCAGTAAGCCTACAGTTTCTCCTTTAGCACTTACACTCCCTCTTGCGCCCCTTGGTCTTCCATTTGATGACATTTAGATCATTTCGTTTGCAGATAATGCAATATAATAATGTACCTAATTATGTACCTTGCAAAAGTGTGCGTTTTTATAACTAGCCTAGTAAGAAAATGTCAGTGTGTGCATTACGTGTTTACTTCGGCCCCCTTCAGTGCCTTCAGTGGTTTTTGGCAGACTTTTTTCGGTACTTGTGTGCTATTATGTCATTGTCTTCTGTGGTGGTACCACAGAAGACAATCCCCCCTTTATAATACTACTTTTTGGGTGGTACTACTACTAGCTCGAATTAAAGATAAATCCAAACTATTGATCAAAGTTAGTCAAAGTCAGTCAAAAAATTTTTTTTGTAGGATGGTAGGTTAGCTTTTTTCCTAAAATCTACCATTTTAACATTTTTAATACAGTGGCAATATTCGTTGTATAAATGTCAAATCAAATCAAATCAGATGGATGTCAAAACCTTTGAGATTTATAGGTAGAAGAGACGACATAACTACAAAATACGGGTGCATATCCAAGAAGACTGAAGCGGCGGCATTGGCCATCATCCATGCCACTCGTGCATTGAAAGTTCCGACCACACAGGATTGATAATAATTATCTTGCTAGTGTTATTATCAAACCGACTCGCAATTGACAGAACTGAAGACAAAATATAACTAATAAATTTTCTTGGGTCCATCAATTAATACTAGACATGACAGCTTAATAATTTTTAAACTTTCGCGATTTGAACACATGTTTTAAATGTTTATCGGGACTTATCACGTCGTAAAAATATGTACCGTCGAGCGAAAGGTACATATTTTTTACCTATATTAAATAATACGTGATAAGTCCCGATAAACATTTAAAACATGACAGCTTAAGTACATTGCTGTAATAATTATGTACATACATACATTCATTCGACTCATTGATGAACCTTATAGTACTAACAGACGTATGGATTTGGTTGACGGACCGAGAGAAAGATAATTTTTTCTCTTTCCCACCCGTTGGTTGAACGGCGGTCCGTCAACCATGCACGTCTAATCTGTTAGCACTATAATGATGGCGAACTGGCACCCGTTTTTAATGTCAGTTTGTATGCGTAGAGAACAGCTGACCATCTTTATAAGATATGATATATCACGCACGATTCACGATGGTAAAAATAGTAAAAAAACTCCAAATGATTTGCGCTGCTCGCAAATACAAAATAATTTAAATAGAAATCTAATCAGTCAAGGCCGTAAAACTAACTACGTAACTAATTACCCTGAATGTAGGGAAACTCAGAAAAGATTCCATCATAATGGAGGATGAAATCGAAGAGTGTATTAAGAAAAAGATACAATGGCCCCAGTTGCCTGGCACTGTAAAAAAGGTAAACATGTTATTATTTTGCAATAATTAACCGTCTAACAGTGCATGTTTTCATTGTATTATGTTTAAAATCGGTTTTAATTCATTGCAGCTTTTAGGTGACTCTCCCAAGGAGTATGAAAGATACATTTTTGAGTTTAGCATTAAAAATCAATTGAGATACAAGGGCAGTCTGGGTAAGTACATATTTATCTTTTGCCTATACACATATTGAAAAACTTAAACACAAGCGATTTGTTTACATAATTATATTATTCAACAATCTATGCTAATATTCCATTCCACAGTGAGAACAGTGCGCAAAGATGAGAGAAAATATTATGAAGCTCTGGTTCAAAGTAGCATACAAAGGCTCATGCTATATCCATATCATTTGGCCGACATGATTGTGAAAGGTAATACCTATTTCTGAAACTTGTATGTCATCATCATTATTGGCATTTTTCCTCCTACGAGACATAATTTAAGTAGTCGCTGATAGAACATATTATCTCTGCATGCGTAGCTAAATAAACTAAATTCAGAGCCAATAATGAAATAACTATTTACAAAATGGTTTGAATTGTGAGATGGCAGCTGGTTATCATTACGTACGTGTGTGCAGTGTGACTGCATAAAGTTGGTGCATCCATACTTTATGAGGTCCCGTGAATATTTCAGCACGTATGCCTCAGGCCAATTCAATTCAATCAAGGTAGATAGCCTGTTGGTCCAGTTGGTAGTGAACCTGCATTCTGAGCTTGGGGGCGTGGGTTCGATTCCCATCTAGGACAAACATTTATGCGATGAACATTTGTGTTTGTTCTATATCTGGTTGTTAATATCTATTTAAGTATGTATTTAAAACTATTTATGTATGTATATCAGTCTCTGGCAGCCATATCACAAGCTTTGCTTAGTTTCTTAGCACGGTCAGATGACCGTGTGTGAAAAATGTCCCGAATATTATTTATTTATTTAATTTATTTCAGAAAACAATTCCATGTTTATACAAAATGTCAAAAATTTAAATTAATATTACATACACATAGCTTAAAAATAACAATCAAATAAATATAACTCAATCTTAAAATGATCTTATATTGGTATAATCTCATTGCCTCAGACTGTGTGGACGAGGTGCTCTCTGTGTATTTGCAGCATACTCACATAGTGAGTGCCTGTGCTAGCCGTATGTTGTTTGTGGAACGATAATATTGAATTGAGCTGCAATCTGCACATCTTCACTGACAACCCCAAGCGGGACGTCAGTGCAGGACTCATCGCCCCCATCTTGAATAAGAATAAGACATCTGTACATCTTGCCTTGTTGAAGCCATTTCGGTCACTGAGCTCACTCGCAAGTGATGCGAACATCATGCTTGGGTAACATATTAAACCTGAGATATAACTATCACCTCATTTTAATTTGTTTTCTGTGTGATTTTCAGGTCTCAGGATAACTCCATTCATTTACTATGTAGAAGTTGTGGCGCTACTCATAGAACAAGAGAAGAGTTATGATACCATGCCCAACTTCACTGCAGCTGATTGTAAGTTTCATTTTAACACTTTAAAATAGTTGTTCGCCCTGAACTGAGACCTCGCAATGTTCCGTTTTTAGGGTTCCGTGCCCAAAGGGTAAAAACGGGACCCTATTACTAAGTCTGTCTGTCTGTCCTACCTTTACACGGCTGTATCTTTCGAACCGTAATAGAATTTTTAAGTTGAATTTTGAACTTTTTACAGAATATGTAATCTTACGGCGGTTTGACTAACAAACAATAAAAAAGTAAAAACGAAACCCCATACAACAAATGTTTTTTTTTTTTTTTTTTTTTATTTTTTTTTTAAACTGTAATACTTACAAACGTCAAACTTAACATGATTATAGTACACACTCTAAAGTACAACAAAAAATAATAAACATGGCCAAGTGCGAGTCACTGACAATTTTATGTTCATTACCAAGTTATAACTGATAATTTCGTTATTGAATTTTGTGGTGGTATAGAACCCTCAGTGCGCGAACCCGACTCGCACTTGGCCGGTTTTTTTTGGTTTAGGTATTTGGTGGCAAACTAGCAGACTGGCTGCCTGATGGTAAGCAGTCACCGTCTCCTATGGATACCTGTAACACCAGAGGCATCACAAATACGTTGCCGACTCTTTAAGACTATTAATTCGCCTTTTGAAGAACCCCATGTTATAGCTTTACGGCAACACTGTAATTTTTTTATGTTTATATATATCGTAACATTAATTAATGTTACAAGCATGAATAGCAATATTTTAAGTTTCTCTATACTTTTTTGTATAGCCTTTCTACGTTGTGTTGTTTTCATAAAAGTCATAATATATTGGCAAAGTCCTTATGATATGCCATTAGTACCTTGGGCTTCGTTTTTGTTTTCATAGTCACTTTGCAATACTTTATTATTCCCATTTTCCCACCTGTGCGGATATTAGTCATGACCTTTCTATTAACCCCACAGCAAGCCTAGCATGGGCCGTGGACATATTGTCTTTCCACCGTTTTTATCCCGCGAGAAAAAGACAAACGTATCCATATTCTAGCTTTGTCGCGTCTAGGCGTGGATAAAAACGATGGCAAGACAATTTATCCACAGCCCATGCTAGGCCTGCTGGTTATAGATGAATGAACCCCTTACCCCATCATTTGCAGGCTTGCGTCTGTTAGGCATAGGCCGTAATGAGTACCTGGAGCTGGTAGCGAAGTCGCGGTCCCTGGGACGCCGCGGGCGCTCCAAGGCCATCCGTACTCTGCTGCCGAAGGTTCCGCAGATCGTTCCGATGCAGCCCTGGTGGAGAGTCGAGCTGGGATATGTATTAGAAGAAGATGTAAAGGTAAAGTTTACTGATTCTCCTCTAACCCACACGAGAGAATTTGTTTGTGCAGTGGTATAATCTATTGGTAACGCAGCGTTGCTGTTTGGCTGTAAATATTTTGAAATTTAGTTTTTCTTACAATTGGAATAGTAACAAAAAGTCGTAATTGTGGGGTTAAATTTAAATTTCAAGAGCGAATGCAGACACAAAAAGTTATAATCATGACACTGCTGGTCTCTATACTCATGACCTCCCCTATCGATCTCCAAAAGAGCCGGTCGGACTAATAATAGGTATTTTTTTGATTTGGTGATATCAATAATTTCGTTTGAGAACAAATTTTGAAATTAACAATTTTAATAATTTCCACCAACTAAAAACGTGTTTTTTTTTCTGAGAATATTTTTTGCGTGTGTTCTAATATGCATGTCTCGCTTCCTGTCTCACACAGCCCCTGAGTGAGAGTGAGAGAGCGATAATCGATCTGCTCATAGATCGAGGCTCGCAGACTGCTGGCACACTCGATTATAACGTCGTGAAGAACCTGTATAGGTAAGATATTTCTAAATTGTCTATACTTTTTTTTTATGTAGTTGTATACTAAGAAGCGACGTGCCACTTGATGGTAAGTAGTTACCGTCGGCTATGGACACCTACAATACCCGGGCAGTATTGGCAGTACGTTGCCTACCTTTGAGGACTACTCTTCGCTTGAAACAATTGAGGTCATATTTTGGAAGAAAAATTGAAGGTGGTAAGCCATTCTACAACTTACAGGTGCGTGGCAGAAACAATCGATCAAATAGACACCAATCCAAGTAGCGTGATGGTGTCTTTTTGCACAACTTTTTGTATATTGTGGTGGAAAGGAACCCTCAGTGCGCGAGCCCGACACGCACATGACCGGTTTTTTTTTTCAAGTGGACTATTAATTTAGTTGACTCTAAGCGCTACCTATTCTTAACATAAATTCAAGTAGAATTAAAACCCACAAAAATTCACATTATTTTCCCCTGACTGTAAGCGCTAACTATTCTTGACATAAAGGCAAGCAAAATTAAACCTTACTCGTAAAAAAAATACCTTTATTTTCCCCTGCAGGATCTAACCTATCTCAATGCGTTAAATAAATAAATAAATAAAATAAAAATCGTTTAATTCAGGCAACTTGACCCATAGATAGTTAAGCCTTATCGAAATGCAAGCTGATTTAGGCCTAACCTCTTCATAATAAAAACTCTTTTCCCAGGCGTGGCCTCGTCTACCTCGACGTAACAATCACTTCGGCGGACAAGGTATCCGTGCCGCCATTGAAGGGATTCGTAATGAACCGAATAGCTGGAGATTACTTCGAGACACTGCTTTACAAGGTTTTCGTGTCCATAGACGAACATACGAGTGTAGCGGAGTTGGCGGGAGTTTTACAGGTATGTTTTAAATATAGAAAATAAAGTACGTAAGTAAAGTAGTTTCCAAAACTGCATAGAAGCTTCTTGTAAAGCCTCCATCACTTTAGGGGGCATGAGTTTGACTGGACCATGACTTACTTTGCTTTACTCTGACTTGTTTGACGCTATTTAACACTATGTGAACTTGCTTAATATTATGACTGAAGGATTTTATCCATGTATTTGAAAAAAATAAAAGATACGTGCTTAGTCGTAGACCGCATCATCGCTTACCATCTGGCGAGTTGGCGACCAAGCGCAAGCCTATAAAAAAAAAACAATGTTCTTTATTATTATGTAATCGTGCACTTATATGCCAAGGAATCTCATAGAAAATAAGGGCATGCGGATTACAAACGTAGAATCAAAACGTCTGTATTTAAGGTGGTACGTATCACATATGGCAGGAAATTCAAATTTTCTTGTCCTTGTAGCTAGGCGGGGTAATTATTGTAAACGATTATGATGTATGCGCAAATTGATTATTATTCCTTACAAAATCATGTAGAGCTTTTTATCTCTAATGCACATTACTACGTACTTTTGTCAATAAACAAATTTTTGCTGTCTCAAACGGTTTATTGACAAATGTAAGTAATACGGTGCGTTACTGTTAAATAGTTGTCTATTATAATGTAAAGAACAGCCAACTATTTGCGCAAACACTGTTTTATTTTAAAACTAGCAACGCACCCAGGCTTCACACATGTGTGTCTTGTGTTTTTTTCCACCTTGGGTTACATTATTGGAGTTTTAGTAAGGATCCCTATACATAGCCTATGTCACCCGGAGATAGTGTAGCTTCCCAACAGTGAAAGAATTTTTTAAATCGGTACAGTAGTTTCGGAGCCTATTCAATGCAAACAATCAAATCTTTCCTCTTTATAATATTAGTACATATAAATAATTACCTGGCCTAGCTACTAGGACCAAAAAACTGTTTGATATGAATTTCCCGCCATAGGTGAAACGTACCACCTTTAAGGATGTTGTTTGGTTGTGCAAGGTGGAAGTGGAGCTGGTGAAGCAAGCGGTGTCGCTGTACTGCCGGCTCGGGTTCGCGAACAGTCTGCAGCCGCCGCCTGTCGCGCCGCAACACAACTCGTGGCGTCACGCGCTCACTCACCACCGACACCAGCCGTGAGCATACTACCGTCATACTGATAATAATTATAAACCAGTTGTTGCCCGCCACTGCGTACGCTTAGACTTTCATATAAGCTTTCAAGCCCTTAATTCGGCCCTTTCGCAAAATCCAAATATCAGCACCGAAAATTGAAATTATATTTAAGGCGCGGTTTTCCGACTTTTAAGCAACGCTTATTACTACAGATGACATTAAGACTTGGTTTATTGTATTAAAGTCGCATTTAGCGGAGCAAAATGGCGCTTTCACACAGTCGTGCGTTTTTCTCATATTTTAAGAAAAGTATAGCTGTAATATAAAATCCAAGAGATCGCAAACATAATTTAATAAATAGGATAGAATTTGAATTAATCCAAAAATACAAGGAGAAAAGCGCAAATCAGTGTTACTTTTTTTTCTATCTAGCGAAATGTCCTTAATCGTGTTATGGTCTTTGGGGGTTCCTAGATAAAACATACAATTTTGATATGACACCGTTTTATAATTTTAAGCTAACTATGGAAGTAGACACACTTAAACTAGAATGACCAAAATTGTTAAAAGTCGGAAAAGAGGGCCTTAACCTGACATAAATCAAATTATATAAATCTAAACGTGCGTCCAGTTGCCCATCATCACATTTAAAAGGTGAATATGGTCCCTGGGACTCATTCCAGACTTGGACAAGCTATCCCCTAACCCAATATAATGGCCGGTCTTACCGCCCAACTAAAGCGATGTCTTCCTACAACCTTTCCTTTGCTTTTTTACAAGTTGAAGTGGCAATGGGCAGACCACATCGCTCGTAGAACCGATAACCGATGGGGAAGAAAGGTTCTTAAGTGGAGACCACGAACCGGGAGAGGCAGCGTAGGTAGGCCTTCCACTAGATGGACCGACGACATTGTGAGATTCGCGGGCAGATGGCAGGCAGTCGTTTGTGTAGAGAATAAAAGGTGGAGGCCAATGCTTAGCAGTGGACGTCTTCTGGCAGATGATGACGATGATGTTTCGCCGGCATCCAGTGGATGCAAAAGGCAGGCTGGCGTTCAGTATGTAGGTTAAAGGGGGAGGCCTATGTTCAGCAGTGGACGTCTTCTGGCTGATGATGATGAACCTGTCCTAAACGAATGACTTGACTTTGAGGAGCGAAGGTTCTTTAATACAGATACACAAACGAGCATCAGCATATTTTGTTTAACTAGAACCTTATTTTTAGCATTTATTTGATAAAGAAGAAAAACAGATATTGTAACATTTGGTCTGCAGGTACAGTCAGATATCGCCTTTGACGTTCGACCCAAGCGCTGATGACGACACCATACAAATGGAGCCAGTGCTCATAAAAAATGCGCCTTCCACTTCAAAACAAGTAAGAACAATAATTATCCTCTACTAATACTATAAAAAAGGGGTTGTCTGTAAAGTCGGTTAAATAAAAAAATACGTGATAAGTCCCGTTATACATTTAAAACAAGTCGGTTTACGCTTAATTTTACGCTAGGCCGATCGTGCTTCTCTATCGCTTGTTCCGCGCTCTCGCTTGCACGCGCGGCTCAAGCGGAACGTGAAAATTTTTTGTGCGTGCAGCCGGCGTTCATCGATTTATAAGACGTTATCACGTCAAAAACTAAGTAAAAAAATTATCTAATAATGCTTAAATTGTCTCGAAAGTGTTGATAAAGAATCATAATAATTTCGTCAACAGAATCATGAACCGGTTGCAGACAGTGTGATTAGCGGGGCCAGTAGAAGAGTCGCTCTGCTGTTTGATTCGACGCTGGCGGCTTATCTTATGATGGGCAATTTGTCCCCGGTATGTATTTTCCTTATTGTTTTTTTTTTTTTGGTTATTTTTATATTACACTAGCGGCCCGCCCCGGCTTCGCACGGGTGTTGATATATAGCCTATGTCCCCCGGAGATAGTGTAGCTTCCCAACAGTGAAATAATTTTTCAAATTGGTTCTGTAGTTTCGGAGCCTACTCAATGCAAACAAACAAATAAACAAATCATTCCTCTTTATAACATTAGTCTAGAAAAATAGATAATTTTATAGTATTTTGTGTACTTTACAGGATCTTAAAAGTCACGCAGTGACGTTATTTGAAGTGGGAAAGCTCTGCGATGAAAGCCTGGATAGTTTACTAATGGAGTTAGACAAGGTATGTAAAAATCTATTCCTTCCTATGGTAGAATCCTTCTTTTGGTAGAGTCTGCCGAATTTCCTTCTCTCTTCTCTGAACGGTGGTGGTAATATATTTAACTCAAAAGTTGCTATAGCAGCCGCGACGCGTTGCCGCTATATTGTGCTATGTATACAGAGACTCTTTCGGGAACTCTAGCTACACAATCAACGTGGTTCTGCGTTGGTATTGATGTTGGCCATTTCACTGCTGCGTTGACCGCCAACTCGCCTGATGTAAACCGACGATGCGGCTTACGATGGAGCACGCTTGCCTAGAAGAAACCGATTCACTCGTGGTTTGAAGACACCCAGATTGTAACTAGCGGGGAAACCCATTCAGGCAGCGCATTCCACTGTTACTAGCAGTTCACATAATAAAAGTGCAATTAAAGCGCTTCGTACGGGTTTTCGGAATATCAACTATAAAGCGGTGTAGATATTTTCCATCATGTGTCCAGGTGGTGGCAGATCCAGAGATAGAAGGCGAGGCGCGGCGCTACCTCGCGGCGGCCGCCTGTCTCCGCATAGCGCTGCGAGCGCTGCGGCCCACGCTGCGCCCGCTAGACTTGCTGCGATGTGAAGCGCTGCACGCTCTGGGAGTGGCTGCGCGCACCCGCCTGCTGAACACTAAGTACAGGTGAGTACGCACGTGGGCCCGGCGCCGCCCGAGGCAGGCTCGTACTGAATGTACCACGTTGTTGTAGACTGGCGATATCGACGGCGCCGCTGTGCCGCGGCGCGCGCGCGGGCGCGGCGGCGGGTGCTCTGCCGCACGTGGGCCCGGCGCCGCCCGAGGCCGCCTCGCCCTGGATGCGCCTCTACCTGTACCACACCGCCGGGTACGGACCGCCCACGCTCCTACTCACTAAAGGTCAGATACTGTTCACTAGACTGGTCGTGATCAATGGTTTACAATCTTTATCTCTACATAGTCTCAATCTCTAGTCTTTGTCTTTACATAGCATAAATTAAAGTCGCTTTCCGCGTCTGTCTGTATAACCGATAACTCCTCCTAAACCACGCAACGGATTTTGATTCAGTTTTAACCATCACTTAGATAATTTTTCACAGAAGGTTGATATCTTAACCTGGTTAATAAAAAAAAAAGCCAATAAACAAGTTTTTTCTGTTTCAAACGGTTTATTGGCAAATGTAAGTAATATGGTGCGTTACTGATAAATAGTTGTACATTATAATGTAAAGAACAACCAACGATTTGCGCAAACACTGTCACTTTACAATAATTACCCGGCCTAACGACAAGGACAAAAAAAACTGTTTGAAATTTAAATTTCCCGCCATAGGTGAAACGTACCACCTTTTACAATAAGCAATTTGGGATCAATTATTTTGGTCTCTACAGAAATATGCCAATGAAGCTAATTTAATAAAAAAATTAACACCTGAATCTTATCTTATTTGTAATGGGCCGGTAATAATGGTAATAATTATTATAACATCTAAAACAAAAACAGTAAAATGTGAAACAAATCAGTAATTAATGTGTAAATATAAATAAATTTAATATAAAACAATTAAACCCTTATCCTTAGAGCACTCTATCGACAGGTGTTTCGCCTCTGCACGAGGCATCCTCTCAGATTGTTGACTCTGAGCGCGTGGCCAAGAATCACACATCTTGGATATCTATCTATCTTCTATGATTTTTGTGTGTGTGTGAAGGAGTAACAAACATACACACATACACACTGTGTGTGTAGGAGTAACAAACATACACACATACACACACACAGTGTGTATGTTTGTTACTCCTTCACTCAGAAACGGCTGGACGGATTTGAATGAAATTTGGAATATACACAGCTCATGTCCTGGATTAACACACGGGCTACTTTTCATCATCATCATCATCAGCAGGCGGGTGAAACCGCGGTGCGCAGCTAGTGATTAATAAATGTGTCGTACTACTTGTGGCAGTGAGTCGCTGGCATCCAGTGGATGCATAAGGCAGGCTGTTGTTCAGTTAAAGGGGAGGCCTATGTTTAGCAGTGGAGGTCTCCTGGCTGCTGATGATGATGACTTGTGGCAGGCACCGTGCTGCGCGCCGTGCCGCGGCTGCTGCTGGGGTACTCGCGCGTGGTGGGGCGCGGAGAGCGTGGTGGAGGTCTCCTGGCTGCTGATGATGATGATGACTTGTGTCAGGCACCGTGCTGCGCGCCGTGCCGCGGCTGCTGCTGGGGTACTCGCGCGTGTCGGTCGCGTGGTGGGGCGCGGAGAGCGCGGTGGAGGTCTCCTGGCTGATGATGATGATGATGATGATAACTTGTGGCAGGCACCGTGCTGCGCGCCGTGCCGCGGCTGCTGCTGGGGTACTCGCGCGTGTCGGTCGCGTGGTGGGGCGCGGAGAGCGCGGTGGAGGTCTCCTGGCTGATGATGATGATGATGATGATAACTTGTGGCAGGCACCGTGCTGCGCGCCGTGCCGCGGCTGCTGCTGGGGTACTCGCGCGTGTCGGTCGCGTGGTGGGGCGCGGAGAGCGCGGTGGAGGTCTCCTGGCTGATGATGATGATGATGATGATAACTTGTGGCAGGCACCGTGCTGCGCGCCGTGCCGCGGCTGCTGCTGGGGTACTCGCGCGTGTCGGTCGCGTGGTGGGGCGCGGAGAGCGCGGTGGAGGTCTCCTGGCTGATGATGATGATGATGATGATAACTTGTGGCAGGCACCGTGCTGCGCGCCGTGCCGCGGCTGCTGCTGGGGTACTCGCGCGTGTCGGTCGCGTGGTGGGGCGCGGAGAGCGCGGTGGAGGGCGCGGGCGGCGTCACTGCGCTGCCGGCCGCCGCCGCGCTGCAAGCTGCCAACAGCGCGCTGCGCCGCGGGCCCGTGCTGCTGCAGGCGGTGGGCGTGCGCCGCGCGCCGCCGCTGCGACACCTGCCCTTCCCGCCGCAAGCCGCCGACCCCGGTACGTGCCGTGTCTGCCTTTCTATCACATCAGTGTTCTATTTTTTATTTTTATTGAAAGACCACAAAACTGGAAATACATTATGAACTATCATTAAATTAACAAACAGTACTTAATATCTAACTAAATGTATTTCCTTCTAGATGTGGACCTAGCACTCATGTTACATCTAGGTATGAAATTAATAAATTGAAAATTTATTAACTACTGCTGTCACTAGCTACAAAACATGACACAAAACTCAAAATAAAATCAAATAACAATAATGCTGCAAAAAAGCCCTAAATACAATTATTACTATAATAATACATTAAGTTGGTACTTAACTGAGGTTACCGAACTATGGTGAAAAATTTCGAAATAATTTTTTATATCGTTGTACCTATCACACATACGACAAACCGGTGAGTGCATTAACATATTAGTTCTACAGCTGGGTAGGACAAAAGTGTTTCTGTTTAATAAACGACTACCTGGACGAGGAACCCTAAGCGTAATTCTTTCTGTGATTTCCAGACAATCGACTAATCCATTTAATCTTATCTTACTAATATTATAAATGCGAAAGTTTGTGTGTAAGTGTGTAAGTGGGTAAGTGTGTAAGTGTGTATGTTTGGCTGAAGTCACCGCCGAAACTACTGGTCCGATTTAGATGAAATTTAGAATGTATATAGCTTATACCCTGGATTAACACATAGGCTACTTTTTGTCCCGAAAAAATGCACGGTTCCTGTAGGATAATTTCAATTACACAAATCTCCACAACGGCTCAACAAATAAGTATGAAATTCGGTATAGAAACAGGCAAGCCGCCACATTGCAACACAAGCCACTTTTTATCCCGGAAAATTTGACAGTTCCCGTGGGATGGTATAATCATTCTTTTTCACAACGGCTCAACAAATAAATATAAAATTTGGTAAAGAAATAGACAAGGAGCCATATTAAAACACACAATACTTTGTATCCCGGAAAATTTTAAAGTTCCTGTAGGATAACTTCAATCACACAATTTTGTAACTGTGAAACAGATTTTGATGAAATTGGTATGGAGGTGGATTATACACTGAATCTTACTATCTTACTAATATTATAAATGCGAAAGTTTGTGTGTAAGTGTGTAAGTGTGTAAGTGTGTAAGTGTGTATGTTTGGCTGAAGTCACCGCCGAAACTACTGGTCCGATTTGGATGAAATTTAGAATGTATATAGCTTATACCCTGGATTAACACATAGGCTACTTTTTATCCCGAAAAAACGCACGGTTCCTGTAGGATAATTTCAATTACACAAATCTCCACAACGGCTCAACAAATAAGTATGAAATTTGGTATAGAAACCGGCAAGCAGCCACATTGCAACACAAGCCACTTTTTATCCCGGAAAATTTGACAGTTCCCGTGGGATGGTATAATCATTCTTTTTCACAACGGCTCAACAAATAAATATGAAATTTGGTAAAGAAATAGACAAGGAGCCATATTAAAACACACAATACTTTGTTTCCCGGAAAATTTTACAGTTCCTGTAGGATAACTTCAATAACACAACTATGTAACTGTTAAACAAATTTTGATGAAATTGGTATGGAGGTAGATTACACTGAATAATATTAAAACATAACCTAATTCTGTTCCTGGGAAAATGAGTGGTTCCTGTAGGATAACTTTGATTACTTAACTCCGGATTTCGATGAAATTTGGTATGGAGGTAGTATATTCCCTGGATTAAAACTAAGGCTATTTTATACCGACAATATGTAAGTTCCTGTAGGATAATTTCAATCACTCAACTCTATAACTGTTTAACAGATTTAGCAAGCCGCAAGCGGCCCGCGAGTGTTAGTTAAGCACAAGTGACGTACAAAAAAGAAAAAAAAAATTCTAGGTTGCGTGGTTCGCTGGGTCGCAAGCGGCCCGCGAGGGCGAGTGTCAAGCACAAATGACTGACCAAATAGAAAAAAAAAATTTCTAGGTCGCGCGGTTCGCTGGGCCGCAAGCGGCCCGCGAGGGCGAGTGTCAAGCTCAAGTGACGTAAAAAAAGAGAAAAAAAAAATTCTAGGTTGCTCGGTTCGCTGGAAGGCAAGTGTCAAGCACAAGTGACTAACCAAATAGAAAAAAAAAACGTTCTAGGTTGCGCGGTTCGCTGGGCCGCCAGCGGCCCGCGAGGGCGAGTGTCAAGCACAAGTGACGTACAAAAAAGGAAAAAAAAAACTTTCTAGGTTGCGTGGTTCGCTGGGCCGCAAGCGGCCCGCGAGGGCGAGTGTCAAGCACAAGTGACGTACAAAAAAGATAAAAAAAACTTTCTAGGTTGCGTGGTTCGCTGGGCCGCAAGCGGCCCGCGAGGGTGAGTGTCAAGCACAAGTGACGTACAAGAAAGAAAAAAAAAACTTTCTAGGTTGCGTGGTTCTATGGGCCGCAAGCGGCCCGCGAGGGCGAGTGTCAAGCACAAGTGACTTACCAAAAAGAAAAAAAAACTTTTTTTGGTCGCACGGTTCGCTGGGCCGCAAGCGGCCCGCGAGGGCGAATGTCAAGCACAAGTGACATACAAAAAAGAAAAAAAAAACTTTCTAGGTTGCTTGGTTCGCTGGGCCGCAAGCGGCCCGCGAGGGCGAGTGTCAAGCACAAGTGACGCACAAAAAAGAAAAAAAAACTTTCTAGGTTGCCTGGTTCGCTGGGCCGCAAGCGGCCCGCGAGGGCGAGTGTCAAGCACAAGTGAAGTACAAAAAAGAAAAAAAAAACTTTCTAGGTTGCGTGGTTCGCTGGGCCGCAAGCGGCCCGCGAGGGCGAGTGTCAAGCACGAGTGACGTACAAAAAAAAAAAAAAAACTTTCTAGGTTGCGTGGTTCGCTGGGCCGCAAGCGGCCCGCGAGGGTGAGTGTCAAGCACAAGTGACTTCCCAAAATGAAAAAAAAAACTTTTTTAGGTCGCACGGTTCGCTGGGTCGCAAGCGGCCCGCGAGGGCGAGTGTCAAGCACGAGTGACGTACAAAAAAGAAAAAAAAAACTTTCTAGGTTGCGTGGTTCGCTGGGCCGCAAGCGGCCCGCGAGGGCGAGTGACAACCCAAGTGACTTACCAAGAAAAAAAATTTTTTTTTAAGTCGCGTGGTTCGCTGGGCCGCAAGCGGCCCGCGAGGGCGAATGTCAAGCACAAGTGACATACAAAAAAGAAAAAAAAAACTTTCTAGGTTGCTTGGTTCGCTGGGCCGCAAGCGGCCCGCGAGGGCGAGTGTCAAGCACAAGTGACGCACAAAAAAGAAAAAAAAACTTTCTAGGTTGCGTGGTTCGCTGGGCCGCAAGCGGCCCGCGAGGGCGAGTGTCAAGCACAAGTGAAGTACAAAAAAGAAAAAAAAAACTTTCTAGGTTGCGTGGTTCGCTGGGCCGCAAGCGGCCCGCGAGGGCGAGTGTCAAGCACGAGTAACGTACAAAAAAGAAAAAAAAACTTTCTAGGTTGCGTGGTTCGCTGGGCCGCAAGCGGCCCGCGAGGGCGAGTGTCAAGCACGAGTGACGTACAAAAAAAAAAAAAAAACTTTCTAGGTTGCGTGGTTCGCTGGGCCGCAAGCGGCCCGCGAGGGTGAGTGTCAAGCACAAGTGACTTCCCAAAATGAAAAAAAAAACTTTTTTAGGTCGCACGGTTCGCTGGGCCGCAAGCGGCCCGCGAGGGCGAATGTCAAGCACAAGTGACATACAAAAAAGAAAAAAAAAACTTTCTAGGTTGCTTGGTTCGCTGGGCCGCAAGCGGCCCGCGAGGGCGAGTGTCAAGCACAAGTGACGCACAAAAAAGAAAAAAAAACTTTCTAGGTTGCGTGGTTCGCTGGGCCGCAAGCGGCCCGCGAGGGCGAGTGTCAAGCACGAGTGACGTACAAAAAAGAAAAAAAAAACTTTCTAGGTTGCGTGGTTCACTGGGCCGCAAGCGGCCCGCGAGGGTGAGTGTCAAGCACAAGTGACTTCCCAAAATGAAAAAAAAAACTTTTTTAGGTCGCACGGTTCGCTGGGCCGCAAGCGGCCCGCGAGGGCGAGTGTCAAGCACGAGTGACGTACAAAAAAGAAAAAAAAAACTTTCTAGGTTGCGTGGTTCGCTGGGCCGCAAGCGGCCCGCGAGGGCGAGTGTCAAGCACAAGTGACGTACAAAAAAGAAAAAAAAACTTTCTAGGTTGCGTGATTCGCTGGGCCGCAAGCGGCCCGCGAGGGCGAGTGTCAAGCACAAGTGACTTACCAAATAGAAAAAAAAAATTCTAGGTCGCGCGGTTCGCTGGGCCGCAAGCTGACCGCGAGGATGAGTGTCAAGCTCAAGTGACTTACCAAAAATAAAAACTTTCTAGGTCGCGCGGTTCGCTGGGCCGCAAGCGGCCCAGCCAGGCCAGGAATTTAACTTTAGATTTCCTGCTCATAAAGCACCGTGTACCTACCGACCATCAATATCCAGGATGAAATACATAAAACGTATTTAGTAGCGTCCTAAAATAAAGCTTTTTGCTGAGAACTTCATAATTTTTCCCTAGAACAACGCGGGCAAAGCCGCGGGCGGAAGCTAGTAATTTATATAACATAGTAACATCTGTCACATTTCGCCGTTTATCAAGAGGCAATATTTTATAGTTCTTTAGCCGAGACTCATAGGATCGCAGTGTTTTACAGCGATTGTCCATGTAGGTCATATGATACAGAAATCTCTTCTGGACCCTCTCCAACCTGTCTGAGTGCACCTGGTACACTGGATTCCAAACAACACTACAATAATCTAAAATACTACGTACGAGACTGTAGAAGAGGTGGATGGAGAGACTCACGTTTCGAAAAATTTTTGACTGCCTGATTACAAAACCGCCTACCTTAAATGCCTTCTTGACAGTATAATTGATGTGATCACGAAAGCTAAGCTTATTGTTAATTATGTGAAATCTTGGGTTTATGCGAATAAACCAGAAACAATTCCTGAGCTCAAATCAGAGATCCATCGGTGAGATACAGCCACATCTCTATGTAAAAGTCATGGAAAATCTCATGAAAAGAGTAATGGCCTGTCATCAGAGCCGTGGGGGCCATTTGCTTGCTATTTTATTCCATACTTAATCGGAACATGTCTTCTTTATAATCCAATAAAAATATCACAACTCTCTCGTACGTGTTTTTATTTTAAAATGGAAAAGTGCACCCTTACTGAGACACCCTTTGGGTATCTTTTTCTGGTAATAAATATATTATATTATCTCCTCATTGAATTCAGCTTATTAGTACGTGGACCGCGTGCGAGGTAAACTGTGAATAGGCGGCGGTTTCTGCTTACCATCAGGCACAATCAGGACCGCAAGGTTGTAGCTCTTTTTATATAAAAATAGGAAAAAAAAGTGATCTATACTCCGTTTTTTAATCTTAGATATATTATGTAAACAAAGAAATGTCACGAAAAGTCACTGTCAAAGTTACATGCCAGTTGCTCAAACAATTTTTCACTTATGATCAACATTTTTCTCCCTATTTTCCTCAGCTTTGCTTTCGAGCGGTACAATGGGGGATATTCTGATAGCTCAAAAAATTATAAAAATCATTATTAAAAGATTGTAATAGATGGCGTTATTATAGAGGCGTTGACTAATACGATAGAGGAAATAGAGGGCAAATCAAACGTTGGCCAGAAATGTTTAGAATCCTTACTGTCCTACCAGTCTAATAAAATATTTTCTATCAAAATATATTTAATTTATCATAACATTGTATAGAACAGATATTACGTTAAAATAAATAGTACAACACCATTTTTATTTTATAATTGTTCATATTACAAATAGAAAACCGTAATAAAATACTTTTTTGGTCAAATATTGTAAACTACCATTATGAAAGATATTTTTTGCACTGGTAACCCCTTTGTTTACATAAAATATCTAAGATTAAAAAACGGAGTATTATTTATACTCCGTTTTTTAATCGTAGTATGTTCTGCAGAAAGTGAAGTGCTGTGGTCGCGTCACGCGGGCCTGCGGCGGCTGCTGAAGAGGCTGCGGCTGTGGCGCACGGCGGGGTACGTCACGCTCGCTGACATCGGCGTGCCGGACCTGGGCTGTGCGAAACCTCCCACTAACGTGCAGCTAGGTACGTATCTATCAAACAAAAAACTACATTATAAAAAAAACGGAACATATGTACGTGTAAGTTCGTATCAACGAAGATAGACTAAGAGGAAATAAAATAGCTTTTTTTTTTGTTTTGTTATAAATAGGCTTGCGCGTGGCCGCCAACTCGCCTGATGTTGAGAGATGATGCGGCCTACGATGGGGCACGCTTGCCTAGAAGAAACCTCTTCACTCTCGGCTTGAAGACACCCAGATTGTAACTATCGGGGAACACCCACTCAGGCAGCGAATTCCACAGACTAGCAGTTCGCACAATAAATGTGGAATGAAAGCGCTTCGTACGGGTTCTCGGAATATCAACCATAAAGCGGTGTCGATTCTTTGTGCTGACACTGGCAGTCCGATAGAAAAATGGGCAGGAGGGTATCAAATCATGCAGAGCTGTTTAGCACACTCTCCGAAATCTATCCGATAAAAAACCGATAGACTAGCAACCTTGCGCCGATGCTCAAGACTAAGAAGCTTAGTCTGAACCAGGGATTCGTAATAGCGCAACATTAGAGCGTAGATCGGTAGTTGCCTAAAAACGGTTTAAAATGGCTTAGATGGCGCCGCAATTAGAGCGTGTTATAGGTTGTCTCGAACTTCCGTGAGCGCTGCAGTCAGATAGCGTACTGAAGGGTTCTACAAATTCCTCCTTCTTCCTCTTAGTGTATCTTTCTTGGTTCGTATTTAATATTTATTAGGCAATCGTTGCTCCCAAACGACATCCGATTTTGATTATTATTCTTTTGTTTGAAAGGTGACTTGATCGTTTTTTCTTATAGCTGTTATTCATGAAAATCTTTTCAGCTGTTGGAAGATATTTAGTCCTTTAATCGGAGGTTTTTAAAATGCCATGTTATGTAAAAAAACATGCAAAAGCACGAAATTTCATAAGACTTGTAATCTATATCTATACTCTATACATATAATAAAATCGTAGAGATAAAAAAAAACTGTAATTGCGAGATATCAACAAAAAAATCACACAAAGCGTCTTAAAATAAGCAGCTGAACACGTTAAGACAGTTTTTAGAATTGTCTGTTTGTTTGTTTGTGCACTCACATCTCCTAAAGCACTGGAAGGATTTAAATGGGGTTTTCACGAATATGCTTATGACCAGATTGAAGTACAGGCTATGTTATGTCGTGGGCAACAGCTAGTTATAAAATAAAGATTTGATATAGATCTCGTAAAAATTGCTTAACGCTTTCAGTTCCTCCTCGAAAGCGGAAAGACATCTGCGGGTCCGCCAAACCGATTAGCGAAATTTCCGTATCATCGAACGACTCCACGGAAAAGCCCATAGAAATGAATAAAGCCATGACCAGGCTGCAATCTCCAATAGAATCCCACTTCGCTGTGACCCCTACCATAGAAAGCAAGAACAATTCGCCAGCCAATGGGTTCACAAGCGTCGACTGCGGGAAGTTACTATGCGAAGAATTGGACAACTTAGAGCTGGTCGATCCGACCACGCACGAGAGCAAAGAGTCAATCGCGTGTAGCGATGACTTGGTTCCAATTCATTCCTCGTCCACCAGCATCGAAGATAAAAACACGAGCATATCAGACGACTTAGTACCCATAGATTCGACGACAGTTAGTAGCGAGAACTTGAACAAAATTGACAATATAAACAAGGGTGAGGTTCCGGTGCACGCTAATGACGATAAAGCTCAGTTGAATGACCTGATGAGTCCAATGGAAGAGTCGATTTCCATGTTCACTCAGTTGACAGATAAGTTGGCCGAGATGTCGACGGAGGATAGTGGGGTTGATACAGGTTATAACGCGTCTGATGAAGAAACTTGCAGGCCAGAGGTATGTTGTATCATCATCATCATCCACAGCCTTAATCTGCTGTATAAGCTTCTCTTTTGCTATGCCATCTTCATCGGTGATAATCAAATCCAGGTTATTGTCGACGCATCTCACAACACTATACCTACTCTTCTGCTAACTCTATATTATTATTGGGATATCTGAAACATGGTCTCTCACTATGGGCCTCATAAGCAAGCTCAAAGACGCACAACGAGCTATGGAGTGGGCTATGCTCGGGGAGTCTATGAGATCGAATCCGAAATGAGGAGATCCGTAGACGAACAAAAGTCACCGACATAGCCCACCGGATTAGCAAGTTGAAATGGCAGTGGGCAGGGCACATATCACGCAGAACAGATGGCCGATGGGGCCGAAAGGTTCTGGAATGGAGACCACGGACCGGTAAGTGCAGCGCAGGACAACACGCCCACACACAAGATGGACAGACGACCTAAAAGAGACCGCAGGGAAACGCTGGATGCAGGCCGCTTCCAACCGGCCCTTTTGGAGATCGATGGGGGAGGCCTATGTCCAGCAGTGGACATCTTATGGCTGAAATGATGATGATGATGATGAAGAACTTCAAAGTTTGTTGTACGGCTAACAAATATTCATTTTTTTATGACTAGTGGGTTGAAAAAAAATAGAAGAGTATTTTTTTACAGAAATGGACAATTTTGGATCTACAGTTCGGAATTCCCCTGTTCGACGAGGATCTCTGCGAGAGCGTTTGTAGGTGTATAGTGGACAACATAGCGAAACCTGAATTGTAAGTACTATTTAATATTGAGTCGTTATTATTTTCCTGCCCTTATCACAGAAGACATAATAGCATACAGAAGGTTCACTCCGCGAAGAAATTTAAATAAATACGGACTCTTATCTACGAGGCATCATCATAATCAGCCTTTTAACAGTCCACTGCTGGACTTTTAACCTACCCCCGAAAGGTTGATTTGGCCATATCCACCACGCTGGCCCAGTGCGGGTTGGTGGATTCACATGCGCCATTGAATTCCATCTCTGTACGTATGCAGGTTTCCTCACGATCTTTTCCTTCACCGAAAAGCCAGTGGTGTGAAAAAAACCGTACATAAGCTCCAAAGAGCTCATTGGTATGGGCCCGGGGTTTGAACCCGCGACCTCACGCTTTCAAGTCTAGCGGTCTCCCAGATGGGCTACCACGGCTATTAATACCAATAACGAGGCAATAAAGTAGCAATTCAACTCGTACAGCGGTGAATACCGCTTGTATTTTATTGAAAACTTTGAGAAGAAAATTGAATTCGTGCCATAAAACTGGCAGGTGTCATAGCGTCTCCTTGGGATGTCTGGGGCCCTTACGGCTACCTCTTAACGCGGGCTCGAAACAGCGCAGTGCGCAAAATCACGCGAACGTGAACCTTAACGCGCCGAGATACGGTTTGCGATCACGCAACTTTTCGCACCACCTAAACAGCAGTGCAAGTACCGTTCTTACCGAACGTTCAGTGATTTAAAGTTATTTATGCTAATTCCTGTTTTGGACAAGACTGTTCAATTATGTTATTTTATTTTCAGACTCGAGAAGGTGAAAGAAGACAATGAGTTCATATGCGCTGATGTCCTCAAATTTGTTTCTCAATGTCAGGTATGAGTATTAACACACGTTTATGTGATGAACATTTGTGTTTCTTCTATATCTACTTGTTAATATGTATTTAAAACTATGTATGTATATCAGTCTCTGGCAGCCATATCACAAGCTTTGCTTAGTTTGGGGTCAGATGACCGAGTGTGCAAAAATGTCCCGAATATTTATTTATTTATTTAGTATGTACTAAGCTTCATTATTGACGACTTAGAGGACATGTAGGAAACAAAATAAAAATAGATACAAACTAGAGAAAGAAAAGTTCGAAGAAAAGTTGCTAGTCCATTAGTTTTTTATCGAATACGTTTCAGAGTGTGCATCGAATCTTTATGACCCAATTCATTATCAAAATCCTGCCCTTTTTTCTATTAACACCGTTTCATGGTTGATATGCTGAAATTCGGAAAGAAATGCTTTGATTCCACTTTTATTGTGCGAACCACTAGACTGGAATGCGCTGCCTGAATAGATGTTCCCCGACAATCGGTTTCTTCTAGGCAAACATGCTTTATCGTAGACTGTATCAATTTTCTTTCCTTCCTTTACCTTGCGAACCACATTATTTTAAACCTTTGACGCAAAAAGAGGGATGTTTAAGTTTAACGTGTGTATCTGTATGTCTTTCGGTGGCATCGTTGCTCTCAAACGGCTGAACCGATTTTGATTTAGTTATTTTGTTTGAAAGTTGACTTGATCTAGAGTGTCTTTAACTGTGATTTAAGGAAATCTATTTAATTGCTTGAAGATTTTTAGCTGTTTTTCACGGTTGCCTGGAAGAGATCGCTTTTAGCGATAAGGCCGCCTGTTAAAAGCCTAGATAATAGTTTTTATTGTAATGTTTATGGTACCCTTGTTTTAGGGATTTTAATAAAGAGTTATTTTATTGTATTGTATTGTGTTTTAAATATTTTAAATTTATACTTGTTCCAGTACTATCCCGGCGAAGACATGGGCATCGTCAAACGAGGCTCATTAGTCCCTCTACCTCGTAAAAACTTGGCATTCGAGAATGGAAAGATCAGCGAGTGGGGTGGGAAATAGAGCCGTCCTTCTCGCACACGCCATACACACGTGATAGAAAGAGATAGTTGTATGTGTCATCCGTACTGAGCTTTATTAGGTGTTAAAAACTAGTGACTGTATTAAATTGTAAAGGCATGTTTTACCACATCAATTAAATAGAGTATTTAACCTATCTATACTTAGTCCAAGTTTTTTTTGTCTCTTACAGTTGCAGTAGATTGTAAATGGTTGAATGAAAACCGTAACTTCTGGTCACTTGTTAGATTTTGTAGCTAAATAGTAGTATATATACGCCAGTAAAAAGAAATATTTTCATTCGACTTTTTACATGAATATTGAATCTGTCAGAGCTAAAAAAAATGGACTGACTATAGTACCGCGGAATTTTAGGGAACCAATGTATTTCTCCTAGTTGGTTTTAAAGTGTCATATAAAATACCACAGTAGCCGCGTCGACGGGACGAGTTAAATTTAAGAAACTACTTCCGCATAATAGGCTAGTTGACTGGTGTTTTATTTATTACTAGCTGACCTGACAGACGTTGTCCTGTCTTTGAACTGTCAAACACGCAAAGTTAAAATTGTAAATCTTGTTTTTTTACACCTTGGGTTACTTTATTTGAGTTTTAGTAAGGCTCCCCTATTTATTTTAAAATATAATATAGCCTATGTTACCCGGGGATAGTGTAGCTTCCCAACAGTGAAAGAATTTTTCTAATCGGTTCAGTAGTTTCGGAGCCTATTCAATGCAAACAAACAAACAAACAATAAAATGTTTCCTCTTTATAATATTAGTATAGACAAATAACAGGCTTAGTGAATGATATAATATAATATTGAAAAAAAAAATAAGATCAATTTCTGAGTGTTTTTGGTGGGGATTGAGAGGGGATGCTCTGACCCTTTCCTACAAAGCGTATGTTAGTTTAGTATAGCATTTGTATGGCACGCGCAAGGCTTGACGTCATAACTTGCTATAGTGCGCTCTGTCTAGCATGAAATTAAAATAACTTATTTAAAAAAAAAAAGTTTTCGTTGTTGGTTCAATTTATGATTAGCTTTTTTAAAATAGTACAAATTGTACTATTTTTTCGTAAATTTTGTAGCAGACCCACAGGATATGACTTGTTATTCTAAATATATGGTAACCTAAAGACATAAACAGCGAATCAAATATTAGTTTATTATTATATAAAATATTAGTCAACATGTCCATTATGCATAAAAAAAATATGCCATGAGATTACTTTCGCAGACAATCTGAGTGAATCAATGAATGTGGTGACACAATACCATGATATCACGTTAAAGTTATATAAGTATGTTTTAGTTTAAAATGCGTTGACAAATTACCAGTTTAGCACTTTACACTTTAACAGTGAACGCTTATTCTATTCTTTTATTGATACTTTCGCCAGATGTTCTTTTAAATGTGCTATATTTCTTGGTCTTTTAAAAAGGGCTTTGAAGATTTTGGCCCTAGCAACAGCCGCCATTTTGAATTTTGTACCTGTAAATATCTTAGAAACCTGATTTTAGGATATTATGTTAGATGAAATTTTTTGTTTGGATATGTGTCCTCTATCCAAACATAACATTCATTGAGCACAGCGATATTGAAGGAAAAAAATTGCGACTGTTTTTAGGGCCACCCTCCATGGAAAAATCTTCAAAGCCCTTTGCACAAACTACTCTATTTAAAGTGGTATAGCGATTGCACTGCTCTGTGACAACAAGCAAAGCATTGAAATATAATCTCTATATAATGTAATTATAAAGCAGATTTTTAAATGGCAACATTTGTTGCATGGGGAAAACGACAAGCGTTGTGCATCCTAAGCATTGAATTCTAAGTTTGTCATTTCAAATTACGTTTTACGTGATACAATATAAGCAAGCATACACTTTGCTTTTATTAAATTTGATTTTGAATTGTGCTGCAAAGCGATGACCATGTCCATCATTCATCCAAAATATAAAGAAAAACAACAAAAGATATTTGCTATATCGGGCTTGCCATTGATTCTTAAGTTTGACTTAAGGTGTTATAAAAAACGAGCCTAGAATGTTATTCTAGCACATAAATTAGGTTAATTATTATTATGACATACTTGTTTTTATTCCAGTCTATCAGTATTGTTGTTATTCCTTTAGAAAGAACCTTTTATATTTTTGTTAAGTTTGTATCATTGAGAGATGATTTACTAAAATTATAAATGTACCTTACTTGAGTACTGATTTCCTCAGGTGTTCCCTTGGTCATTAAAATTGTATGTAAAAGAGTACAAAATAAAAATGCAAAGCAATACTAGTTAGTATTGCTAAAACCAGCATTGTTAGTACCGTTCTTTATCGATCGTCAAATTTGATTGTTGAGATCGTCAAATTCGATAAAATTTCATTTGATCAGCCCTCGCTATGAACGATTCTATGGCATTTTATAGAATTTGACGATCGATAAAGAACGGTACTTGCACTGCAGGCACGTCATATTAAACATGGAATATCAACTCACAACTAAATTAGATTACAAAGGCTCACTGCAGAAGATGCGTCGCGTCATGAGAAACCGTGCGATTTTTTTGTATGGTAAACTCTAAGGAGATTCAATGTGGAAAACGCGTGTCTCGGCGCGCTTCAGTTGGCGTTTGAAGTTTCACGGAATCTATAGAGCGAAACTCCAAGCGATGGTGGCCGAGCGATAGCTTTAAAATCTGACGGTACCCAGTTCTATCCTCGGCCATGAACTAATGACTTATTTAGTACTTAAATAAATGATGTCCAGTTGTCATCGCGTTCAAGTTATGCCGAACGCACTCTGCGTTCGCTAACTAGTCCGGTCCATCTGTAGAGGCCAAAAGGCCAACATTACAAGTCAATATAAAAAAAAAAAAAAGTTGTCATCGCTCAACAATAGTGAAGGCAAATATAAGCAAACCGGTATGTCCATGAATCTCAAAAGTTCAAAGACAACATTCACCAACGTGCACTGGGCCAGCATGGTGGATTAGGGCCCACCCAAAGAAGGCCTGAGTCCCAGCAGTGGGAACATGAGAGAACTTATAATTTTGTTGCAAAAAAAACTATGTACAGAAAACTAAGATATTTTTATAACAATACTCGAGCTTGCAATAAAACGATACCTAATACAAAGCTCACAATAGAACACTGGTATCTAGGCCCTATTACAAAAGGGAGAACTCTGACTAGTATATGCTAGTATGTAGGTATATGAGGGTTTTAGGTTTTAAACTTGCAAAACTTGTTGATTGTTTATGTATACATTTTTTGTCATTAAATAAATATTTGAAAATTTTATTATAGAAACTGCACGTCAGTTTCTATAATCACAAATTTTCACACATTTTATTTATATTACACGGGAATTACTCACGTAAGATTAAGCCGGTCACTCCGACTATAGTTTTAACCGCATTAGCAATATAATGCTTGGCAAGCGAGACGCAGCCGCGCGTATGCATTCACCTTGAAAAAGACTGCCTAATGCGGTTAAAACTATAGTCGGAGTGACCGGCTTAATCTTACGTGAGGAATTCCCGTGTAATATAAATAAAATATTTGAAAATTGATAATAAAGCGCACCGCATAGCGTAAAAAGTTGACAATGATCACCGATGATGATGAAGAACCGTGTATTCACGCCCACAAAGTCTCGCTTGACTGCTCGACGCGACGCGTCGTCTGTGGTGGCCCTAAAAATAATAAATCATCGAGGGGGGCGTTCAAGTATTACGTAAGCGCTTGAGGGGGGTCTTTACTTTGCTTTTTTTTGATGACATGGTGGGTGGGGGGTCGATATCGTGATTACGTCAGCAGTTATTATTTACTTTATTGTTTAGAAAAATGCATAAACGATTACGTAAGCATGGGAGGGGGGGGGGAGAGGTTTGCTTACTTTTGCTGACAAGGGGAAGGGGGGGTAAATAATTGTAAAAAATTTGCTTACGTAATACTTGACTGGCCCCGAGGGTAAATCTATGTAAGAATGCAATAATCACCAATACCGTAAATAAATTCCTCAAGTTGTTATTTTGTAGATATCCGGTTAGATTTTTGACGGACTTATTAACTATAACAAAAATTCATCCGTCCCAAAAGGGTATTTTATTTTCATCATTAAATTTGTCCATGTAATTCGAAGGAGAAAATTTCCTTAATTTTTTTTTAGAGATATATTAATATTTCACCAGTTACTATGATTATAATTGTGTAAATTAAGTAATACTAAAATAAAATAATGTTTATTTTGATTACATTGTTTTATTCAAATTTGCGCCTAACGGGAAATCTGCTGGGAAAATATCAATCAGCATTCCTATTATGTCATGTACAAAAACTAACTTCAATCATAATATTGCTGTAACGAATCTAAAAGCACAAAAGACAAGAATTTAAAGTCGGATCAGTAGTTCTTACAGATTAATATAATTATGTAGCTAGTTTTGTTGTATGGGGGAGCGAACCCCCCTTTCGTTTTTACTTTTTGACTTTTTTATTATTTGTCAGTTAATCCGCTGTAACGTTACATATACTGTGAAAATTTCAACTAGCTTATATATCACGGTTCGTAAGATACAGCCGTTAATAGGTAGGACAGACGGACGGACGGACAGACAGACAGACATCGTAGGCTTAATAATAGGGTCCTGTTTTTACCCTTTCGGTAAGGAACCCTAAAAACCTAAAACCTTAGCCTAATACAAGGTACATGAACTAAGGATATACAGTTACTAATATAAGAAAATATTTTTTTCAAAAAAAATACCAAATCCGATTTTAAGACTACATAATAAACTTAAACTAAAAATTACAGTTAAAACAGAGATTGAGTAAAACTTTTTGCTGAAGAGAACCACAAACCACGTCATGATGTGTGTATAATTTTTTTGTTTTTGTCGATTTATTTAAAAAACGCTGTATCAATTTTGATATAATTTATGTGGAACCACCTCTGAAAAATGATCTACCAAACAAAAGAAGAACAAACATACAAACCTCCTCCTTTTTTGAAGTCGGTTATCAAACGGTTAGTTTTGGAACGTGATGAAACGTCATTTCAGCAAGTTAGGGGTTGTCTCGTGAATTTGGGGAATTATTATCATTGGAGAAAATTATTCAGTTTAGGCAGGTCTGGCGCACTCCACACTTAAGCTCAAATTAAATCAAGAGTGAATCGGTTTCTTCTAGGCAAGCGTGCTCAACGTAGACCGTATCATCGCTTAACCAGGCCCTACCCTAACGCCGGTGCTGGTTTCGTCTAAAATATATTTATTATATTTTAGCATAGAAATAAATTAGATCAGGCTGCTCTGCGTCATTTATTCTTAGTTTTTTGGCGCCAACGTGGAAAAAAACATGTCAGGTCGTATTATTTTCTTAAACTTGTGTATTTTCGAGTGTTCATGTTTAATAATGGTGGATTTTTATAAATCCTCGTGAACGTGCTCAAGTGTGAGGCAGTGATAGAACAAGGTGAAACATGTATTTTCGTATTTTTCCAAAACCATAGAAGCATCTTGTAAAGCCTTCATCACTTCACTGGGGCATGAGTTTGACTCAACTTCTATTCTCAAAGGTTTGACTTGATCATGACTTACTTTTCTTGACCCTGACTGTGACTATGACTTGTTTGATGCTATTTAATACTATGTAAAGACAGACAAAAATTCCTTTTGTTTATGGTTAAGATTAATATTGGGACTGAGGGACTAAGTAGATATGGTCATGAAAAAATGTACAAAAAAAAAACTGACATTTCTGTTCTCGACTTCTTTCTGATCACCCCAGTGTTGCCATCTTCGCTCTTTTCGGGCTAGATCTAGCAATATTTACTATAGGTGTACGGTAGGTCTTCTAGGTTTTCGGTTTTGATGATTTAGCCCGGAAAGAGCAATCTAGCCTTTTTCGGCGATACTAAACACACACACACACTGCGCTTATTATTACAAAACAATACGCACCATGTAGCATAGATTTTGTCAGTTACACTCTATTCGGTATATTTTATAAGTAAATTTGTAAACTTTGTTGCGTTTTTTATTTTTAATGGGCCGTGTAGAGCTTCCGCCGTTAAAAGATTTATTTTAGGTATAGCTCTTTCTAGCAGCTCTTTTGATGACATTGCTGTATCTAGCTCTTTTTAGCTTGTCCAACTGCCCCTCTTCAAAAAAAAAAGGTGGCAACACTGGATCTCCGAATCCGAAGATTCCGAAGTTTTCATTTTCAGTCTGTGCGTCAAACTAATCGACAATCAAAATTAATTTTGTTTTGGTTTTCGACGTCTAAAAATTGTTATTTATTTAACTCTGCTCTTACGGTTAATTAATCGCTACAAACCTGGCTTTATCGTGTAAGGACGATTTTCAAATAATGGAGGTGGATCAGTTTGCCGTAGAGCTAGCTTACCCAGGTGGAGAGGTGTCTCGGCTTCCCCTCATTGACGAGACTTCGGCGCTGGGACAGCAGGCGCCGAAAGACAGGTAACCTTCACTTCTTTCATCACCTTCAAAACACCGGCTTTACGCACACAATATCATCCAACTCTCCATTGAAGGGTCAACATTCCAAATTGGTCATCATGACTCTTTCTACTGCAAAAAATGTTCTATGTTCGCCCACGCAACAATATTCTTTTCTACGGCACATAAATAATGTGTTTTTGACTACTTTTATATCTGCCCCTTCTATTCTATTAGTCATGCTTTGTGTGACCTTATAAGACTAACAAAACAATACATTTAATTAGTCTTTGTAATGGCTGTGATTATAGCAATTTAGATAGCATTGTATTAACTCATACTCATTATTGGGTTACTGTGGGTATATTATCCTTTTAGGTCCTTAGCCAATCTTATCAACATACATATAATTATTTATGTACCTACCACCAATGCGAAAATGAAGTTTTGAGACATTTACTGTTATAAATCAAATCATTAATCATATTATAAAGCGAAAGTCCTTTCGTCCTTGTCCTTTGGTCTCTTACTAATTGTTTCTGATGTTTATTAATTTAGGAGGAAATTAAATCATGAGATTGAACATAGATACTTATTATCCTGGAATAATGTAGCAACATTTAATAGTGTCAGGGTATTTCTCCAGGTTGACAGCTGTGCTAGACCAGGTGGAAATGAGAGTGGAACGGCTGCGACGGGACACAGTGCGTATCGAAGAGGAGCGAGACTCGCTTCTTTCCACCCTCGACAGTGTAAAGCATTCTGAGCTACTTGGAGACATTACAGAATGTTAGTATGATCTTCACTTCCCTACATACTTATTCATAATATATTCTATGTATATAAAAGCAAAATACCTCTCATTCTCTGAATGATTCATCACCTAATCTATGTAACTACTTGACTTATGAATCTGAGATTTGGCAGGTAGATGGGGATGGGATGGGATGGGATGGGATGGGATTCTTCAGGGGGTAAAGATGGATTTTGCGAAAATATCGAATAAAGGGGGCAAATAGAGCTTTATATGAAAACTAGCGACCTGCCCGCCCGGGTAATTTACGTGCGAAGCCGGGGCGGGTCGCTAGTTATATATATATAAACCTTCCTTGAAAATGTATCTGATGGTGAAAACCGCATAAAAATCCGTTGCGTGGTTTAGGAGGAGTTAGCTACAGACATACAGACAGACGCGGAAAGCGACTTCAATTTATACTATGTAGAGAAGAGATACTAGCTAACGAAGGGGCGGGCAACAGCTACTTTTTTAATACAATATTAAAGGAGTGGACACTCGCACAAAAACTAATCTGACATATTACTTTGTTGTTTGTTTCTTTATTTCTAAGCTAATTGCTTCGTATTCACATTTTCATTGCGCATTAAGAAACTGACGTGGTGTTCAGACATTTTATTTATATTACACGAGAATTACTCACGTAAGATTAAGCCAGTCACCCTCGACTGGCTTAATCTTAAGTGAGTAATTCCCGTGAGATATAAATAAAATGCTCATTGAGGTTGAGGATCTCTCTGCCAGTATCTGTTTCCCGTTAAGTACAATATGAGTGTCTTCAAATCAAAAGTGAACAGTTTCATACCTGCTATGTCCTAGTCCACTTCTTGGCTTAACAACAAGCATGATGTGACAAACGCAAGCCTAAATCACTTTTGCACAGTTTCACTTTTCGCTTATGCAGCAGATAAAAGATGTGTTTTTTTTTACTTAAGGTGCAACGTTTCACAAATGGCGGGAAATTCAAATTTCAAACAGTTTTCTTGTCCTTGTAGCTAGGCCGGGTAATTATTGTAAACGATCATGATGTTTGCGACAATTGATTATAATTCTTTACAAAATCATGTAAAGTTATTTATCTCAAATGCACATTATTACTTACATTTGTCAATAAACAAATTTTTGCTGTTTCAAACGGTTTATTGACAAATGTAAGTAATGTGGTGCTTTACTAATAAATAACTGTACATGATAATGTAAAAAACACCCAACTCTTGTCACAAACGCTGTGTCATTTCAAAATAATTACCCGGCCTAGCTACAAGGACAAAAAACTGTTTGAAATTTGAATTTCCCGCCATAGGTAAAACATTCCACTTTAAACAAACTGGGTCATTGTGGCAAAGCACATGTCACATAAGTTCATGAGTACCCAATCACTTTGAACCGTAGACATTACTATTTTGGAATAAAGCGAGAATAGTTATCCATGGAACTACCATGGCTGTGATGAACAAATATTCTAAGTATGACTGAGTTGTCAGTGCCGGTCCTATCACTCAATAATACCTCTGACATCTCATTTGGAATGTGTTTCAGTACTGAATTTTGTACTAATATTTGTATGTGCTTGTCGTCTAGGTGACAAAGATGACATCCAGAGGTACGCAGACCGCATCCTTGCACGCGCTATGACCGTGGAAGTGGCGGTCAGAACTGACAGAGATACAAACCAGGAAGAGGCTCTCCATCAGGTATACTGAAAACCTGTTCAAAGAATTTAGTGTTATGGGCATTTTTGTTAGGAGGCTGGTGGCCGAGCAGTAGTATGTGCACTTTGCAATCTGACTGCACCCAGTTTGATACTCGGCCCTGCTCTAATCACGTATTAAGTACCTAAAAATAATGTGCAGTTTCGATGCCATTACTCAATAAAAACCGGACAAGTACGAGTAGGACTCGTGCTCTGAGGGTTCCGTTGGACAGAACCCTCAGAGCGCTAGTCCAAAAAAAACCTAAAGTTGAATTATTAAAAGACAAACTTACCTTTGTAGTTGATTATAAGGTTCTTCTATACATTCCAACTACAAAATATAAGTTTGTAATAGCAAAATAATTAATTTTAAATGATATAACTTCAAATTTGTAACTTTCAGATTTATCCCTATATATGTGCTATGATACCTTGCCTTTTGCCAAATTTCATGATTCTAGATCAACGGGAAGTAACCTATAGGTTTTGGTTTTCCTGGGAAATCGCAAAATATGCGACATAAACGTTCATATCTTTTGATTGCGTTAACTTACGACTTAGATTTTTTTACAGCCGGTAGAAACCGTAGACCCAAGTATTTAGTATAAATTTCAACTTGATACCTTTACGCGTTCTTGAGAAAAAGGTTCTTGACAGACGGACAGACGGACAACGAAGTGATCCTATAAGGGTTCCGTTTTTTCCTTTTGAGGTACGGAACCCTAAAAATGGTGAAAACATTGTGCAGTTGTTATGTCCAAGAACCTCAAAAGTTCAAAGACATGACAACACAACAACACTGGCCCAGCATGGTGCATTACAGCCTATTCTCTCACTCTGAGAGAAGGCCTGGAGACAACCCGGGGGGACATGATGGGCTAGCTAATGTATTTTTATAAGCTAACTAAATTCCTTAATGACTTCATGTAAGTCATAGAACTCTATTTTGTTATAAAGTTTTATTTTATTTATTTTAATTCTTTATTGCACACTTACGAATGGAGGACTTAATGCTAAACATTTTCTACCAGTCATCCACCAGGTTGAAACAAATGGTACATAGGCGTGCATCAAGAACACCTTATAAAAGACAAAAGAAACTGAACAAAAAGACTAAAGTTTTACAAGACATACATAACCTAGACTAGATAGATACAACAAATATAAATCAAACTTTTTTTGATTTTTTTATGACTATTTCTAGATACCTAATAGGAAATCGTCTATGATATGACTTTACAATCTATAATATCAATGTGAGCATTAATAGTCCCGTGACCCTAAGCATTGTCAGGCCACAGTCAGGTGCCTGATATGACTTGCAAATTGAATAGCATGACAATGTCACATCACATCCTTTTGATGAGTTCAATAGAGTCCGTTGTGGAATGATAATACTTCCTATAAACAGTTTGTGTGCTATGAATACTACGAATGAACTAGCTTATAGAAATAAATGGTTATAGATAAATGTACAACAATGTCGATTATGTTGCGTTGTTCCATTTTCTGAACTAAACTAAATCGATCTATATATATAAAAGCGAAACACATCTACTCACTCATTCACTCATTAATCACGAAATCTCGAAAACTACTTGACCTACGAAGCTGAAATTTGGCAGGTAGATTCCTTATGGGGTGTAAAGGTCCGCTAAGAAAGGATTTTGCGAAAGGGCCGAATTAAGGTTGACAAAAGGGGGTTGAAAGTTTATATGAAAGTCTACGCGTAAGAAGTCGCGGACAACAGCTAGTCTATATATATATAAAAATCTATTGACATTGGTCACGCCATAACTAGAGATCGAGTTTACCGATTTCATTCATCCTTTTTTAAAGCTGTCTAATACTTTGTAGAAGTTTCTAACGGAAAGAAATATTAAGAAAATTGCGCAGAAAGTTCGAAAATTTCAGAAAAGTTAACGATGATTTTAACTAGCAGGTGAAACCTCGGGGCGCAGCTAGTATTATTATAAAACAAATAATATTATTTATTAACACTCGCGTGAGGATGTGCAAGCCGGTGTTATAATTTTTTTTATTTTTTTATTATGATATACTTTATTTGTGGTATTCTAACAACTCAGTATTGCACAATTACCCATTTTCGTTTCAAACTGACACGTGTTGTCGCGGCATATATCGCGGTTACATTTTAATGAAATGCAAATTTTACACCAAAATATTAATTTAATTTTTTTTTAATTAATAATTTTCTTGCGTTTGACCGCCAACTCGCCTGATGTTAAGCGATGATGTTTTTGACGATTTTCACGTGAATATCTACGCAATGTTTGAGAAAACTACAACAAGCCAATTCAACCCTTGACAGCCACTGAGCATTTACACTCATATATGTTGGCCTCAGCCCACTTTCGTCCATCATCATAATCATCAGCCTTTTAACAGTCCACTGCTGGACTTTTAGCCTACCCCCGAAAGGGTGATTGGATATGGCCCAATCACCCTTTCTGGGGTAGGCCACACGCTGATGACCATTTCCACTTTCGTCCATAAATTACAAGCATTTAATATCTAATTAATCTAATGATATTTTCAGGTGAACATGTACATCGACCAGCTTGTGATATCAGTGCACGACGATGCAGTGACGGCGCACACGCGCTGCCAGACGTACATGAACGCGTGCACCTCCCAGCCGGACCCAACCACGGGCACCGACAAGAACTTCGAGTCAGCCATCCTCGGCTGCACGCTCGACGACCAGAAACGCGTCAAGAAACGGCTTCAAGGCCTCTTAGACTACATCGCTAAGCTCAACGTTACTTCATGCTCGTGAATGTCATAGTTACTTTATTGCTTGCGTTGAGTCCACTGTGAAAGAAGCTAAGCTAATTCAAGGTTTGTGTCGTGGTTTTTACTTGTTGCACTTGATGTAGTATAACAAACTGGAGTCTGCTTCTCAATTGCGTTGGCTGTCACTAGCAATCGCATCGACCTACTTACGACATGCGTGCGAATGGAAGCGTAATTGCCAGAGACAGCTAATGGATCTAAAGCTGATCTAAAGAAATTTGTGTACAGTAAACTATTGCCATAATACGTCACAAATGGACATCATTGATAAAGGCATGTGGCTGCTGATAATTATAATGTGTTTTGTTTTACAGTAGAGATGCCGTGAATAGTTATTATGGGTAATATTCGATTAACGGTTAATCGTCATTCCCTATCGCGAATAGTCGAATTATTCGCCATTATTATTCAATATCAAAAGTTGGCATTTTGGACCTGTATTTTTTAAATGTTATTATTTAAATTATAATTCGAATTATGTATAAAAATACCTGATTTTATTAGTTAAATCTTGCTGATTTAATTGTTTTTATTTTTTTAAATATCAATCGTAATTACTTTTATTTACGTTTGTTATGCTGTTAATTGTACAGAACAATAAATATAGTTTGATTATTTTAAATTTGTACAGTAGTTTTTTTTCTATAAAAATAATTTCTGAAAACTATTCGCTAATGTCGAATGATAGATAATATTATTCGATATTCGCTGAATAATGAAAAATTGCTAAATAAAGTCGGATATCGAATAATAGCGACTAATAGCGGCATCTCTAATTTAGTTATTTCTATTTTTATTCTATTTTATTTTGCTTCTTTCACTTCTAATTCAAAGTGGGGATGGTAAGACCTACACTGATGTACTTCTAGGGGTGTATTGTGCGTTTGCCCCTGCTAGCCTACCCAAGCCAGCCAAGCGTCGACCAAAATAAAATGAATGGATGGGCCATAACCATTGAACTTGTTCAGTAAAAACGAGTCAAAACCGTCGGACATATACTTCAACACCTAATTATAACCATGTACAGTAATTTTTTTTACAAAAAGTAGATGGCGGTTTTTTATTTACACTTCGAGAAAGCACACGAGAGCATCATTTTGTCAGATGTTTCGTTATCATGTAACAATAGTCACGTGTTGCACTTCCTACGGCTAGAGACCGACTGAAACGAAGTGAGAGCCGGCGCTCATTTTCTAATCTTTAAAAATGCACTTCTTGTGGGCCCGTCCATTCTTTTAATACTGGTCGAAGCAGCCAAGTGCAATTATAGAGCACTGCTTTGGGTCGCTGGCATACCTGTTCTACCTCTATTTCGCTATATGTTGTGATATTGGAGACTTGTTGTAGAGTTTCTTTAAGAAGTGTCGACCTTAACTGTGCGCCGCTTGTGACTTCATAGCCTCGGCACAGAGGACTATCTGTAGCTCAGATTTTGTAAAAAAGAAGATTATTGTTGCATCTTATTTATGAGACAATTCATTCGCAAGTAAAACGATTAAAATAAGAAATAAACTATGACAAAACGGCTCATTATCACGTTATGTTTATCGGTCGAGATGAGAGTCACGCGAGATTTGATGAAGTGAAAATAAGAAATGATGAACGGAAAGCCACATGTCCTGTCTTTCTTTTTCTAAAGTTGAAAATAGCTTAGTTTCGGTCAGTGGACATTCTGCATTATTGTATAGACTAATATAGACCAAGTTGAGTGAGGTCGTGCCTTGTAATTGTGTCTGTTTTGGGTAAGAACTTATAGATAGGCAAACTCAATCTATCTTGAAGGTATCCAGAAAGAAACTAACAAAAGCTTCCTGACTGAGAAATTCTTTTAGAAAGAAGTATTCACGGATTCAGAGTTCTTAGTAGAAGAATTTAATGAAGAAAAAGCAGTTTTTATCTTGGATTTAACTTACCGCAGCTTTTAGAATGACATACGAAGTATAGTTTTTATTAGTTACAAGTGCTATGTTTATTGATTGCTCAATCTTATCTCTAGATCGTTTTGATAACGGCATCGTACTTTGGATTTTGCATTTGTTTTGCATTATAAAGCAGAATTGCACTCATAGTAGCATGCGTATTTGAGGCTGTAATTTAGGGATCAGATATACCTCAAATCCACCCATTAGGTTACACTAAATTCTGCGACTAACAACTTACGTAACTGTTAACTATACTAACCAACGTGGTAAATGGACGGAGGAATGAGGCTTTTCGTGAGCTTCCTAAAATTGGAACCATTGAGATCAATTCCTCTAAAGTCACAATCTTTCAGTGAAAACAGTCAAAAAACGTCCGAGCGTCATTGTACAAACATTGTATCAATTATATAGTACACAATGCCACATTTATTCCAATTTAGACGTAATGTCGTTTGCATAGTGTTCAAGGTTAGTTGTCCGCTATGACATAGTAGCTCTGGCATCGCGCGGCGTTGTAGTCGGATCGCGGTTACCTTGTAACTAACCAAAGTCGGCGCAATTCGTAGCGTGCGCAGAGTTTTGGTTCGGACTTTTTTTGGGCACGATTGTGACTCCATATGTGATCTCGATGCCTCTAGCCTTTATTCTTTATGAAAGGTCGTTCGTCGCTTCAGCGATTTAACTCATAATTATAGCATTTATAGCTTAAAAGTTCTTACATAAAATAGAAGGGTATGTAAATGAACCAAAGTAAAAGGAAATGTGTGCATTTTACCATAGATTTTCACTATCTCTCTAAAGTCCATGTAAGATTCCTAGCAGGCTTTGAAAAATGTGATATCTGTGTTATCTCGTATTTTATTAGCCCTATCGCAAATATTTTATTACCTGACATTGTTATTGTGCTCAGGCATATTGAGTAAGTATCGTTATTTCCGATATCATTTTACTGAGCAAAATCACACACAGTATTGTATTTAGTTTTATATTAAGGGGATAACACAGCACCTAGTTTTCACACACGTTTGGAGTAAATACTAAAATATAGCTTTTTTGTTTAGTTTTGTTACCTTACTACAGTCTGGCCGCTGAGAAAATGTGCCTGACAGCTGCAATAACATTGTAAAAATATGAAAAAATAAAAATTATATTTGCTACCAGCTACAAAATCTTACAATCAAAAAGCAAGTAAAAGTGATCAGAATCGTCAGTTTTCATTCAGCTGTTAACAATGTTATAGCAACTGTCAGACGCATTCTTTCAGCGCACTTCTGTTTCACATAATCAAGGATAAGTCGGTAATTTAAAAAAAAAACGGGCTAAATTGAGAACCTCAATTTTTGAGGTCGGTCAACCCGTGTTGCGACAGCGTAAATATGCATTCAGTCTCTAGCTATTGAAGCTAGCTACAGACTAGTGAACATAAATTGACGATGGACCGATCGATTGCGCGGCAAATATTGACGAATGGGAGCCATTTTTACGCACCCCTTTACTGCTTTTGGCGCGTCGGTTCTGCTTTACTTACGCAGACATGCACTGCATAAAGCACTTCGGGGGAGAGGAAAAATTGCAAAACAAAAAACTGTTTAAAAAAAGTTTTTTTTTTTTTGGTTGGCAAGATGTGCTTGATTATGTAAAACTAAGTAACTAGTGGGAAATTCGGTGCTGCTTAGCCACTTTAATGTCGACTTTGATGCACCATTGTCTAACTAAACTAAAATTATCTCTGTGTTTTTTATGTCTATTTATATGAACAGAGACAAATTTAGTCTAGTGCATGGTAGAATAACATCGGATCCTTTATTTGTAATTATAACTTAAAATGCAATCATTTAAGTTATTCTATAATGCATATCTAAAGCCCTTGATAGTAATAGGCAAGGTTTGTATCTATGTACATTGTACATGTATGATATGATAATGTATGAGTGTGAAGAGCTCTCGTCAGCTAGTCGGAAGGTGCGTTCAGGTCAGTGTTGTTTTGGTGCCAATCGCCAGAATTTTTGCTCATCATCATCATTTCAGCCGTAGAACGTCCACTGCTGGATATAGGCCTCCCCCATCGATCTCCAAAAGAGCCGGTTGGAAGCGGCCTGCATCCAGCGTTTCCCTGAGGTCTCTTTTAGGTCGTCTGTCCATATCGTGGGTGGACGTTCTACGCTGCGCTTACCGGTCCGTGGCCTCCATTCGAGAACCTTTCGGCCCCATCGGCCATCTGTTCTGCGTGTTATGTGCCCTGCCCACTGCCACTTTAACTTGCTAATCTGGTGGGCTATGTCGGTAACCTTCGTTCGTCTACGGATCTCCTCATTTCTGATTCGATTTCACTTTTTTATTTTGTATTGATAGCCTACTAGTTTCACAAAATTATGAATTTATCGTAAAATAAACATTAATAGAAATCAAAACAAGTTGTTTAAATATTTTTTTTCTATTTTGTGATTTTCTTTGTTCTTAATTTTATAAAATTAGAACAATAATGGTATACTTTTCATATTTTTAGATCGAAAATGTATAAAAATTATTCGCTATTTAATGACAGATAACGTATTAACTGTGCCCTCTTATTTAGGAAGTAATCTTGCAATTGCCACCTTTAGTAGGTAAATTGCATTGGTCTCTTAGATCACTTATTTAAAATTTTGGCTTCTTAGGCTGTGGCCGGTATTGTAGCGTATGTACGATCTTACAAGTAGAAGTTAGGTATCTGGTATCTGTTGTACTGTACACGATACTGACTTGAACGTAGCCTATCAATATATAAAGCCTAGGCCAAACCAACGCGTTCAGCTCGTGTCCGCGGTAGCGTGCGCGGTGGCGATCACACCGCGGCCAATCAGAAGACATCGATGCGTCTTCTGATTGGCCGCAGCGTGATCGCCACCGCGGACGCGAGCTGAACATGTTTGTTTCGCCTAGGCTTTAGGAAATTTGGCACTTTTTTTTAATCTTTTGTTACTAAAGTATCCTACGTGATGAAGGATCAAATTAAACTAAATTATTAAAATGTAAAATTACCGGTGCATCGCCCGGATTGCAGACGTGTACTTATGAGCTTTTTTAATACATTGCCATTAGCACTGTCAGAAGATTCATTGTACATTGTGTAAAAAAACTTGCACCACATATTGCGGTTTGATACAATCTAAACTGTAGAAATTGTACTTATTATTAAAACGTAATCTTATAATGTATCACGTTTATTTTAGGGCCAATTCTTACCAAGATATTGGCGTCGATTCTGTCAATTTCTGTCATACCACGAACTAAACTAAACCAGTCTGACAAGACTAAAATTATCTGCATCTCTTTTCATTTCTGTATGGGAGAGAAGGATGACAATAATTATAGAGCTGTCAAATTTTGTTTAGTTTAGATAATAGTTTAGCAGCATTGATACTAGTAGCTGTTATCTAACCTAATATTTTAAGTTTATGTAAAAGCGGCAACAAAGTGGGCAGAAAGCCATTAGGTCGCGCATTTGAGAAATGAGCCGTAACGATATAGCAGTATGGTTGGTTTTTGTGAATAGCCGTTAATTAGAAAATGGTTTAACGGTTTTATTGGATTTGAAACTACGAGTTTCAAAATTGTTTGTGCAAAAGCGTATTGTATAGCTTATGTCCGCGCGTTTTAATCTTTGTCTTGATAGCAAATATTACAATGTTTGGTTAGATTAGCACTGACAGATGTTTCCATTTCCGTAAGAATTGGGCTTTGTGGGAATTCGATTTTAGGATACAACTATGGTCAGAATAGTTTTACTATTCGACGCGCTGCTGGCACGCTAATGCTTTTATATACCTTTTTGCGCGTAGACTCAACTCATTGGTTAAAATGTAATAAGATGCCTTATGATTGCACGAGTCTCAGCAAACATTGTATTCAGTCATGCACTTTGGCGGTAACATAGTTTCCTAAAGTTAAAACGATGTGGTTCCTAAAATCGAATCCATTCCCATTTCAGTTCCGGTCGAAAACATATTATGATGGTGCGATTATTGGTAATTTAATTATAACTGCCTAATCTTACTCGCTATTTTTATTTCTAAACCCTTGTTAGGGACTTTTGTCATTACTATAGCCTTAAGTAGCTAACAAACGTGTGGATTTGGTGCGCCGGACCGCCGTCCGACCAACGGAAGAGAAAGAGGGAGAATAACATATTTCCCTCTCTTTCTCTCCCGTTGGTCAGTTAGCATTTTTAATCTTGCAGTGCTTGCGCAAACGCCGTTCTGTCAGTGCACTCGCGCTGGCATAACGGCGCAGCATACAAAAAAAATACTAAAAGTAGAAATGATGAGGATGAATTCTAGAGCATAGACAATAGTAATCACACACTAGGATCTCAATAAAAGTCGCCAGTTAATATAATAATTATTATTTTTATAAAAATGAACATGAAACTACGAATATTTACAAAGCTACATAAGTTCGAACAATCTTATGAAATTATTTTAATTGCATTGTTTGCATTGCTTTATCTGTCATTTTTACCTGTGGGTAAAAATGACAGATAAAAAATTAAAAAAAGAGGAAATATATACAGGTGTATCTCATCATTATAAATAACTACACAAGTGACCAAAATTAAAATCGCAAAAAAAAATCTGCTGTTCCATACATTTAGTTGAGTGTGAATGTCATTTCTCTATGGAACTTCTGTTTTGTTTCGCGATTTCACGGTTGTTCCCATAGTAAACATACAATTATATCCTCAAGTATCACCAAATTAATATTAATTGTCATTGAATATCACCACTATCTGAAGATACTCCCTATATTAGAGGTTGTTTGTTTGTAATTTCTGTTACAATTTTTCTACAAAACGGTTCTACTGATTTTAATGCGTTTTTTTTTCTTCTGAAAGCAGGTTTCATTGCGGTAGTTCTCAGCTAGGTTTAAGCAAATTCTGTCGAGCGGTTTAAAATGTATGAGCTCTTTAACGAATTGGTCGTGGATTTAAAATAACATTACATTGTTAGCGCAGCACATATTTTATAACAAATCGTTACAGTAATGACAAGTCAAGATTTTCATTGCACATGGCATGTTATAATTAACCTTAAATATTATGTACATAAGGTACACTATTAAAAACTAAGGTACTAACTAGTATACGGTCATTAGCAAGAAGTATGTGTACAAAAAAATTAAGCAGAATCGAATTGACTGTCAAGATTTCGAGTGACCCTGAGTAACCCCCACAATAACCCGAAAAAATGGCAAAATATAACACATATGGTATATGGTACATATACCATATGGTATGTATACATGTGGTATATGGCATATACCACAAAAAATATAAAAAAGGGGTTGTCTGTAAAGTCGGTTTACGGACAATAATGTTACGTGATAACGCTTAGGCCGATCGTGCCTCTCTATTGCTTGTTCCGCGCTCTCGCTTGCACGCGCGGCTCAGGCGGAACGTGACAAGTTTTCGTGCGTGCAGCCGGCGTTCATCGATTTATAAGACGTTATCACATCAATAGTCGCGAAGACATTTCCGAAAACAAAAGAATGGTCTCCCTTAATATTGTATACTATTGTTCTACTGTAAGTTTACTGGACGTTATCAGAACTTAAAGTGTTAGCATTATGATTACAATAATCTGCACGCGTTTTTGAACACGTTTTTCTTCTTGCCGCCGGGACGGTGCTTCGCAGGCCTCAGGAGGATAGTTCCGTTGCTGTTGTTAGTGAATGAACCTGGAGGCAACAAAAGAATGCATCAGTTTATGAACCCGGGAGTTAAACCCGGATAGCAGCAACCAAAAAAGTTATTCGTCCGAGACTTCTACTTTTCAAACTTTTAATTCCGCGATTCCCTGTGGATTCAGCTGAGACAGAGCAAGCGAGATTTCATTATAAATAATTCAAAATGACTCCTTTATTCAGTTGGTGTGCTCGACGCAGACAAGCTAGTTTTAAGGTCTCTACGCCATACTTGCTTAGTCCTACGTAAGATGGAACTATAATGAAATCATCGACATCATCCACTGCCTTCTTTATCCTACTGCTGGGTATAGGCTTCTCTCTTGCTATGCCATCTGCCTCAGTCCTGTGCTAATAGAGTCCAGGGGCCTTACGGACAACTGCTATTGCGGCACCTAATCCGATCAGTTCGAAAATCACGCGACCGCAGACCGTATCTGGTCGCGATAAGGTTCACGTTCGCGTGATTTTCCAACTGAGCGGATTAGGTGCCGCAATAGCTGTTGTCCGTAAGGCTCCAGGTTTGACCCGTGGTAGTGACAATATCGTCAACCCATCTTACAGCTGGACGACCAACGCTCCGCTTACCTTGCCTCGGTCACCATTTTGTTAAAACCATACTCCACCTGTCATCGCGGCGCCTAGCAACGTGTCCTGCCCAGCGACTTTAATTTAATTACCTCGGTTCTTAATTACATCTCGAACCATTGTCGACATGCCAACATGATATCCGCGACTGTAGAGCAGCATTAGCTTGACTTTAGGCAGTTATGCGGTACTATGGAGACAAAGCAGATGGTCGGTCACCTATAAGCGGCGTGAGTGCAGGAGGCGCGGAGGTGTCCCCGGACTCCTCGCGGCGCATGTCGGCGAGGCAGCGGGCGGCGAGCGCGCGGAACACGGCGCCCACGTTCACGTCTTCCTTCACGGAGGCGCGCATCAGCCGGCAGCCCAGCGCCCGCGCCACCAGCTCTGCCTCGTCTCTGGGAAAATGGGACACCAAACACGTTTTGAAATTGTCATATACGAAGCTTATATGGACACCCCGAGCTTACATAGGTACTTTGCGTGTCTGTGGCCTGTTTTAGGTTGGACCAATGCTCTAACTTCGGCTATGCTCGGAGTTTCTTTGCGCGATAAAATCCGAAACGTGGATATTCGCCAAAGAACCAGAGTCACCGACATAGCTGTTAAAATTTGCAAGTTGGAGTGGCAATGGGCAGGCCACATCGCTCGAAGAACCGATAACCGATGGGGAAGAAAGGTTCTGGAGTGGAGACCACGAACCGGAAGACGCAGCGTAGGGAGGCCTCCTACTAGATGGACCGACGACATTGTGAGAGTCGCGGGCATCCAGTGGATGCAAAAGGCAGGCTGTCGTTCAGTGTGGAGGTTAAAGGGGGAGGCCTATGTTCAGCAGCGGACGTCTTCTGGCTGATGATGATGAATGCTCTAACTTAATTCGGATCGATCTCCGTCATCTTGGCATCACACGTCAATACAAAATGTCATATTGCGCCATAGTAAACAAAAAACATCGAAAGCAGTTGGCCGTACCTACGATTGGAGTCCAAACTGCCACTAAATTACGTAGTGACGTCATAGTACTACCTATGCCCAAAAATTTCGGCACGCTGGGTTTCATAATATTTGATGTGCTCGCGACATCTTTCTGTTGAAAGATCTGTTGTATATATGTCTATATGGAAACTGGTTAAAATCCAGGTACCTCATTCCAATTAATCTGTCTACTTCTACATCATCAGGTAACTATACCATCTGTTGTCTTTCGATATATTACAATATCAATGTCGTCCGACAAATGGCTGGTGGTCTACCTCTTGTACCTACTGAACACTCCGGATTAAAACGATAAGATGAAAAACGCAATAATTATCAATTTAAAATCAGACATTAATATACCTACGCAATTTCGTTTACGTACTTGGATGACATAATTTTTTCCAGTAATTTTGATTTGGAAAAGAAGAAAAAAACCACTTTCACCCCTTCCTTTTTTGAAGTCGGTTAAAAACAGAACTGTGAACTCATGTACCAAACAAATGAGAATAATAAAGAGGAATACTCACGGTCCAACGACGCATTGGTCCATCAAATCTATTTTATTTTGAACTATGATTGTCGGGATTTCTCCGCACTCATTCTCCACCTGAAAAGTAAATTGAAATATCCTAAATTATGGGTTCAACAAAACACACAAAAAAAAAAAGAAAAAAAAAAGGGATTAGTAAAAAGTGATTATACCTTGTAAGTTCTTTAGTTGCGACACAAGGCCAAGGCAATTGACAATAATAAAAACGCTATAATAAATCTCGTTTACTTTGTTATAAAAGTATGAAAATACAATAAGTACATAATAGATTTGAAACAGACATAATAGAATTGAAACAGAAAATGTAATCCTTAAAGTAGCGGACAATCCGGGCTTCCTTCACGACCAGACATTATCTGTATTTCATCGACAACTCGCTGCACTTCCTGTCTGGTCGGCATCCTCCTGGATAGCAGGACTCCTCTGCCGCCGTTCGAGCAGTTTATACCCAGTACGTAGTTCTCGTTGACACGGATGTACAAGTACTTGGATATATCCCTGTCGCAAGCCCGGTACATGTTTTTGACTTCTTCGTTTCCGTAGTACAGGAGATGGACTAGCTTATCAGCGCTATTTATGTAGGAAGATTTCACGACAGTTCTTTCCGCGGACAGATTTAGAGAGTTGCACTCATTGAACAAATGCGCAATTTCTTGGAACACCAGCTTCTGGAACGTGATGACTCCGCAGTTGTCCCTCGGGCGCTGGTTCTGTGGCCAGTAGTACACCGCGTACATTTCCCCTTGCAGCGTACTCAGGTCGAAGATCTCTCCGTTCTTGTAGTACTCGAGACATTGCTCTTCAATGCGTTTCAAATCCGTCAAACAGTTAATTCCGAAAATGAACGTGAAAGCGAACAGAAGCGCGCACTTTTTGCCGTGCATCTTTGCGAATGAATATTGCCCACATGTGACTGAATGCGACTGATAACTCCGCGCAGAATAGTCAGTTATCTGTCCGAATATAGGTCCGAAATATAAACATCGCGCCGGAAACGACAAGCGATACTAAACTAACTAGGAGTTTATTCTGCGGCCTGACATGTTTTGATAGGCACTGCAGTAAGAGATGCTTTGTTTTCGATATCTGCACGGAGCATGTTACTTGTGTGTGTTAAGCGAAAGTCACGACCCGGCTATCTCTGCGATTCAATTTTTTTGGCATATTTAAACGCCCAATTGCGCAGTATTATTAAACCGAACAAAATCTAGATTGCAAACTACCAACTTACCTTCTTATGCAACTTACTTAAAACTTATCAAATCGAAAACTAATTAATAAACGTACGAGTATGACTTCTAGTTAAGAAAATAAATATATTTTTTACTTCCGGTTTCTTAATGCAATCTAGGTAGGTACCTACTACACACCTCCTTCACCGTTTTTGAGCATTGGCGTCGAAACTGGACATAATTTATTTAAGTACTAAATAAGTCATCGGTGCAGGGCCGAGAATAGAACCGGGTGCCGTCAGATTGTAAAGCGCACATACCTACTAGCGCTCGGCCAGTGATATAGTGTATGTCGAATGCTAATAAGTAAATATATATCGAATTGTCTACTAAAAAAGTGTCCATTATACCATTCAAGCTGTTTCAGGGTGGAATTTATTTGCGATAGTGGCGTCCTTATAATTTTCTACATTATTCTGACAAGCTGTACCTTACTATGGTACCTATATCTAGAGTGCGTGTCGAGTATTGCTGTAGCAAACCTTGAGCTTCCACGAGTGGAGCGCCAGGAAGGAGTCGCGGTCGGTGGTGGAGAAGGCGAGCACGCAGGCGTGCGCGCCGCGGTAGTACGCCTTCGTGATGGCGTCGAACTCCTCCTGGCCCGCCGTGTCCCACAGCATCAGTCGCACCTCCTCGCCATCGATCCTGGAACACGCCAACAAACAAGTATGTCATTTAAAAATCAAACTGCACTAAAACACAGAAAATTTGTTAAAGTTTCGACAAACAATTGGCGCTCGTACTTCCCAAGGTTCTTCCAAAAGTAGAAATGTTTGTATATTAACTTTTTATTTAGGTCAAATCTTGCAAGCTGAATTAGAACTAGTTCCTCCTGATTTTGCTGAAATTTTTCATACACCTTTAGATTTAAAAAAAAAAAAAATAGGCTTGCGCTTGACCGCCAACTCGCCTGATGTTAAGCGATGATGCGGTCTACGGTGGAGCACGCTTGCCTAGAAGAAACCGATTCACTCGTGATTTGAAGACACCCAGATTGTATCTATCGGGGAACACCCATTCAGGCAGCGCATTCCACAGACCAGAAGTTCGCACAATAAAAGTGGAATCAAAGCGCTTCGTTCGAGTTTTCGGAATACCAACCATAAAGCGGTGTCGATTTTTTGTGCCCGCTCTGGCAGTCCGAAAAATGGGCAGGAGGGAATTAGATCATGAAGATCAGATGCACACTCACCGAAATGTATTCGATAAAAGACCGATAGACTAGCAACTTTACGCCGTAGCTCAAGACTAAGGAGCTTAAGGAGTTTTGGTGACAATACAATATGCAATACACAATATCGTAATATTTTCAAAATACCCGCTGCCACAAAAGTCTGATGGTGTATATTTTGGCGTGGTTTGCTTAGAATTTAGAGAGGTAAAAGCTACTAGTGGCGTTATGCCTTTAGGGCTTCCACCCTGGAGGTTTCGGTTTTTAGCTTTTGCGGTTTCACCCTCAGATGGCCGGTTAAGGCAAGCAAGGGGTCAAGGTCTCAGTTAATCCCATGAATCGGAGTAGGTAGCGCGGTGTCGGTGTCACTGACGGCTCTATTTATAAATGGGCGGTCAAACCGCCGGTCTACGATGGAGCACCTTGCCTTGAAAATGAGAAGTTAGTAGGGTATATACTCACTCAATCTGTCGTTCTAGGAAGTCAACCCCGATCGTCTTCTTGTAGTCCCTGGTGAAGGTGCCGCGGCAGTAGCGCTGGATCATGCTCGACTTGCCGACGCCTCCGTCGCCTACGATCACCACCTTGAGCGCCACCTCCAACTCCTCCTCGCGCATCCTCGCACCATCAGCGCCAACACAAACATTAGTCCACTCTGATTACATCCTGGTCAACAATAAAACACACGTAAGTTCGACTTCTACCCTTCGACCAAAATAAAATGAATGGACGGGCCATAACCATTGAACTTGCTCAGTAAAAACTAGTCAAAACCGTCGGACATATACTTCAACACCAAATTATAACCATGTATGTATGTACAGTACATTTGGTACAAAAAATAGATAGCAGTTTTTTGTTGGGTTTTTACACTTCGGGAAAGCACACGAAGGCATAATTTTGTCAGATGTTTCGTTATCATGTAACAATAGTCTTGTGTCGCACTTCCTACTGCTAGAGACTGACTGAAACGAAGTGAGCGCCGACGCTCATTTTGTAATCTTCAAAAATGTGCTTCTTCTGGGCCCGTCCATTATTTTTATTTTGATCGAAGCTTCTACCTTCTTTTATCTTGTCGGTGGAGCAGTCTCGTCTTCCAGATTTTCTACTAGCACTCTGTTACGCAACATTCTTGTTTTTTCTAAGTTGGGTAAACATAAAAAAACAGAAGTAAGCATACATCCGTCTTTTCCGAGGATTCAAAACACAAGCCGGTAGCATCCAGTAGCATCAAATAAAACAAAATAAAAGGCATTTTTTTGCGCACTTGAGATGTTATTAAACTTGAAACTAGTTTAGAATATGCACTAGATGTAGATGTACTGAGATGTGATGTGTGAATAGATAATCGATGCACGCACATAATGCGGAGATGATACGAACTGATCCGATGAGTCATCTTTCGTTTGATAAACGATTTTTCATTTTACTTTCGACGCTGCGTTTCTCTTTGCACGCATACTTCAAATTCCGCAGAGTCATGCGTGCACATGGCAATAGCTTCGATTATGTCAACAGCTGCCTACGTCCGAAAACTATTTTCTCTTACACAGAAACGAAGATTTTGCTCCTCGCCATAGTCAGCCTACCTTAGTTTACTGCAAGACATAGGCCTCTCCCAAAGCACGCCACTTAGCCCGAAAAGCCAAAGTTTTTAATACCAATAAACTTATTTACTAGGGTATATTATTTTACATACGACAAAACAATCAAACGGCGAGTAAAAGTAAGCATCTAAATTTTTGCGACAATTAGCTATATTGAACAACTCTCAAAAACAAGGTTTCAAATTTATAGAAAAATGGCGGCTAATTTGAGTATGGGGATTAAACATTGGAATTTAACGGATTCTATCACTTTTATTTTACACTGACTGTGTCCCGCGGCTTTGCCCGCTGTCAGAAGGTTTAAGAGAAGTCAGGGCCAACCGCAAAAGCTTCTAGCGGGAACCCATACCCATAGTCCGAAAAAGCGACAGTGATATTCAAACATATCATAGCTTCGAAATAAATTCAGTATCCAAATAATTAACTCGATGCCAGTTTAAAAAATGTGTAATTAATGAGTCCTTATGAGACCCAACATTAGTAGGCAAACTATTAATTTTAATTTTTTTAGATCCCAGATTACAGATACTTTATTCCTCGGGTTTACTAGTTATCTATTTTAGAAACATCTCAACGAAAATGCCATCCAAAATGCAGGGTTCTATAACCTTAGTAGGTACTTAATGGCTTTACATAAAAGTAACAGAGATCTGAGGAGAGCGACAAGCACAATCTTTATGGCGTTTAACTGGAATTTCTGCACAAAAGGTTTGCGATAAGATCGCGCCAAAAAACGTACAAGAGCGTTGCTCGCATGTCGACGAGGTTCGACGCAAATTGTAAAGAATGTGCAAGTGGGTCGATCGCATTGCGATTATCTTCTCTAATGATTGTCGCACGTGGAGAAATGCCTCGATTAGGCGGCGGTGTAGCCTCGTCGCGTGCATTCCCGAGATTGCATCAAGGAGCGATGCAGATAAATAAGTCGGTAGGTGCTGTGAATTTGCACCATAAAATCAAGATGCGACGCATGAAACGTTCACCAAGTGAAGCTTGGTGAAGTTCTACCTAGCAGTGGGTAGGAGTTTCAAAAGAAAGAGTTTAAGATAGTATAAGTTAGGATTTAATAAAGTAAGAATGAATTTACAGGAGACTGAGGGTCGTGTGAACTCGGAAGGTGATGGCGATAAAAAAACGTGTTGGTCCCTTGTTTTGAGACTTAGCTTGAAGAGCTGGGGCGCCGATCGCCGCGTGGCTCGACGCGGCTCGTGGCACGTAGGATGTCAGCAGGCAGCGCAGCGACGAGAGGCTTCGTGAGCTTTTCAGGCGCGACCGGAGTGCGGTCTGCGCGTAGTAGTTCCAGAAGGTTGTGCGTGGCCGGAGTACGACCGACGTAGTAGAAGGGAAGTAGACGTAGCGTCACGACAGCGTGGCGACTCGTACGTGGTCGGAGAATTGGCGTAGAGGGTAGGAGCCTGAAATGCGTCGAAGAAACTACGCATGAGGATCAGTACTCAAGAGCCGCACGGCCACGTCGTGTGAGACCCCGAAGATAACGGCAGATCGGACTAGGCCCCGCCTCACATGACGTGGTACCGGCGTTAAAACACAGTTTTTGATCGGAAGGATCCAAGATTACAGAATGCTTTAAGAGCTTAGAACACAATTATATTATAATGTAAGTACGGCGCGCGTCCACATCCGCAGATAGTACGGATATGAAACGCACTTGCACTGCGTTATAGAACACAGGTGGCCTGATGATAATTCAATTGACAAATAACGATTAGCATTATTTGTCGAGACAGATTTCACAATTAACACATTTAAAAGGCATCTCACGTAAACTTACCCGATTGAAGACGGGCTAACTAGTTGATTGTAAGATATAAGGTTAAGTTCTGAGCGACTTTCTCACTGGAGTCAACTGCGCGTATGACCCAGTTTTTATTTCGAGTCCTATATATAGCCTATTCCTTCTAGAAAGAATACGATATCTATATACCCGAATCTTTTTAAAATGTAGTTTTTTACACAATTTCCTTTGTCTTAGAACAATGTTGTTTTTTGCATAGCGGAATGAAACTGACTGACATTACGTCAATCACCTTCATTCCGTCAACAATGTTTATGTCATAGTAGTGACCTTTTTTATTCGTTAAGTTTGGCTTCTAGCGTATGTGCCATTTGCCATGAATTTGGGAGTAGGTAACGATCATGGAACGTTACAGCAATTTACCGTAAAAACTGGAATGGACGTGCATTTTTGCCTCATTTGCGTACCTGTGCGATGTGCGATCAATATCTAGGCAGATATTTTGCTTTGATGCAACCTTCGATCAGAAATGTTCTCTGATCGAAGGATGCAACTGTTAAGATAGTCTGTAATTTGTATATGCTTCCGCAAAGTAACGTCTGATTCAATCAACTATCTAAGATAGTCTGTATCAATCTCATGATTATAATATCGAGTAGATCTACTTTAACACCCATGCTGTACCTGCCAGTAGGTACGTTTGATCTATTAAATATAATACCTATCCTACACCACGACACCTATTATTTCTATCATTGGGAATTTCAACACGTTCTCATCCTTCGTAGGTAGGTACTCATTTCTAACCGGTTATGTAAAGTTTAGCATTTGTATAATCACTTGAAACGCAAGTTATTGCCACTTTTCCTTTTTTAAACTTTACATGGAACACGGCGTGTTATACTTCTTCGACTCTGAAAGCTTTTCATTTTGAATTTATTTAATCTTGCCGAATATTACTTAGGTTCATAATATTAATTCAATTGCAACCACACTGTAATTGTTAGAGGAAGTCTGTAAAAGAAGTCTACCAAGCTTATAAAGTTACTTAATTAAGTACCTACCTAAGTCTTGTAAGCCCAGTGCCCATTCCTACACGTAACTTCAAGTTAACTATACCAGCGATTTAGACTTTAACACGTTGGAATAAACTAGGAATTTCTGCAGTTTCATTCTACACTGTACTTGTTGCTCCGTACTTTCATTTTGTAAGACGCAATGAGGTTAGAGCTTATTTCAGAATTGAGACCATTATCTACGCCCAGACAACGATATCTCTATGCCCTTTACACAAAGAACTTGGACCTCACCTGGTTCTACAAATTCTCTGCCTTTACAAAATAATTGACGTAAAAATAAGTTTCGTGTAACTTTGTTAATTCAATTTTTAGAAAGAGTTTTATATCCTCACTCGCTGACTCCTTACACATTATGCGGTAGGGCGATGAACGGGTAACATTATGCCAGCTTCGAAGTGACTTTATAAAAATAAACGTCCAAAGTGCGAGTCTGACTCGTCGGCTAGCGGACTGAGGGTTCTGTACCACCACAAAATACAGAAAATAGTGCAGAAAGACAACATCCCAGTCATCCATCCAAGTCTTGATGGAACCAGAAGGTGGAGAGTGGAACTCTATAATAAATTTTAGTAACCCCTCGAGTTTGGGTTCGTTTGGTTTGTTTTAACGAGTCTTATATGCGTGTATTTAAATTTATACTATAAACTCGTTCCAAACTTTTATTTTCTCTGACAGCTGCAATAACATTGTATAAAGCTGCTGCACTTTTGCCAGGTAAACCCGATAAACTTTAGAGAAATATCAAAAGGTAAATTTTTTTTACAATGTAATTGCTGCTGGCAAAGAAAATACATTCTTGGGCCGGGGATAATAATTATAAAATGTAAGTTACAGAAAAAAATAACCAACTACATTTTCTAAATTTTAGCTGCAAAGTTCTATGGGAAATGCAAATGAAATCTATAATAAAATAACCATAAAATACATTTTGTGATAGCGACTTAGCCGTTTATGTCTAAATCGCGCCGTAAACCTTATTTTGCTACTAGAGAGTAGTGGTGAGTGTTTACAAAGCCATTCTTATTTATAAGACATTTATCGACCAATTTGCACACGAAAGAGCCAGCCTTGGTTTTATGGGGTTCTTTAAAAGCGAAAGTGGTGTGTGTCGACCGTGAATAGGTTACTGAGATTTAATTTAACGGCAGCACGCATTGTTTATGTTTAAGGGGAGCTGAAAGCGCGTGTCTATTATCATTCGCACTACAGAAATGAGAAGTAAATAGAACGGAAATGAGAAGGAAAATGTGCTACCAGGCATACGAGTGAACCTTGATTGAACATTCTTAATCAGATCAACACGTCGAACTCCGCATCACAGTTGCTAACTGGTTTCGAATGACTGACGTTTCACCCATATGGGTGAAACTGGCTGCAATAAATTTCTTACAAAAATGCCTTGACAGCCGTTCTAATTTAACCAAAAAAATATATTTTTTCTTTGACTCGCACAAATAAAAGTTATGAAAAAACGTTATTTCAATTGCATTCAGTTGCAAGATTTGTCCCACATACGAACGAACATACTAACAGGGCAAGTTAAATAAAAGCTTGTAACATCGCTATTTTTGGCAGAACCTATTTCGCAAACGATAAATCGGACCAAAAAATTATGTACTTACCAAACCACATTTATAAAAATCAGCAAAATCAGTTTAGGCGTTTAAACTGTAGGGTTTTTAAAATCGCTGATAAGCATCTTTTGACCTCCAACTCGCCTGTTGATAAGCGACGATGTGGTCGAAGATGAAGCACGCAGACTTAGAAGATATCTATTCACTCTGGCCTTGAAAAGGCCCAGATTATATCTCTCCAGGAAACAAGGAAGCAGGTTGTTCCAATCCTTGGCTGTACGGATTAGATTAGTATATACGTGGGAGAAACATACGTATACGCTCATTTTTGTCAACAAAGGTCGGAATTGTTTGAGTAACTACATTAAACAAATTCAAATTCAATTTAACGTATTAAACGTAGCAGTAGGCGCATTAGTTCCTGGTATTACTTGCTTTATTACCTACTAAATTACTCCCTGAGGTATACTTTCTCTGTTGATTGTTGATCGCCTTAGAATAAAGCAGTTAGCTTGGCAAGTACCTAAAAGTTTAGTTGTTTAGAGTAGAGCCTATGGTATTATCCAGTGCCTTTCGATTTTGCCTTGTGTTTACGATTTACTTAGAAAGTGTGTCAATAACTGACCAAATAAACGTCAGAAAAATAAACAGGAAGATGGAGGCACTTGCTGTAAATTGTTGTTAATTTTACGAGGTATAATAAAATACGATATCTAGGTAGGCAGCGGTATTTAGCACTGTAATGACTGTAAATAATTAATATAGACCATGAATCTTTCAGCTATTTTCACTGTGGTTTTCTTAGGCTTTTTAAAGATAGAAACTAAATCTCGTTATATGTACCTACCTATACCATCAGCTCTTGGTAGCTACAAAATTGATTGGTATTAACTTACCACAGCTATCGAAAATTATTATGAAACAAAACTTGCTTGAATTAAATAAAATGACGCCACAAAAGTAATAATGATCGATAAAAGCTAGCTCCGCAGTAAATTGTAAATTACAGTTGTCTACCCACCGGAAACGCAGTATAATCGGAATAGAATTGTAGATTAGATACAAACAAATCGGCATTACTTATACATATACAATTTTGTCTTAAGGCGTCCTCGTTTAGAAACTGTTTCTTAGACGAATCTCAATCTAACATACTATTATTTAAGGCCGCGCTCAACAGCAAAAGCTATAGTTTTCATTATTAAAACACTGACTGAAAATTAAAAAGAAAAACTATTGTGTATTATCTTCAAATAAAAAAAAAGTTACTTATTTCACAAAACATTAAATAACATGAAAATGTAAAAAAAAAAAACATAAATTGTTACAATGTGTTATGATAAAGAAGTTATGTTTTATATTTTGTAATGTTTTAACCAGATGGTTTACAAAATTGAAAGACCTTTTGCGTGAAATTTGTAGGTACTCGACCCAACATTCATGAGTTTTAAATCAATGCACAAGTCTATTATTTTCCAAGTATTATTGTCAAGTATTTCCCAAAAAGTTTTTTTCTTCAGATTAGCCTATTTCACTTTTCACGTCTTTATAATATGGTTGGAAGAAGATAGGTAGTAGTAGGCACTTAGGTATATCAACTGCCTACACTTACAACGCGTAGCGGTCACTGGTCGCATGAAATTCGATCTGAAATAACCGATACAGTTACATACAGGCGGTATTGAATGTCTAGAAATTGACTTGGAGTGTGTTCGATATTTTATAGGACGTGACGCTTTGTGAGAAATAAATAAGATGATAAAAGTAAAGCTGAAATGATTGATTGAGGTAGAGTTTATCGGTCTGAAAGTCACACAAGGCACAAGGTGGAAATATAATAGAAATAAGTGAAATTATTAATCTGAGCATTATTTATTTATTGACCGAAAACAAAAATCATTAAAAACGTATAAACAAAAAAAAAATAAGCTTAAAGTTTTATGGTTCACGATCGCGTGATTTTCTGAACGGTGCTATTTATCGTTAGTTTGAGACCTCGTAAGTAGTTGGGCGTAAGACCCCTTTAGCCAGGTAATAACTTCTGTGATAGGATAGTCGAAATAATTAAAATAACAAAAAAACTAAAAAAAAGATCAAATGTAAGCAACGAGCCATATCAATCTGTCATATTTCTATACTAATATTATAAAGAGGAAAGATTTGATTGTTTGTTTGCATTGAATAGGCTCCGAAACTACTGAACCGATTTGAAAAATTCTTTCACTGACGGGAAGCTACACTATCCCCGGGTGACATAGGCTATAATCTATACCCGTGCGAAGCTGGGGCGGACCGCTAATAATATTACATTAAAAAAAAATGGGAAACTAATGTCCCGCGGTAACAAGTCAACGTCCTTGGAATATTAAGAATTAAAATTGTTACATACTTACTCGAATAAAGTAAGAATTTTGTTAATTATGGTGATCTTTAATGTTATTGTCGTACGTATTGCATGACCCTGGAGTACTGCTACCTCAGGCAACTTGCTAGTAGAAGTAGTTACCGGTGCGTTCCTATGACGATTTTTGAAGGTGCAACCCACTCATATTCTTGTGCATGCGATATTGTTTAAGTAGCTGTTTCGACGCACTTATGACAATTTGTATAAGAGTGACGGCGGTTACCCCCATAGAAAAGAGAAGTAATTTTTTGTTCTGTGATTATCCCAATACTGCTGGGTATCATAAAAAAAAACCACATCGTGTACACATATTATAATTAGCATCAAATTCAGGCCATAAAATTGTGTACTCTCTTATTTATATGTATTTCATGATGGCGTGAAATTGTAATACTCTTACTAAAGTTAACCGTTTAGCGGCGAATCATCTCTGCCAATCTCTCTCACGTTAATCACCCATTCTATGATATTACGAGATCATATTACGCTCGCATTTTCCACGGCTTTGCGTGAAGTTAAAATATTATGGGGTGAGTTCTGTTATGTAGTAGCCATGACTTTCGCCGATTATGAAGATAAACGACGAGACGATACGAAGTACTGGATTTACCATAAATTTGTGCATTTGCGCGTGAATTCCAGCATGTTGACATTTTTTATGACAATGTTAATATAATTTTCTCATATTTAGAGTTATTTCTTAGTAGTTAATTAAGTAGAATACAAAATATTTTGTTATTTTAATAGTTTGCCCTTTGGTTCAACTGTAAGCATTCTGTTGATGAATAAATAAATAAAATTAACATTAATATGCTGTATAAAAAAAAAACAGGTTACAGGTTCACAATTAATAAACTCTAGGGAAAACTTGACACAGAAAATTTCTTCATATATATAAACTTTCTACCTCTGAAGGAAAGGGGTCAAAACCCTCCTGATTCAGGACTTCGCAAAATCCTTTCAAAACCCAGACGAACTCTACATCCCATAAGAAATAAACCGTCTGTAATAACCTTAACTATATCTGAATTTCTAAACATCCTGTGTCTAAACCAATAGGTTATCTTCTACGTGGTTGTACTTTATTATGATTATGATACGATCGAACTTCATAAGCGAGGTGCCTATTGCTTTTCTCTCGTTAACGAGTTTGTATCTAATGATTGCTCTTTATTCGTAGAGTCGTCCAATATAATGGCGACGAGTTTCTCCTTTCTCCGTTGCTCAGATCCACTCCAATGAAACATAATTTAGTTACAACTCAATGCAATTCTTTGTTTTTCTAAAAATAAAACAAACAAAGATAATCCATTACTCTCCACCATAGTGTTCTGTACCAAAGACACGGAACACTAGTACTCCTGGCGGAGGCCAAATACTACTATACAGAGTGTAAGGGGAACACTCTCGAAGCCAAAAGAAGGTAATTGTACTCAACATTATGAACCACTTTTAGTATGGGACCAACCCTGAAATCGCGAAAAATCAGCTGTTCCATACATTTTGTCGAGTGTCAATGACCGTTTTCTATAAAACAGCTGATATTTTTTTAGTGTACGGATGTCCGAAAATAAATTTATTTAGCAATTTTTTTACCCTCGACGCAAACATAGAGGATTTATAAGTTTGACGTGTGTATCTTTAAATATCTGTGGCATCGTAGTTCCCACAGAAAAGATTTTTTTTCGCTCAGAAAATATTTTTTTCTTTCTCATTTCTGTGGTAGCTCCCAAACGGAGGAACCGATTTTGATTTAGTTTTTTTCTTAAGCTGACTTGATCAAGAATTTTATTAGCTATGTTCAGTTGTTTGAAAATAATTAACTCTTTTGTCGCGGGTTTTTTAAATATTTAAATGTATACGTACTTGTTGAAACTATGTATTGAAGTAACTATAAGTACTAAAAGGCCACCTTTCTCGATCTTGCGCAAGTTCCTGTCAGGTCAACTTGGTGTTTCCGGAGAACTGTTGTCTCTTCAACTTTTTATCTGTACTTGGGACGGTATTGTTGTTTCTCCAGCTAGCTTTATTCCAGTCTAGTCCTTACGGGACAATTCCCTCTCATCTTTTTCATCTAGCCCGTTATATACTTATAGTAATAGCCCAATGGTAGTTGGTAGTGAACCTACCTTCTGAGCTTGGGGCGTGGGTTCGATTCCTACCTAGGACAAACATTTATGTAATGAACATTTATATTTGTTCAATATCTGGTTGCTAATATGTATTTAAGTATGTATTTAAAACTATATATGTATGTATATCGTCTCTGGCAGCCATGTCACAAGCTTTGCTTAGTTTGGGGTCAGATGACCGTGTGTGCAAAAATGTCTCGAATATTATATTATTATTATTATAACTTTAAGAGCCAGTGGTGAGCTCACTCGGAGTATCTAAGCACTCACTCATTCAGCATAATTTTCCAGTGTCCTTGTTCGATTTTTTTCCAGGAAGAACAGCCAGAGAGCGTGGGAATAATCATTCAAACTTGTAATATTAAAAATATAATTATATACCTAAAATATTTAGTACTGACTGATTCCCACGGCTTCGCTCGCGTTGTATAGAAATTTACTTTACATCATAAAACATAGCCTTTGGCATTCAGGGATAGCGTAGATTACTATTAGTAAAATATTTTTTTAAATCGGATCAGTTGTTTCGGAGATTATCTCCTCTTTATAATATTTGTGTAGATGTATAGAATTTTTTAATACCATTGACGTGTAAATTTATAATTATGAATAAATGACTTTGACTTTGACTTTGTAGATACATATGTGAAAATATCAAGAAAATATCGACAGGAACGTGAATACAAATTCCAGACTTACGAGAGTTGCAGAAATTCTGACAAGAATTAGAAATCCTGGTGGTTCTGCAGCTTTTAAAATTACAACGTAGACGGTATTAATTATGTACTCTACTTACCTAATTATATGTGTAAAATAGCAAAACTAAACCAACTTTCCAGCTTCTAGCACGCACTACAAGTGTTTGCATAGCGGTCTGCTAATGCGTTGATGAGGTGGAACACGATAGGTACATTATAATACCGGTACTCTCACGCATTATGTGGCTTTATAAGACAAGATATCAGCGGCCATTGTAGTCTTCAAGGAAGTGCCACAGCATATAGCGTAGTCAGTATGAAAGTATTCGAAGAAACGCCGCAGTTTAAAACGTAGCTAGTGGCGAAGAAATGCGGCGGATTCTCATGATGAGTGTTTCGATCTGCAACCGTATATTAATTAGCGCCTCGGATCATGATTGTAATTACCAAGAGTACAATGTGAGCTGTGAATGTTTTATGGCTTAACAATGTTAACGAGCGATTTCAATCGCCCAGGAAATTATTTTTATTTAAAGTTCATGTCGTAGCTTTATCTAGTCTGTGGTACATTTATACTAGGTACTTAGTTCAAACAAAAGGGCGTGCATAGCAGCCGAAGGAATCAGAATAAAAAACTGTGACACCGACCTAGAGATATCCACAAACTGTCAAGTACTGTCAGTACCTATACCATACATTTGTCTTTATCAGCATTTTTTTTCTTTTCTGTGTTATCAGCCGGACGTAGGTAGTCTTGAGTTCCACGTTTTTGGTACCAATAACTTGAGGTCGTACAAACTTAAATACGAAGTGTTACGCAAAAGACAAAGGATTCAAAGGTTTAATTTGACCTCGACACGTAACTCAACTTCCGCCTATTATCATTGTTTGTATGCTCATTCAAATAAGTTGATTGTAACCGAGACAATATCATCAGTATTCATCAGTAGAAGCCAATGGCGATTTATAACCAGTATGGTTATATTATCTTTGGTAGAAACTCAAGCTATGTTCTTATTTGCTCACTTGGCGTTTCACTTCGAACGTGCTTTCCTTTATTGATTTGATCGTGCAAACTCTACATTTCTTCAAATAAGATTTCAAATTATTTGCACTAATAAATATATATCAAAATCAAATCAAATAATTTTTATTATCAGAAACAAGTTCCATAATGAATTAAAATTAAAAATAAATAAATCGGGATCATAAAATTTATGTTACATATTTTAAATCGCGTTCGTTTTTTGTTAACGTGACGTTGGCCAAAGTGCCCTAAATGTGGGCGGTAGCCATTGAAAAAAAAATGTTAATCTTGAAATAAATTACCGCAATAGAAATTACATTATTATGTTATGTGAATTCACTTCAACAGCACCCTGATGTGATGGTGCAGGATGGGACAATTAAACCTATCGGTGACTGGTTTCAGAATGCTGTTGCTACCTGCAAGTGTTCTACTTAATAGCGAGGCGACCTTTCTGCGCCTCTATGTAATTTAATTTTTAAATTGTATTCTTTTTTATCTTTAGTAAAAAGTGATTCGTGTAATTGGTGACAAACTGTTAATGAATAATTAACAGTTTGAAATGACAATGTAAAAACCTACTTCAAAGTTAGTAAGCGCTAAAACAAAAGAAGCTGGTTCAAAACTACTGAGCCAAAGTAAGGAAATTTTTGTGGGACCACCACGGAATCTTCCTCGTCATAACAAAAAAAAAACCGGTAGGTACTTATCGGTAATCACGTAAATGAGTTCACAAATGGCGGAGTAATCGGTACAAAATCTCTACATAGTATAAATTAAAGTCGCTTTCCGCGTCTGTCTGTCTGTATGTCTGTATGGCCGCTAGCTCCTCCTAAACCACGCAACGGATTTTGATACGGTTTTCACCATCAGTTAGATACATTTTCAGGGAAGGTTTATATATATAACTAGCGACCCGCCCCGGCTTCGCACGTAAATTACACCCGTGCGAAGCCGGGCCGGCGGGTCGCTAGTTATAAATAAATAAAATAAAACGGACCTAATTGAGAACGTCCCTCCCTAAAGTCGGTTAAATAAACAAACACATACAAAAAATCATTTAAAATAAACTCACATACACTTATCTATCTAAGGTCTTGTTGCATGAACTACAAATTGCCATTACACATTCCAGGTTAAGCATGTTTGACACATATTTTCCGTGACATTCATCAGGTGAGCTGTAACAAACGCCTATATACTCCGGCAACCAAGTGTTTCAAATAAAATATCGCACCAACTATGCTAAATCAATGAATAATTATTTCAAATCCGATTTAAAGCCAGTTTATTAGATTGGAAGATAAATCAATCACTCGGTACCTTATTTGGTATTCCATGCGCCATCATCTTTGGCAATCAAGATTACTATACTTAAGTATATATCTAATACCTACTGGCTGACCCGACAGACGTTGTTCTGTCTTAGAACCAATGATCTCATTGCTAAGAACTGTCAAACGCGCAAAGTTAAAATCGTTTTTAAGTTCTCTGAAATTTTCCAATTTTCTGCGCAATTTTCTAAATTTTTCTTTCCATAAGAACCTTCTACAAAGTAGGTATACGTATTATAGGAAACTTTAAAATAAAAGGTGAATGACATCGATAAAGTCGTTCTCAAGTTATGGCGTGACCAAGGTAAATGGGGATTCATTTTTATATTTATAATTATATATATACTAGAGGCACGCCCCGGTTTCGCACGGGTATAGATATATAGCCTATGTTACCCGGGGATAGTGTAGATTCCCAACAGTGAAAGAAATTTTTCAAATCGGTTCAGTAGTTTCGGAGCCTATTCAATGCAAATAAACAATCAATCAAATCTTTCCTCTTTATAATATAAGTATAGATAGATAGCCTTTATACCTATAAACTTAGATTAGTTTCGCTGGAGTTTCTCAGTGCCCAACACGACTAATTGCCTAACCGTACCTAATATGTAAAGTAAAACCGCATCACCAGTGCAAGGACGTTTCTGGCCAAGTGGGCGGGTTGAAGCTAAGCAGAGCTAAATAACTGGTATGTTTGATGTTGGTCATTCAACTGAGCTCGTCAGGCCGTCAGCTCGTGTGACTGCAATGGAATGCGATTGTCCCGACAAGACGCTTGATCGCTCATAATTGTCGTAATTTCATTACGGGCGCTGGCGACCGCTAATCCCGGTAGAGTCTGCATGCTACGATTACGAGACAAGCACCACAACATTGTTGCAACTTGTGGTTTTGTGGGAATATTCTGCAAAACGCTTGTAGGTGACTGCATCCATAAATGGATTACGCGCCCTCTTCAATAAAATTCATCATGTTCACTCACTGAAATTGATATGGAAAGCTGTTTTCTATATGTTTTATTATTATGACATCTAATCAAGTCGGTGTTGAGTTTTTATTGATATGAATTAATGACAAAATGTTTTCTCTACTTAATTATTTTATTATACAGGGTTCGGCGTAAAGGGTGTACTAAGCCAAAAGGAGTCCGTTATATTATACTTATTAACCGTAACCCAGTATACATGTATTATAATATTTTTTATGAAAATGTATATTTTATATTTCAGTGATTAAATGTAATTAAATAAATCAACTGTGCGAGCGAGAGCCCGTAGAATCTGTTCTACTAGTCCAGTCGGGGCAGACATTTAAATAGAAAAAAATCCGGGGAGCGATTTTTTTTAAATTTCGGGCGGGGGGGGTGGAGGAAGTATAAATCTCGATTTTCTAACTAATCCTGGTAGAGGATTCGCCGCCATCTTGTTTTGAGGTTAAATTTTTTAGTTTTTCTGAAATAACTCGTTAATTTTCAACTTTAGAGCAAAAATGGTGAGTGAACATGATGAGTTTGGTCATAATCATTTTTACGCTAGGATCAATATTTGCAGAGTTATACTACCAAGGTTAAGTTACCCCCCCCCCGACGTTAAAAAAAAATCGCTCCTCGGATTTTTTCTATTTCAGGCTAGTTTTATGCCTGCCCCGACTGGACTATACGAGCTATAAACAACTTGAGTGCGACCGTGCGATATTTATTTACAGTCAGTACCGTAGCGATACCTACATGAATATACATATATCTTGAAAACATAATTAAAATGCAACTCAAAAAAAGTGTAGCCAAGTTTGGCACATCAATCTTGAAACGACGGAGGCAATGAGTTTGTCAAGTCACGGTTGCGCAAATACTTAGATGAAATAACGAGCAATTTGCCGGTGATCGCTGATCAGTGATGCGATTTGTGAAATTATTGCTAAGAACTTAGGTAAATACTTTGTTTTTCATTTCGCCAATCTTTAGTTACTAGTATAAGTAAAATTTTAGCTATCTCACGCTCCCATGAGCGTGCGACGAATAACGTCCATACGTTATTCGAAACAAACAAAAAGATATTCACTCGCGAATTATAGACAAATAAATTATAACTATACACCGTCAACAGCAGCGGAATACGCCGCTGATAAAAAGAGGGAAAAGTACGCAGCGTTGGAGCCGCTTTACAATTTCGTGCCCGTTGAAGTAGAGACCATGGGTTGTTGGTGGGAGGCCAAAAAGCTCATTTCCGAGATACGGCACAAGTTTGATGGCTCCCGCTCCAGCTCGTTCCTGGTGCAAAGGTTAGCCGTTGCTATCCAACGCGGTAATGCAGCGAGTGCTTTGGACACCTTTGCGCCAGGAACAGTTAGGGGTGGGTTATTTGAATAGGTAGTTAGTTTATTGGTGACCAATATATAAACTTTTGATTGTATAAAATAGTAATGTGTGTGTAAAAACGCCAATAGAATAAATAAACATAACTTTAATAATTAAAAAAATATTACACGTTATTATTTAAAAACAATGCATAAATGTTGGGTAAGCAATATGATTTTACATACTTACTTTAAAAAATCTATCATTATTACTTATTTATAACTTATTGCGCCATATCACGGATCGAAAATTATCTATACCTATACCTAAGTCCGACTTGGCCACATCTCGAGTATAGATTTTTATCTGAGACTAACTAAAATATTACAGCCTTCAATTACGACCCCTAATTATTATTGCAAGGAGTATTGCTTCAGCAATAAATCTCAAGTATTGAAAAGTTGACAAGGCAAGCCATAATGTAAGCTAGCGGTGAAGTGTGGCGCGTATTTAATAAATGTTCTGTTAGGCTGTAAATCTGTCTGGATAAGCACCGGCATTACGAGATTAAGAATTTCTGATCAGAGGCGCAATTAATTACGAGCATGTGCCTTTACTAACTGTACGTAGTACAGGAAAATTAATACTAAGTATAATCTACAGTAGGTACAAGTACCGATCGTCAAATTCGTTACAATGCCATGCATAGAATTAATCATAGCGAGTACTGATCTAATGGCATTTTATCGAATTAGACGTTCTCTACGTCAAATTTGACATTTGACGATCGATAAAGAACGGTACCTTTACTGCTGTTCAGCCTTTACAAACAGTTGAAGGTTGTTGTTGACAGTTGACCGTTAAAGGTCTAAATCAAGGATTTTATATATACCCTTATAATACAAATGCTCAAACCCATTAAAAGCTTACCTAGTATGTTGGCGGTATTATACCATGCTAAATGGCAATGCCAGGTATAGATAGTATTTTTTTAAGAAGATCTTCAAACGGCTTAACCGATATTATTCTTGAAACATACCTAAGAACACTCGATCCCGTGGTTTTTAAAACGAAAATAAAAATAAAATCTGATCAGCCGTTTGGAAGCTATGATGCCAGCACAGACATACACACCTATACACACAGAACACACGTTAAACGTATAACATCCCTCTTTTTGAGTCGGGGGTAAAAATAGGGTAAAGTAGAGGCGTTATGGCTGAAACTGTGAACATAATATACAAGCATACTTACGATGCATAACCTACGCTTTTATTCGTCGGGTAAAAAACTAGTTTACCGTTTTCTAAATTCAATTATTACTCATCTCTGTTAATTTTAAATAGAAACCGGCAAACTGTAAAAACTAGCTCTACCTGGGGCCTTACGGACAACTGCTATTGCGGCACCTAATCCGCTCAGTTGGAAAATCACGCGACCGCAAACCGTATCTGGGCGCGATAAGGTTCACGTTCGCGTGATTTTCCAACTGAGCGGATTAGGTACCGCTGGTGTCTGAATGGTTAAAACAAACATGAATGAAGGTCGGCTATACTTGTAGTTCTGAAGGGGTTTATTTAGGCATTTGTTGAGTCGTCCGGCGAAGTCCCTTCGTGGAAGCGACAGGTGCTTCGCCAGCTGCCCGCGGGCGCGCCTTTCGAGGCTTTTATACAGTTTATTCACGACCAGTTTGTCAAACTTGTTATTCAGAAGGCAAAGCGTCCCCGACCATGCATTAAGGAGTGTGGATTTAGCGGCCGGCAAACTAGCAAACACGAGACCCGACCCTTCCTGCGACTGGTTTTTGCATATAGATATATAAGCCTTTTTTTTAAACTTGTAACCTTCTTGTAACATATGGACATTGTCAAAAATAAATGATAAGATATACAAATAAATGGTAGCTATTTGATGGATAGAATTTACGTATTGGTTAGACGGGGATGTTATAACCTCATTTAATTATACCATTAAATAATGTATGAATAAATATACTAACAAATGATACAGATAACAAAAGAAATACTTATCTACTTGATAAAAAAGAAAAACTCATGTCGAATTGAAGACAAATTTTACGATGTTAATAAATCATAAAACTGGATCTTTATTTCTCTCTTTTCAACCTACTTTTACTTTAACTACCGACTCCGTAGGTAAGCCAGCCTATAAGAGTTATAGAGTTGATCTCGATTAGTTATAAGATAGACGTAAGTACTTCCGCACATTCTCTGCGCTCTTTGACACGTTGCCACGGTCTTTACATAACTCAATATTTGACGCGATCTCTTATTTTCGTCTTTATAATTTATCAACTAGGAAATGCAAATCATTAAACGAATGCACAGACATAACGAAAGATTGAATATATTTGCATGTCTGAGACGAAATTATTATTATTCGCCATTTATCCTAACGCAATTAAGGTCAAACAATCATAATATAACGTTTTATAGTATCTATAAATGATATAACATAATGCGTTAAATAAAGGAAGTTTTTTGATTGGTATTTATTTTATGGGCGAACTCGAGCGCGAGCGCGTTGATATCTTTTGTATGGACCACTTTATTACGCTTTTCGTCGCGGCGAATGCCCGACTAAAATAATTATGTTGTTCGCATTCTAGAGATCCTTTGATTATTTCACATTCACCTAACTGTATACTATATAATAAGTTCAGAGCTAATTTAAATTTTCTGTTAATTAAGATTTAAATCTTCTTGGAAAACTATTTCAACTAAAATGAAACGTCTGTATTTTGTTTATCAGATGAGCTGTAAAACTTGTCAGATAACTTTGTGTAGTACCATGTTAGAAGCTATTAAGTAAAAAAAATGTATCAGGGTTATAAGAAAAGGGTATGCTAGGCCGAAAGGGATTCGTTATACTCATCAATTTGAACAATTTTTACTACGGGACTAACCCTAACCCTGTTCCATACATATTGAATAACCATTTCCTATGGAACAGCTGATATATTTATTGCGATTTTAGTGTTTGTCGAATAGTAAAAGTTGTTTAAAATTATGAGTATAACGAACCCCTTACGGCTTAGCATACCCCTTGCTTATAACCTTATAGAGTGGTTTCTTTCTAAGCTTGATTTCTATAAAGCTAATCAAATCAAACACACTCTAGCTGGGTATAAATTCTGGTCGCAGTTTTAGGACATACCAGCAAGGAACAAAAAATATTTATTACTAGCAACGCATCCCGGCTTCGCACGGGTGTAAGTCTTATTTTTACACCTTGGGTTACATTATTGGAGTTTTAGTAGGGATCCCTATTTTTTTGTTGAAAATATAATATAGCCTATGTCACCCGGGGATAGTGTAGCTTCCCAACAATGAAAGAATTTTTCAAATCAGTTCAGTTGTTTCGGAGCCTATTCAAAGCAAACAAACAAACAAACAATCAAATCTTTCCTCTTTATAATATTAATATGAGTTTAGATTTTAAAAAAATGTATTAATACTAGATTTACTATGAAGTTGGTGGCTTATTGTACCTATATAACATCGCGGGATAAACTAGTGTTACTTTTAGTAATAAAACATGATACAAGTTGCATATAAGTGAGAATATGAATCAAGTTATAGAGATGGGCCGCGGAGCGTGAACCGTGACGCGCTGGACAACGACCCTCGGGAGACTGCCGAATTGTTGCTGGGTGTCAATTATTAACGTAGAGAATGTGAGCTGTGCTTTCATGTGAATGAAACAATGTGACTCCCGATACATTCCTTATTTGACTATTACGAGTATGCTAGTGATGAACCATGCCGATTACGGCTGTGGTGACATTGGCGACCATGCTGTTATGACATAGTAACTTATACGTAATATGGCAAAACATGGCTAATAAAGGCATATTTTCCTATCCATAATACTCCATGTTTTTTTTATTGAAGTCCATTGTTTTTTAATACACTGTCAAAAGGTTCAACCTTAATAAAATAGAGCGAAATGTCTCAATAAAAGGCTACTGGAATGTGCTTAAAATTGAAAATAAAAAGCTTAGTGATTAATATAATTAAATGTAATACGTATGCTAAAGATAATATTTATTTTCTTATACAACATTCAGATACATAAGAGTTTAAAGTTTGGCTGGATTAGGAATGGGTGCTTTGTCCTTTTCCCTCAAAGTGAATGCCAGTAAAGAATTGTATAGCGTACTTACAAGTGACGTCATTTATAAGTATAGTTCACTCTCTGTCTAGCAAGACACTGGGATCGATTTCAAAGGTTTATATGACAGTTGAGGTAAAGCGCCTCACCTTTGTCTCCGCTCCGAGACTAGATAGGTAGGTAGCCTAGCTGAAGTGACTCTCTGCTGTTATGTCATCCAACTGAATTGTCTTTCGACGAAAAGATCATTATGATAGAGATACATTAAAGGTAAGGCAGTGTGCAGTGTAAAAACAAAAATTTCTTATCCGCCAAAAGATAGAGCCCTGGGTGGATCCATATTAAGTATACCTACCTATTTAAAAGAAGCGACATAGCGGCCAGTTATATGATTATTGTTTTATATATTTAATTTTAGTCTGGTCTTATAAATTGACAGATAGTTATGCAAAAACGTGGTGTCTCAAAACACAATCCATATCAAAATCTATAATTATAACTAATGTAAACTTTAAATGTCAACGACATCATCTTGAAACCTGTCCCAAAAGAAAGAATAAGAACATGTAATGTTATCATTAGGTATAAGATTATACCTATTAGCATGTTCCATTTCATAAAGGTAGCTATTTATTTTGTTACTAGGTATGCAACTGCCACTAACGTAGATTTCGTTTTTGTTGCAAAGTAAAATTATTTATTCTCAAGTATCCGTAGACCGCATAATCGCTTGGCATCGGGCGTGATGGTAGTCAAAAGCAAGCCTGTTATTTATTTATTTTAAAAACTTGGACTCAGACATAACTTTTGGACAAAAAATATAGAAATATATTATAAATTTAAAAATAAATAAATAAAATTTATTAAACCAAAATTTTTAATATTTGTTTTCAAACTTAAAAAGACTTACAAAGAGAAATATAATTTGAAATTATAAAAAAGAAGTCAGTGACAAAATAGTTTTTTTTTCCTTGTATAAAATTGATTTATTGTAAGTCCACTTTAAAGTGAAGTTGATAATATCTGAAACATTATATTGGCAGTTAATTCATTTAGCCCACATGAAGCTCGAAGCTTTCTCTCTTTTCCCCAAATTTTTCGTATATTTTTACTCTTGGTCCATAGCTACGCCTCGCGGTTTCACCCGCGTGGACATTTCTACGCGCGGGAACCGTAATTTTTTTGGCATAAAAAGTATTCTGTCTCCAGCCCTCCAACTATCTCAATACAAAAATCACGTCAATCCATTGCTGTGTTGATGCGTAAAAAAAGAGAGCTAAGTTTTCGTAAATAGTTAGCTTGTAAGCATTTTGTGTAGTTATTATAAAGACTTATCCGATAAAACATAAATACACTGTCGGACTGATGTCTGATTTGTCAAATATTGAACAGACTCAGTGAAAAATATAATTAAATTTTATGAAACTATTTAAATCGGCTAACAAGTTCTCAGGTAATAAAGCGCTTAAAGTTTTTGTTCGGATTAGGTAGAGATGCTCTCTTTCTTGCAAGGTGAGTGTCAGTATGGGGTTTGTAAGGCTTACTTATATGTGACGTCATACTTAAGTATAGTGCGCTCTCTGTCTAGCAAGACATTAAAATGCTTATATCTTCCTTAATTTTGAACACATTTCAATTTTGTCTGTGTTCAGCTCTATTTAATGTCAAATTTTTAAATATAATAAAAACAGTCCAGTAGCATCTCTCTAATGTTCATAATAGTCAGGTAGGTACCTAATTAATCTCTATCAATCATCTCTTGATACGTGATGTTTAGAAAAACGCGCAGCGGCTTTCGGATAATCAATTCATCGAAACAATGCAAAACAAGCGCAAAAAGCGATACCACGTATTAAATCTATTGTATTTGTTTCATCACATTCCGACTCATTGAAGTCACGTAGAATAGCATATACTCGTATCGCCGGTAAAAAGTATAAAAACCGGCAGAGATTCAAGCGGCTTGCAGACGTATCGGCGGATTATATGAGAAAGTATGAGCGAGCATGTTACCATTTGGCGGTAACATGCTTGAATACTTTATTTGCGTTATTGAAATAAACCAGTCAAGTTTGGCTCGCGCACTGCCACTACAAAATACAATAAACCGGCCAAGTGCGAGTCAAGCACGCGCACTGAGGGTCCCGTACCACCACAAAATACAATAATTATGAACTTAAGAACCCGACTTAAAAATTTGTAAAATATTGCATTTCCATTCGGTGAAATGTTAAGGAGGTCATCTAGGTAAGGAATTACCAGTTATAACTTGATAATGAACATAATTATGTCACTGACTCGCATTTGGCCATTATTCAGTATTTTTGTTTTACTTTAGAGTGTGTACCTACTATACCTAATCATGCCAAGTTTGACGCTTGTACGTATTACGGTTTTTTAATTAGAGATAATACAAAAATACGTTTGTTGTATTGTATAATTAAAAAAGTAAAAACGAATTACCAGTTATACTTTTGGTTTTACTTGTGTTACTAGTTGGTTTTACTAGTGTTTTTACTTTTTTAATTATTTCTTTATCGTAATATTACATATTCTGTGAAAATATCAACTGGCTATCTAAGTATTACGATTCGAAAAACACAGCTTTAAATAGGTAGGACAGGCGGACAGACGGACAGACAGACAGACATCGTAGGCTTAGTAATAGGGTCCCGTTTTTTACTCTTTGGGTACGGAACCCTAAAATGTAGTGCAAAAGGACAACATCACGCCCAGGCGGTCACCCATCCAATAGTTCCCTGAGGCGACGTAAATCGGTGATAAAATTACAATAGACTACGGTAATTGGAAACATAAGTGAAAGTATGAAATTGGTACCAATACCAGCCAAACGGCGAGATGTTCCGAGTTTCGCTATTGCCATATTTGATGCTGTTATTTAATTCATGTGGAAAGTTTCTCGTAAGTGACCTTTCTATTCCGTAACTCTTTTGTTGGTGCTATCTGTCAGAACTGTGTTGTGTATATAAATGTGTATAGTTATTAATGTTTTTATATTATTTATGCCTTAAAATATTGCTATACCTATTACCTATCTATCTGTAATAATTATGTAGTTACCTCACGTGAGTATTTTAACTTTTAATTTAATTTTAATATGATTCGTAACAAATATGCTAGTGCTACTTACTTACTTACTAAATTAATAATACATTGGGTTCTTAGAAAGTTACCTATTCTAAGATTGGGCTGTTGGGGACCGGGTTCGTGCCAAAAATTTCTGCTCAATAAATGATTTAGATTTTTTATTTTGATGCGTTGAGCCGGAAACACGCCAGCATTTTAGCACGCGTCGCATTAACCAGGCGTTCTCTAATATTTTTGAAAATGAGGTAAGTTCATCTAGTTAACAGAAAAAAAATCCGTAGTAGGTAGTAAAGTTAATTTGCTTTTAATTTGGTAAGAGAGCACAGATAATCATTTCTAGATATACCAAGATAATTATGCATAATATACGAGTAAAGTATAAGTATGAAATCTTTGTCGAGTAAGCTAATAAAACGGATACTTCACTTTTTAAATCACACAAATCTGTCACATAGAAAAAGTATTTTTGTGGAAAAAATCTATCAAAAAAATACTAGACCAGCCAAATGACAACATTTAGAAATGCATCTTGGTATGGGTATTAACGAATGCGGGAACTACATATGAACGTGCCTTCATTAAATACAGGTAAAAATAGGATGCCAAGTTCTTAGGCCCATTAAAATTCTACACACCCGATGTTGAGGCAAAAAGTGGCCAAAACACTTCAACATTCAACCTCCATGTTCGTAAACATTGTTGGAGCCTTTTTTATATTCTTTTCTCGTTCGGCTTTATTATTAACGCTAAAATCTTCATGCCATTTAGGTACCTACTCGTAATTCTTTATTTGTTTAACCGTTCCGATGCCGAGTTTTCACATAAATTATCCGTGTGAATGGCATAAAATTTTCTGCAAAATCTTAACTATAATTAAATGAAATATTTTTTCTTCAAGAAATTATTGAATTTTTATATTTTTAATAGGGTTATAATTATAAATGTTATATATTATATCCTACAAAATCCTAGCCAATCGCATAAGCAAACACTAGCTAGTCATAGAGTCAGTGTGGCTAAATTTGGTAGTACCTGAGTGTAGGTGACTACGGCATTTCGTACTAGGCAGATACATTCTTCAGATGATAATTACCTCTTCAAATGATAGTTATACCTACTAGATCATCATCATTATCAGCCTATAGTCCACTGGTGGACAGAGTTCTCTCCCAAGCAAAAAGCCAAAGATCGGGATGAATGGCGTGCATTGGTAGAGTATTATGTCCAGCAGTTATATTTAACTAAGCAGTTAGTTTCACCCACGTGGATTACTTGTCATATTATTAGCTATCTGCCAGTGAAAGTCCCGTCAAAATCGGTCCAGCCGTTTTCGAGTACATAGGGAACATACATACATAGGTACACATCGTCTTTTCTATATAAGAAGAAGAACTTCAGTATTAAAGTAGGTAAAATTAAAATAGAGCATTTTCAGGTTACTAATTACCTGAAAGAGATGTAAAGTTTTGTAGAGATTTTATCATTTCCTCAAATAATTTCATTCATATTTGGTCTACATTATAGTCTGAATATTTACGTAGACTCTACGTTCAATGGGTCTACAACTCGTTAGAGCCTTCAAGGCAAGTACTATATACTACACCTGTTTGACGTTGACCGCTTGACTATACAGTAACTATCCTATGTATTCATGAAGAGCAAGTAGAGCTTAAAACACTCCCAATAGACATGTAAATCTTATGCACAATGAAGCAACAATAGACACTTCATCAGACGCGATACGACTCATAGTATATAATTTATTTCTCTTACAATGTAAACCACCAAAGCTTGCGAACTTACTGTAAGCTCCGGCATTAAGAGTCCGCTGCACGCTCAATTAGGTAGGTACCATTCCGCAAGAAAAAAAAAAACAATAACAAAAATCACTGAACCACCGCGACCACATTCACTGCACGAACACTAAGTTTGAATGGAAATAGTGTTTTCGAAAATCTCATTGGATTTTGTAACGTAAAGACATGCAAGGTGTTCTAGGTTTTTGTGGCGACTGGCGCGGTCGCGACGTGAGCAGAGCAGCGGTGCGCCCGCGCAGCCTTCGCGATGGAAAGTTCATCGAACGTTCGTCGAGTCCGCGTGATCTAAAGACGTTCATGCAGAGAGCTAGAAAATATCAGTAAGCATTTAGGAAAATCGTCCTTAAATACAAAAAAGTTAGCCTTCCTACATACGACCTCTTCGAGATTATATGCAGCACACAGAACAACAACCTATTATCTACCTATATAGGTAGGTACCTACCTAGTTATTCTAAGATGCAGCATCAGCATTAGAGGTAGAGTCTGGCTAATGAAAGTAGAGACTGAAAAAGCTCGGCAAATTTAAAAATATCAGCATTGAAACCCCTAAAATTTGTATGAAATGCCTGGAATAATATCACTTGATACTTGTAAGTTATTAATTTTTATTTATAAACAGTCAGAACACAGTAATTTTTGCATTTCATAATTAATTTTGGGGTTGCAATGCGGATTTTTTTAAATTTGCCGAGCTTTTTCAGTCTCTACTTTCAATAGCCAGACTCTACCAACTTAATAGTAATAATACCTTAATTTTAATTAAAATTAAAGTACCTATGTACATGTCCAAATAACTTCGCTGAATAAAGACATTCCCTCATTTGTCGCTGCGAAATATTTTTTCTCAGTACCTTCACTCTGTAACAGATTATTTTTTTATGACTGCCTTAAATTACACAGTACCTAAATAAGGACTCGAACGGGAAGAAATCTGGAAAAAAAATTGAATAGGTAGATACCGTAACGCACTCATACAGATAATTGGGCTTACAAAGTTATTTGAGTTAGTTACCATAAAAGTAGTCGGCATTATAAAGGTACCTATATAGATAAAATATAAGCACTTTGGAAGTACCTATGCTACCATGAAAGTAATATTATGTACGTTTGAAGTGCTTAGGGTACTGCCATTTATATACTTCTGTGTATATACTACTCAGGTTTTATACTGTACTTGGTTATTAGGATAAGAACTTCTATTGAAAAGAGTTCGAGTAGATACCTATTCTGTTCAGATTATTCAATACTGGCGGTCCGCCCCAGCTTCGCACGGGTATAGATTATAGCCGATGTCACCCGGGGACAGTGTAGCTTCCCGTCAGTGAAAGAATTTTTCAAATCGGTTCAGAAGTTTCGGAGCCTATTCAATGCAAACAAACAAACAATCAAATCTTTCCTTTTTATAATATTAGTATAGATATAGATTTCATTAACAATAACTGAGATATACGTTGTAAATAGTAATCTACTAATGAACAGATTATTCGAAATTACTACCGTCTACAGACGTAATTCGTGCATATTTAATTTAGTAATAGTAAAAAGACGGCGTTAACTTTGGTTTGGCTTGTTGTGAATCCATGGCTAAATATATTTTCCATATGAAGCCACAACGAGGAAAAAAGCGTGCAATATAACACATTCCGCTGCTGTCAGTGTCATAACATGTGAAATGTCAAACAAAATTGTCATCGACCCCGAAACGAAAACGGATCGTGACTTTCAGTTTCCTACAAATTCAAGTGATTTTCTAATTGTAGTCAACGTTCAAATACTGCTCGATAATATTTAATCATGCCTAAGGTTTCTGGTAAGTTGCTGTTAAGATATAATTACATAAAATCGCCTCTATCTAGTACTTTCTATGATTTTAAGGTTAGACCTAGTTTCTCAAATAAACTTCATAATTTTAGTTTAAATTCATGTCTGACGGTGTTTCTCGCATATCTAAACTGCCATTTCTACTCATAATCCACTAGCACTTTAGTATTTCACCTATTAAATTATACATATATATATATTATATTGTTTATGGATTCGTCAATGCCGGTTTTCGGATTTTTGCTGTGTGGTTTTCAATGTTATCTTCAGTTTATCTTCCTATATAACCATAAATTAGTTACCTTACGTCTAAATATCCTTGTACCCCTACTCAGCACCATAAAGTCCACACAGCATGTTTGTTTTTCTGCCTACAGTGAAAGTGAAATGGGGGAAGGAGTTATACCCCGGAGTGGAGGTGAACACAGACGACGAGCCAGTGCTATTCAAGGCGCAGATATTCGCCCTCACTGGCGTGCAGCCCGAGAGGCAGAAGGTAGTCTGCAAGGGAGTCACCCTCAGAGATGATACATGGGGCAACTTCAAACTGACTAATGTGAGTAAAAATGAATTAGGAACAACTTACACTGAACGGCGCGCATCAGAAAGCATTTTAACGATGCAGTATAAGACATTTAAATCACTATGCAGTAGTTAAGAGTTCATAATAGTTCGGAAAAATGTATGGACCCGACAAAGTTCTGTGAAGTGCATGTGTAATTAAACAGTTCCCAAAATATATTAAAGGAATTTATGAACTTTAACTATTGTCAAAAGTATCAGCTGTTCCATAGAAAATGGTCATTGACACTACATAATGTATGGAACAGCTGTATTTTTTTTGCAATTTTTGGTTTGGTCCCCAAGTAAAGTCATTCATAATGGTAAGTACAATGACCTTCTTTCGCCTTAGTACAGTATATGCGTAACCCTGTATATCCCACATCTTGTATTTATGATAAAGTTGCCTACACAGTGACCCTTGCTACACTTGAGGAATATAAATGCAGGCAAATAAATGGGCTATAATCTGGAGCTTTTTTGTTTTCCTTAGCAATGTCATGCATGAACATAAGGTCGAATGACACATGCCCATTTATTTCACACCTTGATATGACTTGTGTTTTGTTTTCGGTCTATTTAATCTTACTGGCAATGCAATGTGTCACCTTAACCACTTAAAATAAATACCTATTTTTATATACACACTTTTGTTAGCTTCACATCATCATAACTAACAAAGTGCTGTTGTGTAGATTTAAAACTTTTCATGTATATGTTATTAAGATAACAATAGAATAATTTGCTATCACTAGAGACCACTTTAATTTAAACTATGTAGAGATAGAGAATTCAGTGTTTTTAGTACTTTATACCAAAAATATTATATTTTTTACCAAAGTTAACTAGATATTGGGTAGCGCTCTAAATTGTTTTAACTTAAGGTAGACTAAAAGAATAATAACTATTTCTTAATCTGTGCATTTAGACTGCAACCAAGTTTTATTAAGATCAACCAAATCAATCAAAGTCTAGCATAGTAAATCATTGCCCACTAAAGTGCTCTAAGGGCTTCTATGGGATTTTCAAAACATCACCAAAATTCATATATCAATAGCCTAGAAAAACAGAACTATGTATTAGTACACATTAACACGCGATAATATACCCTAGTTTAGGAAAATAATGCAAATCAAGTGACATAATTTTCTCACATTAGCACCAAACTTCCCATAAGTGTCGCGAAAATACCCTAGTTTAGGGAAATTATACAATTCAAGCGACATCATTTTCTCACATTAGCACCAAAACTTCCTATAAGTGTTTATAAGAATCCCATAAATCTGGCAAACAAGAGACTACCAACTTGTATGACCATGTTTTTAAATAAAAGATTAAGAGAAAATTTCTAACTGTCTTAAACCTGCTGTGTTATTGTTTCAGAATGCCATAGTGCTGGTGATGGGTAGTAAAGACGAGGATGTCCCAGCAGCTCCCGTTGAACAGACCAAGTTTGTGGAGGACATGAATGAATCTGAACTGGCCTCTGCTGTGAGTATTCTTATGTCTTGAACACTAATCTGACCACATGCTGTGGATGGAAAGATATCTGAAACTATGGATATTGGGTCAATGCACAGAAAATTACCAAAAAAAGTAGACTAAAACCATACTTCCATTTAGTTTACATTTGTTGCAAGCTAATTACATATTGTTACTACGGGATCGGATTTCTCTTCTCTCCTTTTTTTTATTTAATTTTTTTTCTATTTATATTGATTTATTTGCAAGTATATTGTCTTACAGTTAAATTGAATATAAAATGTGTGTCACGAATATTCTACCTTGTTTGATGTACAAATCTTTTGTTGTTTGCTATGGTGTAAATTTAATATGTACTTGTATCAGCGTATCTTTCAAAAAAATCACCAACTTTATAATAACCCTTGTCAATAAAAAAATTTAACACTATATTTTAAAAGCATTAAAATGCAATTCCTTAAAACTATCTGGTAATTTATTATAAATGGTGATAGCCATACAGTATAAATTTTTTACTATCCTTTTTTAAACTATCACCCTAATTCACTAAACGACTATTTACTGGATATTTACCGTGATAAGTTTTTGGATGAAGCTCCCGATATTTCGGCGTGAAAAAAAACGAAATATCTCGTTAATAAAATCATATATTATAACTGTAGTACACACATTCTTTGTTCTGGAATGAGCAACTTATGTTTCCCTCGTTGTTGTAATTAGTTTGTTGGTTTATCTAAAATTTGTCTTAATTTAATTAGATACACTCGGGACACTTCGTAAATTTTGTACTTGACCCAGCATCCATGTATTTGTAAATCAATGACAGCATAAGTCAATTTCAACCATTATGTTACTTAAAGTATGATCTCCTGTAACAGGTAAACATCATGAACACTGCCGCCTGTTTACTATACTATTCTGAGTGACATGTTTGTTTCAGTTGGACCTGCCAGAAGGTCTGATCAACCTAGGCAACACATGTTACATGAACGCCACTGTCCAGTGTCTCAAGACTGTCCCTGAATTGAAGAATGCACTTCTTGCATATGATAAATGTAAGTTGGGTTCTAATTTTTCTGTTTCCCTATTACTAAGGCTACGCTATCTGTCTGCCCTACCTGTATATTTTGAACTACAATAGATAGCCAGTTGAAATTTTCACAGAATATGTAATGTTACGGCGGATTAACTAAGAAATAATAATAAAATCTTATAGAAAGGGGTGTGTCTCTCCACACCAAAAAAAAAGTATTATTTTCTGTGCTCTAGTGTTCAATTTTTACATGATTATAGTACACACCCTAAAGTAAAATAACACAATTAGAAACACCGGCCGTGCAGTGCGTTACAGATCCCGAACCGAATGAAAGAACACATTTTTTTGGGTGCGGAACTCTCAGTTCGCAAGTCTGACTCGCACATAGCAGGTGTTAATTTTCTTATTAATTGTAATTAGGTATGTAAATCAAATATGAAAAATTTTGTTTTTTCAAAAGACATAATAATTCTGCCACTTTGTAAACCATCAACTTCCCCCAGCTAGTGCTCCAAATGTATTTTGATAGAAAAATATTGCTCTTATTACTAAAAGTGTACCTGTATTTTTCCCACTGTTGATTGCCGAAAGACAGGCTTGACAGTTTTGGAAGTTTTTCCATCTTTGGAATAAAGTATTGTGTACTTACAATAATTTATCACAGAAACAGTATGACTGAGCTTCTCTCACTATGATCTCTTTCCGGGCTATCGCTGTTAATGGCCCACAAGCACACTTCCATATTCCATTTTCATATAAATATTATTAATAAATAAAAAAACAGGGAGCTCGGATGATTCTCATGCTGATGAAGACAATGCATAATACACCTTGAACACTAGTCAGTCAGTGTTTGTCACTGCCCCATCCCTAAATCCTACTAATATTATTAACGCGAAAGTTTGTATGTATGGATGTTTGTTCCTCTTTCACGCTGCAACGGAACAGCGGATCGACCTGATTTTTTGCATGGGTATAGTTCAAGAGCCAGCGAGTGACATATACTTTTAATCATCATCATCATCATCATTTTTCCTCACTACGCGAGTGAAACCGCGGGGCGCAGCTATAGTCACCGCGTTACCAACTGAGTCGTAGGGCCATAAATGTCATACCATAAGAGCTGTAAGTGCGAGCGAGATAGACAGTCAATGTTTTATGACCTGACGACTCAGTTGATAATGCATTTACTATAGTCATGTATATGAGTAACAATGTTTTTTGTATTGCCAGCGTCTGGCGGTGGCACGGCGGGTGACCTGACGGGCGCCCTCTCCGACACAATGTCTGCACTAGAGCGCGGCGGAGAGGCCGCGTGCGCGGGCGCAGCAGCACGCCTGCTGGGCACGCTGCACGCCGCCGCGCCGAGGTTCGCGGAGCGCGGCGCCGGCGGCTCGCTCGCGCAACAGGACGCCTCTGAATGCTGGACCGAGGTCGTCAGAGCATTGCAGCAGAGACTAAAGATGCCAACTATTCCTGCTGCATCGGGGTATGTACACATTCAATCACTTGATGAGCTTAACGAAGAATCTTTCTGGACTAGTTTTCATCATCATCATCATCATCATCAGCTAAAAGACGTCCACTGCTGAACATAGGCCTCCCCCTTTAACTTTCACACTGAACGACAGCCTGCCTTTTGCATCCACTGGATGCCAGCGGTCCATCTAGTGGGAGGCCTACCTACGCTGCGTCTTCCGGTTCGTGGTCACCACTCAAGAACCTTTCTTTCCCATCGGTTATCGGTTCTTCGAGCGTTGTGGCCTGCCCATTGCCACTTCAATTTGGAAATTTTAACAGCTATGTCGGTGACTCTGGTTCTTTGGCGAATGTCCACGTTGCGGATTCTATCGTGCAAAGAAACTCCGAGCATAGCTCTCTCCATTGCCCGCTGTGTGACCCTGAGTTTTTCCAAAAGGCCAACAGTTAAGGACCACGTCTCAGTACCATATGTCATCACTGGCAACACACACTGTTCAAAGACCCTTGTCTTTAGGCGTAGTTTTATCTTTAGCTAAACCATTAAAAGTATGTCGGGGATGTTCCATCTCTGAAGTTTGACTAAGTCCACAGAGCTTTGTTTGTTAGATTTTTTTCTATAACCACCGATTTCTGAACTATAAATATGACCACAATTATATGTCTTTGGCTACGGAACCCTAGCATATGCGTGTCTTGACGAGCACTTGGCCAGTTATTTACTTATAAAGTAAACAATATACTTTAAAAGTTTGATTGTTATTTTATTATTAAACTAGCTGTCCCGTCAGACATTGTTGGTCAGAAATTTCTATAAATTTGTTTGAGTTCATACTAAATCCCATAGAAAAAAATGATGTTCAGTTTTTCCCGAAAATTTAAATTTTTAGGGAAACCAGTACAAACATTATAAAACAAAAATTGCCAAACCAGTCAAGCCCTTTTCAAGTGATGCACTTACCAATTCCATTCCATTTTTATTTATATATTTATTTATATTCATTACACCAAAAAGTTAAGCATATTTTCATGTCATTTGGTGTAGATTTGGCCTATTTACTGTGAGTTGTCCTGAATCTTTTGGATTGCAAAGCGGATGAATACTTTGTAACCTGGAAAGGAGGGATATAAAAGGAAGTGAATGTTGCATGGGTGCATGGAGCTACGACTTTAAACGAAGTGTCTGGTTGCAGGGCGTCTCTAGTGGATAATTACTTCGGCGGCACTCTAGATGTGGAGCTGGTGTGCTCGGAGACGGAGGAGCCCCCGACCCGCAGCGAGGAGACCTTCCTGCAGCTCTCCTGCTTCATCTCGCAGGACGTCAAGTATCTGCAGTCTGGCCTGCGTTCCGTAAGTATCCATACATATATACACTCTGCACTTCACTTTATGACCAGTTAACTGTAGTAACTCCTGTCATCTTCGGATCCAATTCCCTCCTGCCCCTTTTTTACTATCGCATGGCCTCCGCATGAAAAAGCGAGGTTCTTCCATGGTTGACATCCCAAAAATCGTTCTATTTGTATTGTGTGGACTGCAAGCAATTGTAACTCGTCTGAATGGGCCTTTTTCTACAGTGTCTTCGGGTCTTGAGTGAATCAGTTTCGTCCAGGAAAGTATGCCCTATTGTAGACCGCAACAGCTTTACATCAGGCGAAATGGGGGTCAAATGAAAGTTTTAAAAGTTGATTAAAAAATACTTTTCCCTCACCATAGTTACAAAATTTGGTGCATATTTATATATTTAAGTCTATAAAAATCTACCTTTGACCACAAACTCGCCTGTTGGTAAGCATCAATATGGTCGAAAATGTTCACTCTGACATTGAAAAGACCGAGATTGTATCTCTCAGGCAACAAGAAAGCTGGTTTTCTAACAATCCTTAGCTATATGGATTAGAAACATAGAATCAAAACGTTTTGTACATATTCAAGGAAATCCATTTTGTATGGGTGGTGGTGGGCAGGCTTTGTACAGTCTTAAAGTAGATAATGTCTAACAGTAAAGGGGATGGAAGGTTAGGATATGGTTGTATAATGTGGCTCAAGTTAAAAGGCAACTTACTTCAACATGTTATAATTGTAAAATTGTGGAAGGCACTGGATCCTACGACACAGGACTTCTCCTAGTGTGGAATACAGGGTTCACAAACACTAGCAGAACAATAGTGTGTGCCTATAAAAAAAAATGTTAAGAGGCATAAAACGAATAAATAAAGCCGTAATTTTCAAGATAAATATAAAATAAGTAAACCATAACATAAAAATGTTTATTTTATGACAGTAATTTAACGAAATTCATTCTCCAACTTTCCCTCCTAAAGTTTTACGAAAAACTACTCTTATAAATTGGAGGTAACAAATGGATATGTTGCGTTTTACCAAAATCTGAAGCCGCTACATTCAATAAAAAATCTTTTAAATTGATAAAAAAAATCTATTTAATACAGCAACTGAATTTTCTACAGATCTTATTAGTTGTGAGGACTATACAAAAAATCCAGTTTTCGATGCTTTTTTCGTCAAAAAATGTGATAGGACCCTTAAGAATAGGTATACAGTGGACCCCCGATAATCCGGCCCCTGTCTAATACGGCGCCCCCTGTAATCCGACATGACTTAGAATTACATGTATGTTTGACAATCTTTGCTAATACATATAGATCACGCAGGTTTGAACAGGTCACAACTCGTACACGCCACCGCTATTGTGCTCGACGCGTATGCATTGTTTTACTTAGTTTGAATTTGACTACTAGTGATAGCGGTACGGCCTAGCGTGCGTTCATTGTTTACTATTTATTAGGCAGTGCTCTATAATCCGACAAATTCGATAGTCCGACACTGCCCTGCATAATGTTTGCCGGATTACCGGGGGTCCACTGTATCTAGTAATAGTACAAATATAAACACTTATAAGACTATGTCTACCTGTAGTTGTAATCACTATTGTATTAACTGTTTTGCTCAAATAAAGATTAATATTATTATAACGCCAAGCGTGCGTGAGAATTATGGCAAAACTCCTCTTTAACAGGGAGGCCTTTGTCCAACAGTGGACATTTAATGGCTGCTGATGATGATTATTATAACTCAGAAGCACATTCTCGAAATGTATTCAATAGAAAATGTACTATTATTATTAGTTCTGTGCGGACACAGCGGCCTTTACCAGGGTTCCTTCTTTCCCGACACGACTGAAGAGTATGATATTAATATGCATTACATGTATTATTCTTTGTTACAGAAAATGTCAGAACAAATTACAAAGCTGTCACCAACATTGGGCAGAGATGCTATCTACACAAAAACGGTAAGAGTTTTTTGAATGACCATTATTCCAATTGTTATTATGTACAGTAAAATTTTACATTTTAAATATTTATTTACAAACAAATCTTCTTTCTTATGATAAATAACATCTCAGAGGCCTGTGCTAGGTTAAATGGCTGTTTAAAATTTGCAAATTGAAGTGGCAATGAGCAGGCCACATCGCTCGAAGAACCGAAGACCGATGGGGAAGAAAGGTTCTGGAGTGGAGACCAAAAACCGGAAGACGCAGTGTAGGTAGGCCCCCCACTAGATGGGCTGACGACATTGTGAGAGTCGCCGGCATCCAGTGGATGCAAAAGGTACGCTTTCGTTCAGTGCGGATGTTAAAGGGGGAGGCCTATGTTCAGCAGTGGACGTCTTCTGGCTGATGATGATGAGGTGTCTGTGCTTTCATATTACAAATTAAAAAAGGTGGAATACTAAACTTATAACTACTATTTATTATACCGATAACAGAATATAATTCATGTATTTATATATTTAGTTGATAATATACGATGAATTAGAAAACATTCAAATAAAACAACCACTGTCACTCTGTTTTTTTGGATATAATAATTATTATATGTTTACTTTACAGAGTAAAATCAGCCGCCTGCCCGCCTACTTGACCGTGCAGTTTGTCCGCTTCTACTTCAAAGAAAAGGAGTCCATCAACGCTAAGATCCTGAAAGACGTCAAGTTCCCGCTAGATTTGGACGTCTACGAGCTGTGCTCGCCGGAACTCCAGGAGAGACTGACCCCCATGAGAAATAAATTCAAGGTAAACTAGAATTTGTGTCCAACTTGTTAAGGGTGAATAGAGTTAACAAACATAGGCAACACATTGACAATGCTTCGGGTAGTGTAGGTGTCTATAGGTGGTGGCGACCACTTACCATCAGATACATAGATAATGGACTTTATTAAAAATTTATTATAAAGAGTTTATCTCTCTTTATTGTTCACACCACAAATTTCATATACACTATAAAACAGCTTAAAAACTAGTGCAACAATCGGTGGCCTTATCCCTAAGAGCGATCTCTTCCAGGCAACCTTAGGATGGAGAGGATTCATACAGGAGGTAGAAGGCGGGACATGCAATATTGAAATAAAGTGATAATCAGGTGGCCCGTCCCTTCTTTTTTGGTCACTTATTCTACAGGGATACACATATAGACTGTACTAAGCCGAAAGGAGGTCATTGTACTCATCATTATGCACAACTTTTACTATGGGACCAATACTGAAATCACGAAAAAAATATCAGCCGTTCCCTAGAAAATGGTCATTGGCACTAAACTTGACAAAATGTATGGCTGATTTTTTTTTCGCGTTTTCAGGGTTGGTCCTGTAGTAAAAGTTGTGCATAATGATGAGTAAAATTACCTCGTTTCGGTTTAGTACAGTCTATATGCGTCAGTATTTATAAAAATGTTGCGATTCTCGTCCTCATGAATAAATTTATGATAAAATACACCTACATCATCAGCCGGAAGACCTCCACTGCTGAACATAGGCCTCCCCCTTTAACCTCCACGCTGAGCGACAGCCTGCCTTTCGCTTCCACTGGATGCCCGCGACTCAAAATGTCGTCGGTCCACCTACATATACACCTTAGGGGGCGTCCATAAATTACGTGAGGTGTTTAAGGGGGGGAGGGGGTCGAGTCAAATCTCATCTAATCTACGTTGGAGAGAGGGGGGTCTCGACAAATATCACGCAAATTTTTTTCTGATTGAAACAAAAACAATTATACTATTTTGGTCCATTTAATCCAGATTGTACATGCTATAATAGCTATTTCTCTATGATAATAGGGTCCCATTTTTACCCTTTGGGTATGGAACCCTAAAAAGAATATAAATACTAATAGCGCCATCTAGAATTCATAATTATTATGATACAATCTTATCACACCTATCACTAGATGGCGTAAGTTTTGGAGTCCAATGAAAAGTACTGCTACTCTTTAGGTAACGTTTTACGTAAGAAACTCACATTTTGAAAAATCTCACGTGAGATTGGGGGATGGGGGAGGGGGTTGAATAAAATCTCACGACATCTCACCAAGGGGGGTGGGAGGGGCAGAAAATAAAAAAAAACACCTCACGTAATTTATGGACGCCCCCTTACTTCATCTTATTTAGAGTACTTTGAGACCAGAGTACTTTAGACTTGACTAGTTTACTTTGAGCACTTTAGAGTCTTGTTTCAAAATATGTATTATAAGTGTTTGTTTACAGGAACTTGATGATGCAAAGGTGGAAAACTCGGTCACCGGCAAGAACAAAAATCACGGAGACACCAAAAAAGACATAAAAACAAAATCGTTGCCATATTGGTTTGAAAATGGTAAGCTGAATAATAAATTAAAAAGTAAAATAAACATTATTTCTGAAATGCTTTTACATTATAACATCTGTATAGGTATACATAGCTATCAATTGTCTCTAACATCGTATATATAAAAGGTCATGTGTGTATGTATGTATGTTCCGTATGGACTCCAAAACGGCTGGACTGATTTTGACGGGACTTTCACTGGCAGATAGCTGATGATAATATAAAGAGTAATCCACGCGGGTAAAGCTACGTCCAGCTAGTATTAGCTAGTAACTTTGCTTAGTTTGGGGTCAGATGCTCCACCGCGATGCATGCACCACCGTAGACCGCATCAACGCTTTACACCAGGCGAGTTGGTGGTCAAACGCAAGCCTATTATTAAATTTTATTTGTTAATGTAATTTAAATAACTATGGACGCAATGAAAATAAAATGAAATGAAAAATTATTATTTATTGTAGCAAACGTGGTACATTGTGATGTTACAAACTAAAGTCCCTCACGTTCGGACGTTCCAAGTACAATATTAAATCTACATGTTATACATGGTGTCAGTTATTTTAGCACTACAAAGAGCAAGGAAACTCTCACGTGATTACAAACCATAAAGGCCTTCTGTCAAATAGTACGTAGCCTTTGGAGTCTTTTACAGGTCTCTAGTATTTTTTTTTTTTTTTTACAACCACACAATTTTTTACAACAATGAAATATTACTATATTGAATTATTTATGATTTAATTGATTTATTGGAATATCACTGTTGATTATTATTATTTTTTACATGAAATACTCTGACTTATAATTATTCACACTATTATCAATAAAATTGTTTATCTGTTAAATAAAAAAATAATAATAAAGATGACCGAGTGCGCAAAAGTGTCCCGAAAATAAAATGAATGATGCATTGTTTGTTGTAGACCCGGGCAGCAACAACAGCGGCTACTACCGGCTGCAGGCGGTCCTGACGCACCGCGGCCGCTCCTCATCCTCCGGGCACTACGTGGCGTGGGTGGCGCGCGGCCGCGGCTGGCTGCGCTGCGACGACGAGACTGTCACGCCCATACCCGAGGAGGAGGTGCTTAAGCTCAGCGGCGGAGGTACTACATCAACTCATCAAAATGTCCACTCGGCCACTTCTCCAGTCCTGTGGGCTTACTCTTGACCCTCGATTTCAATCGTAATTGGGGATTGGGATCGAAAACATGCCATTTGGTACTCTTCCATCGCGTCAAGCACAGAAAAGAAAAAAATAATTCGTCAAGAGTACCGAAAGCGTCGAGTTGAGTCGATTTTATTTAGTTCCATAAAATTCCACCATTATTGGTTCCAATCGTGCGCTAGTATAGAATTCAAGAGTAACCAAATGGCATGCTTTCTATCCCAATCCCAAATTACGGTTGAAATCGAGTGTCAAGAGTAAGTCCACTGTTAAGCCTAGGCCAAACTAACGCGTTCAGCTCGCGTCTGCGGTGGCGTGCGCGGTGACGATCACGCCGCGGCCAATCAGAAGACGCATATGAGAAGGAAAATCGGTTACAGGCATTATGGCAGAACCTTTATTGAACATTCTTATTTATGTCAACTCGTCGAACACCGCATCCAAAGAACTTGGATCTTTTTGGGTTAGGTATCAAAGGTAATTGTCCGCATCACAGTAATTGCTGACTGATTTCGAATGACTGACGTTTTGTTTATATGGGTGCAACTGGCTATTACAAATTTCTTACAAAAAAGCCTTGACAGCCGATCTAATTTAAGCATTTATTTTTATTTTCTGTGGTTATTTCTGTTTAGATATTATTTCTTAGTCTCTCTGTCTTAAGATCTGGATAGTAAACATCTTTCGTTTTTATAAGTATATACTTTTTAAGGCTTGCGTCTACTATCTCTACCTACTATAATTTGTTAAGTTCAGCTGTTGGTTTTCCTAATAGTGTTTCCGAATAGTTGTTTTCTGAATAGTTTCCGAAGTTAAGCTTGTACAATATGCTACTATAGTCACCGCGTTACCAACTGAGTCGTAGGGCCATAAACGTCATACCATAAGACCTGTAAGTGCGAGCGAGATAGACAGACAATTGATTTATGACCTGACGACTCAGATGGTAATGCGTTTACTATAGTTACCTTTGTTTGTGTGTAGGTGATTGGCACTGCGCGTACCTGCTGCTGTATGGACCTCGCGTGCTAGAGCTGCCTGAGCCTGAGAAGCCGTCGGAGCCCGAGTCCATGGTGGTGGACGACGGGCCCGACGCGGGCGGCGCGCCCCCCACCGCGCTCGCGTAACCACTCCGCCACGAGTACTCCTCGCTTACACCCCGCCTCTGCCCGCTTTGGCTTCATGTGGCAGGATCGTCACTGACTCTAGGACTTCGCTAGTTTGTACTATCCGGCCTGAGACTTAAGGGGACTGTTCCCGTCTGCAGCTCTCTCGCTCGCACATTTTTACATTATTGAAGATATAAAATCAATGAGTGTGAATTTCCAAAAAGTAACAAAATCATGTCTTGGTGTCTATCGTAACATTACAAACAAAGAAATTGTCAATTTGATATATTTTAATTTGACACAGTAAAATGGTAACAAGTGATTTTTATTTCTCGTGTCATGTTATTCCTTCAAATAATATATCGAAACAAAAATTTCTGTTTGTAATGTTACGATAGACACCAAGACATGATTTTGTTACTTATTGTAAATTCACACTCATTGATTTTATATCTTCAATAATGTGAAAATGTGCGACCGAGAGAGCTGCAGAGGGTATACAGGCCCCTTAAGATTGTACCAAAGATAATATAACCACTTGATCGCGCATGTAGTCAAAATTTCCATTTGCAAAAGTATGCCACGTCGGTCGCGGGGGATATCGAATGGCGGCTTGTGATTGGAAGTCATTCGTTCAATTCGCGCCTAGGATTGGCCCGCTCGAAAAAGATTATGCTGAAAATTTTGTACCTATACATCGCGCGGGGAAAGGATGAGCAGTCAAATGGTTATATCGTCATTGGGTGGTACGTTTCAACTACGGCGGGAAATTCAAATTTCAAACCGTATTTTTAAACTATTTGAATTTCCCGCCGTAGGTGAAAACGTTCCGCCTCAATTGATTAGCGACTGCGATGATCGCAGCATTCGTCGCTGTCAAAATAAGGATAATCGCTTGTTGACTTGTGACAGTTACGCGACTGTTTTTGTTTATGGTTACTGCCGTAGTTCTAGAGTCTATGAATGTTCTTCAATTTGATGTAAAAACAAACAACTTGAATATTTTATCTGTTTAGACAGCGATGATCGCTGGGTTTATTGTATTGGTTAATAAGCTAGCCGTATCCATCAAAGTCGAGCTAATCGAAGTGGCGTGAACCAACAGTTTTATGAAATTGACGTAACGTCGCGTACAGTGGCCGGCAAACAACTTGAGCCAAAGTCGACGTAGTGGGGATAAGTTCGCGCATCGGCCAATCGCGTGGACGCGTGCCGTCGGAATGCCCCCGCGCACCTCTCTTTTCCACCAATATTACCTGAAAATCGTCTATTGCGCACCCAAGGGGGGTTAGACGACCCACTTTCTGTTAGCGTTAACGCCTGCGGGAAGTTGAAATTGTATGAGAATGACATTGACAACGACATTAGCTTGAGAGAAATTATCTCAAGCTAATGCCATTTTCGTACAAATTCATCTTTCTGCAGGCGTTAACGCTTACAGAAAGTGGCTCTTGTCTTGACCCCAACCAAGGTCATGGCTCAAGTTGTGTGCCGGTTACTGTAGCAGTCTTTTTTGTGTAGTTTCGCTTGGTGAATATTGCTCAGCTTAGCTTTGGTAGAGCGAAATTTAGACAAGTAACGAAACTTACAGAAATTGAGTTTTACAATTTCCACTGTGTAAACGATTGCATTAAATTCGTCTCTGCAAGTTTTGATTGGTTTGGCGCTTTCTACAGTCGTGTATGCGCTGCGGAAGATCTTGGTGGTCTAAACTGTTCTGTACAATTATTCTGTGAGCATACGGAATCGCAGTCGGAAATATATTTGTATATCACACATACGTCGTCCCTATGAATGGTCACCAAAAAAAACATGGTTGAAAAAATATAGAAAGATAGACAAACCTATTTCAGTACGCTTAGTCCCAGATTTGATAGTTTTCGAAAACTTTTTTCGTTTACGTATTGTTCCATACATTTTAGTAAAGCGCCTCTATCGGAAACGTGGAGGAACTAAAGTAATCGGCGGTATAGATTGCTTCACTCTGATACGAAATTTTTTTTCGAATACTATCAAAACTTGTACTAAGGGCACTACAATCTAAATTTGTGAGCATTGAGCATACGCTATCGTTGGTATTGTAAGAGTTTTGATTCATGTAATTACAATTGAGAATAGGCATGTGTCTTAATGTTTAATTTATTACAAATAACAGGCTTAGCGAAGGATATAATTAAATCCATTACACATTATGAAAAAATAATGTAAATTGGCTGGTAAATTTCTGAGATATAAGCGTTTAAAGTTTTTGGTGGGGATAGAGATGCGGATTCGCTGTCCCTCTCCCGCAAAGCGTGTGTTAGTGTAGCATTTGTATGGCGCGCGCGCGGCTTGACGTCATAATGTTCTATAGTGTGCTCTCTGTCTAGCAAGAAATTAAAATACTTATAAATTATTTATGTATATTTGAACAAATTTTGTTTTCGTTGCTCTATTTGTGATCAGCTTTTTTATGTGGTAATAAAAAAATTAGGACACATGCCTATTAATTGGCATAATTATTGTGTTCCATATTTATTAAAAATACATTCATTTTAAGAGCATGTAGAATTTGTACATTTTCGTATTTTTATATTACATGAATTTTGTCATACTTACTGCAACAATATATCGTTGTATTAAATTTTATAAACAAGTCAAAAGCGGGAAGAATAAAAATGTTAATAATATATTTCTTGTAAATTGGCATTTAAAATGCTGCTGTTTATTTGTCTAGGGCGTTTGTTTAACACATCTCTTCAAGTATCCGTTAAGTTCTATAAACAAGATGTATTGAATTTTATAAGACTAAAATAGTTTTACTAAACAATTATCGTAATTAAAATATGTGGTAATGATTATTATTCTGTTGTATTTTTTTACTATTTTCTTCTTTTATTTTGAGGATTGTGGCATAACACGCCATTGTGCATTTGCCAATTTCGAGTGTTGAAATATTTTCAAGCGTTATAAAATATCGTCAAACAAGTCATAGTCCAACAAAGGTAGCCACGGTCAAGTCCAAGTCATGCCCTAGTAAAGTGGTCGTGATTTTATAAGAGGCTTCTATGTAGTTCTGAAAACATCACGAAAAGACATGTTTCATTTCTTTAAATCACTTTCCAACTCTCTAGCATGTTCACGGACACATTGTTAATAAATAATAATACACAAAAAAATGCCGAGGTCTGTGAACAATGTGTGAATCTTGTGTGAATAATAAATACAATGAGGCGAAATACATTTTTTATATTGGCGCTAACAAAGAGAATATAACCGTTTTTTTAACTTATGTCAAAAAAATTATGTCATTGAAGTTTGGGCCACCTAGCGGTTATATTCTCTTTGGGCCACCGCGCCGTTAGAAACTTACAGATAGCCAATTTTTATGTTATAAAAATTGTGAAAAAGACTAGCAAACCTTTTCCACTGAGGAAAATTCATATTGTATTTAATTTTGATTGTGTATATGGGGTAAACAATATGTATAAAACTTCATAGTCTTTACCTTATTTCAAAAAAAACGTTTACCAAAGAGCTACTTTCTCTTTGTTCATTTCAAAGAGTATAATACATTAATTTCTTTGTCTATTATAGTTAATTTACTTTTGCTGTGTGTAATTGGTATGTAAAAAAGTTGTCAAAAATAACCAAATTCGTGAGCGGTAAACTTACAGAACACTATTACCAAAGATTTCATACTATACTGTACATATAAAATCTTTAACTATTACGGTAAACTCAAATAAAATAAGATTTAACATCATAGTATTTAATATCCTCTTTGTTTAATATATTTTACCAAAGCTCTGCGAGACACAAGCAGGAGGATGTGTCGAATCATAAGAAATGTGTTGTCGAAACTTATAGCTTTCTCTGGAGGGTTTGCCTTGGGACAAGTGTTCTACTACTACTTACTGAAAGAAATACCATTCCCTGGCAATTCAGGAATAATATTGTCTCTCATTTTAAGCGCACTATTAGGTTAGTACTAACAACTCAGAAGGTAATAAAGTCATTTGGATTTGCATAATGGGTAACGCTTGTGTTAGATTTTTTATGTGCGAGTCAGTGAGTTTTTTTTTGCACCAAAATAGTGAACATAGTTCATACATGCCGTAAAGGCCCGATTGCACTTGGATTAGTAGTTAGTACTAGTGATTAATGCAGGTGCTTAGTGTTTCGGATTCGACACATTTGGACCATAACTGATTAGTGCGAGTGTATACTTTAATCTATACTATCTATACTAATATTATAAAGAGGAAAGATTTGATTGTTTGTTTGTTTGCATTGAATAGGCTCCGAAACTACTGAACCGATTTGAAAAATTCTTACACTGACGGGAAGCTACACTATCCCCGGGTGACATAGGCTATAATCTATACCCGTGCGAAGCTGGGGCGGACCACTAGTAATATTATAAAGAGGAAAGATTTGATTGTTTGTTTGTTTGCATTGAATAGGCTCCGAATATACTGAACCGATTTAAAAAATTCTTTAACTGACGGGAAGCTACACTATCCCCGGGTGACATAGGCTATAATGTATACCCGTGCGAAGCTGGGGCGGACGGCTAGTCACTCATAAAATTACTAATCAATAATCACTTGCACCCGCACTAATCAAAGTGCTACCGGGCTATACACATACATACAAACACAGCAGACTAAAAGTTCGTCGCGGCGGAGTTCAAGTCTGCTTAATTCTAGCGGACTGGCCACCAACTCTCAAAATATAATATCTGTTGAACCGCTGTACTAACAGACAATATCGTTTGCGTTAGCCTTTACAGGTAATGTAGATTGTTTATACCTTAGATACAGGCCTCTGAATTACAGGTATTTGTAATGTGGTATCCAAGCAGTTCAGATGCATATATGTGCTCAAACTCCCAATGTATTGTGGAAAACCAGGCCGTGGAGTGCTAAAAGCTATGATTCTAACGTACATCGTTACCGGTAAGTATTTTTAGCAGTTTTTTAAAATAGTTTGTTTTCAGTGCAAATATAAAAATAATTATTCAAAGGCGTCCAAATCGTTAGCTTATAGGTAACGGGACGGAGCCGCAACTGTATACTATATTTAAGGCAGGTGTTTGACAGCTCTATTATTGTTGTTGAAGCTTGATTATGCCAAGCCAGGGGCCTTACGGCTACATCTTAACGCGGGCTCGAAACAGCGGAGTGTGGAAAATCACGCGAATGTGAACCTTAACGCGCCGAGGTACGGCTTGCGGTCGCGCAACTTTTAAATAAACACCTAAACAGAATCGCTTCAAACAGCCGTCAAGTCCCGGGAATGAGAACTTGCTCTCGAAAGGTGGCCGGAACATACCGTTGGGCGCTTGGGGATAGATTGTCTACTCTTGATATGGTTATATATGTGCCAATATTCTCTTTCAGAGTGTCGTTAACAGTTGGATCTGTATGTTAATTGGAAATGTTATATTTTCAGGTCCAATCACAAATATGGGTTTGAACGCGAAGGAGGTAGTGAGGGTATTCGCGTGCAGCACCCAGCTCGCGTACAACTTGTCGCTAGAGAAGTACGCCCTCAGGCTGGGACCGGTGAAGGCTGCCACCCTTAGCGTTACCAAACAAGTGGAGGAAATCAAAGACGCATTTGGGTATCTATTATTTAATACTTTGTAGCTACTTTTTTACAATCGACGCAAAATAGAGGGGTGTTTTCATATATTTTTTGTATAGATTAGATATGGAAAGAATAAGCTGGACAGAAAAAAACAAACCAGGAAGTATTACATGTTGTCAATCAGGAAAGAAGTATAGGTACTAGTGAATATAGATACGAAAAGGGGAAAGATGTTTGGCCACCTTGTACATGACAAATTAATGAAAACCATCGAAACCAGAAAGAGAGGACCGGGAAGACCAAGAAGACTATTCTAAGACCAAATAAAAGAGAAGGCAGATGTCATGTACAGGGAGGTGAAAACGCTGGCAGAAGACCGTCAAGCTTGGAAAATACTCCACCGACAAGAGCTACGCTCTTAAATGTTAAATGAATGAATGAATGATTGATAGGCTCTGGTGCTTCAGATAAGCAATTAGTTTTGCGTTGGATAAATAAAAATATCACTGAACTGCCCTAACATCCTTATTCTGTTTAGGTGATGCGAAAAGTTGCACGACCGCAAACTACATCTTGGCGTGCTAAGGTTCACGTTTCACGATAGCCCGTTGGTCCAGTTGGTAGTGAACCTGCCTTCTGAGCTTGGGGGCGTGGGTTCGATTTCCACCTAGGACTTTGTGTTTTTCTATATCTTGTTGTTAATATCTCTTTAAGTATGTATTTAAAACTATATGTGTATATGTATCAGCCTCTAGCCGCCATATCACAAGCTATGCTTAGTTTGGGGTCAGATGACCGTGTGTGCAAAAATGTCGCGAATATTTATTTATTTATTTTCCGCCCTGCGCTGTTTGGAGCCCGCGTTAAGAGGTAAGGCCCCTGTCAACTGCCTTAACAGTCAGGATTTAAACCATTATTTTTCTTTACATAAGAACAATGAAGGATATAATCGAGCCATTGGAACAAGAGATAGTGGACATGAACGAGACTGAACACATTCGATTCGAAAACAACTTCATTGATGATTTCTTCGGACACGAACAACGCCGCTCCGACGGAATCGAAGCTAAGTTTCTGTTAGTAAAAGTCATCTTGAAAAATAATTTTAGCTTTATTAGCAGTAATATGCATGTTAATTTTTTTTATAACCCTATAAAAACCTGATCATAAATAGAGCCCTTTCAATAAATCCAATGAAAATAAGTTATAAATAAATAAGGAATAAGTATTTTAATTTCATGCTATAGGTAGACAGAGAGCGCACTGTAGCACGCGATGACGTCAAGCCGTGCGTGCGCCATAAAAATGCTGACTAACACACATACACATACACAGTGAAGTCGTCATCATCATCATCATTTCAGCCATATGACGTCCACTGCTGGACATAGGACTCCTCCATCAATTTCCAAAAGGGCCGGTTGGAAGCGGCCTGCATCCAGCGTTTCATTGCGGTCTCTTTTAGGTCGTCTGTCCATCTTGTGGGTCGTCCTACGCTGCGCTTACCAGTCCGTGTACCACAGTGAAGTAATTATAACTAATTATGAGCGTACCTTGGGGTCTAGACAAGACCCACTTTCTGTTAGCGTTCACGCTTGCGGAAAGATGAAATTGTATGAAAATGGCATTAGCTTGAGATAATTCCTCTCAAGCTAATGTCATTGTCAATGTCTTTATTATACAATTTCATCTTTCCGCAGGCGTTAACGCTAACAGAAAGTGGGTCTTGTCTAACGCTTTTACTATAAAAAAGGCATCAATTATTATAAAAAGAAATGATATAAATCTCTATATTACATATTAATAATACATAGTATAAATTAAAGTCGCTTTTCGCGTCTGTCTGTCTGTATAGCCGCTAACTCATCCCAAACCACGCAACGGATTTTGATGCGGTTTTCGACAACAGTTAGATACATTTTCACTGAAGGCTTATATTATATATATAATAACTAGCGACCCACCCGGCTTCGCACGTAAATAACACACGTGCGAAGCCGGCCGGGCGGGTCGCTAGTAAAATATATTATTAGAAATTTTTTAAATGATATTGTTGTGATTTGCAGAAGCTCATATTCGAATGATAGCGCAGATTACCAGTCGCTGTACCGGAAGAAGCTGCAATACCGATGTGAGAACCAGCTCTCGCGAGCTTCAGCCGTCTGCGTGCAACGGTTCCAGAAGGTCTACCTCGACTGCTGCGAACTGATGCGCCATGCCATATGCTGGCCTCTGATACAGAAGGAAGTGTGCGATCTCATGACTGAGATGGATAAACAGGCAAAAACTAAAGGATTGTGTGAGGCACCGGTATGTTCTTAGTACGATGATTTTACGTAACTTTGGACTACGAAAACTTGAAACGTCATTTTTGTTTCGTCCAAATCCCGAGATGTCTTTACAACAAGGATTTTATATATACCCTAACTTTACAATCAGTGTTGGTGACGCCATCTATAATTCTTACTACCTGCAAGTAATTTCTCAACTAGAACCTTTACAGTGGGCGAAGTGCGAGTATTCGCTACGTAAAATACGTTTTGAATTTCATATGAGCGTTTTCGCTTGATCCTACTGGGTATTCCTACTAGTAAAAACAATAAATTTTTAATTTCTTAATGGAATGAAATTTGTGTGGAATTCGATACGTATTTTACGTAGCGAAAATGCATACTTCGTCCACAGAACCTAAACATTTAAATAGTAAATCCTAAAGTGTAAAACGACACCTCAAATGTAAAAAAAATACATTCTCTTTTTGAGTTTATAACCTACCAGCGACCCCCCCCCGCCCGGCTTCGCCGGTGGGTCGCTGGTTTATATATAAACCTTTCTTGAAAATGTATCTAACTGATGGTGAAACCGCATCAAAATCCGTTGCGTGGTTTAAGAGGAGTTAGCGGCCATACAGACAAACACGCGGAAAGCGACTTCAATTTATACTATGTAGAAGAAGAGACTAGCTGCGCCCCGCGGTTTCACCCGCGTAGTGATGAAAAATGGTGATGGCTATAATGATGATGAAAAGTAGCCTTTGTCACTCTCCAGCCCTTGAACTATACCCATGGAAAAAATCAGGTAGAACCGTTGCTCTGTTGTTGCGTGAAAGGGGAACAAACAAACCAACGAACTAACAAACCAACAAACAAACACACTTTCGCATTTATAATAATTAGTATGATATTTAAAGATTCTTCTGGGTGCTTTTCAAATTGTTTGGTTGCAGATTTATCCTGGTTTCGGACAAAAGATTGAGGCGTTGAAAAATTTAAAAACGGAGTTTGGGGATAATTTAAAAGACGTGAATTTGCAGTCCAAAGTGAATTTCGAAAACGAGATGCTCGATCTACAGGTTGGCACAAATTTGACTATTTTACTTCTCCAAGGAAGTGCTACCTCAGAAACATTCTTATAATAACCTTACATTGAATTTTTGTCTTGCTCAAACATACAAGTCGTTTCTATTAGTAGAAACTTTTGATTAGCTCATTTGTGTTATATTTTGTTCCTATCTCTGTAATTTTTCATACCTGCCCATTTTTCTATCGGACTGCCAGAGTGGGCACGAATAATAGAACCGCTTTAAGGTTGATATGCCGAAAACCCGTACGAAACGCTTTGATTCCAATTTTATTGTGCGGACTGCTAGTCTGGAATGTGCTGTCTGAATGGGTGTTCCTCGATAGTTACAATCTGGGTGTCTTCAAATCACGAGTGAATCAGTTTCTTCTAGGCAAGCGTGCTCCATCGTCTAGACCGCATCATAGCTTAATATCAGGCGAGTTGGCGGCCAAACGCTAGCCTTTAATTATATATTTTTTTTTCAATACTACCAATTTCAGAACTAGGTACCTTTCTTCCATTGACTTCGGACCAAGCAAAGCATTACGCATCGTTTAGTAATGCAGCTTCGTAAATACGTTTTTACCGTATTTATTACGTAACGCAAATTTATTACGTTTATGCTGTAGAAGCAGAGCTCTCAGAGCAAGAGCTACAAGCAGTTGCTAGGCCTTGCTAGGGCTAGCTTGCTTGCTACTCGTGCTAGGCCTGTTTTTTTTTTTTTGTTTAATCAACACATTGTTCACATACGATTTACAAAAATTTAGCACCAAAAAACCACGGAAGATTTGTCTTGGCACACAGATTCACCCCACACTGACAAACAATAGGTACGTACGCTGAAATATACAATAAAATAAAAATTATTTTAAAAAATAAAAAACTTGTACAAAGTAAAACTATAAAAATTTCAAATCTACATACATTATTCTTTTGACGTGCAAACTATTCATCAAAGGTAAATCCATTAGAAGCTTTATCTTGATACAAACGTAAACATAGTGAAGTTATATTATAAGCCTACCCACGACTTGAGCTCCATGCGATTCATTGAAACCGTTAAGATATCTAAACGCTTCTTTCAGGATGCTAAGGAAACAGCCGAGCGCGTCCAACAAGCGTTCGAAGAGAAAACGATAGTGATGAGTCACATTCTAACTGTCATCAACATCTGCATAGCTCTGCTCTTTCTGAGGATATTCAACGCTGCTGTCAAATACCACGACTTGAACCTGACCAGCATTGATTTCGACAATCTTTATATTACGGGGTATTTCAAACGATTAGACGCTAGAAGAAGATGTAACAATAAATATACTTTGCTGCCGTTGAAAAAGGTACCTTAGTAGGTAAAAACCGAATCATCATCATCATCATAGTCAGCTTTTTAACAGTCCACTGCTGGACTTTTAGCGTACCCCCGAAAGGGTGATTGGGCCATATCCACCACGCTGGCCCAGTGCGGATTGGTGGATTCACAGACGCCATTGAATTCCTTCTCCGTACGTATGCAGGTTTCCTCACGATGTTTTCCTTCACTGAAAAGCCAGTGGTATGAATGAAAACCACGAATTCTGATCACTTTCGATAGGTTTTAGAACGTAAGACTGTAGCAGGTACCCGATATACTTCAAAGAAACTGTTTTTTAGCTATTTACATTGTTATTGCAGCTCTCAGAGCAAACATTTTGTTTTATGAGGTAATATAAAATAATCAATCACATGCCTATTTTATCTATGTTAGATTAGACAATGGTACAACGGAATTGACGCCCTTGTATTGCATTGCTTGCACAATATTATGATTGAATTAATATCGATTTGTTGCATTATTTGTAGATGGAGCGATACAAATACATCGACGTGTACTCCTTATCGTACAAGGAGTCGCAGCGCAGCAATCTGATGCTGCACATCCTGAAGGTGATGCTGGAGGTGGTGACGGCCACCACATTCGTGATGCTGGACCGGCTATTCTACGAGGCGCTAGAAGTGGTCCGGCAACACGCTGAGATGGAAGTCCAGCAGCAAGGGACCAGGGACTTGTATATACAGGTTTTTTTTTTTCACACGGTCATCTGACCCCTAAATAAGAATCTATATATATAAAAGCGAAATTCATCTACTCACTCACTCATTAAACACAAAATCTCGAAAACTAATTGACCTACGAAGCTGAAATTTGTCAGGTAGATTCCTTATGGGGTGTAGAGGTCCGCTAAGAAAGGATTTTACGAAAGGGCCGAATTGAGGATGACAAAAAGGGGTTTAAAAGTTTATATGAAAGTCTACGCGTACGAAGTCGCGGGCAACAGCTAGATGACAACAGAAGATATATTTATTGCCAAAAAACAAAAACAATGGACATATACTATAAGAAACATAAGGAGAAACAGTGTTTGGCAATAGGGGTACGCTCAGCGTTGTACTGCGAGGTCCCGAAGGGTCACGCAGGGCTGGTTTTCGGCATACCCCGAAGCAAAGTTTGGAACTGCCAAGGACTGTTTTTTTTTTTTTTTATAATACACACTTAGATAGATTTTAACACCCAGAGGTTTGCCCTAGATGGGAATGGAACCCACGCCCCCAAGCACAGAAGGCACGCCCACTACCAACTGGACCAACATGCTCATCTTACTACAATATCAGAGTCAGGGTCAGAGTTGTTGGGTATCTTCAAATGGCGAGTGAATCGGTTTTTTTCTTGGCAAACGCTCCATCATACATAACATCGCTTAACATCGGATGAAGTGTCAAGTCGGTCAAGCGCAAGCAACAACAAGTATACATTGTTTTTTTAAGGCCCGATAAAAGAGCGGATAACCTCCAAACATATTTTCTTGAATACCTAAGAACATTCTCGATCAAGTCGCTTTTCACACATAAAATACTAAATCAAAATCGGTGCAGCCGTTTGGGAGCTACGACGCCACAGACAGATAGAGACATTAAACTTCTAACACCTCTCAGCCGCCGTTTAGTGCCGTTTCTCATCCTATAGATCTGTTCTCCTATCTACAAGTTGTGTTATCCCATCCACAAGTTGTTCGCCTCATTAGCCCAGTTTACTTAATAACCCCATTGCATCAATCAATAGTTTTTTTTTAATAGTAGATAGGCTTCCGCTTGGCCGCCATCTCGCCTGATGTTAAGCGACGATGCGGTCTACGATGAAGCACGCTTGCCTAGAAGAAACCGATTCACTCTCGACTTGAAGACACCCAGATTGTAACTGACGGGGAAAACCCATGCAGGCAGCGAATTCCACAGACTAGCAGTTCGCACAATAAATGTGGAATCAAAGCGCTTCGTACGGGTTCTCGGAATATCAACCAGAAAACGATGTCGATTTTTTGTGCCCGCCCTGGCGGTCCGATAGAAAAAGGCCAGGAGGCATTAACCCAAAAAGACGGGTCGTTCCCATTTATTCTACTCTTTGTTCTACCAATAGAACAAGTAGAAAAAATATTTTCCGGTTGTTCTATTGGTGCCAGCTGTTTTATCTATCAGTGTTGGCTTTGGCCCCATTGATGCCGTATCATCATAATCAGCCTAACAGTCCACAGCAGGCCTATTTACCCCCGAAAGGGTGATTGGGCCATATCCACCACGCTATAAAGGTGACTTAAGAGTCTCTTATACCAAATTTGACGGTTTTAAATCAATTTTATTCAGTTAAATTACAATATTTTTGAGCTGGAAAAAATACATGTCACAGATACATCTGTGTTTGAGTTTATGATTTGGTTCAAAACACGATGGAATAAACTTTCCTCGATCAAAAAAAAAATCTGAAACAAAGTCGATTTAGTAAATTTTTTTTGTTTTATGCTCTAATGAAAGTTCGTAACAACCTGGAAATTGAATGTACTGAAAGACAATTTTATTCAACATTTTTTTATTTGGATAGAATTTTGATAGTGAATAGTTTCGTTTTTTGGTAAAATTAAAACCGTAACAAGGTCGCGAGAATTTGCGAGTACCGCGCCAGGCGTCATGGAGGTCGGACCTGTTTGTTTTTGTCGTTGCACTCCCCCCGCGGGCCTCCTGACTTTAGCGTGGCAAAATACATCGTCACTATAACTTGGCGGGGGCTGAGGGAGCGTTTTGTTGCCTACGCGACTCGGATAACCGGTCGTTAAGATGCCGTATATAATAATAATAATAATAATAATGGACTTGATGGAGCTGCTAAAAATCACAGAGGTTTTTAGCAGCGCCATCAGGATGGAGTTCGGTGTAGACAAGTGTGCGGTCATGCATGTACAGCGAGGGAAAGTTGTAAATTCTCCAAATTTACAGCTTTCTGAGGCGATGACTCTCAGATCTCTCTCCGAGGTTGAAACCTACAAATACCTCGGTATGTCAGAGTCGTTGGGTATATCGGTAGAGGACATCAAAAAATCGGTGAAGGAGCGCTTCTTTTGTCGCCTAACAAAAGTACTTAACAGTCTTTTGTCTGGCGGCAACAAGGTGCGTGCCTTCAACGGTTGGGTGATGCCTTTGCTGATATACTCCTTTGGCATATTGAGGTGGACTCAAACTGAGCTGGACGCCCTGGACAGGAGGGTCCGTCAACTGCTCACATTACATCGCATGCTACACCCACGCTCGTCTGTTATGAGACTGTACATTCCGCGGAAGTGGGGGGGTCGAGGCTTTTTAAATGCCAAGAACCTACACAACCGCGAAGTGTGCAGTCTTAGGGATTTTTTCCGTAACAGCGAGAGTGGGATGCATCGTGATGTTGTGGCTGTTGACAGGGGCCTCACACCGCTCTCCTTGGCAAACGAGAATTGGCGCAAACCATCGGTGCTGAGCATCGAGGATCGCAGGGACGTATGGAAGGGCAAGGAGCTGCACGGGCGGTTCTATCGGGCCCTAACAGGGCCCGATGTGGACCTGCTAGCGTCGGTGAACTGGTTACGTTTCGGTGACCTCTTTGGGGAAACCGAGGGTTTTGCCTGTGCGATTGCGGACGAAGTTATCAAGACGAACAACTACCGGAAATATATCATGAAGGACGGTACGGTCGACATCTGTCGGGCATGCCACCGTCCTGGAGAGTCTCTCCGACATATCATTTCCGGTTGTTCGCATCTTGCTAACGGCGAGTACTTGCACAGACACAACCAGGTGGCCAGGATCATCCACCAGCAACTTGCCCTTCGATACGGCCTTGTCGAGTCTGAGGTGCCGTACTATAAGTACGCACCAGCGCCAGTTCTCGAGAATGGTCGTGCTTTGCTCTACTGGGATCGTTCTATCATCACGGACAGGACTATTGTCGCCAATAAGCCTGATATCGTGTTGGTTGACCGCTCCCAGCGCCGGGCAGTGCTCGTCGACATCACCATCCCACATGACGAGAACCTCGTGAAGGCCGAGAAGGACAAACTCAGCAAGTACCTTGACTTGGCTCACGAGGTTACCGCCATGTGGGATGTTGACTCGACGATCATTGTCCCGATAGTCGTTACGGTGAACGGTCTTATAGCGAAGAGCCTCGACCAACACCTTAAGAGGCTCTCGCTAGACAGTTGGGTCAAGGGTCAGATGCAGAAGGCGGTAATTCTTGACACGGCTCGCATTGTCAGGAGGTTCCTCACTCTGCAGCCCTAACCACCGGTAGCTTGGGCCCTGCCCCGCTGCCGGCGGCACTCTAGGTTTAGGTTTTTTTTATAATATTTTGTTTTTATATTTTATTGTAAAAAAAACTTAAATTTAAGAACGAAAATAAATATATGTGCATAATAATAATAATATATTTATTACCAAAAAATATTTGTACATGTACAGATTAACAGTGATCCCCAAACTAGGCGAGGAAGCCTGTGTTTTGGGGTTCTGAGCAAGAGTTGTGTACAAAGCAAGCTTAGCGATATACTATGTTAAGTTATTTTATTACAGCTATTGTAAATATAAATACATATTAGATATTAAGCAGTTAAACATGAGATAAACTTACAAAACTTAAGGCTACAAATTTGTGTTCTGCAGGTGTGTGGGGGTGTGAAAGGATTGTCTGTGAGAGGATGCATGCTGTGATGTATACGAAGATGTGAAATGGTGTATGTATGTATATGTGTATTTGTGTGTGTGTGTGTGTGTGTGTGTTTGTTTGTGTGTGTGCGTGTGTGTGCGTGCGTGCCCGCACGTGTGTGTATGTGTGTGGTAGTGTGTGTAAGATGATTATGGCATAGGTATTTTTCTACTGATTTCACAGGTAAGGAGACTTGTACAGCAATAGTTTTTCTGTTTTATCATACGAGAGCGTCAGGAGCCAGTTTCTAACCGTGCGTTTGCATGTTGATGCGTTGCAGCCTAGAATGACGCATTCTCTACATACTTTGTTATAGGTATTAGGGTATAAAGGTGAGTATAAATAAATAGTTTTTCTTCAGGTAGAAGGCACCGGCATGCTAGCCGCGATGCTGCGTAATTACCTCGTGCAGCTGAACGCGCCGCACCCGATCCACCACGCGTCCAGCTCGGCCTGTCTCCCGCATCCGAGACAGATGCCCTACATCTACTTCCTGAAGATCTACGGAGGCTACACGTGGATAGTTATACTGCTATTCGCTAACCCGTACACTATGAGGCTAAAAAGGTATTTATACACTTGACTTTGACTTTATACATCACTAGCTGTTGCCCGTGACTTCGTACGCGAGGGTTTTAAATTTTCATATAAACTTTCAAGCCCCGTTTAATTCGACCCTGTCGCAAAATCCGCTCTTAGCGGTCCTTGGCATAACTCTGTATAGCTACAAAAATAAAAAGTAATACCTACACTACTCATAAAATTACATATGTAAGTAATTTTATAAGTAGGTAGGTACGTGTATCAACTGCCTCCTTGCCGTATAAGGGCTACGCATATAGACCATACTAAACCGAAAGGAGGTCATTGTACTCATCATTATGAACAACTTTTACCATGAGACGAACGAAGAAAACGCGACAAAATTATCTGCTGTTTTATACATTTTGTCGAGTGTCAATGACCGTTTTTATGTAACAGGGGCCTTACGGACAACTGCTATTGCGGCACCTAAATCGCTCAGTTGGAAAATCATGCGAACGTGAACCTTATCGCGCCCAGATACGGTTTGCGGTCGCGTCAGTTGTCCGTAAGGCCACTGATATAATTTTTTTGTCATTTCAGTGTTGTTCCCATAGTCCATAATGATGAGTAAAATTACCTCCTTTCGGTTAAGAATACCTGTACCAGTAGTAACCCTGTATAAATTAAGTTTCTTTGCAGATTGATCTGCAGCCATTTTTACCCGCGCCGTGAAAAGGAGCGAATCTTGCACCTTTACAACGATATTCTCAAGAAACGGATGAAGATGCATAAAACGCTACGCAGGTTTGCAAAAAAAATTTTTGAACAAAGTATAGATACCTGGACCCGGGTATGTCCTAAAACTGCGACCAGAAGCACCGGAGGATGGGCAGCAGCGTCCTGTTAGTACACGGTGAACATACTGCGATCTCCAAGCCGCTTACCAAGCGTGGGGATTATGGCAACACCCCTTTTAAGAGGGAGGCCTTGTTCAGCAGTGGACGTTTGATGACTGTGTGTGTGATAGATACCTACCTTCTTCAACAAACTATCGATCGCACTAGTTTGAAGTCCTATCCTGTTATTACCCATTTTTGGTGTGAACAAGTATATATATTGTTTTTTTTTAAACCTCCGATAAAATTGCTGTTAATCTTCAAACGGCTGAACAAATTTTCTTGAATCATAGATCTGAGAACAGTCTCACTCAAGTCACCTTTCAAACAAAAAAAAAAACAGTTCAGTCGTTTGGGAGATACGATGTCACAGACAGACATACACGCACCGTTTTGCGTAAAGAGTGATATCTACTGTGTGACTTTTATGGCCCATTCACATTACAGACGTAAGTGGATGCACTACTCGCCGAGTTTATTTTATTATCACATTTGTTTCAAACTACGTCTCTCACGAACGTTGCGTACTTAAAGTAGGTACTGTGCGTAATTTTGAAATTTTGTGCTTGTTTTTACAGAAACTTTAGTGCTATTGAAATAGGGCCGAGAACAAAACACTCAAAACGGTTTTCGCGTAGAACGCATGCCTCAAAGAATCCTTCACATTACAGACGGGTGCGTCTGTAATGTGAAGGATGCTTTGAGGCATCCTTCAGATGCATGGATATACAGACATCAGCAGTGCAAATACCGTTTTTTATCTATCGTCAAATTCGCTAAAATGCCATAGAATCGATCATAGCGAGTTTTGATCAAATGGCATTTTATCGAAATTGACGATCGCAACTGTAAAATTTGACGATCGATAAAGAACGGTACTTGCACTGCAGTACAGGCGTAACTTCGCTTCTATTCTAGGAAAGCAGTCCAAGCCGTGAGAGCGCACTACCTCTCTGGCGATGTCCTCTCCCTCCTCAGCATAAGGATGAAGTTCCCGCAGCTACTCGGCTGGCTCAGGGCTCTACCGGCCGCGAGGATGGCGTGCCTCATCTGCGGCGAGACCGAACCTAGGCGCGAAACTGGTAAGTCGCATTAGCTTCATCATCATCTGCCAGAAAATGACCACTGCTGAATATAGGCCTCCAACAACTCCACACTGAACGACAGCCTGCCACCTGCATCCACTGGATGCCCGCGACTCTCATAACGATGTCATTGGACCATCTAGTAGCAGGCCTCCCATGCAGTGGGAGCATTAGCCTATGAAGCAAAATAGTTGCTTTTGGAATCCTCTATACGCATCTATCTATATAATAGGTACGATAACACGTCAGTGACAAAAAAATCTTTCGCTTTTCACAACTAAATGGCTAGGCTGATCATAACGAAATTTTGCAGGGAAGATATTGTACATCATGAGGGCGGACATACTTTTTCCCCCAGAAATTTGGAAAACTGTAAAATCTTGGGTAAAACCACTTAACTCACGACTAAAAAAACACGCGTGACGGTGGATATTGGAACTTTTGGTATGGGACTCATTAAATCAATCAAAATGAGCCCCTTTATACGTTACGTTACTTACTTTAGGCTTATGGTTACCTACTTTAATGGCTACTAAGCCATCGAAGAATTCTACTATCTACCTTCTTAGATCAGTTCGATGGTACCAAATTATTGTATTGTCATTCGAATTACATATACAGTTTCAAATCTAGCTACGACAATTAAAAGTAGCTTAAAATCGACTTCCAAGGCATTGATTACATAGTTACATATGAAGATAATAAAACCTCTTTAAAATATAAAAACTATGAACTGTTTTTGTTACAGAGTCCCAACCCCAAAGCGCATGGCACACGTGTCTAGCAATCAAGTGCCCGTTCGTTTATTGCGCTGAGTGCTGGCGCGAAGTCGGCGCGCGCTGCCTCGCGTGCGAGCCAAATCTTGCCGAGCTCAGCGACGTCGACTCTCATACTGACGATGAACCGAACAAGTACTGACGATTAACCTAACCAGTACTGACGATGAACCTAACAAGTACTAACGATGAACCTAACGAGTACTGAAGATGAACCTAACGAGTACTGACGATGAACCTAACAAGTACTGACGATGAACCTAACGAGTACTGACGATGAACCTAACGAGTACTGACAATGAACCTAACGAGTACTGACAATGAACCTAACAAGTACTGACGATAAACCTAACAAGTACTGACGATAAACCTAACAAGTACTGACGATGAACCTAACAAGTACCTACTGATGATGAACATAACAAGAATTAACGATGAACCAAACATGACTAGCAGTTGGCCAGTTACCGGTAGTAAATTTAACAACAATGCAGCGCATTCCACAAGCAAGACTAGTGTTGCCCACCATTTAATAATAAATGCCTTAGGAGGTGGACGCTTCGAAACCAATACCTAAAATGACAAGCAAGACTAGTGTTGCCCACCATTTAATAATAAATGCCTTAGGAGGTGGACGATTCGAAACCAATACCTAAAATGCGTTTAAAAACAAACTAGACTGATACAAAATTTTGACACGGTGTGATATAGGCACATCATCATAATGCTGCTCGCCTATATCATCAAATAAATAAACAAATGTTACCTAGGTACTGAATTTGTCAGTTGTAATATCTGGCTTGATTAAAATTGTATTATAAGTAAAGGTAATATTTTATTTCAAAACAAGCCGTACTCCAGCTGCTCCCCGACAGTGAGGTTGCTGACGAACTGAATGTTTTCTGCGACGTCGTTGCACAGCCTCGCTAGACCAACCAAGTGTTCGGTGCGCGGTTGTGGGTTAAAGTTGTAAACCAACTGAATTAAAAAAACATTCATAAATTAATGCTACAATCTACGTCGTTATATTTTGACATACCTACACTCTTCTTAGTCTTGAGCATCGGCGCAAGGTTGCTAGTCTATCGGTTTTTTACCGGATACATTTCGGAGAGTGTGCTACAGATCTGCATGATTTAATTCCCTCCTGCCCATTTTTCTATCGGGCTGCCAGAGTGGGTACGAAGAATCGACACCGCTTTATGGTTGATATTCCGAGAACCCGTACGAAGCGCTTTGATTCCACAGTTATTGTGCGAACTGCTAGTCTGTGGAATTAGCTGCTTGAGTGGGTTTTTTCCCGATAGTTACAATCTGGGTGTCTTCAAGTCGAGAGTGAATAGGTTTCTTCTAGGCAAGCGTGCTCCATCGTAGGCCGCATCATCGCTTAACATCAGGCGAGTTGGCGGCCAAGCGCAAGCCTGTTAATTTAAAAAAAAGAAACAACCACTACTAAATTGGGAGAGCTAGTATGATCGGATACATAGATCGGTGGAAATCGCACACGGTGCCTTTTACACGATCTTTTTTGCCTCACACCTGCAATTTGTGGAATGAGCATTATGCGGCATTTCTTTTGCGGCTCTTCAAAGTGGCTGTTAATAGTCTGGGTCGGCAACGTATTTGTGATGCCCCCGGTGTTGCAGGTATCCATAGGTCATTGCTTACCATCAGGCGACCCATCAGCTTATTTGCCATCTATGGCATAAAATAAATATAATTTATAAAAATGGCAATCTCCTGAGAACTCCCTTATCCTTGGGGAAATTAGTGCATATAACCCCTTGGAGCCAATTTCAATTTTCTATGTGTAATTTTTGTATTATAATTTTTTTTTTTTTTTCTAATCATCAATCAATTAATGTAATTTGTATAATAAGTTATCGTTGCAATTCCGGATTAAAAAAAAAACTTTTTTTTTTTTTTTTTCATTTTATTTATCTTTTTTTCGGTAAGTACTTCCCATAATAATACCGCTTTTTGGTTCTACCATTTGACTAAACTCCAAAAATGTCAGAATAGCTGTGTACAAACAACGCCCAACTCGGTTCCTAGTAAGTACTTATAGTCTAGCTCTTACCGATAAAAATTCGTCGTATGTGATCCATCCGTCGTTGTCAGTATCTGCTTCGTGGAACCGCTCCTTACGAAACTCCATAGTGCTCTCGTCTCCCAAGCTCTCCAGCACTGCGCTACTGTAAAATAGGCATGTGTCCTAATGTTTAATTTATTACAAATAATCGGCTTAGCGAGGAATATAACTAAATACATTACACATACTGAAAAAATAAATTAAATTGGCTGACAAATCTCTGAGATATGAGCGTTTAAAGTTTAAGGTGGGAATAAAGAGGGGCTGCTCTATCCCTTTCTCGCAAAGCGTGTTTTAGTATAGCATTTGTATGGCGCGCCTGAGGCGTGACGTCACGGCTTAGTATAGTGCGCTTTCTGTCTAGCATGAAATTAAAATGCTTATATCTTATTTATCTAACTAATTTTGTTTTCGTTGATGTGTTCTATTTATGATCAGCTTTTTATGAGGTAATAAAAAATATTAGTCATCATGTCTATTAGGTAAGAAAAACTTTGGTTCATAGGTGCCTAAATCTAGGCATCCACTTGTCCGCCTCGGATGAATTGGATCGCGGCGAATTTACTACTTATCAAGCTGTGGCGATTGTACGTATAATAGGAAGAATTCGGGTAGCGTCATCAAAAAGTTAATCGGGGTCAAACACGCAGTATTTAATGCAGCATTCAGTACAAAAATAATAATTATATATTGTCAGTTGTCATTGATTCAGTAGGTAGGTATAGATATAAAATATGGTCAGTAAAAACACGAGACGACACCGTTTCATGGTTGATATTCTGAAAACCCACCTTCTTAGACGTGTTATAGAGTGGAGACTATGAATCGGAAAACGTAGCGTAGGACGCCCTGAGACTTGATGGAGTGACGATATACGTACGGCAGTTGTAGTGGCTAGAAGCGAAAAAGATTGATCGGGTGTGCTGGTGTGAAGCTGAGTTGCGTGCATTGGGAGAGACCTGTGCACTAGTAGTGGACTTGAAGAAACTCAACAACTACAAGTCTCCAATACCACAACACCTGGTGAAATAGGGGTTGAGCGGTTTAGTCAGCGACCCAAAGCCGTGCTTCGTTATTTAAGGAGCTCGGCTGGTTTGTGTAGGCTGGCGGGGGCAAATGCACAGTACACCCCAAGCGGGATGTCAGTGCAGGTCTTATCACCCCCACTTTGAATTAGAATTAGCAGTGGACTCAGATACGCTGATTGTGATGATGATGTGTCTGGTTAAACTATCATGTAGGTACCAAATTCAGTCCCACAGGATAGCTATATGTACGAAACTATATAGTGAAGTAGTACTCGCATGTATGAGAATGAGATGTAGACGAAAGTCTTCGACCAGTGTGTCTCCTGTGACGACATACGGCACTGAAACGTGGTCACCACTACTATGGGCCTCATAAGCAAGCTCAGTCACACAACGAGCTATGCAGAGAGGGCTATGCTCGGGTGTTTTCTACGAGATCGAATCAGAAATGAGATCCGTAGACGAACGAAAGTCACCGACAGCCCACAGGATTAGCATGTTGAAGTGGCAGTGGGCAGGGCACATATCACGCAAAACAGATGGCCGATGGAGCTGAAAGGTTCTGGAATGGAGACCACGGACCGGTAAGTGCAGTGTAGAACGTCCACCCACAAATGGACAGACGACCTAAAAGAGACCTCAGGGACACGCTAGATGGTGGCCTCTTCTAACCGCCGGCCCTTTTGGAGATCGATGGGGAGGCCTATGTCCAGCAGTGGACGTCTTATGGCTGGAATGATGATGACTCGAATGTATTAACTCACAAGTCGTCGAATCCCAGCATGCCATTGGACTGGTTATCGAAAAGCAGGAACAGGCTGTGCAGGTTGGCGATGGTGACCTCGTTCCACCCTGGGAACCGCTCCACCACCTTCTGCATGCTCCAGCGGCGGTCCTTCTCCTTCATCTCCTGTTAACATCGGGGTTTACTAACTATTGGGACCACAGAAAAGAAAAAAAAAATTAGAAAGGCTGTCAAGGCATTCAAGGCATATAAACGAAACGTCTGTCATTCAGGGCCGGATCCAGGATTTCATTTTGGGGGGGGGGGCATTCTGACAAGATTCGAAGGAATCAAATCAAAAAATTGAGTCGAATGTATGGAATTGCTAGGTGTTTTGGGGGGGGGGGGGGGGGGGCATGGCCCTACTCCTGGATCCGCCAATGCTGTCATTGGAAACAGTAATGCCAAATATGCCAATTTAGGGTGTTTTACTCTAGATTTAGAGTAAAAATGATGTCGCAGGGTAATTTTTAGGGTCAAGAATAGTTTAGGGTAATCTTGAGGGTAATTTTTTTTGTTACAAACAACAACTCTTGTACTACTCAACGTTGAAAATTGATTTGAGCTTGTTTATGAAGCCCATAGTGAGAGGCCACGTTTCAGTGCCGTATGTCATCACTGGTAATACATACTGGTCGAAGACACATTTCGTCTTAAGGCACTGAGGTATTTTATTTTATGTAGGCTCCTATATAGCTACCGACAAACAACATTTTACTTAGGTACTTGATTATATTGCCGTTGCTCAGCCAGTCTCTTGTAGAATAGTTCCACCAGTTTGTCGTAGTCCGTCGACGGAGTCTTCTGGAGCTCGCTTATCTTCCTGCGGGCATCCCCTGTATAATAAATAAGCAGTTTTCTTAGTGTACAGAATACATATTAGTACAAGTCCAGAAGATTCACTCCGCAAAAATCGACTCTTGCACCTAAATAATAAAGTGCAATTCAGGACGTGCCAGCGCTAACTACCCTACCCCACTAATATTTTTGCGATTTCAAGTTTGGTCCCATAGTAAAAGTGGTTCATATTGGGTATGATGACCTTCTTTCGTCTTAGTACCACCGTCCCGTGCAACCCAGTATAAAACGTAGTTTACCAGTAGCTGTAAAGTCCTCCTGCCTGTAGAAACAGATGGGTTTTCTCTTCACAGGATACTCGAAAAATCTTCCTAATCCACTGAATATTGTGCTGATTTGGTGGCCCATAAATCTAACTTCTGTGGTGATTGTGCGTTCTTCAGACAAGAGAGATAACGTCAGAGTTGGCTCAGGTTTGCTGTTCTCACTAGAGATAGCGTACGATTATACCTGATAATGTTACACTACGTTTCTACAACGACATAAATTATTATTGCTTTGTATACGCAAATGTATTTTATTTATCTTTGACGTGAATGTCACCACGTCTTTGACAAGAAAATTCGGGGTGACAATAAAGTTTTAAACTCACCCGATTCCAGACTTACTATAGAGGTAGGTTTAGTCTTCGTTTCTCAAAGAGGTAGGTACCTATACTAGGTATTGAGAGATTGAACCATATTTTTTTGGATATTCCAGGCCCAGCAGCCTTCGTTTGCGTGGAAAACACAATACACACGGTAGGTCAAATATAGTTGACGCAACTCCTATAGAAATAAGGTAATAGCTAATAGATTGTATTTCTATGGTAATAGCTATGCTAGCGCCACTTCAACAATTGTAAGCCCCATTGAGTTTACGCCAAGAAAAGAAACTTACCTATACCTACCTATTCTCGATCCATGCATTTATTTGCTCTGACAGCTGCAATAATATCGTCCGCGTTTTCATTGAAATTTATTTATTTATTTTTACAATGTTATTACAGCTGTCAGAGCAAATAAATGCTTGGTCATAGTTTAAGCTCCTTGGTTTGCATCTTATGACTTAATAAAAAAACCCATTAAAATAATGCCTACACTGTTTTATTTTCTTAAATATTTAATAAAAGTTCTGTAGTTCATCTTGATTGACGTGGGCGTTACTGAATATTTCTACAACTGGCTATCATTTAAAAACAATATGGTTTTTTTTATTTTATTTTTTATTGGCTACAGCCCCATTGGTTGTTGGGGCAATTTTGCCATTAACAGTGAGGGAGGAGATAGTGAGATTGTCTAAAGACGAGGTAATCCTGGTTGATGGCACTACTAACAGACAATAACAAATGAAAAAAACTAAAGACGGATATTATTAGATTGAATAAAATTAGCTAATGCAAAAATTACTTTCTTTTCTGTGTATATCATAAACATAATAATGCGGTCTAATTAATGAGAATCCAGAAACTTTCAGTATGACCTACTTAAGTATTTTACCTACTTACTCCTATACAGGGTTACGCATATGTTACTAAGCCGAAAGATCATTGTACCTACTTGTACGCAAAAAAACAGAAAGAGAAAAGCAGCTGTTTCATACATTTAATCGAGTGTTAATGTTCGTTTTCTATGGTACAGCTGTTTTTTCGCGATTTCAGGTTTGGTCCCATAATAAAAGTTGTTCATAATGATGTACAATGTCCTCCTTTCGGTTTAGTGCAGGATTTATGCATAATCCTGTATAAAAAGAGAGAAAGGTGGGCGAGGTGTAGGCGGAAGATAAATTAAAACACCAATTACTATCAATCACTTGATTAATTTTCATAAAAAATTCCATTAAAAATTTCAAAAATTTGACTTTATATAGCGTCATACACATATTGATAATAGAATCAAAGTAATTACTGATTACCGAGAGGGTAAAATAATGTAGGTAAACCAAATAGGGTGGCAGTAAATTATTCTAAACTAAAATATAGGAACATTTTTATAAAAAAAAAAAAAAACAATTCAGTCTTTACAAAAAATTAAGATAAGCTTTATGAATAGGTATAAATGAAAAAAGGCTGTTGTCCACTAGAATGCGATGCATATTATGCACTAGAACTATGAGCAAGCTATGAAGTTACATATCAAAGTGAAGATTACATTACAGATACAGTGAGTAATAGAAAACTATTGACAAAATTTATTACATAGGTATTTTTATTCATATTATATGAACCTTTTTTTACTGGATATTATAATAAGGCCAGCTACGTTAATGGAATTAGTAGACAACAGACTCCAGCGGCGGTGATCTGACCACCGCCGTGAAAACAGTCTTAAATTTATATTTAATTTATACCGCTATCACTGTTATAAAACACTTTCTCGGAAAGATGTAATTGCTCAGTACTTTGTGGAAGATTTGTACTCTTTCAGAAGATAACTTGAGGCCTGGCGCAACGCAACCGTAGGTAAACGCAGAACATAATATAACTGGGTGATTTTGAATGCTAAAATAAATCATTTTGACAATACATTTATTAGTTCCCCCAATCGTCAAATATAAATACATTTCTGACGTTTGCGGAAAATTAAATGGCAACGATAAAAATGATGAATTAAGGGTCAATGCATACTGAACGTGTTTTACCCCGGACGGAACGGGACGAGTTTTTAGAAACATGTATACGACAGTGCTTACACCATGAGTGCACGGGACGACGACGTGGCACGCACAGGACGGGAAAAATATCGTCACCGTACTTATGTTTTAAAACCACGTGTCCGTTGTGAACGATGTACGCCACGTCCCCGTCCCGTCCGAGGAATTATCCCGTTATGTATGCATCGGCCTTTAATAAGAACTTTAAGCGTATTGCACACGGTGCATACAGAGAAGGATGCACACTCGCACGTGTGCCTGTTTTAAGATCCGATTGCACTTTGATTAGTGATTAGTGCGAGTGATTAATGCAGGTGCTTAGTGACTAGTACACATTTTATTATAGAAACTGACGTGGTTTTCACACATTTTATTTATATACCAAGCGAGACCCAGCCGCGCGCTTGCATTCACCTTGAAAAAGACTGCCTAATGCGGTTAAACCTATAGTCGGAGTGACCGGCTTAATCTTACGTGAGTAATTCCCGTGTAATATAAATAAAATACTAAACACATTTTGACCAAAACTGATAAGTGCGAATGTATACTTTAATCACTCGCAAAATTACTAATCAATAATCACTTGCACTCACACTATTCAAAGTGCAAACGGGCCTTTAAGTTGAGCAGGTGACTTGCACCGTGTGCTATATAACCTAATAAGCAAACTTCATGATAATAAATAAATGTGCCAAGTTTCGATTTTTATTGCACAAAGGTTTTTTGCTTTAGAAGAAAGTTGTGAAAAATAAAAAAATCCGAAAGGCAGGTAACGACCCAATCTTTGCGAAAAAGTGTTTTTTAACGAGCGCTTAACACTCATTGATTAAATTCTAGTTTTTAAAGTCTAATTAAATTTAGTGAGGTAGATTTGGTTTTTTGGACTCGCACCATCGTGCTAGTGAATAGTTCGCTAGACCAATGGCAAGGGCTCAGTTACCTTAAATTAAGATTGATATAGAATAACAACATTTGCATACTTCTTGTTCGTTACAATGACTTTTAGAATAAGAAATCGATCTCTAGGAGCGCGTTGGAGCTTATTTTACTAGATAATTCAACCATATTTGGTTTGTGAAATAGTTCAACTATTTATGTCTTTGAATTCATATTTTTTCATAAAATATAGTTGGTTTTTTAAAGTTATTTAATCTCCAGAGCAACAATATATCTTAAGTATATTATATTTAAAGTTTAAAGGTACAATTCATTGTAAGGATCGAGAAGGCATTTAATTTGATAACACAAGACCATAAGTCGTGGCAAAAACAAATAAGCATGGATCAACTAACTAATGGATAGAATTATGGGGCGCAAGATATATAGCAATGGTATTCTTCAGTGATAAGACAAGGAGACAAGATGGTCACGTAAAAACCTTTCAACGACACCACGCAACGTTTCAAATACGCCAGGCCACCAAACTAGCAGTGGAAGTTCAGTTCTTTCTCGATCGTCAAATTCGATATAATGTCATAGAATCGATCATAGCGACTACTGATCAAAGGAATTTTATCGAATTTGACGATCTCAACTGTCAAATTTGACGATCGATAAAGAACGTTACTTGCACGCAGTACATCCATTGTGACATTTCTATAAGACCTTACTAGCTTTGCCATAATTTGAGACCTTGTTCAATCTGTACATGAATTTTTAATTCTATGTTATTGCGGCGTACTGCGCTTCATTCAGTATCAATGAAGCATAGGTTCGGCATCGACCAAAATCAAAGTGACAATGAGAACTTTTAATAACAGTTTTTTTCCTCTATAAATAATTGCTATTTATCTTTTAGATTATGAATATTAGTACTCTATTTTGAATGATGCCTCTCTATAGTTTCACTGTCCATTTACTAGAGGAGAGACGAAAGGAGTGGAGCGGCACTATGTAATAAATATTAATATCCCACTTTTAAGTGGAAATTAAAAAAATATACTTGAGCTCTGTTCGCGCGAACTTCGCTTGTTATTCGCTTCTCTCCAATCCTCTCCACTATCACACACTAACGTTATTAATAGAAAATTTTAGGCTAGAAACAGTGTTACGCGTGCTGAGGGTAACAATTGTATACTACAGATATGAGCCTTGTAGGACCTTGAATAATCTATCGAATTATTCTAGGTGTTTTCGAATAATACGCACAATTACGTAGATCACCAGAGAGAAGTAACAAAGGCTGCAATAGGTAGAAAACTGAAATTGCAGCCCAAAAACACCACAACCGCCATAGCACTAGTTCCAGCTTTAAATTTTCAAATTTTTACTACATTTCATAACAGGTAAACTTTAGATAATATTTCAAAAGAAACATTTCATAAAAAATACATCAATTGGGGCCAAATTTTAAATTTTTGTATACAATAAATTTTATTAGACATGCATTGTTATTTTAAATAGGTGTAAATAAATACAGGAATACTGGTGTGGTGTAGTCGTAATAGCAAACAAGGAGTAGACAAATGTATGATTACGCTAACACTTACACGAGATTTACCAAGATGGGACTTAAAGGGGCGCCACACGCGAAAAAAGCAGGAATATTTAAAAGTATGCTAAATACTACTTTGGATTTGGATTGATTTGGAAAATTAGTCAAGTTGATAATTTTCTTTTGTTTTTGTTTCTTCGTGATAACAAACGGTCACATTTTAAATATTGTATTTTTTTTTACTATGTCTAACAACACGATGTCCCATCTTTAAACACTACAAGCATTACATTTTTTTTTACAAAAATAGCACAAAAATGGCTTAGTAAACACTTCTACAACCTCATACTTGTATGAATATTATGCAGTTTTCGTGTTGCGCCTCATGTTATACAACCTATGAGTGGCTCTGATATCCGATTAGGCATGATACACAATCGACGTGAATGTCCGAATATATCTAAATACTTGTACAAACATTTTGTTCAACATCACGCTCTCGATAGTAGATACTTTACGATTCAATTCGATTGTAACGATCACTCGATTTTACTGCCAGCAACTAGCAGCTCTCACAAACTTCTACGATCCACGTTCACGTAAACATTAGATATTTATGATTATATCAAAAGTGCCCTAAACTCGTACAGCCGAGGTCCACCTTTACAAAGTGCAAGTACAGTGAATCCTAATCAAAAGCGTCTACACTTTTGACATATCCACAAAATCACAGCAAATTAACAAAAAATTAAATAAAACACAGTATATTATGCAAATTAAATGCAGTGATATTAAGTAAGGTATGCTTTTGCAGCTTTCAGCTAAACGTTTTACAATATGACGAGTTGGAGCTGCCAAGCCTCCGCGTCTCTGGCGGCGGCCTCTTCACTACACTCCCTCCGAGTCGTATCGATTCAACACAGCGATACCTAATGAGAGTAACTCGTCCAATCGGACTGTTTACATAAATATTCGGAGCCGTTTGTTACGTTAGAAACCCGATAAGATTCTTGGAACGAATCGGTGGGTGGAGGCGGCGCGCCGCGACAGCATGCGGCGCACGCGCAGGACATCGCTATGCTCATCCATCTGTCGAACCGAACGACTCTCCGGAGTCATTACAAACACGAGATTCGTTGTCAGCTATAAAAATGTACGTTAAATTTGATTCTAAGAAAAATAATTTCTGTAAGATTTAATAAAAAAATGCATTTAATGCAACACATTATTTTAAAAATAACGTAATACTTCAATAATGGCACTGAACAAAAAAGTAAAGGTTAATTGCATTATTACCTATTTACTGGAAATAAAAATTAAATAATTCATTGTCGGAAATACATTGACCGAGACGCAATACACTGCACATTTCATGGTGTGTACAGACGTGGCCGTTTCGTTCACTCCCGCGCACCGCAAGCGTCGCCGCCGCGCGTTCAACAAATAGCTTTGTTAATCATTACATTATATGCACTTTCCCTTATACTTTATAATCTAGTATTGCTTGTGTAGTTGCAATGAGGCAAACGATAAGAGACACGTTCACAAAAGCCGCGCGGCGGCGCCGGCGGGCGCGGCTGTCGGCGCGTCCGTACTCAGTATACAAACACGCATTTTGCGTGTATTCCAGTCGATACATACTTCGGCTAAAACTTCAAACAATCATTTTCATTCACTCTTAAATTAATTTCAGACTCTGAAACCAGTCGATATTTTTCACTACAAAACTAAATAATTTACCCTATTTTCAAATCATTTCATACTTGAAAATTTTTGTTTGAAGCGAGTAAGCGCTACACGTTACGATATTTTAAATATTTTTATGAGACTTATTGCTAGTGTAACCCTAAGTACAAATGTGAAAAATATTATTCTAACGTACCTATATTAGCATACGATTACATTACCTAAGTATTATGCATTTGTTTATTGTAAGTGATTTTGAGACAAATTGCTTAGGTTCGATACTAAGAGAGGATACTGAGTTACATACTGACTATTGTGTCACACAACTAATATAGATTTTGAGCTAGAATATGATATTATTTGAAGGCATATTGATTTCTAACAAGCAGTAACGCTTAGTAAAACATTTATCGAGATCAGAGCAAATATTTGTTAAATATAGCTATACGTTTATATATTTATGTGATACACATTGAAGAATATTATCTGATTTAAACACTCTAAGATTATTGAAAAGGTCATATCTACTGCTCTGCTTCTCAATAATTAATATAAACGAACGAGTAACGTCCCGTTTTAACTCATGGTTTCCATCACTGACGCAGAAATGGCACAGGGTAGGAAGTGAGCATCGAGACACAATACCTATAGAGTTACAATCTCTTGGTGAAAACAGTCAAAAATAGTCCGAGCGTCGTTGTACATACATAGACATCAATTGTATAGTTCGCAATGCCACATTTACTCCAATTTAGACGTTATGTCGCTTGCATAGTGTTCAACGTCGCTAGTCCGCTATGTCATTGTGGCACTGGCATTGCGTGGCTTTGTAGTCGGATCGCGGTTGCCTTACAATTGACCAAAAAGTCGCAGAGTTTTGGCTCGGACATTTTTTTGCACGTTTGTGACTCTATAGGTATTGTATCTCGATGGAAGTGAGCCATTGCTGTACAGCAAGTGAGAACCACGACGGGAAGGTACCTAGTTGGTAGGTCGCGCCAGCCGGGCGGTCGAGCCGGCGGCGGCGCGGTCAACGATTCTTTTACCTTAACTATCGTTATGAATACCACTAAAACTACTGAACACGTGGGTTGGTATTACACATCGAACTTTTCAATTCAAATTCAATTCACTTTAGCCACTCAACATTTCGCGTCCCAATATTTGGGGCTGATTAATTTAACTAGGAAATTTTAACTAATTCAAACGTTTCGCATCGTAGCTTTCGAATATTCACTAAAGAAATGCTATACCGATTTTTAATATTTAATTATTTAGCTAATTCGAAAGCCAGAGTAGCGCGGGTTTGAATAAATGTGGCTACTTCTACAGATAGGTACACTAGTTTACAGCAACATCGGAAACAAACGAGGTGCTACTATTTAAATCATAACCGAACGTAAACCGTCATTACATAATTTTAGAGTATCAATGTTTATCTTATTAATAGGTGTTATAATTTCAAATTACTCAAATAGAAGTCTTATCGGCGGAGGAAACAGAAGAAACCTAATATATAACTAACTATCACTTAAAAGAATACAGTTCGTATCGATAACTCTGTAGATTTAACTAGTAGCCGAGTTACGTACGACTAATTTTGGTAATAAAATCGAATGAAAACATCGCGACTGTAAAAGGGCGAATCGCCGGGGTCGCACGCGCCGTGTGCGCCCCACACTCCACTCCTCTGCAACCGGCCGCCTAAAGACTTTCTTTAAGACAGTCTTCTAAAGTCAGTCTCAAATGTATTGCGTTGATTTCTTTTCTGAGATACAAATTCACTCTCCACGAAAATAAACATGTACGAAGTTATACAAAAAAGCAGTCGAGTGAAAAGAAATCAACCAATTAGTCAAGTAACAGCGTTACACTGCGCCAATAAATCTATAATAAAATATGCACCTAAACAATAATGCAAAATAATTTATCATAAAAATACATATCAACGTCTGCAATAAATCGATTAACCAAGTTAAAAAAAACGTAAATAACATTTTGGAAAAATACTTTTCAAGTTATTTTTAATTTTACATCACATTGTGATTTTCTAAAATAGTATATCTTTACGATTTGCTAATGTAGTTTAATTGTAAGAGTAAACAACGGACAGAGTATAATCGACGTTAAGTATAAGTAAGTGCACGAACTACGAACCCCGGAGTCTGCGCATGCGACGCGACCCCGGGCGGGCTATACTCAGAACAAACACTACTGGCGGCTATTACACGTCGGGCGACTAACTGTATTGCTTCACATTATGTACACTGCGAACGAAGGTTTGGTCCTTAGAGACTAGCAGATACGGAAACGAAAATCGAATTACTATCGGTAACAAAAATTCATCATGTGGATCGGCAGGGCGACGCGAGCGCCGCCCCACCGCAAGCTATGCTCGAGTTGGATTTTTCCAAACGTTAATAATAAAATTGGCACATCGTCAAATAAATCACAACTTAAACGAAACGAAATAAAGATACGAGGGGCCTTAGGCCCACGAACTCGAGATTGTCTTAAACGATAGAAACATTAATATACTTTGATGTATTGCTTGCCGTGTGAAGAGATGTCGCGCGCGGTGTCGGGCAGCGTCTCGAAGAGCACCACGAGGCAGCCGTCGGTAGTGAGCGCCACGTCGCTGGGCCGGTCCTTGTCGTCGAGCCCGGGGCTCTTCAGGTCCACGGCCCACAGGATGCGCAGCTCCGAGGTGAACACGAGCACGCGGTGGTTCTTCGAGTCGGCCACGATGATGCGCCCGTCGTCGTCAGTCACGATGCCCGAGGGCCGGTTCAGCTCGCCGATGCCGGAGCCCTCGCGGCCCACGCACTGCACCACCTTGGAAAGCGTGCCGTCTACCATCAGCAGCCGATGGTTCTCGAAGTCGGACACGATGATGTTGCCGCCGGTGGTGTAGCACACGCCGCGCGGCGTCGTCGGTCCCTTCAGCATTTTGGCGGGGTTCGCGCCTTCGAACACGAACTTGGTGATGTAGCTGCCGTCACTCGTGAACATCTGTATGCGGTGGTTGCGCGTGTCCGTCACCACGATGTTACCGACCGTGTTCACGGCCACGTCCCACGGGTACTGGAACTGGCCGCACTCCTTCCCGAACGAGCCAAACTTGAGGATGAAGTTCCCGGACGACGTGAAGATCTGCACTCTGTGGTTGTCCTTGTCGATCACGATAATGCGCCCATAGGTGTCTGTTGTGATACCCGCGGGGAGGTCAAACTCCCCCGGGCCGGTTCCTTTCGAGCCGAACATCATCTTGAATTCACCGCGACAGTTGAAAATCTGTATTCTGTTGTTTCTTCTGTCGGCGACTATGATGTTTCCTTCTCTGTCGACGCAAAGGCCCCAAGGCCTCGACACCTGGCCCTCTTCCTGGCCTTCCCTGCCGAAGGAGAACATGGGCACGCCGGGCACGGGGCTGCGCGCCGGTCGCACGGTCACCGACATCCAGTAGCCGGGGATGGCCTGCCCGATGCCGCGCGCCGGGTTGGACTCCATGCTGGCACCGGTAGAGATGCTGTGCTCGTAGTAGTTGGTGGAGCGCGTGTGGCTGGTCGAGTAGTCAGGCACGGAGCGCAGCGACGCGCCACCAGAGGGCAAGCTGTAGTTGAGCGGTGGGAAACTCTGTGCTGACTGGATGGACTGCATGGACATGATGGCCTGCCGCGCTTGCAGCGAGCTGCCGCCGCTGATCGTGTGCATGCCCGCCGGCGCCGGCTGAACATCGCACTGCCGCTTCAGCTGGTCAACCAGGTCGTAGTTTGGCGGGATAAACATTATCCTCTCCTCCGCGATGTACATACTCTTGAACATGCACGAGAAGTAGTCGACCGATGCACGCCCTTTCTCTTTCGCCACAAAGAAGTCCATCCCCTCCGAGTCCATGCTCCGTACGAGCGTCTCGTTGGTGTGCGCGAGGCCGGCGAGGATGCCGCGCAACGTGTTCATGTGGTCAGAGAGCTCGCTCATCTTTGCCTGTCGCATCTTCTCCACTTTGTCTAAAAGATACTTCTCCCTGTCTTCGACCGCTTGCGCGTAGCAGCGCATCGCTTTCCTTATTTTCATATTAGCCTCAGCCGTCTCTTTTTCGTAGGCTTTCGACATGGCGACGGCGCGGTCGATCGCCGTCTTGATGGCTTTGGTTCCAGTCTTCGTTTCCTCTATCGCTTTCAAGATTCCTATGCGGCAGACGTCTAACGCTCCTCTTATTGGCGCGAAATTGTGATCTTTATGAAGCCACTGTGTGCATTCGTGGCAGATGAAGAGCACGCAGCTCTCGCAGTAGTAGCGCGCCATTTCGCTGTGCAGGTCGCACGTGAGCATGTCACTTTTATCGATATTCAGCATGTTGAGGGCGTTCAGGGAGTTGAGCGAGTTTAATGACGAGGAATTAAACGAACCGCAATTGAACGATCCGGAGTTTAGAGACCCCGAATTGACCGAACTCGAGTTGAGCGAGACGGAGTTGTGCGTACCTGAATTGAGTGAGCCCGAATTGAAGGTGCTGGAACTGAGGGGGCCAGAGTTGGCAGAGTTGATAGAATTAGGCGAAGGTCGAGCACCGATGGGCGATATCTGATGTATGGGTAGCAGCGTGTGCTCCCTCAGCTGGCAGTCGGAGGTGGGCTTGTGGCAGCACTCGTGGCAGTATAGATCGTTACACTCGAGGCAGCGCGTAGTGGGTGAGCGCTCCTCACATCGGAAACAGCTGATCGACGCTACCGAGGATGACGTACCCGGCGACCCGCTCGAGTTATCTTCTTTAGACTGCGAGTTGTTATTATTCGAGGTGACGTTGTACGCCTCCCTGCTGGACCCTATGGGCGTCTGTGTAGAAGTAGGTATGGGTGGCACCGACCAGATATCGTAGGTGACGCTCGAAGACGCCGCCGTGGTGGGCACCGGCGTCGTGGCGACCGACGTGAGCGGCGACGTCATCGTCATATTCTCCAGTAAGTTGGAGAGTATGTGCGACATGACGAAGGGTTCCTCGTGGTCCGTGGAGCTCCGGCCCGAGGCTCCGCTGGCGCCGGCGGAGGTGGACGGCAGGCTCGCCGTTAGCGACTGCGCCAGGTTAGCGAAAGACGTCATCGCCGGACCTCTTTAAGTCATTAGAACTGAAACAAAGAACATATGATATGTAGGAACGATAGCTACCGTATTTAAGGTACAGTTACACGGGCAATTTCATTTTCTCAATTCTGGGCAATTATGACGTCAAGTACCATCAATTAAATTACTGCAATACTAACATGTTGCGTTTTATTGCTGGAGATTTCGTCCTTACTGAGCAATACATAATCAACTCAATAAACTAGGCAATACATACAATTAATTCATATTGGTGAGTTTGGTGACGTAGCAATATATAATATTTATGAAGCAATTAGAGACAGTAAAAAAAAATAAAAAAATACAAGTTGAATGGCAATGGGCAGGCCACATCGCTCGAAGTACTGAAAACCGACGGGGAAGAAAGGTTCTTGAGTGGAGACCACGAACCGGAAAACGCAGCGTAGCACTCCCACTAGATGGACCGATGACACTGTGAGAGTCACTGGCATCCAGTGGATGCAAAAGGCAGGCTGTCATTCAGTGTTTTTAAAGGGGGAGGCCTATGTTCAGTAGTGGACGTTTTCTGGATGATGATGATGAATTAGAGACAATATTGTGAAGAAATTAAGTAGATTGCTCCACTATCACCGCCGACTGTTTCCGAACAATAATTGTTGAATAAATTGTCGAAGTAACAGCACCATTAGATAATGATAGAGCAATAATTAAGAAGGCTGAAAGAGAAAACTGAAAATTTTACATGAACGACTTAAGATTTTAGTACGTAGTTGAATAAAGGAAATTTATGTCAAGAGCTTAATAACGTACTTATGCAAATTATATTGTATGTTAATATATATTCGGGCAACTGTCATAAAATGACTCGAAATCTGATAGGTACAAACATATATTTACATACATGCAATTATACATACATGTACGTTTCCAGTGGCAGATTTACACACTGAAAAACTATTAGTGTGTTTGGTTATAATTGGCCACAAAATTTTAGCCATTTAGATTTTAGTTTTTTTTTTTTTGGTGTGAATGTAGATAAATGGTATAACAGTATATCCACTCTGATCATATTGATTTAAGAATATAATAACATAATGATTTATAGACGGCCCGTTAGCTAATTTGGTATTTAAAAAGGCTGTATTTTAATTTTTATTCTATTTCAATATTTAACATGTATGTAACATGCATAGCCCATATTCATTATAATAAATAAAAAACTTGTTATTAAACTGAAATGTCTACACCGCCTATTCTGTAAAATAGAAACTTTTAATTGTAACATCAATAATTACAATTATAAACGCAATATATATTTTTTTCTATTATTAATCAATTACTACAATATTCAAAAAAAACTACATTTATGCTAAAAATATTTTAATTAACTATAAGCATAGATCTAGATGATATGTTGCAACAAAAAAAAACATGTATTGTTTCATGTTTGTTATCGTTTTAAAATCTATTCACATGTGCTATGAATATGCATATTTCTCCATGATTAAAATGTAAGTACCTACCCAATCAATCAGCAATATATCCAATAGATAATTTGCATATCTATTGAATAGCACCTATTTTCAAAACATACTTAATCACTTATCACTGACACATTGATAACCACATAATAAACAAACTAGTAAATATTTATTTGCTTTGTATAATGTTTGTAAATGAACACAAGTCTGGCGGTACCGTCAGCGACCAAGCCGGGAGGAATGCTTGCACTGAACCTTCTCATGCGGTGCAGTTTGCGAAAAAAATACATCCCAAAATCTTTTGTGCGCTCCCTACCACAACCCCAGAGAACTGTTGTAGGTAGCTATAGGAAAGAGACAGATGTACATAAATAGACGAGGGTGCGACTAGGACAAGCTACAAGTCGCATTCCAAAATTTTCCATAATTTAGATAAGGAGGTTTGCTATGATTAGGGCTGCTGACTTAATCGTTTTATGGTTTTGACTTTGATGAGCTTCGATGACTGTGGAGTGTGGATGTTATGTTGGGTAAAGAAAGCCAGGACGCCCATGCTTTCAAAGATGACTGGAAAATTCCAAACCAAGTTTTTTTACGAACTACTGTGGCAGCAGGCAGAAAGAACTGTGTCAGATAACCTAGTGATAGTGATCTACTTAGTGTTAGGACTAAAATTACGATATTCCTGATATATAAAGATAAAGGCCTTTGACCGCGTCGACAACAATGTCCTTTTAAACAAGTTTGCCGCTTTTGGATTTACGCCTAAGCTGCTAGAGTTATTTGTAAACTACTTCTCTGATCGAATACAGTATGTTCAGCTCTCTGGAGTCCGATCTACTCCTTATCCGACCTGTTCTGGGGTAAGTCAAGGTAGTACTCTGGGTCCAACCCAGTTTGATATAATGATAAATGACTTGCCGGAGGTTGTCAGGACGGCTGAATGTCTCATGTTTGCTGATGATCTGAAACTGTTCTTAGGTATAGGTAGTATATGTGACTGTGAGGCACTGCAGAGGGACATCGATAGAGTGGTGGAGTGGGGAGAGACCAATCACTTGGAATTTAATAGTTCCAAGTGTAAGGTTATCTCATTTACCCGATCACGGAGTCCTATATCCTATGATTATCGCATGTCTGGTGTCAGTCTGGAGCGCGTCACAGAAATTCGAGACCTCGGGGTGACCTTAGATGTGGAACTAACATTTAATCAGCATATTATGGACATTTGTAACAGAGCGTTCAGATCTCTAGGTTTCGTCATGCGGCAAACAGCTAGATTTCAGGACAGGAACGCTGTAATTACGCTGTTTTATTCGTTTGTCCGTAGTAAGCTCGAATATAATGCTATAGTTTGGGACCCGCATGAAAAGAACTATACGCTCATGTTGGAGCGAGTACAGAAAAAATTTGCTCGGTACCTATACAAAAAACTATACGGATATTATCCTTTTTTGTATCCGTCTCTGTTCGTCGGTGGTATGGTGGGCATCAATACGCTAGAACTGAGACGTAAGTGCTCGTTATTGATGCACTATTATCAGCTGCTCAATGGGCACATCGATAACTCTCGAGCACTGGCTCGCTGCTCGCTGGCTGTGCCAGACCGCGTGCGCCACTCGCGCGCGTGCTGCGTGCGGAAACTGTTCCAGACCCCGCGCGTGCACACCGACACGGCTCGGTATGCTCCTACAACTCGCGCCATCAATCTGCTCAACGATCTGATTGATCAGTATCCAGATTTAGATATTTTTTATGCTAAATTTAAGATTATGATGGATGTTTGTGTAATTTTCTTAAGTGACAATAACTATAATGTACCTATAATATATTGAAGTATTGTCACGTAACTTTATCTGTTATGCATAACAGAAAATGTTTATTTGTAATGTTGGCTTGCTGTGCGCTTTGGCTTTGCTGTAAGCACAGCAAGCATTGGACCTTAAATAAAATAAAATAAATAAAATAATCGACCTTTGTATCGGGCTCGAGCAGTACTCGGGGATGATTACCCCACGAGCGAATCAAACCCCATAGCAAGGTCGACAACCCTAGCCGCTTCTAACATTACTATCGAGTGGCATAATTCAACATTTCACGGGCGGATGTGCGACAGAGAGGGGCTATGTTTCTAACGTCATTAGAGTGAGAGGTGGGCGCTCGAGAAGATTTTTGTATTTCGGGAGGCGCAGCGGTGGTACGCGGTCCGCGACCTTGGCGCAGGACTCCGCGTGAGGCAGGTCCGGGAGCGCCGCCATCTTGCCGCGCGGGCCTCGCCCCCGCCAAGTATTTCGAGGGGTGCCAAAAATCGATGCCTTTCCCTTGTTGCCCCCTTGGTGCTCATGAGGGCGCTTGGATAACACCAGCATTCTATATCTACGTATAACCTTCCTTACGGGAATATGTATTCGGGGATAACAGGGCGTTTCACTCGATGTTTCCGTATGAATTCTTAGTTGAAGACCACTGACAATATGACCAGAGATACATAATCGCTATCAAATCACGGTATCATTTGCATTCGAAAGACGCAAAGGTAGTGAACTCTAGTAAGATCAAAAAGAACAGGAGCTTCTCAAAACGCCTTTAGAAAACCAAATCACGCGCCGTGGTCTGAACATTTGTGGCGGAAGCAAGCTTGAAATTAGATTTCACACTAAGATGCTAATCCAATTATGGAATTAGTAACGCCGCGGCAGAGGTAAACCTTGTAATCTATGATTATGTTCCGAGAAAAGCTAAAGTCAAGTCGAAAAATGTAACATTTCACGAAGAACATAAAGCTCAAAGCCAGGTTACGCGTTGCCAAAACAGGCACAATGGTGAATGTCCAAAGCCTGGCATCCGAGCTACGCAGCAGCCCTGTGAAACTCATTTACTCTCTATAATCAAAGACTGCTAATTTATACGAAATGCCCAACATTTTAATGAAAGTATGAAACAGCTTTTACTTGTATAAAAGTTAAGCAGCTTAGATTATGTAGTTCTTCTAAGTTAAGCAGCTATTTTTTGAAAGCTTTCCTCAAAGCGTGATTTGCAATGAATTTCTAAGAAAATTGTTTATACCTATTCTGTAGCTACGAGTATGATACATTTTCGCTGGCATTTCCGCAGTCATTGTAATGGATGAGCTTGCCATTAAAATAGGTATATATTTTTAAGTTTAGTACAATCTTGCAAAGTCATTTTCTCTAAAATTATGGGAAAAAAACGCAGCTTTGCTCAATAATCGAGTGTCTACCGCATAAGGGGAGCTTTTACCATTTTGTAGGTAGTAGGGACTTTATCAAGTCACCTATTCAGCCTTAAACTGATTTTAAATCGTTTTAACATATTATAGGGAATGGTTAAAGTAGGTACGTAGTTGTTGGTTAAAGGTAAGTTACCTACTACAGTACTGTTATGTACATTGTACATAGCTCTAACAATGTAGTTGATTTCAAAAGACTTTCTTTTAAAAAGGGTCTGTGACGCATCGAAACCTTGCAGCAGGTAATGCACATTGTAAAGAAATTCAATGAAAAAGCCATTTTTTGTACAGATACGAGAAACAATGGGTTTGCGCAGGTCGGTCGTATTGACAGCGAGCCGCACTCCGTTGCTCTTTGTAGCCCTAACCAACGGTGTTCAAATGTTAAAAGGGGACTGTAAATGGCCCCTTTCAATTTACAAAGTTGTTAGACGGAATTAGCAATATCGAACTGAGAATTTTGTTAGTAAAACAAACCAGCATCATCACAGAGCACTCGCTGAGGAGCACCGCTCAGTGCTGCAGTGGAGTTCACTTGTCTACAAGTCAATATATTTATACCGGGTGTAAGACAAACGCTCCCAAAGCCAAAGTTAATATCTAATACCAATAACCATTTGACTTATAGGTAATTGTTGTTTTAGTGTGGTTTTATAATGTTGCCAACCAGCATGTAAAGCGTACATGCACAGCGAAAGGGCTCGATTTTTGAATCGCTCGTATGATATTTGGCACGAAAATATCTGCGGAATAACAGACTTTAAAACGAAACTTAAAAAAAAACAACGCATTTTTGTAATAATCTCTAGTGTTAGCCTCGCTAACGCAACGAGTGGTTTGAACCATTATTTGCTTTCTATCAATAGAAAACCTTTCATATCACATGATATTTTCGTGAGAAACACGAACGTTTCAAAAATCGAGCCCCTGGTCGTTCGTTGACCTCTAGCGTCAGCTGATATTTAATTTGCATAACATTGTTTGTTGTTTTTATCTTATAATTTTTATCTGCGCCACGCGATTTCACCCGCGTGGGTTACTCCTTATATCAGCTATCTGCCAGTGAAAGACCCGTCAAAATCGGTCCAGTCGTTTTGGAGCCAGCTTCGCATGGGTATAAGTTTTATTATAAACCTTTCGTAAAAATTATCTAACTGATGGTGAAAACCGCATCAAAATCCGTTGCGTGGTTTAGGAGGAGTTAGTTTATATACAGACAGAAAGACGCCGAAAGCGACTTTAAATTAATTTATACTAGGTATGTAGAGAAGGCGAGCTCTAATCACCAGTCTCCGTTTTCGGGAGCGTTTTCCCTTACCCAGTAGGGTATGGGAAAACGCTCCCGAAATCGCTTGTTTAGTATACTAAGTAGTACTAGCTGCACCGCACGGTTTCATCCGCGTTGGCAATCCTACAGGAACCGTAATTTTTTCAGGGAAAAATAACATTCTAAGACACTTTTCAGCTACTTGAACTTCATCCATGCAAAAAACCACGTAGATCTGTCGTTGCTCTGTAGCTGCGTGAAACAAACGGACCGTCGCGTCGAACGAAAGTAAATTACCTCTTTTCGACTTACCACAGACAGTACCACTTTTCCATGTCACCCTGTATACGAGTATTTCTTTCAGCTCTACATTAAAAGCGAGTTAATAGTCCTTAAGGGTCGGCAACGTATTTGTGATGCCTCTGGTGTTACAAATATCCATAGGCGACGGTGACTGCTTACCATCAGGCGACCCGTCTGAGTGTTTGCCAACTATGACATTAAATAAAAAAAAAACTATAATGGCATGACAACATTTTTTAAACACGTGTTCCAAGAAACATTTATGTGTAACAATTTTGAGAAACACACAGCAAAAGAAAAGTCTACCTGATTGAAAGGAAGGGCCTCTACTATTTCGTCAAACTAACTACCAAACTCATTGAGAATTACTGCTATTGTTATAGATTTATTTGTGATGGAAATATAATCACAGTCAATACAGGGTTACGCATATAGACGGTGCTAAGCCGAAAGGAGGCCAGTGTACTCATCATTATAAACAACTTTTACTATGGGACCAATACGGAACTAGCGTTTTTTTTTTTAATTCTTATCTTTTAAAATGTGCGAAAGAGATAGCTTTGGCCGGAGAGCGCGGCCTTAAGCTATTCCCACAGGGTTTTGGCATACCTACATCATTAGGTAGTAAAGTCTATGCAACTAGATACTTCGGTCAAACAGTTTCTCTTCCTTCCTTTACCCGCATTTGATGTTTTTATGAGTATCACAGGAAGCGATTATCGCAGACAAAAAATAAGGAACCTATCCGGAAATGCGATCATAACGAACAATTTATTTATGGTCACGTAGTTCGACAGAGTTGCATCTCTCTGCTTTGTGTTACATCGGTTCCTGGTTGCAAGTGTACCTATATTACTATCTGTATAGATAATGTTAGCCTTTATGCACGTACGTGTCCAACATTTAGCAAGTTTCTTTCTATATAAATAAAAAAATTATGCTGTTTATTAGTAAGCGCATTATAGACCAGGGTCGATAACTTTTGAAACAAAATAATAATAATAGTAAGATGAAACCCATTGGTAAATGATTATATTTAAAAAAAAACACAAAATTTGGTGAAAACTTGACTTTGTATGTCCCAAACACACTGTAATTTTTTTTATTTAAAATATTTATTTATTCACCTTATTTTGACTTAATATAGAAAAAGAAGCCTAATTTTCAATCGAAAATTCTCCCGTCAAAAACTCAGCTAAAAAAAAGTCGTTTGTCTTTTTGTTCGTTGAAATCTCTACTTTCTGATGGTGTAAAAAAATATACATTACTATCGTAAATGTTCTCAGAAAATGCAAAGAAACGACGTTAATCTATACTAATATTATAAAGAGGAAAGATTTGATTGTTTGTTTGTTTGTTTGCATTGAATAGGCTCCGAAACTACTGAACCGATTTGAAAAATTCTTTCACTGACGGGAAGCTACACTAATACCCGGGTGACATAGGCTATAATCTATACCCGTGCGAAGCTGGGGCGGACCGCTAGTATTTAATAAGACATCTACAATATTTTGAAATATTATTGAATATTATTCGTGAATAAGGAACAGAAAAATTTGAGATTTCGGGAAAATCTATGGGATTTTTGTATAAACTCAAAACCATAACTCAAACAAATTTATATAAATTTGAACTCATAGAAAAAGGTCATTGGTCAAAGGTCACTGATATATTTTTTGCAATTTCAGTGTTGGTCCCATAACAAAAGTTCTTCACATTGATGTGTACTATGGACTCCTTACGGTTTAGTACTCCCTTTTTGCGTAACCCCGTAGAGTATGTGTGTGTTCAAGAGTGTATTCCAATGATCAAATTTTTTTTTTAATTTTGTGATAGATTCGTATTTCCTTGCCTAATAAAATTAACACTTCGTGAAAGCATTAAGGCGCGGTCTGATCACGATTTCAAATTCGTTTTTCACCCGCTCACGCCATGATCTATTTGCTATCTAAAACGGCTTTGTTTAAAGTCGTAAATCGTATATCATCATATTTGATGATGATGATGACTTTGTGCTTGTGTTTATATTATTTTGAGGGTTTTTATTTAATTTATCAAACTATATAAATGAATTTCAACAATTAACCGGTTTAAGTTTTAAAAGACTAGTCTGGCTATACAATTCGTACAAAAAAATATGTTGTTGTCGCTGAAAATTCAGAGTTCTTCAATTCAGAAGCTATTTTTATTGTGCAATTTGTAATATGTTTTTTTAAGAGTCTAGACAATTTAAAAAAAAAAATTCGGTTAAGATTATTACCAAGGGGTTTTTTCTACTTGTAGTATTTTTTTTATCTGATCAGCTAATTTTGTCACGTCACACAAAGCGTTTAAAAACACTTGTTTTGGTAAGTTTTGCGATTGTACCGCGTCTTAACTAAGATTTTAGAGTTCTCATACAGTATTGCAGCAGGTGTAACTTTTAATAGACGCGTCTCAGAACATCTGCTTGTTCCATTATGAAAGGAAGACAAAAAATATTACGCGATCTATTCCGAGAATCTCAATGAAACGAATAGTTCTAGTGACTCTTTAAGGCCCTCTTTTCCGACTTTTAGCAATGTTGGCCATTCTAGTTTATGTGTGTCTACTTTCATAGCTTAAAATTATAAAAATGTGTCATATAAAAATTGAAAATGTTATCTAAAAACCTCCAAAACCGAAACACGATTAAGGACATTTTGCTCGATAGAAAAAAAATATTAAAGTAACACTGATTTGCAATTTTCTCCCTGTATATTTTTTTTTGGATTCATTCAAATATCTATTTATTAAATTATGTCTGCGATATCTTGATATATATATTTCATAATTATGAAGGAAACTGCAAAGTTACATTTTACATTACAGCTATACTTTTCGAAAAAAAGAATTGAAATACCTCAAAATTAAAAGTAGCGAAACGCACGACTGTGTGTTAGGGTCATGGTTTTGCTCTGCTAAATGCGACTAATACAATAAACCAAGTCTTATGGTCATCTGTAGTAAGAGGCGTTGCTTAAAAGTGGGAAAACCTCGCCTTAAGAAACAAATAGAACAGCTCACTAATTGATGTTTTCATATAGTGAGATATGGCAGCAAACTTTATATTCGCGATAAATATTGCTAGAGTCAAAAAGAGAACCGTCGTGACAAAAAGGTTAACTAAAACAGTAAATTAGCACACGCGAGACTTCCATCTACGACGCTTCTCTATTTGCACAGACTCTACCTATTGATAATTTATGATTTTTAACCCCCAACGCAAAAAGATGATTGTTTTTAACCGACTTCGAAAAAGAAGGAAAGTTCTCAATTCGCCCGTATGTTTTTTTTTTTTTTGTGTAATTACAGCGAACCTTCTTTGCACCAATTTGCGTGATTCTTGCGTTTTATCATGTAGAAGATACCCTTCGAGGTGGTCCCGCAATAATTTCATTAATTAGAGTTCAGTGGTTTTTAAACTAGCTCAAATAATAGCTAGAGCGCCTACGAATTTCGCGATGGCAAATCACCACAATACTTTTGTTCGCCCCGAACAGAGTTAAAGAAGGTTTTGAGCATTCCACTATCATATTTGTGTTTCACTTTAAATTATAAAATTATCTTTAATTTAATAATTTTTAATGTATCTTAAAAAATATCTTTATTTAAAAAAGCCCACTTTAAAAAACCACAAAACACAAACATTCTAAGTTATTATGAACAACAAGAAAATAATATTTTCAAACGGATTTTACGGAACTACATTTTATTATCAAACTTAGATTAAAATGTTATTTTGTAGTTACCACCCGACTTCAAAATCCGTGTTAAAATATTATTTTGTTCTTTGTAGTGACATATTAACTTAAAATATTTGTTTTGTGGTTTTTTAAAGTAGTTTTTTTGATAACTTTTAGGTATTAAGTAAATTAGCACACACGCACCCTCAATCCCACCACGGCACGATTCACTTTTTGCACAGACTTTAATGAAATAACACATACAACAGGCTATCTAAAACTATATAAAGGACACTGTACATATCGTTGACGATGCGCAAGAAACAACCTGCAAATAGTGGACTATTTATGCATTGATTTATAAACACGCATAAAAAATGTTCTGAGTTTTTCTGTATCCATTTAGGTACATTACAAATACCGAGAAACTAATTTGATTCCTATGTCGTTTTCTGTCTAATTTAGCTTGTTAATTAGTGCTAATTTAGTGTAGCCTAATTTACAGATTAATTTAGCTTGTAGCAAGTGTAGCCTCAATTCACAGATTATCTTAAAAGTTAGTATGGTATTAGTCTACTTTTGAATCGGATATTTTTGAATGCATCTATAGCTTTAAATATATTTTTACTTGTATAATGTATATTTGTATTTGTTGTTCCATGATTTAGGAATAAAAAGTAGCATAGAAAAGCTTCCTTTATACCAAATTTCATTCAAATCTGGGGTTGAGTGCGAACATACACACACAAACTTTCGCATTTATAATGTTTTGTGTTTTCTGGATTAGATTAACGTTCCCGTCGAACTAACTAAGGGCTAGATAGGCTTCCTAAATGAGTCTAACTAAAACAGCGCTGTCGTATACAAATACGTCATGTGGAACAGGCATCTAATCACGAGAAACCAACATGCTTCCTTCAACCTTGCTCCGTTGTGTCCCGAAAGGCAAGATAAGTAGCCAAAAGGGCATCGCCAGATCGCCAGGGGGACCTCCGGGCTCGGGATGGTCAAAGTTGGGGCTCTGACCATCCACTTAAGCGTGCCCAGGGAGAGAACGACAACGTTGTGTGACCAACGTTGTCGTGGGTGGAGGGGCTGAGACAACACGGTTGTCTTGGGAGGAGCCGTAGCGCAGTGCGGAGGGCTCCGGTGCGTTCCTCTGGAGATCCCGGAGCCCTCTTTTCAAGCACTAAGGCTGGTCACCGGGGGATTTTAGTGAGTATAATACCACATAACCTGGCTGCAGCCGGGTATCTTTAGAAGATTTCCCCCTCGAAAAAAAAAGGTACGGGCCCCATCCTAAGAGTAAATAATTTTATATAACGTTGCATTTGCCATCTGAAACCCGGCAAATTCTGGCTACGCACTTAAGTAGCATTATGTATACACGAAACTTCGCAAGAATCTTCCCAAAATAAGAAGGGTGCTAATCTCGAGGGGCTGGAACTATCACTGTTCGCCAGTACCTGGGACTGTTGGTGATGTGGAACATTATACAGGGTTATAAGGAAAAGGTTCTAAGCCGAAAGTGGATCGTTACACTCATCATATGAACAATTTTTACTACAGGAGTTATGGGACAAACCGTGAATCTTGAAAATAATATCAGCTGTTCCATACATTTTGTCGAGTGTCAATGACCATTTTCTATGGAGCAGCTGTTTTTATTGTCGCAAGCGAGTGCCAGGTTTAGCTTCCTAACCAGCCGTCATAACGTAAATTTTCTCGCGAACCTCCTAAGATCAACTGCCGAACCCCACTTTTCAGGAGCTGGACCGCTCGGTGTATACGATAAGATTTTTGTAGTATACTTAAGTATAGACTACAAGACAATTATAGACTATTATAAAGAGGAAAGATTTGATTGTTTGTTTGTTTGCATTGAATAGGCTCCGAAACTACTGAACCGATTTGAAAAATTCTTTCACTGTTGGGAAGCTACACTATCCCCGGGTCCCTTTACCCGTGCGAAGCTGGGGCGGACCGCTAATTTGTAGTAAAGAATTTTTTTTGAGGGGTATTTTTGCACACACGGTCATCTGACCCCAAACTAAGCAAAGCTTCCGATATGACTGCCAGAGACTGATATACATTATAAATACATACCAAAATAGATATTAACACCCAGATACAGAACAAACACAAATGTTCATCACATGAATGTTTGTCCTAGGTGGGAAGCGAACCCAGGCCCCCAAGCGCAGAAGGCAGGGTCACTGGACCAACGGGATATACTAGTTATTAGTTTTATGTTAATATATTAGCAATAGTTAACAAAATAAATTGTATAAGTTGACAGAGGGACGGACCCCGGCGTCGGTGGAGCAGCAAAAGAAACAATAACCCCACTTTGAGAAACCCTGTTCTAAGCGGTAGATGTCTACGACACTTTGAAGGTTTCTTTCATTATGTGATGGATTAAAACGCAAATATCATCTGAGTTCGTTCCAGTGCGTTTGGCAAACGAAATTGGCAGTGCGCTACAATTGGTACGATCCTTGAACTGTGCGAACTTAAAATATAATTTTCCTGTAAACATAAAGTTATTTTTAAACGACCGCAATGAGTGAGCATTAACATAGAGGATCTTTGTTTGTAAAAGGCAACCTTTGTTTGAGAGCTGAACTGATTTTGATGAAAACTCAACATTAAACTACAAACTGAACTATTTACGTTCTATTTACTTTTTTCAAATCTATATTCTGTTTTTACACTGTGGCAAGTGTCTTTATTAACTAAACAAAATACAAGCTAATACTAACACTACAAAAACAGTTAGACTGCCCATAGACCCATTCTATCTACTTACCTGCCAATTTATGGTCGTTTACACTGTTTCTTTTCGTTTATTTTATATGACAGTTGCAATAACATTGTTAAAAGCTGTATTAAAAAAAACTGTTAATATTTAACTGCTGTATATCGAGCTCGAGTACCTTCGAGAAAAAGTGCTTCGGTCATTTTGCGAAGTTAATATTTCAAAATATTTAGGACAAAGTTTTGTAGTAATGACCATAACAATGGGAAAAATACATATTCCTATTTATTATGGTGATATGGTCATTATAAAAAAAATATTGTTCTAATTATTTTGAAATATTAACCTCATAAAATGTGCGAAGCAAATATTTTTTAAGCAGACAGTCATTTTATATTTTTTTAAAAACATCAAATGCGCGAACACTATCACTGCACCCTGTATTCTGGCCATAAGGTTCTTCTCGAATCAAAGAGATGAATGGCCGAGCAAGAGTTACAAACAGAAAACAGTGTTTATTAATTCCAAGTGTAGTCCCGAACGCAATGCCAAATGAGGCGCAATACGAAGGTTAAAGACAAAGAAAAGGGCGAATATTAATCAAGCTGTGCGGCTGTTTTGCATCAATACATTATTAATGTTGCTTTATTTGTTGACATCTTGCCTAGTTCCGCTTGTGACTATTGCTTGTACCATAATAAAATCATATTAAAAAAAGCACGAAAAAAAAATGAAAAAAAAAATAATTAAATGATTGAATTTATAAAATGTGTGAAAACCACGTCTGTTTCTATAATAAAATAATCAGATTATTAAAAAAAATTTTTTTATTAACAATAGTTTAGCGCTTGACCGCCAACTCGCCTGAAGTTAAGCGATGATGCGGTCTACGATGGAGCACGTTTGCTTAGAAAAAACCGATGCACTAATTAGTAAACATGCAATTTCGTTTACTATTATAGGATGTAATATTTTTCCAGTTTTTTTTTTTATTCTTCACGGACTCCCTATAAACTATTTCTGATATTTATTTATTTTTTTATTTATTTCCAAGGAAGACCAACAGCCATAAAAAAGTATAACAATCTTGATAGATACAGAAGCTAATTAAAGGTCCTCGCGGATAAAACATAAAAGTATTGACTATACGTGTCATATATGTGTTATTTTTATTTAAAAACCAAACTAATGAACCGATTTTGATGAAATTCCTATGAGACCAATCTGATAGTATATCCTTACAAATAAAATAAAAAAAAATGTACCAAATCGGTTTATAAATGACGGAGTTCAGAGAAAACAAACAAAAAAAATTATAAATAATTAAAGAACCCCTCCTTTTTTGAAGTCAGTTAAAATAATTTTATTTATGTAATTGAGTATTCTACGATGTGTGCGCTCCAGTCTGGCGCCATCTCTAAGCTGCAGTCTGCGCTATAACTTTGGAGATAAATTTCGCTGTTGGACAGGGATTACTTATTGAGATGAAACAAAATACATACTCACACATAATACGCAAGGAACACATGTATAACCTGAAATATCGGTAGTACCTCATTGTGTAGATCAAAGGGTCATTCGTTCAAATTGTTCGAAGTGTCGTCGAACTCTACCGGCGGAGATGTGCTACCAGAAAAAATTCTATACGTATTTGAAAGAAAATGTAATGAAAAATTTAAGACCTTATCAGGCCTAAACGGAAACAAAAATTTTATACATTTCCTACCGAATGCGTAACGAAGATTTTTTCGATAGTTTTTATGTTTAGGGTGCTTTGATTCTACATTTATTGTGAGAACTGCTAATCTGTGGAATTCGCTGCCTGAATGGGTGTTCCCCGATAGTTACAATCTGGGTGTCTTCAAATCTAGAGTGAATCGGTTTCTTCTAGGCAAGCGTGCTCCATCGTAAACCGCATCATCGCTTAACATCAGGCAAGTTGGCGGCCAAGCGCAAGCCTACTTACAATAAAAAAAAATAAAAAAAAACATCCTCGGAAACAAAGCAGTAACGCTATGCTATCACGTAGTCCTAGTTATATACTTGTGGATATAATTACGACTATATTTCTGAGGGGTGCATGGACTTGGCGCATGCGATCTCCAGCGAGGGTAGAACCGAGGATTACTTTAGCCCGGATTATAATAATATGGTAAAAATCGATAGTTTTCCCGTAATGTACGCAGTAGCGTCTATCTCTCTTACACATAAAAAAAATTACTAGCTGTACAGACAAACGTTATCCTGTCCAAATTCCATAGAAAGGAGCACTTTCAGTTATTTCCGAATTTTCAACTTTTCCGAGCAAATTTCCAATTTTTTTCTAAACCACTATTCCCTATATAGTAAGCAAACAAAACAAAAAAATCAAATCGGTCATTTTGACTCAAACAATTTAGATATTAAAAAAATATATTATAGTACAAGTTTTTCTAACAATTATTTTTCTACTCAGTTTTTATGTTTGAAAACTTGTTTGAATCAAAATGAAAAAAACTGGCTTTACAGATGTTGTTATTTTATTTTTTCTCTCTGCTTAGATTTCACATAAGTATATTCAATCATTTTATATGTACAAAAATTTTGAAATGTGCGAGTGAGATAGATGATGATAGATTAATAATAAATAATGGCCAAGTGCGACTCGCACTTGGCCGTTATTAATTATTTATTGTTATTCTTTAGTTTAGAGTGTGTACTTTAATCATGCCAAGTTTGACACTTGTACGTATTACCGCTTTTACATTAGAGATAAATACGTTAAAAAATACGTTTGTTGTATGGGGACCCCCTTTGGTTTAATTTTTTGACTTTTTTATTATTTGTTAGTTAATTCGCCATAATAGTAACGTTACGTATTCTGTGAAAATTTCAAAGTAACTGTCTATTACGGTTCGAATGATATAGCCGTTAATAGGTAGGACAGACAGACATCGTAGGCTTAGTAATAGGGTCCCGTTTTTACCATTTGGGTACGAAACCCTAAAAACATCAAATGCGCGAGCGAGATCGCTGTACCCGGTATTCTGGGCCTTAAGCATGCGTTTATGGAAACCAGTTTTGTAAGATGATAGCTTTTAAGATTGTGTACCTGGGTGTTACAGTAGGTTAGTAACCTGCATCCATTGCCTGCATCAGAGGATCCAGGTCGGGTGGGTGCCGCGCGAATGACTACACCCAATTTTAAAATTTATTGACGCCTTTGTTGAAGTTCTGCTCAAATAACAAGTCAAAGATAGAGTTTTGTTTGTTTGTTACAATATTTTGTTAACGCAACTCCGTTAAAGTTACACAACATTTGAAAATTTCTCGTGTACCTATTTACCTGTTTTGTTTCAATAATTGCCTTGATTTTGAAAGGATTCTTCTGAAATTTGCCTCAGTTATACAATGGTAGCAAGGCCTTTTCCTTTACGTACCTACTCAATGGTTACACGGTCAATTACGCATTTTAGTTTTTGTATTTGCAACTATATAAACCCGAAAAACAAATAAAACCCGACTGGAAAATGTAGCCTAAAGCGCAATAAATTTATAGAACGTAAAATGTTGGCGTGGTCGTAGCCGAGGCCAGCATACGCGAGTCCATAAATGCTCTGTTGCCGCCAAGGCTTGTAAAGTACTTTACTCAAACATTGCAAGGATATTCACGTAAAAATATACATAAATATTTTGGGGTAATTTTTGCGTTTTATTCAGAACATTTATTGCATAAACTGTGTACAATAGATATAACATTAAACAGGGCCTAGACCAAAACTTCGGAACAAAAAAAAACCGGATGGCTTGTACTATGAGCGAATCAAAGGACACCCAGCCTTAGCTATCTGGAAATGTTGATTAATTTTTGTCTACATGAATTCTAACTTTACCTCTTATCGCCTGTATTTAAGCTTATGGATAATGAAAATCAAACCTCTCTGCAAATTGAAATATTGTATGCACGTACCTACAACATATATTAGATGAGACAAAAATTTACCATCAATGACTTCGCAATTCAAAATCAAGTGCGATTTTCGTCGAAATTAAATTATGGACACATTAAATATCATGATTGAGAAAAATTAGATAAAGACAAAGATTATTTATTTGCACAAAACACGAGTAAATCATACACACATTTAAAAACGCATGCACAATAGGTGGGTTAAAATATTTGTCACTTTGTATCATGTTTTGCCTAGTTTGTAGGCACACAAATCTAGAGAGATGGTATAAATATACCATAAATATTTTAAACTGAAATAAAAAGCTCCACTTGAATGCTGTGGAGACTTTGTTGTAATTACTCTTTATTTTGTTATCAGCCTAGTGTTCCACTGCTGGACAAAGGCCTCCCTTCCCTCTTCCTTCAAGATTTCCCGGTGTTTGGCTCTGGTGGTGCAGTTGCGAGAGTTCTGCTTGTCACACCATCTTCTGGGCCAACCCGGAGCTCTTTTCAATTTTGGGACTAAACTGTGGTGACATTTGCTTAGTGGTCGTCTAGCATCCGAAAAGACTGTCCGTATGACAAATGCATCTCCTTTATAGTCTAGGGACTTCATTTTGCAAGCGTAAAGGGCATGTACTTCGATCAAAAAATATAAAGATGCCACAATGACGCGCTAATCGCGGCAATACACAACTTGTCCAGACTCAATACGGGTACAACTTGGACCCACAGCCACGCGATAGCTGCACCGTAACAATGATAAGTGCTCCGTAAAAAATTGCAAGAATAACAAAACAAAAAAAGATGACCATACATATAATCGGTAAAAGTTCGGAAGTGTACAAACTTGACCAGAGGGAGTAAATACTCCATACGTACATACCTTACTGTGTATCATCCAAATAGTCACAAAAACACTAATAAATCACTTATTCATCATCATAATTATGTTATTTTGATTACGCAGCATCCCCTTTAACATGTACTAAGACTATCGCTATTTCACCTCAAACAACATAAACAGTCCAACTACGGAACCCTAAAAATGGGCAGAAGCGAATGAGGTTGTACAGATCTAATGCACACTTCCAGAAATGCCAACAAACTTTACGCCGATGTTCAAGACTTAGCCTGTAAAATTTTTGCCTGCCTGCCTGGATTCGTTGCTGATGAACTTCTCAGCATGTTTCTCAATGGACTCCAACGCCTCAAGCTGGAAATTGGCTTATGCATCCCAACGGTGCAAGCAGTACTTGTGCTTGATACAATATCAGCCACTGTACCAATGTGAAGATTATTCAAAGAAAAACAAAGAACCCGTGAAAAATGTAGCTTCTGTGTGATACTCTAACAACATCTCACATCAAAATCGGTCAAGCCATTTAGGCTATAGGAACATACAAAAAAATATAAACAACCATACATATATATATATACATATGTGTATATGTACAAAAACATTACCCTCTTTCTACATGCAGTCAGGTAAGAAGTGTCCAGAGTTTATTTTGTATGCATAAATTTCTATACATTTTAGAAATAAAAACAAACAAATTTAAACTTTATGTAATAGTAAAACATTGTCTAATATATCTTGCAACAGATGTAGATTAATTACATAGATTATTATTTTAGATTACTTTTAGTTTTTACTCCCTCTCCATTAAGCCTACCTAAAATTGTAAAGGGACATAATCTAACTATCCAGAGAATGAATAGATTTATACAGCATTGTATGTGCTATTCATTGCAGTGCAGTGGAATGGACACACTGACCTGTAGCCAAGTGAGTTGATTGTTTGCCAATTTTTATTGTTGTCAATAATAAGGGTTATACTGCACTGAGTTTTACGGCTTGGGCACTTTCTTTAGCTAATAGGTACCATACCAAAATAAATAAAAATGTGTGAATAAAAAACATAGTGTATAAATTATTAGAAAATTAATTAAAAGGTTTTTACTAATTGTAAAGAGAGTATATAAAATTGATGCAAGTTAATATGTACCTCAGACCTAAATACCCTTACATTGTGTTTTGATTGTGAGCTTAGTGAATAATTATTGAACACACCTTCAAAAACTTACCAAAATGCCAAGCAAAATCAGTATCATTACTAAAGCTTTGAAATAGACTTGTAGCTGTAAGTTACGAGAAATGTACTTGTTTACTTATTCTTGTGCCTCATAAAGGAGTATAGTCGTAAAAATTAGAATCCTTCATTGACGGTACAAAGATAACGCAGCAGAAACTCGTTCGAGGAGACAATCACCCTGTGAATCATCATTAAAATGCATCTACCAACACTTACCAAAATATCTCCAGCTTTGTCCGAAAGCGGCGTAATCACGCCCACCATGCGTACTAAGCATCAAGCGTAAACACTTTCTTTTTGTCCGTTTAACGAATTAATTAATATCGTCCAGTCTCCGATTAAAATACACAAAAAATAAATATTTTTCTGACTTCTGCTGCAGGTAGATTGCACAAAGATATGCTTTTGCAATGAGTGTCAATTTTTTGCTTATAGCATTGTCTCCTATAAATATATTGCACTATTCCGGAATTCTTCTGATCTCTAAAATTGCTTCTTGCTTCGCAATTAGCGTTTATTTTCATTTATTTATCACAAAATAACACCGTAAAAACATCAGCGGTGAATGAACGATCAATTGATTGAAAAAGTTTTTTTCTTGTCTATGCACAAATGTGTCAACACTAGAGATTGAAACCGGTAATATTCGCTGAAGAATTCTAAGGCTGAAGACGACCTATAGTCGATCGTTTTTTCATCTTCATTCATCTGGCTGTGTGTTATTTTAGATTCTCTGTGGTGGCGTGAGGCTAAAAAAAATCTAAGCAGTCAAAATACAATGTCTGCTGTCATTATCAATGTCAAAAAATGACATTGACAAAGTTTCGCGCTCAAAATATTTATTTGTAAACTTAGCCCGCAGCCGTGCGGACAATTTTTTGATTGTTTATTAGTTTTGGTTTAGCGTTTTGGATATTTGGCTAAAAATACTGAAAAAGTAATAATGTCCCAAACCCCATCCAAGCGGCCGCCATCGCAGGCTTCATCAGAAACGCCGACTCCAACTAGAAGAACTCGTTCTCAACAACTTGTGGTACCGGAGACACCGCAACGCTCATCCGGCACTCCAACGAAAGGTCTGGTCTTCAAAACCTGTGATGTTAAATAATACATATCTGTGATTCCTGCTTAACTTATCTACAACAATTTTAAGATATTTTGATAATATTTCGATTTCCTAACCTGTACCTATGTATGTTTGCACCATATCTGCTTGATATTTGAGATAAAAGTTACGCGTCTAAACTACAAGGCTTGTTTTTGTTATTAAAGTTTATTATTGTGTTCAGGACACCTGTAACCAGTTTTTAGAATATATCATCATCAGCCTTGATAACCAACTAGTGGGTATGGGATCTCTTTGATAATCAAAGCCATTTATCTTAATCCCTTGGCTTATATCACACTTTGATGTAAGCTGAGAAAAAATGACCAGCATTGTTAAATCAGAGATTGTAGCAGAGAGTACCTACTCAAAAATCCACCATGTATCCATATGTATGTCTTATTTAACACAGCCATTTAGCAAGCATACTTGTTTAGGAGGGAGAATATTTTAATAATACAAAAGAGTGCTTATTTATGTTCTTAGATGGCACCCCAGGCACGCCCCGTACTCCCCGCGGGACCCCTCGCACCCCGAGGGATCCTGGCACTTCGCCAGCTCGAGCGCTACCTTCCAGCCCTCTTGGTATGATATTCATATATTGTTTTTGTGCTAAATTCTTTCAGTTATTGTTCACTTTCAACAAAAAAAGAAATAACCCTCCATATAATTATACCTTTTACACACAAGTTAAATTAGTAGTGGGCTTGAGCATTTGGATTGTCTTTAGACCTTCAACGGTCTATGGGCATTGTAACTGTATTTGTAGTTTTAGCTTGTATTTTGTTTAGTTAATAAAGACACTTGCCCAGTCAAAAAAAAGTAAAATTTCATATACAATCAGGATTCTTTTACTTATATTTAACATACATACTAAAATAAAACTATTTTAGAAAATATATATTCATGTTCATTGAAACTTATCAGTAAAAACATGATTTCATTTAGTTCAATTGCGAAATGCAATTTATTTGCCTAATCATTACTTATGAGAAATGAAATTGCTGGATCAGCATTGACACAATTACAGTTCAACCACCCATTGTGCTTCTTTTGTACCTTATAACACAGAAAATAAAGACCCAAATTAGCAAAATTTATGTAGACTTTTATCCACTTATAGTTAGTCGTGTATCAGTTTGGAACAGTGGCTGATACTTCGGTATTGGCCAGCATTATGAAAGCAGTACTAAAATTTTACCTAAATGAAGTCATCGGATTCTTTAATATTGCGGCAGTTAACAGGTATGCTTAGCATCTATATTCTAGTATACAGGTGACTGCTACTTGGTTTACACAACAAGTGTCAATAACAGTAATGCACAATACACCCCAAGCGGGACGTCAGTGCAGGACTTATCGCCCCCATCTCGAATAAGAATAAGAAGTGTCAATGAGTATAATTTTATTCTTATCCAGGAACTGACATAGACTTGAGTTCCCCGCTCAACTATGGCACACCAAGTTCACTGAGCACTCCTCGCTCGCTTATGAGAGGGGCGATGACCCCGGCAAGACAACGGGCTGACCTGCGGGGCCATCAAGTTGGACCAAATGTACCTGCCCCTACTCCTACTAGAAGGGTATGTTGCTTTCTATAACTCGATTTTTATTGAGGCCCTTAGAGATCTCAATCCTTACTGTTGATTCCCAAAGCCTTTTTGAAACACTAATCAAGTGGCTTAAGATTCATATATATCTGAACCTGTTTTCTCTAGTTGTGTCAGTCAAGCTGTGATGCTTCCTGTTTAAATAAAAGAGCGGCAAACAGGATGCCGTCTGCCTGATGATAAGCGGGAACTGCCACTTATGGGCCGTGCAACACTATTGGTGTTATAGATGCGTTGTTAAGGTGGCTGTTCCCTGCTGAATTTGTTCTACGGTTATACTACTTTTCCTCAAAACTTAACGTTCTTTAAGGCATCGGTCGGTTTGTATTATTAATACAAACCAACCGATGCCTACCGATAGTTACAATCTGGGTGTTTTCAAATCACGTGTGATGTTCACAGTTTCTTCTAGGCAAGCGTGCTCCAATGTAGGCCACATCATTGCTTAACATCAGGCGAGACAGTGATCAAAAGGAAGCCTATTATTTATAAAAAAAGAAAACTAAACAACTGATAATTTTAGGTAAAAAGAAAATGCATCAAATAATTTTACTATTTTTATGGATAAATCAAATAGGTACATGGTCACAGGTTCATTGTCACAATTCAGGTTTTATTCTCTGTATATGCCTAGAAACAGCTCAATGATGGGTAGTCCCAGCCATTTCAACATGTAATACACGGCAGGCAGCAGTATACTTATTTTCAAACATGTCATCGACGAACAAGACAGATCGTCACCTTCTGGAATACTGTCCAAATAGTTTCTGAATGTTTTTCTGAAGTCGTCTGTTGCTGAGGCTGATTTCTGGGAACAAAAACATGGTTCTCTCATTTTTAGGGTTCCGTGTTCGCGTTCCTCAAAATGAAAAAACGGAACCCTTATAGGATTACTTTGTTGTCCGTCTGTCAAATCCCTTTTTCTTATAAACACGTAAAGGTATCAGGTTGAAATTTATATCAAATACTCGAAGCTACGGTTTCTTTTAGCTGTGAAAAAATATTTTTTTTAAGTCATTGCTATCTTGAGATATGACCGTTTGTCGCATATTTTGCGATTTCACAAGGGAATCAAAACTTATACGGTACTTCCTGTTGACCTAGAATCATGAAATTTGGCAAGATGCAGGGTCTTACAGTACATAAAAGAAAATTGTTAATTTGAAGTTATATCTATAAAAAAATATTGTTTTGCAATTACAAACTACCATGTCAGAAATTATTGTAATTCTGCCAAAAACACAGACGAAGGCAAGGTGTTCCATTGTTTTGATATTCCAATTAAGTAAGAATAGGTAAACTTTCTACAAGCTAAAATTGATTATTTTTACTCAACAGCTAGCAGGAAGAGGGTAATGTATTTTGAGGGTCATATAACTCTCAGGAAGAAAAAACAAAAAGCTCTTCTGCCTAGATTTTGTGAGGGTTTAAAAAAATACACATGCTATATTTCCTTATCATCATCATCAGCCTATCATGTTCCCACTGCTAGGAGACAGCCCTCTCAGAGAGAGAAGATTGGCCCTAACCCACCATGCTGACCTAGTGCATGTTGGTGATTGTCATGACTTTGAACTTTTGAGGTTCTTGGACATTATGATTTCCTCACGATGTTTTCGGTCACTGTTTTTGAGTGATAGCATCAAAATTGCACATAATTTATTTAAAGTACTAAATAAGTCATTGGTGCATGGCCGAGGATCGTACTGGGTGCCTTCAGATTAAGGAAGCGCACATGCTACCGTCTGGCCACCATCGCTCCACTATATTTCCTTGTGTTGTGATAATAACAGATGAATTACCCTAGTAAAGTCAACATTAAAAACATTTGCCCGGCACAGTGGACAAATGATGAAGACCGGCCTGTCTGTAGAGTCCCAGTAATTTTGCAAGCAGCCCTCACAGAACTTGTGACCGCAAGTCAACAATGCAGGGTCCAGGATCTTGGAGAGGCATATACTGCAAGTCAGCATCGAAGATTTCTTCGAGCCAATACTGCCTCTGTTACTATGTATAGATTTTGATGATGGATTCTCTTGGGCCATCTCGTACACTGACTCAGTCATTGCGACTGAGTTTCTGTACGATTTCTTGGTAGTTATAACATGGTGTGGCCCTTGAATATTTTCTAAATGTGAGTAGCATTCGTTTAAGGTTTTGAAGATTTTGTGTTCATAATTTTTGAAGGATTGTTGACATTGTCACCTGACATTGTCAATCATAGGCTTGTATTATATGTTTGTCAATATTTTGTTACACTTCGAAAAGTTTTTAATAGAAGTCTATTAACCAAAGGTGAGATCGCTCCTGGATGCACTGTTGGAGGCATCTGTCTCTTGAGAGAACCTATCTTCTTTGGTCTGGTGTGTAGTAAACATAGCTACCAAGCCAGATGTGATTAAGTAAAAAAATAAAAAATAACAGCGAACAGTTAATCACTGTCCGTAAAAGTCATCATCATCAGCCAGAAGACGTCTACTGCTAAACAGGCCCCCCCTTAGAACTCCACACTGAACAACAGCCTACCATCTGCATCCACTGGACGCCCGCGACTCTCACGATGTCGTCCATCTAGTGGGAGGCCTGCCTACACTGTGTTTCCGGTTCGTGGTCTCCAGTCAAGAACCTATCTTCTCCATCAGTTATCAGTTCTTTGAGCGATGTGGCCAGCCCATAGCCACTTCAACTTGCACATTTTAATAACTATGTCGGTGACTGGTTCTTTGGCGAATATCCTCGTTCCGGATTCAAGAAACTCTGAGCATAGCTCTCTCCATTGCCTGCTGTGAGACTGAGTTTTTCCAAAACAAACCTCTAACAAGTCATCGAACATTGCCTAGAGTATCGCGCTTCTTTTCTCTACTCCGAGTTCTAGCTCTGACCTGGGATTCAATGCACACTTATCTGGAATGGTGCTTCAGTATAACACTCTGTCTAAGACAACCGATATCAACATATTTGGTGACATTATTAGTTTTAAGAAGTCTCTAAGACCTCTGACTGTATGAACAGTTTTAGTAATTTGTATTTTTTACATTAATTACTTGACTGTTTAATTTCTAATTTTGTCGTATTTATAATTTAATTATGTTTATGATTGTTATTTTTTTCGCTCAATATTAATCAATCAATCAATAATAATGCATGTTGTCTTCACCTGAAATTATTGTGACATTTCGTTTTTGTTTGTGTTTAACTTATTGATAATTTATTGTTATATAATGTAGGTGGACTTAACTAAATAAATTATGGTCTATCTCAACAGTTAGCATTGGCGAAATTGTGGTAGCTCCTGTACAAAAGCTAATAAACTAAAAGTTAAAGTTGTTGAAACACAGTAATTAGTATATCGTATTACTTCATAGCTGTTTGCGCACAGCCTTCACCTGCCCCGAGATGTATAGCAAAGCAACATTTCCCCATTCCTGATGATTGCTTGTCATTGTTAGGTGGAAGACGCCCCTTCAGCCGCGCCGTCGTCGGAGCCCCAGCTAGTAGTGTGGGGCACAGACGTCGCCATCGGCGAGTGCCGCGAGAAATTCGTGCAGTTCATTCGGCGCTATGTGGAGCCCGACGCAGTCACCAACGACCCTCTTTACGAACAAAAATTGGATGAGGTACACTTTTCAATGGCATTTTGACTTCATGATTTTCCAACTGAGCGGATTAGGCGCCGCAATTAGCTGTTGTCCGTAAGGCCCCTGTACGCTCTATTTAGCGCTCGAAATCCATCATCGTAGTGCGTGAGCGAGATGACCAAGCTGCGTCAACACCATCCTGCACACTAACTCAGTAAGCTGATGCTATAATTCACAAATTTTGTGTTTAATAGAAGCTATATTTGTTTTTACACTGTTTAAGTGTAAGTTTAAGGGTATACCGGTTTCCTTACGATGTTTTCCTTCGCCCCTTTTGAGCAATGGCATTTGAAAAATTATTATTACCTGCACATATTTGAGAACCGACCATAAATTCCAACTAGTATTTGTTTTATGTGCTTAATATTGTTAATTACCTTTTTAATAAACTTATTGAACCTTAGCTCTTTAGAGCTTAGTTTGCGATATATGTTTTTAGTAGTGTTTTTCCACGACATTGTTATTACCACTATTACCGACCTATTAATGGCTGTACTTTAAAATAAAAGTAATGTATATATTTTTGTGCTGTAGGTTTTAAAAAAAATAGTTTTTTTTTTTAAGACTTTCACATTTTTCTTCCAGATCAACACACTAGAAGAGCCGTTCTTGGACGTGGACTGCGAACACGTGAAGGCATTCGATGCGAAGCTACACAGGCAGCTGGTCTGCTATCCACAAGAGGTAAGACACAATTTCAAGCTGAGCGGCAAGATGTTGACCAATAGACCATGTAAAAGTTATTGCTATGTGACGTCACGTCAATATCGTGCAATGACAATAGTAACCACTTGACTGCTCATCCTTTACCCACATGAGGCAAAGAAAGGTTCTAACAAGTCAACCTAAACTTCGAGCGGGGACAATCCTGGGCGCGAATTGAATTATTTTTGATTCTCCAGTCACAAGCGTCGAGAGTATCACAATTGTAGAGATTCCGTGAAAATTTATCTAACTGATGGTGAAAACCGCATCAAAATCCGTTGCGTGGTTTAGGTGGAGTTACAGACACGGCCATACAGACAGACAGACGCGGAAGGCTACTTTAATTTATTTTGTACTATGTAGAGATGAACAGAGTTTGTATTTGAATGTTCGTAGGTTGTACCGGCGTTCGATGCGGCGGTAAACGAGCTATTTTTCGAGAAGTACCCGGCGGCAGTGCTCGAGCACCAGATACAAGTGCGGCCCTACAATGCGCCTCAGCGGCACATGAGAGATCTCAATCCAGAAGGTAATTTGGGTTCTACCTTTGAAAATGTCTGGCGATGGTGGTAGAACACCAGATACAAGGGATTCATCATCATCAGCAGCCATCAAACGTCCACTACTGGACAAAGACCTCCCTCTTAAAGAGGGGTGTTGCCATAATCCCCACGCTTGGCAGGCGGCTTGGGGATCGCAGTACGTTCACCGTGTACTAATAGGATGCTGCTGCCCATCCTCCGGTGGTTCTGGTCGCAGTTTTAGGACATACCCAGGTCCGGGTACAAGGGATTGTGACCTTGCAATTTTGTAAGGTAAGGATTTTTGTACCCCTTCCGAAAAACAACCCTAGATTTTTTTTTTTTTATTATTAGATTTTTAAAGAGCTTTGAGGACAGAATAATAGAGAGCATAGTATCTGTCAGATGATTTACAAAGCGTACAAGGTCGCCTGTCAAATAGTATGTAGCCTATGGAGCCTTTTACTAGTCCCTAGCACATCAAAACAGTGCAACCCTGCAATTTGCCGTCCTGTCAAAAATATATCTGTTTCGTTCTGGTAACAACAATTTTGGCATATAAGTAAAAAGTCATGTTTAATTCGTTTATGCTAAATTAGCACAACTTCTATGCTGTAGCCCTTTTTCTTAGGCTTTGAAATTGAAATATTTTTTAATAGTGAAAAAGACAAAACACGGCGTAACTATTCCATTGTTACTACGTGTTTTTATAAAGAACCAGCGGCCCGCGCCGGCTTCGCACGGGTATAGATATATAGCCTATGTCACCCGGGGATAGAGTAGCTTCCCAACAGTGAAATAATTTTTCAAATCGGTTCAGTAGTTTCGGAGCCTATCAATGTAAACAAACAATCAAATCTTTCCTCTTTATAATATTACTAGCTGACCTGACAGACGTTGTCCTGTCTTAGAACTGTCAAACACACAAAGCTTAAATTGTATATCTTATTTTTTTACACCTTGGGTTACATTATTGGAGTTTTAGTAGGGATCCCTATTTTTTTTTAAATATAATATAGCCTATGTTACCTGGGGATAGTGTAGCTTCCCAACAGTGAAAGAATTTTTCAAATCGGTTCTGTAGTTTCGGAGATTATTCAATGCAAACAAACAAACAATCAAATCTTTCTTCTTTATAATATTACTAGCGGTCCGTCCCGGCTTCGCACGGGTATAGATATATAGCCTATGTCACTCGGAGATAGTGTAACTTCCCAACAGTGAAAGAATTTTTCACATCGGTTCTGTTGTTTCGGAGCTTATTCAATGCAAACAAACAAACAATCAAATCTTTCCTCTTTATAATATTATAGTATAGATTATAAGTATGGATTACTCACCTATTATGACATTCCAGATATCGATCAGCTGGTGACCTTATCGGGCATGGTGATCCGAACATCAACAATAGTACCAGAGATGCGTGAAGCTTACTTCAAATGCGCCGTTTGTTCCGCGCCGGCCGTCGCCGAGTTAGAGCGGGGCAGAGTCCCCGAGCCGGCGCACTGTTCCCACTGCAACACGGCGCATTGCTTCCAACTCATACACAACCGCTCTCACTTCAGCGACAAGCAGCTGGTCAAACTACAGGAGTCGCCTGGTGAGTGAGCCATGTAACCATAAGTCCGCTGAGTTAGCCATGTTACCTAAAGTCTGATGATAGAGAGAGAGAGGCAGAGTCCCCGCGCCGGTGCACTTCGGCGACAAGCAGCTGGTCAAATTACAGGAGTCGCCTGGTGAGTGAGCCATGTAACCATAAGTCCGCTGTGTTAGCCATGTAACCTAAAGTCTGATAATAGAGAGAGAAAGGCAGTCCCCGCGTCGGTGCACTTCGGTGATAAGCAGCTGGTCAAACTACAGGAGTCGCCTGGTGAGAGTCATGTAACCATAAGTCCGCTGAGTTAGCCATGTAACCAAAAGTCTGATGATAGAGAGAGAAAGGCAGTCCCCGCGTCGGTGCACTTCGGTGATAAGCAGCTGGTCAAACTACAGGAGTCGCCTGGTGAGAGTCATGTAACCATAAGTCCGCTGAGTTAGCCATGTAACCAAAAGTCTGATGATAGAGAGAGAAAGGCAGTCCCCGCGTCGGTGCACTTCGGTGATAAGCAGCTGGTCAAACTACAGGAGTCGCCTGGTGAGAGTCATGTAACCATAAGTCCGCTGAGTTAGCCATGTAACCAAAAGTCTGATGATAGAGAGAGAAAGGCAGTCCCCGCGTCGGTGCACTTCGGTGATAAGCAGCTGGTCAAACTACAGGAGTCGCCTGGTGAGAGTCATGTAACCATAAGTCCGCTGAGTTAGCCATGTAACCAAAAGTCTGATGATAGAAAGAGAGGCAGAGTTCCCGTGTCGGTGCACTTCGGCGACAAGCAGCTAGTAGTCCGCCGAGATAGAGAGAGACAGAGTCGCCGAGCCGGTACACTTCAGCGATAAGTAGCTGGTAGCAGGAGTTGCCTGGTTCTTTATTAGAACGAGATAGATATACAACGAGAATCACCTGGCTAGCAAGCTACATTGCCATGATTCCGTGGTCGCTGAGTTAGAGCAAGTCACATCACATCAGCAGCCATCAAACGTCCACTGCTGGACAAAGGCCGCCCTCTTAAAGAGGGGTGTTGCCATAATCCCCACGCTTGGCAGGCGGCTTGGGGATCGCAGTACGTTCACCGTGTACTAATAGGATGCTGCTGCCCATCCTCCGGTGGTTCTGGTCGCAGTTTGAGGACATACCCGGGTCCAAGAGCAAGTCAATGTACATGAACCAGTGTACTGTTCCGACTCGAGCACCACGCATGGCTTCCAACTCATACATAACTGGTCTCACTTCAGCGACAAGCACTCAACTTACAACTCGTATGCGGCGTCATCTGGTTACACTCCAATCTCCATACTAATGCAATAAGGTCGAGTTTTAGACTTATCACGATGGTAGCAGGGCAGTTCCATACAATTAATCTACCGTTGCTCTTGCCATAGGATTACTACTGGCACTTCATCGATAAATGAGTTTTGTTGGGACTTTTAGCGCCAATGTGGAAAAAAACATGTCGGCTCGTTGGATTATTTTCACAAACTTTTTTATATTTTTTATAGTTGATAGGTTTGCGCTTGGCCGCCATCTCGCCTGATGTTAAGCAACGATGCGGTCTACGATGGAGCACGCTTGCCTAGAAGAAACCGATTCACTCTCGACTTGAAGACACCCAGATTGCAACTAACGGGGAAAACCCATTCAGGCAGTGAATTCCACACTTGTGTATTTTCGAGTGTTTATGTGTGTGTTGGTGAATTATTATTCATTAAGTGGTCGTAAACGTGCTCGAGTGTGGACAAGTGATATAACGAGGTGAAACGTGTCTTTTCGTGTTGTTTCCAAAACTACACGGGAGCCTCTTGTAAAGTCTCCACCACTTTACAGGGGCATGATTTTGACTTGACCGTGACTTACTTAGCTTGACTCTGATTGTGACTAAGACTTGTTTGACGCTAATAATACAATGTAAACTGTTTAATATTACAACTAAAGGACATTGAATCAACGGTCGTGAAAATTAAAAAAAAAATATATAAAAAAAAACTCTACCTAATTGGTTCTCTGAATTACAACATTCCAAATATAACTTGGTAGAGCATTGGTTAATAGAGCATACCTGCTTGATTCAAGAGTTATTTTCCCCAGACGACATGCCTGCTGGTCGAACGCCCGCCACAGTGAGCATCATGGCGCACGGCGCGCTAGTTGAAGCCGTTGGCGCGGGCGAGCGCGTATCGGTCACTGGCGTCTTTCGCGCAGCGCCGGCCACTGTGCACCCGCGGAAAGCAACCTTACGCGCTCTGCATAAGACTCACATCGACGCGCTGCATTACAGGAAGGTTCATAGCGATCGCCTTCTCGAATCGGAGGATGGGTAAGTAAACATCAACAATTTTCTGTAACTAAGGTGTGCGGTGGGTTACTGAACGCTGATTGGTCTCCTCAGACTCAGGATATGGATTCTTACTTGCAATTGATGAGCAGGAATAATACATTAAGAAGCTGTGGTAGCCCATTTGGGAGATCGCTAGACTGGAAAGCGTGAGGTCGCGAGTTCAAACCCCGGGTTCGTACCAATGAGCTCTTTGGAGCTTATGTACGGATTTTCATATCACTGGTCTTTCGGTGAAGGAAAATATCGTGACGAAACCTGCATACGTACAGAAAAAGAATTCAATGTCGTATGTGAATCCACCAACCCGCACTGGGCCAGCGTGGTGGATATGGCCATAGATAAATATACTATACTAGAGATATGGCTCAATCACCCTTTCGGGGTAGGCTAAAAGTCCAGCAGTGGACTGTTAAAAGGCTGATTATGATGAATAGTACATTAACGAAATAATGCTATATTGACGTGTTGTCTGTAAGTAATCACCACCTTTATCACGATCGAACGAAATTATGCGAAGTGCTAGTTGCAACATTGATCCAAAGTAAGACTAAATAGACATGTAAAGTTGATGAATATCTATATTCACTCTATACTGCATATCTATGTAGTAGGAAGTAATTGAAAAAAAACTAATTAAGATAGTCATTTATCACGTATTGTCCATACTACTTGCAACACTGCAATGATAATATATAATGCACAATATACACACACATAACATAGCACAATGTTTATTTTTGTACAAACAGCAAAGAGCATCGTTTCCCTCCGGAACGTGTCGAGCTGTTTAAAGCTCTGGCAGCCCAGCCCGACTCGTACGAGCGACTCGCGCGAGCCATCGCGCCCTCAATCTACGAGAACTTGGACATTAAGAAAGGAGTGCTGTTACAACTGCTGGGAGGCACCAAGAAGAACTTTAACGCGGCTGGAAGGACACATTTTAGGTAAGACTGATAATTTTAATCCCACTTCTGAAATTTGTATATCCAATTTTAAACTGGTTATACTTCTTGTATTACAAGTTACAATTCTGTTAAATAGATCTGAAATCAACATCCTGCTCTGCGGCGACCCGGGTACGAGCAAGTCTCAGCTACTCCGCTGGGTGCACGGCCTGGTGCCTCGAGCACAATATACCTCGGGGAAGGGCTCGTCAGCCGTCGGACTCACAGCATACGTCACCAAGGACCCTGATACCAGACAACTAGTGTTGCAGACGTGAGTATAGCTTTAATTTGAATAACATAATCCTCAGTATGGCCTTTTTTTTGTTTACGAGGGGGAAATCTTCTAAAGATACCCGGCTGCATTGGGGTGCAGCCAGGTTATGTGGGATTATACCCACTAAAATCCCCCCGGTGACCAGCCTTAGTGCTTGACAAGAGGGCTCCTAGATCTCCAGCGGAACGCACCGGAGCCCTCGGCACTGCGCTACGGCTCCTCCCGAGACAACCGTGTTGTCTCAGCCCCTCCGCCCGCGTGTAAGTATATTTGAAAATATTGCATACCTATTACCAGTATTGTTCACTGTTTTGCAGAGGTGCTTTGGTGCTGGCCGACAATGGAATATGCTGCATAGACGAGTTTGACAAGATGAATGATTCCACTCGCAGTGTCCTCCACGAAGTAAGATATGCTATCACATCTAATATGTTATAGAATTTTTTGTTAGATCAAGGAAGATAGACTAAGAGGAAAACAATAGCGGAACATTAGAGCGTAGCTCGGAAATTTGCCTAAAAACGGTATAAACTTAGATGGCACCGTAATTGTAGCGTGCTATAGGTTGTCTCGATCTTCCGTAAGCGCTGCAGTCAGATAACGTACGAAAGAGTTCTACAAATTACCGTAGCGCTAGAATCGCAGTAGTTTCGCAGCATTTCAAGAGAAGCGCATCCCATACCAGTAGATGGCGCTTTTTTTATTCTCTTGAAATGTTGCGAAACTTGACTGCGATACTAGCGCTACGGCAATTTGCAGAACTTACGGTGCCATCTAAGTTTATACCGTTTTTAGACAAACTTCAGAGCTACTAATGTTCCGCTATTGTCTTTCCTCTTAGTATATCTTCCTTGGTTAAATTATGGACATACTTTTATATTTTTAGGGTTCTGTACCCAAAGGGTGTTCTAAGTTTTCTAAAGTTCTCCTACGCAAGCGTGGTAAAAAGTAAAAGGGACCCCATATTTTTTTACAAATATCTCACATATAACAAACAAACTTTTGTCATTGATCTAGTGTAACCGCAACCAACAGTCCTGTGATCGGTTTCTTCTAGGAAAGCCTTCTCCATTGTAAATCGCATTTTCACTTAACATTAGACAAGGTGACGGTCGAACGCAAGCCAATTCTATAGTAAAAAAAATAAAATAAAATAAATTATCTGTCGCCCTATCTAGATTTAGTTTGGGCGTGAGTTGAGTGATCTAATCACGTCGCTTTTATTTTGCCATCAGGTAATGGAACAACAGACACTATCCATCGCCAAGGCAGGTATAATCTGCCAGCTGAACGCGCGGACCTCCATCCTGGCCGCCGCGAACCCTGCGCAGTCTCAGTGGAATAAAAACAAAACTATTGTTGAAAATGTGCAGCTGCCCCACACACTCATGTCCAGGTATGCACCTACAGTCACCACTCTAATTAAAGTTACTCTCTTACACTCAAACTTTTCCTCTGATAGTTTTACGAAAAACTATGAATTAGAGCTAATAAGTTAATATGATGAGTTATACAAAAATTTGAAGCTGTTTTTTTAGTAAAAAATTCAAATCTATTTAATTACAAAATTTTACAGAAATTGATTTGTGATCTGTCTATTTGATAGGATCAGAAAGCCAAAAATCTAGTGTTCGTTGCCTTTTTCGTCAAAAAATGTGGGATAGCCATTAAATTATTTCACGTCTTTTTGTATTGAAACATGGGTAATCTTTGTCGATTTTACTAGACTCCTCAAAGGTAGACAACGAACAGCCAATGCCTTGGGTATTGTAGGTGTCTGTAGGCGGCAGAGACCACCTACCATCAAGTGGCCCATCGCTTGTTTGTAATTTTTTTTTAATCAACAAGAATATAATTGTCATTATGAGGATGGGCGGTCTAGCATAGGATATATAATTATGTCTTATCTTATATGTGGGAGATCTGAAAAGTCTTGTTACTGAACGAAGCTTTTGATGGATTTGATTCCCCTCTTTGTTCCATTCTAAACCATAAGCAGGATAGATTTTTGCTTGCTGCTTTTTGTATTATACTCCTTTCCATTTTGTATGTAATAGATTCCATAAATTTTTGTATTCAACTCTAATCCATTAATTGTTCTTTTCACAAATTTACTGTATATTACTAGAAAACTAATAAGATCAAATAATTAAATCTATTGATTGTTCTCAGTGGAACAAAAACTCACTGATGGATCTCAGAAAAACAAAAAGTTGAATCAAATCCACTAATCGGTCACAGTGGAACAAACAGTAGAATCAAACCCATCAATGTATTCGTTCAGTGAGTTAAAGTGGAACAGGGTGCGGCTAGTTTTGAATAATTCAAAGCATCTGCGTTCGTTTCAGATTCGACCTGATATTCTTGGTGCTGGACCCGCAAGACGAAGTGTTCGACCGCCGCCTGGCCTCACATCTCGTGTCGCTCTATTACAAGGACTTCTCGGACGCAGGCTCTCAGGAAGACGAGGATATGATTGTAAGTCGTAGTAATCAGCATAAGAACATTATACAGCAGCCCATATAGGTTATAAGGAAAGGGTATGCTAAGCCGAAGGAAAGGCATTGTAAATAATACCAATCCTACTAATATTATAAACGCAAAAGTTTGTATGTATAGATGTATGGATGTTTGTTCCTCTTTCACGCTGCAACGGAACAACGGATCCTTTTTATCATCATCATCACCATTTTTCATCACTACGCGGGTGAAACCGCGGGCCGCAGGTAGTGTGTAATAATTGTAGATTTTTATTTATATTACACGGGAATTACTCATGTAAGATTAAGCCGGTCACTCCGACTATAGTTTCAACCAAATTAGACGGTCTTTTCCAAGGTGAATGCACGCGCGCGGCTGCGTCTCGCTTGGCACTATCTTGGCTTGCCTTAATCTTACGTGAGTAATTAAATAAATAAATATTTCGGGACATTTTTTGCACACACGGTCATCTGACCCCAAAGTAAGCAAACCTTGTGATATGGCTGCCAGAGACTGATATACATACATATATAGTTTTAAATACATACTTAAATAGATATTAACAACCAGATATAGAACAAACACAAATGTTCATCACATAAAATATGTTTGTCCTAGGTGGGAATCGAACCCACTCCCTCAAGCTCAGAAGGTAGGTTCACTACCAACTGGTCCAACGGGCTATCAATTTCCGTGTAATATAAATAAAATGTGTTAAATCCACGTCAGTTCCTATAGTAAAATTGTAGATTAATATTTATTCTATCAAAGTAATTCAATTAGAACATACCATAGCACAAAAATATAGTACAAAGAAGCAGAATAGGTCTCTTTCCCACCTGTCAGAAAAGTGATCTACAGGGTTATAAGGAAAGGGTATGGCTTAGCATACCCTTTCCTTATAACCAAGGTGTTTGTTACACTCATTACTATGAACAACGTTTACTATGGGGCCAAACCTGAAATAGCAAAAAAAAAAACCAGCTGGTACCATACATTTTGTCGAGTGGCAATGACCGTTATCAATCGACAAGCTGATATTTTTTTCGAGATTTCATGGTTTGTCCCATAGTAAAAGTTGTTCATAAAGTGTATGGTTTCTAAGATAATGTCCACGAAAGTAAAATTGGGGCGTAATCACGAAATCTCGAAAACTTATCCTGACTATGACATATGATGCTAAAATATGGTAGGTAGATTCCATATGGGTGTAGTGAAGACTCGAAAACTAAACCTGTACGCTTAGTCCCAGATTTGATAGTTTACGAAAACTTTTATCGTTTACGTATTGTTCCATACATTTTAGTAAAGCGCCTCTATCGGAAACGTGTAGGAACAAAATTTGGCAGTTATCGGCGGTATAGATTACATACATACATACATTATCAGCCATTAAATGTCCACTGCTGAACAAGGCCTCCCTCTTAGAGAGGGGTGTTGCCATAATCCCCACGCTTGGCAGGCGGCTTGGAGATCGCAGTACGTTCACCGTGTACTAACAGGACGCTGCTGCCCATCCTCCGGTGGTTCTGGTCGCAGTTTTAGGACATACCCGGGTCGGTATAGATTACTTCACTCTAATACGAAAAAAGTTTTCGTATTAGCCCAGCAATGTATGGAACAAGACGAAAACGAAAAAAGTTTTCGTAAACTATCAAATCTGGGACTAAGGGCACTGACCTTGACCTATGATGCTAAAATATGGTAGGTAGATTCCATATGGGTGTAGTGAAGACATTGGCTAAGAAAATATTTTACGACAGGGACGAATTAAAGAGCTCAAAAGGGGGTTCAAAGTTTATATGAAAGTTAGCGCATGCAATGTCAACAGCTAGTGTATTAGTAATTTTTAAACTTTCGCGATTTGACAAAAGTTATATGATTATTTACGGGATATTTATTTATTTTTTTCATTCCACAACCTTACCACGGTAAATATCCCGTAAATAATCATATAACTTTAGTGAACAACCGTGATAGTTTAAAACAGTGTTTTCGCGATTTGAACGCTTGTTTTAAATGTTTATCGGGACTTATCACGTATTATTTAATATAGGTAAAAATATGTACCTTTCGCTCGACGTTTCGACCATCTTACAATGGCCGTGGTCACGAGCTGACTCAGCTTGTAACATGGTCGAAACGTCGAGCGAAAGGTACATATTTTTACCTATATTAAATAATACGTGATAAGTCCCGATAAACATTTAAAACAAGCTAGTGTATTGTATAAAATATAAAAATTTCCTTTGATTTCAGGATATGAGTTTGATGCGTGACTACATCGTGTTTGCTAAAGAACATGTCCAACCTACGCTGAGCGAAGCGGCGCAGCAGCGACTTATTGATTCATACGTTGATATGAGGTGGGTGATACTACTATATGTTTCATCATCATCATCATCAGCCAGAAGACGTCCACTGCTGAACATAGGCCTCCCCCTTTAACCTCCACACTGAACGACAGCCTGCCTTTTGCATCCACTGGATGCCAGCGACTCTCACTATGTCGTCGGTCCATCTAGCGGGAGGCCTACCTACGCTGCGTCTTCCGGGTCGTGGTCTCCACTCAAGAACCTTTCTTCCCCATCGGTTATCGGTTCTTCGAGCGTTATACAATATGTTTAGCTCACCTAAATTTTTTTAGGGTTCCGTACCCACAAAGGATGTAAATGGGACCTTATTACTAAGTCTATGGTGTCTGTATGTTTGTATAGTGGAACTCTTCAATGGTGTGAATCACACTGACAGAGCCATCTAGCGGGAAAGACGGGAACTATCATGGCGCATGCGTGCGACGCGGTGTCGACCTCATCATGCTCTTTAGAGCGACCATATACGCATTTTTTGTCATTTAAAAACTGTGAGAACGAATTGCAGGAGATAAGTTCAGTTACACAGAAGGCAAAACTGTTTCTTTGGCGAATGTCTAGTGTATCTCCGCTTTAACTTTGCATTGAGTACAATAAGGAAATTGGGATCAATAATTTTTGTTTTACTCCACAGAAATTTGTCAATGATGCGAATTTAACCCAATCTGAAGCAAAAATTTATAATATCTAAAAATATTAAATACACTAGAGATTTGTCAAAGAAACAGTTTTGAAGATGACTCATGCTAGACAGACAGCGCACTATAGCACGTGATGACGTCACGCGCCATATAAATGTTATACTAACACACGCGAGAAAGGGACAGAGTATCCCCTCTCTATCCCCACTTAAATCTTTAAACGCTCATATCTCAGGGATTTATTAGCCAATTTTATAAAAAAAAAACAATATGTGTAATGTATTTAGTTATATAAAACGCTAAGCCTGTTATTTGTAATAAATTAAACATTAGGACACATGCCTATGACATAGACGTGTTAGTACGAAATTTTTATCGTGACCCCCCGACACGAATATTTGCACTATAATATGCACCAGGGTATGTCCTAAAACTGCGACCAGAACCACCGGAGGATGGGCAGCAGCGTCCTGTTAGTATACGGTGAATGTACTGCGATCCCAAGCCGCCTGCCAAGCGTGGGGATTATGGCAACACCAAGGGGGAGGCCTTTGTTCAGCAGTGGACGTTAACTGGCCGATGATGTGATGGCTCCATCATTACAGAAATAATAGGCATGATGCCCAATGTTTAATTTATTACCAATAACCGGCTTAGCGATGAATATAACTAAATACATTACACATACTGAAAAAATAATTTAAATTGGCTGATAAATCTCTGAGATATGAGTCTTCAAAGTTTTAGATGGGGATAGATAGGGGATGCTCTATCCCTTTCTCGCAAAGCGTGTGTTAGTATAGCATTTGTATGGCGCACCTGAGGCGTGACGTCACGGCTCAGTAAAGTGCGCTCTCAGTCTAGCATTAAATTAAAATGCTTATATCTTATTTATTTTTGAACTAATTTTAATTTTGTTTTCGTTGATGTGCTCTATTCATGATCAGCTTTATGCGGTAATAAAAAATATTAGTCATCATGCCTATTGTACGAAATGTGTTACAGACGAGTAGGCAGCGGGCGAGGTCAGATATCCGCGTACCCGCGTCAGTTGGAGTCGCTGATCCGACTGGCGGAGGCGCATTCACGGCTTCGACTCTCCTCAGTCGTCGAGATCGCTGACGTTGACGAAGCTTCCAGGTAACTTTCGTCAATCTTTCATCTGTTCTTCGCGGCAATACAGTTTATGATGACAAACACAGGAAAGAGAAGTAAATAGAACGGAAATGAGCAGGAAAATCTGTCGCCAGGCATTACGAAAGAACCTTGATTGAACATTCTTATTTAAATCAACGCGTCGAACTCCGCATCCAAAGAACTTGGACCTTACCTTTTTGGATTAGGTCTCAAGAATGAAAATCTGTTGCCAGGCATTACGACAGAACCTTGATTGAACGTTCTTATTTAAATCAACGCGTTGAACTCCGCGTCCAAAGAACTTGGACCTTACCTTTTTGGATTAGGTCTCAAGAATGAAAATCTGTTGCCAGGCATTACGACAGAACCTTGATTGAACGTTCTTATTTAAATCAACGCGTTGAACTCCGCGTCCAAAGAACTTGGACCTTACCTTTTTGGATTAGGTCTCAAGAATGAAAATCTGTTGCCAGGCATTACGACAGAACCTTGATTGAACGTTCTTATTTAAATCAACGCGTTGAACTCCGCGTCCAAAGAACTTGGACCTTACCTTTTTGGATTAGGTCTCAAGAATGAAAATCTGTTGCCAGGCATTACGACAGAACCTTGATTGAACGTTCTTATTTAAATCAACGCGTTGAACTCCGCATCCAAAGAACTTGGACCTTACCTTTTTGGATTAGGTCTCAAGAATGAAAATCTGTTGCCAGGCATTACGACAGAACCTTGATTGAACGTTCTTATTTAAATCAACGCGTTGAACTCCGCATCCAAAGAACTTGGACCTTACCTTTTTGGATTAGGTCTCAAGAATGAAAATCTGTTGCCAAGCATTACGACAGAACCTTGATTGAACATTCTTATTTAAATCAACGCGTCGAACTCCGCGTCCAAAGAAATTGGACCTTACCTTTTTGGATTAGGTCTCAAGAATGAAAATCTGTTGCCAGGCATTACTAAAGAACCTTGATTGAACGTTCTTATTTAAATCAACGCGTCGAACTCCGCGTCCAAAGAACTTGGACCTTACCTTTTTGGATTAGGTCTCAAGAATGAAAATCTGTCGCCAGGCATTACGACAGAACCTTGATTGAACGTTCTTATTTAAATCAACGCGTTGAACTCCGCGTCCAAAGATCTTGGACCTTACCTTTTTGGGTTAGGTCTCAAAGTTCTTTGTCCGCATCACAGTTCAAATGACTGACGTTTCGTTTATATGGGTGCAACTGGCTACAACGAATATCTTACAAAAATGCCTTTCTAATATAAACAAAAAAAACTGTAGAGGTCCGATGCACACTCTCCCAAATGTATCCAATAAAAACCCGATAAACTAGCAACTTTGCGCCGATCCTCAAAACTTAAGCTTAATCTTAACTAGGGATTCATTGCTGATGAGCACCTTCGACTCCAATGTCCCAAGCTGGTACTCGGCAGAATATACTAGCTCTGCCAAAAAAATCCTTATAGCGATATAAATATTTCTTATAATACTGTTTTAACAATGTTCATCATCATCATTTCAGCCATAGGCCTCCCCCATCGATCTCCAAAAGGGCCGGTGGGAAGCGGCCTGCATCCAGCGTTTCCCTGCAGTCTCTTTTAGGTCGTCTGTCCATCTAGTGGGTGAACGTCTTACGCTGCGCTTACCGGTCCGTGGTCTCCATTCCAGAACCTTTCGGCCCCATCGGCCATCTGTTTTTCGTTAATAATGTTATCTTCATTAATCGTCAGGCTCCACCGCGAAGCTCTAAAGCAGTCGGCCACGGACCCAGCGTCAGGTCGCATCGACGTGGGCATCTTAACAACGGGTCTCGGCGCCGCGGCCCGCCGCCGGCGCGCCGACCTCGTGGCTGCCTTGAAAGAGCTGATCCAGCCTTACAACAAGCCTCACACCATTACACATTCCAAGCTACTGCAGGATGTCAATACAAACTCTCAGATTGTAAGTACTAAACAGGGCTACGCATATAGACTACTAAGCTGAAAGGAGGTCATTTTATTCATTATGAACCAACATTTACTATGGGACCAAATCTAAAATAGCGAAAAAAAACAGCCGTTCCATACATTTTGTCGAGTGTCAGTGACCGTTTTCTATTTCTATTGAACAGCTGTTTTTTCCTCTCGCGATTTCAGGTTTGGTCGCATAGTAAAAGTTTTTATAGTAATGTACAATAACCTCCTTTCGAATTAGTACAATCCATTTGCGTAGACCCTGTATACTTAGAATGTAAAATACCACCGACGCCTCGTAGTTTCACTTGATCCATGATTTTTTGTCCACGACGGAACGTAGAAGGTGTATGCGCTGCTACAATGAAAAAAAACATTGCCATTCAGCGTGGTAATGCCGCTAACATGCTGGGTACGCTGCCAACTGGTAGTGTGCTTGAGCATTTGGATTGTCTTTAGACCTTCAACGGTCTGTTTTTTTAGTGTTAGCTTGTGATGTGTTTAGTGAATAAGGCACTTGCCCTATTAAAAAACTAATTATTACAAGTAATATTTTTTTAATGAAAGCAAATACTCTTACAATAGCAAGACTTTCAGATAGACCTAATAGGTCCAAAACTCCATAGGAGCCTCTATCTCCACCACTTTACAGGGGCATGAGTTTGACTTGACTGTGACTTACTTTGCTTGACTCTGACTGTGACTATGACTTGTTTGACGCTTTTAATACTATGTAAACATGTTTAATATTAGGACTAAAAGACTTTGAATCCACGGTCATAAAAATTTTAACAAAAAAAAAAACTTCCTAATTGGTCTATCCTAGGTAGATGTTTTTTTCTTTCTATTTTTAGAACTATTGTATTAATTGTTTTTACTCACTGTTTAACTTTTTTCAGACTGTAACTCGGGATCAGCTGGACGAGGCATTAAGAGACCTCCAGGATGAAGGGAAAGTGGTCATCGTCAGCCACACTCACCTTAGATTGTGTTAATCTTTTTCATCTAAGAGTAATTCCTTAACCAGTGACCTGTTTAGATTATAAGTATAAGCTGTCGTGTTAAAATAAAATTACATTTGGATTATATCTGGTTGTTTCTTTGCTAGTATTTCTTTACCGAGAATTAGGCGGTCTGATGCTCTAGAAACCAATAGAAACTAGAGTATTTTATTTTGACAGGCTATGTAGGAACTATCAAATATTTTTTAATTATAAAAAAATCTTAAATGCTAGGGCCTTAGATTATATTAGTGTAACCTCCTATAGCTGGTTTGTCTGACAGCTGCTCTTGACAATAACTATGGGTAGCTCATAGATATTTGAGGGTAGACAAATATATGTTGGATTTGTATTTACCCAGTGACAAGTAATATATTAGTATATTCTAAAAACAAGTCAAGGTTACGCCGGGTCTCTTGCGCCCAAAATCTAACTAAACTTGTTTAGCTAACATCAGACTTATTATGGATGGCCGTTCCCTGATCGGATTATGATCGCGAACGCGTGTTATCTCGCTCACGCGCGTGGTGCGGGTGCGAGTATGTAGATGGAAAGGGATTGCACGCGCTCCGCGCTCGTGATCACAATTCGAATCACGAAGAGACTTACGCAGTATTTATATTCTCTTTGGAAGAGACTAGTAATTCGATATTAGCTAAACATGTTTTGTTATAGTACTGACAGACGTATGGATTTGGTTGACGGACCGCCTTCCAACCAATTGGAGAGAAAGAGAAAATTTTCTCTTTCTCTGCCGTTTGTGCAAACACAACAGAAAGAAATGATTTACAGAAATACAAATTACATTTTATACTATAAATTATAATAAACTATCTATTTTCAATATGTACTTTTATACAATATACATATTTAAATAATAGGCGTTCGATTTCCAGTGGCCATATAAAAACGTAATATAATAAAATTGTTCGTAGGAATCGGTATAATCGAGTTTCTGAATCTTAAAAAACTCATCTCTAATCAAGCTTTTACTGTCAATGCCAATGTCCAATGGAACGTCAAGTTTTTATGGCAATTTGTCACTTTTGTTTTTTACGCATTGGAAAAAACACTGGGAAACAAAAACTAATAAAAAAGATAAAAAATTATATATGTCTGTCGTGCGCGTGATATGTGTATAAATTGTAGTCAGTGGCCAAATGGGTAGTGAAATAAACTTAGCGACAACAGAATCCAGGTAGCACTTTGTCTAATTTGGTAATTAATCACGCACCAAATTTCATCCGCATTATTGCGCAATTGCTTTATTTATTAAGCTATGTTGCGGCATTTTACTTGTTTAACAGTTGTTTAATATCATAGTATAATAGATATTTAAATTTTATAGGTGCGAATCATTCAAGTTCATCATTAAATGACTTGTGTTATTTTTGTTATGCCAAGGTTTCAAATACCATCTCACATTTGGACTCGGTATCTTATGCAGTTCATTTATCACGTCATTATTTCCTGCTTGAGGTAATACTTTATTGTCATTGTTTAGAATATGTTTCATTTGCATTTCGTGTGGTAATATGAAGGGGTTTAGAGCTGCTTTTATACTTGCTTGCTGTTACTGACAAAATTTAAGGAAACTAACCAATATATCATATGTATGCTTAGTGCCTGAGAAACATGTATTATATAAAATATATGTCTGCTGAAAGGGCTGGTTATAATCCACACTTCTCGACAATTACCATAGTAGTCAAGAGGTCTATCTACCAATAGGTTTATAAAACATAGATAACACTATCCACACATTTAAATACCATACCTATAGTTATACATAATACTATTCACTACCTGATGATTCGAGCTGCATTAAATTATAAAAAGCTGAATTAAAACATCAGATTTTAATTTTTATATGTAAGTAAATGCAACTGATAACAAAAACTAACAAGGCAAATGAAAACAAGATTTTCTTTCAATGTTGGATACTAACTGCATCTGTCATTGATCATCAGATAGTGAACACACTATACATTGTTAGTCTTCAAGCACCATCATAAACTAGGTTAGTTGTACTCAAACGCCTAGCATGTCTTCTTATCAGTACTAAAATCTAACTCACATAGAAAAGAGCAATTAATACTGTCCACCATTTGAGTACTTCCTTTATCAATTGTGCTCCCTCTTCAAAGCAAAACATTTAAATTCTTTCAGATAAATTACCTAGCGTGAACGCCAATGTTGTTTAACAAGCAAGTGACACTATAAATTATTATATGTTTTACACTAGACAAGACAAGTGTGATTGTGTGTGTTTATCACAGATTTAGAGGAAATTCCTTCTTATAGTAATACATTTTTCATTATACGGCATGACATGGCACTAAGCCAAAAGAAGATATTGTACCTATTACTATAAACAGCTTTAACTATGGGATGTAAAATAGAGAAGCATTGCAAAATCAGTGATCACCGCCGAGATGACCGACGACGTTGAAGACCCACAGTCTTACCAACCACGACCACTCTACCAAGAGTGTCGGACTAAGAAGAAGAAGACTATGGGATTATCACTGAAATTCTGGAAAAAAATAAGTGATCCATGAAAAAAATAAACATTCACACTCAACAAAGTGCCCGTAAATTTTAAACAGCATTATTTTTTTTCATGGTTTCAGGTTTGTTCCCATAGTAAAAGATTTTTGTAATGATGAGTACAATGACCTTTCAGCTAAGGGCTTGGCCACATCACTATGGTACACCTGCATAAAACAGTGCGATGCGTACTGTCATGTCAATTTATGTTGTGCTGACCTTTTATGTGGCAGACAAGGCAAGCGTGCTCCATCGTGGGCCGCATCATCGCTTAACATCAGGCGAGTTGGCGGCCAAGCGCAAGCCTATTCATAATTTAAAAAAAAATAAAAAAATAGGCAAATTAGGCACCACACCCACACACAGCATCACACCCTTTTAAGACACCATGCTTTTACTACGGCTGTGACGACCGACATGCCTCATTTTAACTTAAATTTTTCTCTGTACCATTTCACAGTTCCATGGTGACGTGGCCAAGCCTTAAGTACCACCATTCCGTGTAAACCTGTATATTTCATTTACCTGCTAGATAATTCTTGTGAATTTAAATTAGATATGAATTTCATAAAAATATTTCTTCTAAATCTGTGGTAGTCTTAGTATTGAGTTTAGTTTTGAGTTGAATTTGTGTGTTTGATCTGTGGTTTACTATAATTTATTTTCTTTTTATATTTTATTCATGTTTGGAATCATCAGTGCACTTTTTCATGGCCTTTTGTCCCACTTTTCTAAATACACAACTCCAAAAATAAAAATAAATTGAAAATTTGCAAAATGATTGTAATTATTTATATTGTTATAGTTTCTACTAAAATCAGTGGTATTTTTTCTTTAAATTGCAGCATTATAAGCAGGACAAGGCTCAAGAATGCATTGTCATTCATATGGAAGTAAGATTCCTTTCTTATTTCTACACCACAGCTTTCTAAATAATTTAGCTTTATAGTATTATTTTATTTATAATATTTTATTTAGCTCTAGCTGCATCTCGCGGTTTCACCCGCGGGGATTACTCCTCATAATATCAGCTATCTGCCAGTGAAAGTCCCGTCAAAATCGGTCCAGCCGTTTCGGAGTCCATAGGGTACATAGATACACACATCGCCTTTTATAATTATATACAGGGCTACTGGTAATCAGTTAGCATCCTTTTAAGGGTTGTCTCAGTACATAAAAACAAACAAATTTTGTTAACCGACTTTTTGTAATTCGCAGATAAACATCAGATGTATGAAACAGCAGTTTTAGTTTTTTCGCGAATTTTGATAAGTCGTACAAAAGTTGTTTGTTTTGATGTATTGAAGCCGCCCTTAAAAGGATGCTAGCTGATTTCCAGTAACCCTGTATAGATTGTACCTTTTGTTGGTACAAAATGAATCATAAACTATCTACCAAAGTAAAAAACTACTTATGTAGTCATTAAATGTCTTGTTTATATGGCATATTATGCCTATAAAGTTATTGTAAATGTGGAAGCAGTAAAAATGATGAAATTTTCAGATAATGTTTTTCTTTGTCATTTGAATTGCCATATCAAAGGTCAGTTGCACAGGATGACTCATATAAATGTAATGGATATGTAAAGTTAATATTATTAATATAAAAAGTTTTGTGTGTTTCTGAAGTAAATCTAATATAATAAAAAACAATCTTTAGGCTAGTTAATATAACTTTAAACAAGCAATTCTTGTACTTATAAAAAACGCGTATCTCAGAAATGGCTCTTTAACGATTTGGATGAAATTTTGTATTTAGATAAGGTTTTAGGTTTACCTATACAGTTAGTCATTATCGCTTAAAAACATCCATTCAAGGATTCAATTCAACTCCAATGATTTTTTTGTGTCAGTAATGTGTATTATATACTCAATACTTATAATAATAAATAATAAAGTAATATAATTGTATGGTTATGTATATTTTTTAATACATTAAAGGCAATAATGATAGTCATTTACTAACTCATTATATTTATGGCTGTGCTAACAATTTGGGAACCTCAACGTGTCCTTGAATAGTTGCCTTTTGTATGTTTTTATAAAACACTAGTGGTCCGCCCTGGCTCCGCACGGGTATAGTTATATGGCCTATTAAAATAGCCTATATTAATCAGTCGTAATGTAGCATTCAAATGGTGAAAGAATTTTTAAATCGGTCCACTACTTTTTGAGCCAATTAGTTACAAACATACTTACATACAAATCTTTCCTCTTTATAATATTGTGTAGATGTAGCTATTAGACAAAAACATCAACAAAAAATCTGTAAAAACTAAAACCAGTTTAATTTTATTCCAACAGAGTTGTTTATCAGTTAATTTCAAGATTATCTACTTTTATGTTCAGTTATGTAAACTCGGTCCAAACATTTGTTTGATCTGACATCTGCAATAACATTGTAAAATAGCTGAATAAAAACATTTTCTCTTAATATTTCACTGAAGTATATCGGGTACCTGCTACAGTCAGTAAAAACCTAGCGAATGTGATCAGGAATTTGTGGTTTTCATTCAGCTTTTTACATTGTTATTGCAGCTGTCAGAGCAAATAAATGCTTGGTCCCAGTTTAGTAAGAAAGTAATGGATACTTACGCAGCATAAAATTACCTAATAAAGTCTTAGTAAATATTCATGTACTTACTAAAAAACTATTCTAAATCCAAAGCATAGTTAGAACCTTTCCATCTCTTCTACCTTAAATATCTGGAATCAAATTTAATGATAGGTAGTGAGTCCCCCAACTCAGGGGTCCCATTAAATAGTCGAGAACAGTTACCAATTTATGTGGACCCCCTCAGTTTTATGCTGTTATTATAGACTTCCTATTTAAGCATTTAGTTGGCCTTCCACTGAGCTCTACTTTGCCTGGGTATTGGCTTTTATGATGGATGTACTTTGGTGTTTGTGTGCTAAATATGCTTAGCTTAGCATTGATCGTGTTTGCCCCAAGTCAAGCATGTTCTTTGTTTTTGTACTTTTAGTTTTTGACCTGCCCCTTGAAATATATCAGAGAAACAAAAAAATAAATAAAAACAAATTGAATTCTAGTATTTCTAGAGTGTTTTAAAAATATTATGGAAACAGTAGTGTTTTAAAAGTAACTCCAAAATCACCACACCAAAATTAAAAAACGGAAGGTACAAAAACCGACTAATATGGTGGATACCTTATGTCGCAAGTTTGTTTAGATTAATTTTGCCGTGTTTGATGCTTTCTGTGAGATGTGATGCAAACGGTTTATTGAGCTATGGATCGATTTTGTACTCACGTTCTTTATTACTTCGGGGTGTTTTACAATTCCGTCGAAATTTTTTATGGGGAATGTATGGATCAATTAAGAATACTCACCCTAAATATCTAAAACTCAGAAATGCTGATGTACCACATTAGCTTATCTTCTTATTTTAATCTGAATTAAACTTTTGAGTTTCAATAGCAGAAATGAGACAATGAGGCCTATTCTGTCATACCACTCACTAAACTAAACCAATCTGACAGGACTAAAATTGTCATCCTCTCTTTTCATTTTAATACGTGAGAGAAGTATGGCAACAATTTTAGAGCTGTCAAATTTAGTTTAGTTTAGTTTAGAGTGCCAATGGCATCGATTCTAATGCACTCTAAACTAAACTAAATTTGACAGCTCTAAACTTATTGCCATCCTTCTCTCACATATTAAAATGAAAAAAAAAAAACAATAATAAAAAATAATAAAGAATAAAATAATTAAAAATAAATATGAATTTATTATTATTAAAATAATTAAAAATAAATATTAATTTATTATTTTTTTATTATTAATTTTATAATATAGATAATTTTAGTCCTGTCAGATTGGTTTAGTTTTATGAGTGGTATGACAGAATAGGCCTCATTGAATAATTGAAATAAGAATGCTATATAAGATATTGTGGCCACTAATGTCACTGTCTTCTTATTTAGTTTCGCAACTTACAATAATATTTTTTTGGAAAAAAACAAAAATCTACTTCTAGACTGTACTACATAGACAAAACAGAGACATAGTTAAAACAGAGATTGAAAGTACACAAAACTTTTGCTGAAGAGCACTACAAACCAAAACGTCATCTATGAAAATATTTTTGATATATTTTGATTTAAAAAAGTGCTTAATCAATTTTGATAAAATTTATATGGCCTCTGAGGTATGACCTAACAAACAAAAAAAGAATCGTCAAAATTTATTCATAATTAGCGGAGTAATCGCGTAGCAAACATACAAATTAAACATACATGAATTACGAAATAAATTAATTGAATTGAATACAGAATACATAAATATTATTTTTGTGGAAACTTAAATTTCTATTGGCTCAATAAACAGTAATAACTTTTTTTGTTGCTGAATTAACTTATTCACAATTTTCCTTGCAGTTGGGCTGGTGGTTGGTTCAGCTGGACTCGTCAGTCTGATGAAATGCTACGCAATGTGGAAAAAAGGATTCTCTCATGTAAGCACTTCATGTCTCTGAAACAGCCATCAACTTTACTGGGGTCCTAAACAACTAGAAACAAGTGACATGCATTCTTAAACCTGGTGAAGATCATTTCTTTATGCTGCTAGCGGTCACCCATCAAGTTGATACAGGGGCGGATCCAGGATTTCATTTGGGGGGGGGGCATTCTCACAAGGTCCGAAGGAATCAAATCAAAAAAGGAGTCGAATGTATGGAATTGCTAGGTGTTTGGGGGGGGGGGGTTGGGGGCATGGCCCCCATGGCTGGACGCCCCCCCCCCCCTGGATCCGCCAATGAGTTGATACCACAATAAACATACATGTAATAATTATACCCTAGTGCCTTCTTAAGAGGCTCTTCCTGTGCACAGTTTAGTAAGTGTCACTCGCACATTCTCTCATTATTTAATAACTAGCGGTCCGCCCCTGCTTCGCACGGGTATAGATTATAGCCTATGTCACCCGGGGATAGTGTAGATTCCCAACAGTGAAAGAATTTTTCAAATCGGTTCAGTAGTTTCGAAGCCTATTCAATGCAAACAAACAAACAATCAAATCTTTCCTCTTTATAATATTAGTATAGATAATAAAAAAAAAATATATTTTGAGATGAGACAGGATAAGGCAGGTGCCGTTTCTCATCATATACATAGATCTGTTATTCCATCCATAAGTTGTTCACCTCAATCTTCAATCAAAAAAACTTCAATAGCTTAGTTTATTTATAGCTTTATAGCATAGTCCATTTACCAACATCATTCCAATCCACATAGTTTAATTTATTTTTGACACAAAAAGGCCTCTCAGTATCTTTGAGTCATCTTTGGCGCCCGTTGATGCTGTAAAAAGGACCTCGTTTGTCCCGTGAATTTATTCTACAATGAAAAAGTTTGTTACTAAATACAAACACCGAGCTAACGAAATATGAAGAAGTTACCAAAAAGAAAACTAAACGATTAATGTTCCGTCGGCGTGCACTGAACCCTACACCATGGTGACCTGTGGGAATTTAATTTCCACAAAGTACAAAAACCGGCCAAGTGCGAGTCGGGCTCGCGCACTGAGGGTTCCGTACCACCACTAAATTCAATAACGAAATTACCAGTTATAACTTGGTTTGACGCTTGTAGGTTTTACCGTTTTTACATAAGAGCTAATAAAAAACTGTTTGTTGTATGTTATTTGTATTGTTTTGTTGCCTTTCGCTTTTACTTTTTGATTTTTTTATTATTTGTTTATTAATCTGCCGTAACATTACATTACGCCGTAACGTAACATTAAATTTTATATTATTATTGCATTTTTAACTATGATCTATTTCTAATTTTTTTTTGTAACTGTAACAAATGTGTAACAATATGGGTTCCATGCCTGAAATAAATACATTTTATTTTTATTTATTTATTTTTATTACATATTCTGTGAACATTTCAACTGGCTATCTATCACGCTTCGAAAGATACAGTCGTTAATAGACAGGACAGACGAACAGATAGACATACAGACACACATCGTAGGCTTAGTATTAGGGTCCCCTTTTTACTCTTTGGGTACGGAACCCTAAAAACGGCGGAGAGGAATCAAAGATCATAAAAATCTGTCCATCCCTTCTTAAGTTATAAATGTTTGGTGTAACATGCACGACTTTGTTTTATATATATTTGTAATGATTTTATTTAAATATATACCGTTGTAACAATGTCTAATTTAACTTGCAACAAATGTAGACTGAAAAGTAACTGAAAAGATTACAGATTGTTCTACTTTTGATTCGGACATTTATATCGCTGATCCGATGTCCATAGTTTTAAATACCTTTGGTTGTATGCGTTAGATAATGTGAACAATAGAGAGCATCTATCTATACTCCACTTTACCACAGTTCAATGGCCTCTTCAAGTTACAAATACAATAGAATAGATAACTTTGGTATTTACTCTAGTTTAAATCGACGCGTTCTTAAGTACTGGCATAGAGCCACCAACCCAGATATGAATCTCGTTATTCTTTACTTTTCCCCCTTGTATTACAAACATCGGCGTTTACCGCCGTTAAAAGTATGAAACTATGTAAGTACAGCAGTTTTTTTTGCACACACGGTCATCTGACCTCAAACTAAGCAAAGCTTGTACTATGGCTGCCAGAAACTGATATCATCATCATCATTTCAGCCGTAGGACGTCCACTGCTGGACATAGGCCTCCCCCATCGATCTCCAAAAGGGCCGGTTGAAAGCGGCTTGCGTTCCAGCGTTTCCCTGCGGTCTCTTTTAGGTCGTCTGTCCATCTTGTGGGTGGACGCCCTACGCTGCGCTTACCGGTCCGTACCTCCATTCGAGAACCTTTCGGCCTCATCGGCCATCTGTTCTGCGTGCTATGTGCCCTGCCCACTGCCACTTCAACTTGCTAATCCATACCATACTGATACACAGAGACTTATATACATACATATATATTTTTAAATACATACTCAAATAGATATTAACATCCAGATATAGAACAAACACAAATGTTCATCACATTAATGTTTGTCCTAGGTGGGTATCGACCCCACGACCCCAAGCGTAAAAGGCAGGTACACTACTAACTGGGCTACCGGGATAGTCAAATTTGGTGCTGTTAGGGGCAGTCGGAGTACGCTGTTAAAAATACTTGTAATACGATTCAGATAACCCTGTGATTGATTACAACAATACAATTGCTACCGAAAATCGACATCAATACTACCAGTGCGCGGTGAGTTACCTTGAATGCGATATAAATGAGCTATTATAATCAGATTTGGCAAATGTTTCGATGAGAACATTGATTGAATTCAAAACAAAGCGAAATACGTCAGCCGCATTATCGCAATGTTCTTCCGGGTCGTTTTACTACATGTAGGACTGTAGGTACTTATCTGATAACGACCACAGTCAAATGCTTGAATTCGAAATTTTAATTCTAATTCTTCGTAAAAACACATTATAAATAATAGTACTTTGTAATTAATTCACGGACGCTCAATAGAGCGGACAAAGTTACATAATCCAGGATCTCCTTGCGACACGGCGGCCATGTTTCCCATCCCTTTAATAGAGAATCCATGGTAAAAGTCAAAAGTAAATGTACTTACTTGTCGCGTCTGTATTATGTGTGTTTATATATGTATTATAATATTATTGTATCATTTAGTAGTATTTATTTAATGGTATAATTAAAAGTGTTTTAGCATCCCCCGTCGATTCTGTTACGTAAATTCTTTCCATCCAATGGTTGCCTGTAAGAGGACGCTTTTAGCGATAAGGCCGCCAGTTGTGGCACTAGCTCGTAAGTGTTTTCTATCGTGTTGTAATTTTTATTTCTGGTGTACACAATAAAGAGTTTTTATCTATCTATCTAAAAGTCAAATCAAACCATATCTATAAGGTCTGGAGCACTTAAAATGTGACATAATTATATCGTAATGACTATAGTTGTTAACAAGCCGTTTATAACGTATCGGACCATATCCGTAACGGACCACCCAAACCATCCACCTGGGTGGTCGGTTAGGAAAACTTGTTCTTAACAGACCACTAGCTTTCCACCTAGGTGGTCGGTTAGGAAAACTTGTGCAGGTCAGTGCACGTTAGTTGTCACTGTCACCTCGGGGGGTTTGATTCATTGCACCGTGTAAGTATTATACTAGTCGCGACTGTGCAGCTATAGAATAATCACTAGCTCGCTGATGGAGCGTCGTTTTGAGAGGCAGGAATACAGTGGAAGAGGCTGCTTTATAAGACACTAGCGGTCCGCCCCAGCTTTGCACGTGTATAGATTATAGCCTATGTCACCCGGGGATAGTGTAGCTTCCCGTCAGTGAAAGAATTTTTCAAATCGGTTCAGTAGTTTCGGAGGCTATTTAATGCAAACAAACAAACAATCAAATCTTTCCTCTTTATAATATTAGTATAGATGACGCGGGGAATAGAACACCGTACCAAGCAGTGGGTAGATAATGGTCGATGATGATAGAGCATTGAAAACCAAAGTTTTTCTTTCTGGTGTACCAGACCAGCCAGCGATCGCTGGTCAACAGTGTTATGGTTGTCTAGAATATACAGATAACAAGGCACTATTATTACTAGGAAATGTATTATCAGGCCTTATCGATCCTTTAAGCTGTTTTATCATAAGTGCAGCTTTCAAGTGCAGGTGCTATAGGGACAATGACATGAGATACAAAATAGGGTTACGCAGAAAGGGTTTATTAAGCCGAAACGGGTCCATAGTACCCATAATTGGTGTATAACCGTGCTAAATGAATAAATAAATAAACAACTTTTACTATGGGACCAATCATGAAACCGCGAATAAAAAATTGAGCTGATTCATACATTTCGTCGAATGTGACTGACAATTTTCTATAAAAAGCTGTTTTTTGCGATTTCAGTGTTGTTCCCATAGTAAAAGTTGTTCATAATGATGGGTACTGTATGGACCCCTTTTGACTTAGTACGCCCTTTGCGCGTAACCCAACCCAGTATAGGGTAGAGATACCCAGTGTACCTAGTTCTTATTATTTATTTATATATATGTATATATATTATTAAGTTCTTATCTTATATATCTAGTTCTTATGGTACCTAATTCATACTCGATCCATGCTGTAGGGCCTGTAAGAAGTTAAAAAGTGCTTCCTTGTATCTAGGCACTTGTATGGGACTCTGACGGAACTAGATTGTGATGATACCAGCACGCGGCCAGTATCTAACTAATATAACAACGAGGATTATCTGCGAATATACCTAAATGTGACAGTTTTATCAATAGTTCATAACTACCAAACGACCTTCGACAATGCTATTTCAGATACGGAAGGACCTTGGACAATGATTTTGTAATAATACGCAATTGCATACCTACGTCTTTACGATGACGTAGGTAAACTTTTTTGGATGAATCCTTGTTATGTATTGGTTTCTTGCAGGTTTGAAAACGGCATACAAACGGTTCTACGTGGACATCGGCTCGGTGGTGGGGCAATCCGACAAGATCTGGACAATATCTCTAAATGAAGACTCTGAGAAGACGCCGCTGGTGCTCCTGCATGGCATGGGCGCGGGGCTCGCGCTGTGGTGCCCCAACCTGGACGCGCTGGCGGCCACGCGACCCGTGTACGCACTCGACCTACTTGGTGAGCTAGTGACGAGCTTAGTAGCGGGGTAGTATGACTGTGGGACGGAAGTGACGACGCGCAGAGTGGTAGGGTGGTGTCGGGGGTGAGGTGGGAATAGTAAGGGTCTGAGTAGCTAGTGCTGGGATAGAACGGGGATAGCAAGGTGTGAGCGTGCGTTCCGTGTGCAGGGTTCGGGCGCAGCTCGCGGCCGCGGTTCGCCGCAGACGCGCTAAAGGCGGAGGCGCAGTGGGTGGAGTCGGTGGAGTAGCAGGGTAGTGTTGAGAGCGGGTGGGGTATATAGTGAGCGTGCGTTCCGTGTGCAGGGTTCGGGCGCAGCTCGCGGCCGTGGTTCGCCGCAGACGCGCTAAAGGCGGAGGCGCAGTGGGTGGAGTCGGTGGAGTAGCAGGGTAGTGTTGAGAGCGGGTGGGGTATATAGTGAGCGTGCGTTCCGTGTGCAGGGTTCGGGCGCAGCTCGCGGCCGTGGTTCGCCGCAGACGCGCTAAAGGCGGAGGCGCAGTGGGTGGAGTCGGTGGAGTAGCAGGGTAGTGTTGAGAGCGGGTGGGGTATATAGTGAGCGTGCGTTCCGTGTGCAGGGTTCGGGCGCAGCTCGCGACCGCGGTTCGCCGCAGACGCGCTCAAGGCGGAGGCGCAATGGGTGGAGTCGGTGGAGGAGTGGCGACGCGAGCTCAACCTCGCGCAGTTCGTGCTGCTCGGGCACAGTCTCGGCGGGTACATCGCCACAGCGTACGCCATCAAGTACCCCGAGAGGTAAAAAAGCATTATACAACGCCGCACTCTTCCTGTATTCCTATCTTTCAATTTTCTCATCCATATTATTCTTTCAGAGTACGGCACTTAGTGCTGGCTGATCCATGGGGTTTCCCCGAGCGTCCGTCTAACGCTTATGAAAAATACCAGCTCCCGTTATGGGTTCGAGCGGTTGCTACCGCGGTGCAGCCTTTGAACCCTCTGTGGGCGGTGCGCGCGGCCGGGCCCGCGGGCCGCTGGCTGGTCTCCAAGACGCGGCCTGACATCAGCCGCAAGTACGTCAAGTATCTGGCGGACGCCGAGACAGTCATACCCGAGTACATCTACCAGTGCAACTCGCAGACACCCAGGTGAGTTCGTTAATCATGAACCTAAAAAGGTCTTCAGGTTTAAAATAATAATGCATTTGGACCGCTCTGTCAATTTGTTTGTGCTACAGCCTCCGCTCGATTTTGGACTCTGTAAACTGATTTGCTTGAAACTTGGTACAGATTAAAACTTCATTTTCTCTTTAGAAGAAAGGTCCGAGAATCATACTAATATTATAAATGCGAAATTGTGTTTGTTTGTTCCTCTTTCACGCAGCAACAGAGCAACGGATCGACCTGAATTTTTGCATGGATATAGTTCTAGGGTCGGATTTTCATCATCACCATCACCAGTTTTCATCACTACGCGGGTGAAACCGCGGGGCGCAGCTAGTACTGATTAATCGCAATTCAGATAACTTAATTTACTTATTTACCGTTCGGAAATGGGCTCATTAAACCTTCGAAAAATGAGAAAAAAGCTATGCATTATCCAGCACTTGATTTGGCGAGAAGAAAAAATTGCTGATTGTATTTTAAAAATCCTGTTTAATATTGAAATTGAACGATTAATGGATTTTATTGCGTGTATTTTAAATTTCTGACGTTTCGAACACTGCAGTGTCCATGGTCACTGGTACACTAGGTGAAGGATATCTATAGATATGATCAGCCATGGATAACGATGTTTCCGAGCAGGGGCAAAAACTTGACAATGGCGCCCCTGACTGATCGGGGGGGTTAGATAAAATAAAACATCAAAAATGTGCATGTAATGCGTCGTAGTCACGTTACACGTCCGACGCTGACGACGTGCCCTGAATTTGGCGCCCTCTTCTGCTGCCGCCCGGGGCACGTGCCCTTGTTTGCCCCCCCTAGATCCGGGGCTGGAAATGATGATGATGTAATGTGTCACCTATTTAATAATTACATAATATAGGAGGTTTTTAATGCTATATCAAAGTTTCTTCAACTTGCACTGAATACAATGAGTTATTTGCAGCGGAGAAAGCGCTTTCCACACACTCATGACTGGGTTCGGTTGGGCCAAGAACCCAATGGTGAAGCGGCTGGACCAGCTGCCGCAGTCGCTGCCCATCACTGTACTCTACGGCTCCAGGTCCTGGGTCGACAACTGCACAGGCCAGGTGCTCAGCGAACATAGGCCTTCCAACAAGACATTCGTACAGGTGGGAGACACTTTATGACTGTCATTTGTTTTATCGTCATCATTATCAGATTGCCGGGACACAGATCTTCCCTCAGAGAGAGAGAGAGAGAGAGGGTGGGCCTTAAATCCACCATGCTGGCCCATTGCATGTTGCTGAAAGTCATATCTTTGAACTTTTAAGGTTCTTGGACATACCGGTTTCCTTAAGATGTTTTCCTTCACCATTGTTAAGCGATGGCATCGAAACTGCACATATTTGATTTAAGTAAATAAGTCACTGGTGCAGGGCCGAGTATCGAACCGGGTGGCATCAGATTTTAAAGCGCACAATACATGCTACCGCTCGGCCACCGTCGCTTCCATCATTCATCATTTGTTTCGCATTTTTAGATAGTCCGTTGGTCCAGTTGGTATTGAATCTGCCTTCTGCGCTAAGGGGCGTGGGTTCGATTCCCACCTAGGACAAACATTCATGTGATGAACATTTGTGTTTGTTCTACATCTGGGTGTTAATATCTATTTAAAAATATATATATATATATATATATATACAGGGTGTAAGGGGAACACTCTTGACGCCAAAAGAAGGTAACCTTCTTTTGGCTTCGAGAGTGTTCCCCTTACACCCCGTATATATCAGTCTCTGGCAGCCATATTACAAGCTATGCTTAATTTGGGGTCAGTTGACCGTGTGTGCAAAATGTCCCGAATATTTATTTATTTTACGATTTATATAAGCGTGGTTTTTTGTTGTTTAAAACATAATTATTTAATTGTAATTATCAGGTCATCAACGGAGCCGGCCACCACGTGTATCTCGACAAACCGGATCTATTCAACAAGTTTGTGATAGAATCGTGCACAAAAGCAGACGAATACGACCCCCAACTCGAAATAGCCCAGCAAAATGCCAAAGAAGACAACACAAAAGAGAACCAATCACAGAACAACACCGGTATCACTGGCCAATCACCGCCCGTAGGTCTGACCAATCAACGCGAGGAGATTTCATAGCGATAGCGGTTTCTTAGTATTAATTGATGCGCGGTGGACGCACAAAAACACTGCCTTAGACTCTTTACCACTTCACTGTATCTGAAATGATGTAAACAATAAATAAGCTTGGTTAAGATACAGATCGATTATTAAAAGGGTGACGCCATCACTTGCGCGTACGTTGTGCAGTCCGTGAATACGCGGACTTTAGAATTTAGTGTTTCCTACATTGAATATTAAAAAGGCTTTGCTTTCTCGCACTTTGGCATCTTGATAATTAAAACAAAGAGGAGTAATATATTATAGAAACTGACGTGGTTTTCACACATTTTATTTATATTACACGGGAATTACTCACGTAAGATTAAGCCGGTCACTCCGACTATAGTTTCAACCGCATTAGGCAGTCTTTTTCAAGGTGAATGCACGCGCGCGGCTGCGTCACGCTTGGTTTTTGTCGCTTGGTTGGATAGTCGGAGTGACCGGCTTAATGTTACGTAATTCCCGTGTAATATAAATAAAAAGGAATAATATATGTTACCGGTTGGAAGCGGCCTGCGTCCAGCGTTTCCCAGCGGTCTCTTTTAGGTCGTCTGTCCATCTTGTGGGTGGACCTCTTACGCTGCGCTTACCAGTCCGTGGTCCGTGGTCCAACCGGCCCTTTTCGAGATCGATGGGGGAGGCCCATGTCCAGCAGTGGACGTCCTATGGCTGAAATGATGATGATGATGAATATATGTTACCACCTGTAGATATCGTATTACGTAATCTTTGTTTCGCCCGGAAGTCACTGATGAAAGCGTTCCCATTGGCTATCTCAAGGTTCCTGCTTGCCGCGCCTAGCAATGAGCCAATGACAGTGGGTTTTAATAGGTCTGTTTGCGCCAATGTGTGGTGAGCTGAGATTGTCTCGAGTGCGGAATCTATAGGAGGTCATCTGTGGTATGAAGTGACGATGCACATCTATTGTTAGATTTGTTAGACCTATAATTGTAGGTCACGGTGAATGGAAAGTGCATGGTTGTGATGATTTACGGATTTATATATTTATTTGAAGTTTGTATTTTTACTTACGTGCTAAGATATTTTTACCTGTAGATAGGTTGTGCCCGCCACAATTATTGACTAGACGAGTGCAAGGCTGGCTGCCCGACTTCGTTCAGCCGTCTCTGTCATGCACTCCGATTGTCCACAACAAATAGTTTTTTTTTCTCTTTCTAACAACAGATATAACGTAAAAAGTCTTTCATATACTTTCCCTTATTTAACAAAATGCACGTATACATGCGTGGTAAGTAGATATATGCTGCGTTTAGTCAGTTTTTAAAGCCGTGTTGTTCGCCTATAACGTCTATTATTACACCTCACTGCTTACGTGATTTTATTTCGTTAAATAACTTCAATTCAATTATGCAATTCGTCAAGAATTAATGTCTTGAAAATAAGAGTTCTAATGTACTATAACAATAATCATCATTTCAGCCGTAGGACGTCCACTGCTGGACATAGGCCTCCCCCATCATTCTCCAAAAGGGCCGGTTGGAAGCGGCCTGCATCCAGCGTTTCCCTGCGGTCTCTTTTAGGTCGTCTGTCCATCTTGTGGGTGGACATCCTACGCTGCGCTTACCGGTCCGCTGTCACTATGGGCCTCATAAGCAAGCTCTAACGTCGCACAACGAGCTATGGAGAGGGCTGTGTTCGGGGTTTCTTTACGAGATCGAATCAGAGATGAGGAGATCCGTAGACGAACGAAAGTCACCCACATAGCCCACCGAATTAGCAAGTTGAAGTGGCAGTGGGCAGGGCACATAATATCACGCAGAACAGATGGCCGATGGGGTCGAAAGGTTCTGGAATGGAGACTAACAAAAACGAAACAAAATTGAAAAGTGCAATATATTAATAGAATCGTGGAATTTTTGTACTACTTCAGTGCAGTGGCAGGCAGAGTATAGTGGTTGAACGAATGTGAAAAAACGCAGTCATAGCGAAGCTACACAATGATCGTTGATTATTTAGTTAGTAACATTTAATGGGAGAGGCCATTGGCTCCCGAAACACAGTAAATATTACTAGTTCGGAGTCAATGGGTTCATAATTATATTATTTTGTAAATTTTTATAATGCCCAATAAATAAATTCGTATCTGTATTTATTTATTTATTTATTTATTTTATTTCCAACTTAGAACTATCATTACAGGTTATAACCTAATGCGATAGTGTAGCAAATTTACATTTTAACATTTTTATTTGTCGCCATGGCTGTTAAAGATTTTTCCTAACTCGATAACATTCAAGGATATTTACAGAAATACAACCACAGTCCAAACGTATGTAAAATAATTTTCCCTTAGTGTCATACTGCGTGTGCCTTAATTTTTATAAGATTTTAATGTGTATAAAATATCTCTCATATTGGATACAGTGAAGTGAGTACGTAACCTACTTTAACTTTCTATCACTCATTCATTCATTCCGTTAACAGACAGACCAAAAAGACCACTAACTACTACTAATCTATCTATTTAAACTATTTATTAATAAACTCTTTGGAACTTTGAGTCCAAACTAAGATTCCCAGTACTACGGGTATTAGGATATTACTGGAATCTGTTTCGGAGCTAATATTAGCTGTGGACTGATTTTGTACGCTGTCAATTGCAATCATCATTGGACTACTGAACGTCAGACGAATATCCACCTTATTTTACGTGAAAATATGGTACATCCTTACGAGTTGTGTAAGGAGGCACGCTTTTGCTCCGTATATTGAAAACCACAGAAAAGAGAAGTAAATAGAACGGAAATGAGAAGGAAAATCTGTTACCAGGCATTATAAGTGAACCTTGATTGAACATTTATTTAGGTTAACGTGCCGAACTCCGCATCACAGTTGCTAACTGATTTCGAATGACGTGACGTTTCGTTTATATGGGTGCAACTGGTTACAACAAATTTCTTACAAAAATGCCTCGACAGCCGTTTGAACAAAAAAAATATTCTTTTTTGTGATTAATACCCATCTTAAAATTACCACGGACCAGACTTTTATCGATGGGCGTATGAAACTGCGAGAGTAAGGGATAGAAGAAAAATTTGAGTTAGTACGAATGCATAAAATTCGTCGTTTGTGGTGGTTATTATTCTCAGATTATAGATGTTAATTTTTTTATCAGTCCAATGGCGATTGAATCTGACAGCATATGGAATTAGGCTGCTGGTCTTAAATTTTGTATCTACTATTCCTATATTCGGACTTGTTACTTGTTTTAAAACTACTATTGACTTGTTACTATCAGATTTCGGGACCTTTTGCTACGAAGTAATAGACGGCGAGAGTTCTTACCAATTAAACGTAGCTTGATGTTATTCGTCTACTTTAAGACCATATTCTTAGGGTTGAAAGTTGATTGTCACCGACACTGGTAAAATTTTCTTTAAAATTTGCTTTTGTCCGTTTATTTTGTAGCTCGATAACGTAAATCCAGATCTTTCTTCATTTTGTATGTCCATAAAGATTTAAAAAAAAAAGTTATGTATTTTTTGTGTAAGTTATTTGGCTATATAGTACTGTGGACGACTGATCAAATTTACTTATTCCTAGAATACTGACTTCATGATATTGTTAGTTGACGATTTTAAAAGATGTTGCGCTCCTTTATAATTATTGACTCAAAACTAGCTTTACTTTTTTTCTGTCTTATAAAGGCCTCTCTATAAGCAATACAAGATGTAAGTTGTTTTGCCTGATAATGTACAATTTACTGTTTATCTAATAGAAAGAAAAGTTTAAAGTATTGTTATTTATTACTGCTTTTTGATACACGAAATGAAGTATATTATGTAAATAAAGATAATTTATTAAATTGTGTTTTTTTTTAAATCCTAGCTTATTTATTATTTAACTGTGTGTTTTTTTTTAATCCTAGGATTTATTTAGGCTTTACCATGGGTTATATCATTATTTACGGGATATTTACCGTGGTAAGGTGTGGAATGAGCTCCCGATATTTCGGCGCAGTTACATGCACCATGTTATAATCATAATAACTGTAGTGAACAACCGTGATAGTTCAAAACTGTATTACCATGGGTGTGTATAAAGGGGAGGGGCAGGTTTAGTGGGTACCCCCCCCCCCGGGACGCCTAGGGGGGGCCTAGCATACAACGAAACAAATCGTGGAATATTGGACAGATAGCACAGATAACCTTTGCCATATATAGGTATTCGACGCTCAGTTGTCATAGCAACGGTTCTTTGTTGTGACAAAGAACTATACATATGCGAGAGAAAGATATTAGAATTAGTGTGAAGTCCGGACAAAAACTGTACATTTTTTTATTTATTTTTGTCTGGACTAGTACTTATTATTAAAATTATTTTTTATAATAGTAGGTATCTTTATTATTTAGGTTTTTTCAGGATGTCAGGCGACCTAACCTTGGAGTACCTTTACGTTACGATGTACCTAGGAAAAGAATCAAAATGCAATATTTAGTAAATGTTTTATTTATATTTTTACATACGAATTCATTAGATAAATCACATTTGTACAATACAATAAATCACATTAAAAAAATGTATTTATAACAAAATAATACTTGTCTTGTGCTTACAACAAACTGGCGAAACATTCAGATATTTCTTGTACAATTTTTTTAAACGTTTTAAAATATTACCACTTTTTTGATATTTAGTAACTAACTACACTGAATAGTTAGTTTATTTTTTTCATTTTTTGCTCTAATGAAAGCTCATAACAACCTGGAAATTGCATGTACTGAAAGGCAATTTTATTCAACATTCTTTTATTTGGATAGATTTTTGATAGTGAATAGTGTCGTTTTTTAGTGAAATTAAAAGCGTAAAAAGGACTCGAGAATTTTTTTTGCGCCGCGTTCAGTGCCGCGCCAGGCGTCATCGAGGTCGGACCTATATGGCGTCGCTATAACTTGGCGGGGGCTGAGGGAGCGTTTTGTTGCCTACGCGACTCTGATAACCGCCCGTTAATGCAGTATAATACTATTTATTTTAATTTAGGGTAGTTTGATATGATTCCAAATATGTAAACTTGTTTTAATAAATAAATACGTATGTAGTATTTTTGTTGCTATTTACAATTTACATAGTTATTTTAGTACTGAAGATCTCTCGCAGGCAGCATCCCTACATAATACCATACACAAAAGTACTAACACTTTTGTCTATTTATTGCAGACTATTCACAAAACTTTATGGATTGATAAAAAAATATGTAAAGGTTGCTTGAAAAACGTTTAGCTTTGTATTTTGTAGGTGCAATAGACTGCGCGAATTTGCGCGACCGCAAATCGTATCACGGCGCGTTAAGGTTCACATTCACGTGACTTTCCGCACTGCGTTATTTCGAGCCCGCGTTATGAGGTAGTAGTAAGGCCCCAAGGGCCTTTCCATCACTAAAGTACATTACTTTATAAATCCAGCAAAATATGGTTTGGAATACGAAGGTATTTACTTATAGAATTTTACACAAAACTTCACGTTCGAAATTAAAATTTGTATGGAATTCGATACGTATTTATGTAAGGTAAATGAGAAAGTTTCCGTTTTTTTTTTAAACTTCGATTGGTTTAAATCGAAGAAAACCTTTTAACTTTATGTGATAGGATTAACTACTCAGAGTAAATAAAAATACAGAGGGACTACCGCGAACACGAAAAGTGAAGCCATTTTTTGAAACATGTGTGCGTAGTCGAAGTTCGTGTCGAGTAATTCATCAAAATAAGTGATAATATAAATACTTAAGTGTGGAAATATTCCAACCTTCTTCTATAACTTAAATGTTTTCAGTACGAAGTTCTGACAAGAAATTCACGTAGTTTTGAATGCCTGTGTGTGCGTGAGTCGTGTATTTATAGGGAATTCACGTAGTTTTGGAAGCTATTTTGGCGTCACTTTGGCAGTGCGCCGTAGGGACTCTGTATTTTTATTTGCTCTGAGGATTAACACTTACTATTTTTTTTTAATAATATCTGGTATGATGGGTTTGTACTGATTTTGTCATTTATGTTCCATTCATATCATAATTTCATTATTAATACATTCCATCGAAAAGTTATAAAATCTAGTCAATTGTTTGGGGCTTTGTAAAAATGCTTGTTGGCACCTGTTATATCTTATGGATAGATTTAGGGACTTGTCGATTAACTGTGCTTACGCCATAAACCATATATCCATAAAAATACTGTTTATCACAGCCTTAAAAAATAAATAAATGTAATTATCGACAAATATAAACATCACAGTTGGCAAGGCCATTAAAATCAATGGCAAGAAAATCCTTTGCTATTATACATATATTTTTGATCGAAGATTAGAATCTCAAAGTAACATTCTGCTACTGCACTGCTACTGCGTTTTCATGCTGACTCAGCAGACCCATCGTGGGCTGCGATTGGTCAGATTTAGCAATCCCATTGTGTGATTGGTGTTCCACGATAGCTACGTCGCCATTACTGGCCGGCGATTGGTCAGAACCAGCCAAGGTACTCTGTGATTGATCTGCGTTGTTTTCTGCGTGGCCATTGGTCAGTATGTGTGGTTTAATCTGTGGATCGTATTCATCCGCTCTCGCGCACGCTTCTATCACTATTTTGTTGAATGAATCCGGATTGTCCAAGTATATATGGTGGCTAGCGTCTTCGATCACCTGAAATAAGTTCACGATTTATTGTGATGCTTCAGAATTAGATATAGTATAAATGTGTCTAGAAAACATAACTCTGTGGGTCTGTACGATCTTTTCCCGGTTGAACTCGATATTTACAATCTGGGTGTCAAGTCACAGTTTCTTTTTTCTTCTTTTATCGCCAATAAATCCGCATTTGACAGCCAACTCGCCTGTTGGTAAGCGACGATGTGGTCGAAGATGAAGCACGCAGACTTAGATGCTATCTATTCACTCTGGCCTTAAAAACGCAAGCATGCTCCATTATAGATCGCATCATCGCTTAACATCAGGCGAGATGGCGGCCAAAAGTGAGCTTATTATAAAAAAATTAAACTTACAAACTTGCCTGATAACAGGAAACTAAAGAAAAAAAATGCGAGAAACCGCTCTACAAATTAATGACTATTGATTAATTGATGACTATTAATTTGGTTGAAGAGCTCTATAAAAAGGTTTTGACTACAGTGGAACCAATTTATCAGAAGAGATCAAACGTAGATCTATTATATAGGGTTACAAAGAAAGGGCATGCTAAGCCGAAAGGGGTCCGTTATACCTTCGACCAAAATAAAATGAATGAACATCCATTAAATTTGCTCAGTAAAAACGAGTCAAACCGTCGGACATATACTTCAACACCTAATTATAACCATGTACAGTAAATTTGTTACTAAAAATCCATAGCGGTTTTTTGTGGTGTATTTTACACTTCGGGAAAGCACACGAATGCATAATTTTGTCAGATGTTTCGTTATCACGTAACAATAGTCACGTGTTGCACTTCCTACGGCTAAAGACCGACTGAAACGAAGTGAGCGCCGGCGCTCATTTTTCAATTTTCAAAAATGTGCTTCTCTGGGCCCGTGATTTATTTTATTTTGGTCGAAGCGTTATACGCATAGGGGAAGAAAGGTTCTGGAGTGGAGACCACGAACCGGAAGACGCAGCGTAGGGAGGCCTCCCACTAGATGGACCGACAACATTGTGAGAGTCGCGGGCATCCAGTGGATGCAAAAGGCAGGTTGTCGTTCAGTGTGGAGGTTAAAGGGGGAGGCCTATGTTCAGCAGTGGACGTCTTCTGGCTGATGATTTATTTATAATTATTATTAATTAAAACGGTACAACACCAATAACATTAATTAATTAAAAGTTCAAAAACATTACAAATCAGAATAAAAGCCAAATATAAAACGAGGTTAAATTATACAAACACAAACACAAACACATTACAATTAGTTGAAGTCAATTAACATGCTACATTATACTATAATAAACAATAATTACATTGAAAATAACAAAAACATAACAAACAAAAGACATACGACATAACAACCACTCATCCGTTCCTTTCACAATAATTTAGGCATACTGACATTACATCTGACCACCCGTCCTCAAACAAATCAGAGTCAGGATTAACAGCCAAGAGAGCGTTGAACGCGGCGAGTGTACGCGGGATGGGCGAACGAGAACGCGCTACCGTACGGCAGCGTGGCACGACAAACAGTTTGTGTCGTCTACAGCGATAATAGTTGTCTGGTATAAAAAGTCGACACAGCTTATCGAGCAGACTAGGCGCGTCGATGTCCCCACGTAGAATTTTGCACATGATGGTAAGTTGATGCTTTTCCCGTCTGACCTCTAATGAGTTGTAGCCTAGACAGCCCATCAGAAACTTCGTCGGGTACATGAACGGATAATATCCGTGAACTCGCTTATACAAGTACCTGAGAAAAGCCTTTTGTACCTTTTCAACCTGGAGTATATAAGTAGTTTCGTACGGATTCCATACGCACATCGAGCTCTCTAATTTGCTGCGAACTAATGCGTAAAAAATCAAGCGAACGACGTGCAGATTATGGAAATCTTTGGAATTACTGAGTACGAAACCCAACCGTCTAAAAGATTCTTTTACTAGCGCATTTATGTGGTCGTGAAACGAAAGCTTTCGGTCGAATGTGACACCCAAGTCTTTCATGTTAGTCGAGCGATTTATGCTAACGCCATTTATTTTGTAATCGTAATTGATTGGGAGCCTCATTCGACCAAAAGTCATAGCGTGGCACTTGGAGAGATTGAATTCCATGCCGTTTTGGCGACTCCATTGTACCACTGCATCAACGTCTCGTTGTAGGGCAACGCAGTCTGCACTTGACCTCACCTCTATGAAGAGCTTCAGGTCGTCAGCGTATAGCAAGCATCGGGCATATTCCAAGACGGAAGGGATATCGTTCACCATTAGCAAAAATAAAAGAGGCCCCAGAATTGAGCCCTGACTTACACCGGAACGCGTGTGATAAGGTCTTGACTCAAACAATCCTAGTCTCACAAACTGCTGGCGATCACGCAGATAGTCCGCAAGGAGCCTGAGAAGCCCTGGAGCGAAGCCGATGGCAGCGAGTTTGGCCAGCAGAATGTCGTTATTCACCCTATCAAACGCCTTCCGGAAGTCAAAGTAAAGGACGTCAACTTGAGAACCACGGTCTAATACAGTGGAGATAAACTCAACAATAGACAGCAGGTTGGTGTCAACAGACCTTTTTCGCCTGAAACCGTGCTGCGCGTCGCAAAGATATTTATCCACCTGAGCGTAAATGAGTTTGTGGAGTATGCTCTCAAATACCTTTGCTGGTGAAGACAGCACTGCAATAGGGCGGTACTCTTCAATGCTCAATTTGTTAGAACTTTTTGGTATGGGGCTGACCCTCGAAATCTTCCATTGTGGTGGGTATATTCCGGTTTTTAACGCAGTATTGAAAATGTGGCAGAAGGGAATACAAAACTGCTTTTTCATTTGCTTCAGTACCGCAGGAGGAAAGCAATCGGGCCCTACGGAGCTATTAGGTTTCAGCTTGTTTATACCGAACATAACGTCACTAGGCGTAATTTCCAGAATGTTCACATAGTTACTGTCGTTACTGTGGTCAGATTTGTACGCAAGCTCAGTGTTTAGTGACGGTATATCCGGTAGAAACACACTTGCGAAGAAATTGGCAAAAGCTTCGGCTGCTTCTACCCCGGTGAACGATTCGCCCCCATGCGAGACAGTTGGTTCAAAGCCACCCTTAGTTTGCAAACTAGACACATGGCGCCAAAACTGTCGTGGATTTAGCTTTATATTCGCCTCGATACCTTCGATGTATAAAATATAGGCAGCAGCGGCACGGGATTTAAGCTCTGATCTCAGACTTGAAAACTGGCGATATGTCTCAATGCACTTCGTCCGCTTCCAAGACTTGTGTAAGTTATTCTTGCGTTTTGTGTCACGGATAATGCTGTTTGAAAACCAGACGGGATAGCGCCTAACCTTTGCATTGAAACGTCGCTTTTTAGGCATGCATTCGTCAAAGCAGCCGTACACAATTTCGTACAAATGGTCAGTCGCGGTACAGACATCGGATGACTCTAAAACAGAACTCCAAGAGCTTTCTCTTAGCAATACAAATAGCTGTTCGTAGTCGCATTTTTTGAAGTTCCAATCTTTGGCAGAATTTATATTAGACGGCTCGAGAAAGTCTGAACGATAAACCGTTACGACTTCTAGGTAAATATCTAAAGGTGGATGATAAGGGTCAATGTTCACAATTTCGTCAGTGCCTGTGACGAATACTCCTCGCACATCATCGCTCTCTCGAACCAAAACAACGTCTAATATACCGTCATATGCATTTTTTATATCATTCTTCTCACACAACCTACAATATGACATAAAATAACAGTAGTAATTATTAACGCTTTGGGAAGCGCTATTTAAATTTAGGTCGCCTACAATCAAAACAGGTGCTTTTAACGAACCTATAACACTTTCGACTTTACAGAACCACGGAAGATATTCACTATCGGAGGCATTTGACTTAACATATACCACACAAAGGTAGACTGTCCGACCATACCAAGAAAAAGAGACCCAAAGGTCTTCCCTTCCATCGGTTTCCAAGTTCTGATGTCGCCGCAGTACTATAGGAGGTCTTGCAGCTATTGCCACACCCCCGCACGGTGTGCTACGATCTCGACGCAAGATTGTCCAGTCTCCGCATAGTACTTCTGAATCCTCCACAGACCCATCTAGGAAAGTTTCAGTCATTGCAACAATGTGGTGTTCAGTCAATGCCAGGTTATTACGTAGCTCTTTGAGTTTACCTTTCAAGCCACGTACATTCTGATAGTAAAGATTTACACTAACAACTTTATTGTTACGCTGTTGTTGGGCTACGAAAGGGCTGGTTACTTCCATTGTTGGATGCAGTCTCCCGCGCATTATTCGTTGCCGCATTTTGTGGTCCTGGTGGCCTCTGATAGGGTATCCATGGTTTTATTCTGGCATTAACTGGCCAGGTTTCAGCTAAAAAGCAAACGTCATAGGCAGCAACTGGAACTCCTATCTTATAAGACTTATAGTCCCCTCTTGGCTTAAGTTCCTGTACTGTGCACGATCCGGTGGAACATAGTTGACGTAAATATTCCTTGATATCGTCAATGCCAGACTCCATGTTCCACAAATGCATGTATTTTCTCGGTTCTACTGCTTTGAGTGTTGTTTTTGCAGGACCTGCAATGCCACACAATGATGGGGGTCTCTGGTTCCCTCTTTTCCGGAACTCCGTCCATTGCTCAACGTCTGAGTGGCTTAAGCTTTCAGGAATAAACACTGGTTCTAATGTTGTTGCAACGGAAGCACTTTCCAAGCAATTTTGGGGGGGGCTTGAAGAAAGTTCAGGAACTGTCGCCGGCTGTTGAGTCTTGTCGGTAGTCCGCCTCTGTTTCCGTGTTTTGGGCATGGACTTCACAGGATCTCTTACTGTCACAACGATAGGTTTAGGACTGGGCCTGAACGAGGGCTGAACCAATGCGGGCATACACACAGTTTCAATGCAGTTTTCATTTTGGGAAGCCGATTCACCCACCGTAGGTGTGGGACTATATGATGCCAATGTAGGTGAGGGTGTAGATATCGAAGCAGCAGATTCATGTCTGGGGTTAGAAGGTGGTTGGGATGAAGCTTGTAGAGCCTGACGATGCTCGGAGACGTAAGCTCTGATGATACCTACAGCGTCTTCTAGTCTGATACTAAGTTTCCTCACTTCTAAAGCGTGAATGTTTACAGCGTCTTCTAGTCGGGTACTAAGTTGCCTCACTTCAGCAGCGTGAATATCAGCGGCGGACTCGTGCTTTGCTATAAGACTTACGGCGTTGGTCAGATGGCTTTTAAGAGACTGCATTTCTTGTCGAAGAGCCTTCATTTCCTCAGCTGAGATTTCAGCATTACTGCGCTCGACCATGATAGTGCTGTCATCCATTGAACACGGTGGAGTTAATTTATTTCGGAGTGTAACATGAAAACCATAGGGTTTTTTAGCTGAGCCTACAGGGGTTGAGCTGTTGTCACCCCCTCTTTTAGCAGCACAGCTGCATTCAGGACAAATCCAAGAACCACGAGTCTCGTCTAAAATCCTTTCACCAGTGCAAAGTAGATGATAAATTTTCCTGCAGCTATCGACGGAACATTGCAAGCTCTCTTCTACTCCACCAACATTGTTACAACACGCAGCGCATTTTATACTCATTTTGGTAAGAAGAAAGTTCAATGAATATCTTTGTCAAGAATCACTCGCATTAAACAAATCAACAATAATTACCAGCTGATAACTTTCGACAAAAAAATGTAGGTAGTCTGTGATGGCACGTCAATACAATGATGCACTGGTAGGCTAGTATCGGAACGGGCTCATGCATGATCATGATGATGATGATGTTATACGCATTATTATGAACAACTTTTACTAATGAATGTAACTAACAAACGTTACGTACACACGTGCACACGTGTGTGTTAACGTGTATGTTTAACTTTTACTAATCTGGCGGAGGACGGTCAAGCCTAGAAGTTACGATGAATGAATGTATGATATTTCCCCTCACATTAGTGTAGAGCCTGCTGGAGGGTCGTTTCTCTTTCACCAGATCTGAGGAGCAGGGCACCCAGGACTTGGCTCCGTAGATGTCAGTTATTGGCAGCGACGAGTGTAGCTGTTCCAGACGGGTCACCATCGGGTGCTTGGCGAATATAAACATCTCGCCTAGCGTGTGGAAGGCAGTTTCGCCGCTGGAAATAAAATAATAATCAATTTAAAAAACCAACTTCAAAAGTAGCTTGTCATAAGCTCAGAGCAAATAAAAATACAGAGGCACTACGGCGCACTGCCAAAGTGACGCCAAAATCGCACTACGTCATATACACAGGTATACTACAGGTCCTGTTATATTTTGTTTTATTTGTTTATGTTTTAAGGTGTTTTAATTTTTATGCATGGTAACTTTTTATTGTAATGTGTTATTTAATTTTTAATTTTTGTGACTTTTATTTTTATTTTTATTTTTGGCATTTTAGCATGATAATTATTTATTGTATAATGATAATTTATTTTGACTTTTAATTAATTATTGTATAACGACCATTTATTTATTTTGTATATAATATTATCATCACCTTTTGTATTGTTACTATCTATTGTGACAAAAATGTATTATACGACATGTAATTAATTAATCTGGTAGGTATTTAAATTTTATAATTATGTAATATTATCTGTCATTAGTGTAATTGGTTTTTGAACCGTGCTAGTTGAATAAATAAATACAAATACAAAAATACGTGAATTCCCAATAAATACACGACTCACGCACACATACGCATTCAACACTGCGTGAATTTCTCGTCAGAAAATTGCACTGGCAACACTTGGACTACGCACACATGTTTCAAAAAGTGGCTTCACTTTTCGTGTTCGTCGTAGTGACTCTGTATTTTTATTTGCTCTGAGGTTATAAGTAATTTATTGATAAAATTACAATTGCTGCAATAATGTTATTGCAGCTGTCAACAAGTAAACGAATGGAAATAGTGTAGATAGGGTTAAAATTCATAACAGAAAATAAAGGATCATGGTTGCACTATACCAGAGGTTCCCAAACTTATTTTGTCTACTGCCCACTTTGAGAATAAATTATTTTTTTGCGCCCCATTTTCAAAATGGGGGCTAAAAAGAGAGAAATATAGAACCGAATTTGAGCAATCTCTTGACTAATATTAGTTGATGTTCACAAGTTGTAGTTGAGAGTCGAGAGCTCATGCAGTCGGTGACTAAGAGGCCTCCTAGCTAAATGAAATTACAAATCACATTTTTTTTTCTGGGTCTCTTACCGCCCCCCTTTAGGCCTGCAGCGCCCACAAGGGGGCGTTATCGCCCACTTTGGGAACCCCTGCATTATACAGTGACTACTAATAAATTTTTTAACTATTCGGACAGTTCTGAAAGACGCAAATAAAATTGAATCTATAGTTACATAGTAGGTACTACAGTCACCTGGGCGTCTGCGAGTTGCACTGGTAGATGTACTCGGGTATGACTGTCTCGGCGTCCGCCAGATACTTGACGTACTTGCGGCTGATGTCGGGCCGCGTCTTGGAGACCAGCCAGCGGCCCGCGGGCCCGGCCGCGCGCACCGCCCACAGAGGGTTCAGCAGGTCCATGGAGGTTACAACGGCTCGCTTCCAAAGAGGTATCTTGGCGTATCGCTCGTCGTCGGCAGCCGTGCGCACGTTGTACCCCCACGGGTCGGCCACGATCAGGTGCCGCACTCTGAAACGATGATGGTCAGCATAGTTCGTTGACAAATGGATCTTAAGGCCGCGCTTACCGGCCAGAGCTAACTCTTTCGCACATTTTCAACATTTCTGAAGATAAAAAATCACTGAGTGATGGTTCAATAAAAATCATGGGTTTCATCATCATCATCATTTCAGCCGTAGGACGTCCACTGCTGGACATAGCCCTCCTCCATCGATCTCCAAAAGGGCCGGTTGGAAGCGTTTGCCTGCGGCGTCAAACTGTCCCGTCCCGTCTACGCACATTTGCGCACGAAGCCCAGACCAATAAGGGTCGAAGTGGCAGGGAACCGGGCACTCGATTTCTTCCGCCAAAATTAAACTTTATCATTATTTCAGCTTATCATGTGTTCCCCACTGCTGGGACACAGGCCTTCTCTCAGAGACAGAGAAAGAGAGAGGATGGGCTTTAATTCACCATGCTGACCTAGTGCATGTTGGTGAATGTGTCGTTATATCTTTGAACATTTTAGGTTCTTGGACATATCGGTTTCCTCACAAACAACAAAACATATTATTAACACAAAAAATACTTTAAAAACATTTGCAATGTTATTCTGAAAATAACATTCTAAACAGAATAGTTTCAGCGCTTTTTTATCTTTAAAAATGTTGACAATATGCGAAAGAGATATCGCTGGTCGGCGAGCGCGACCTTAAGGCCGCAAGGGCGGTTAAGCCCGATGCCCATCTAAGTGATGGCATGTAATCTGCCAAGTGTACAAGCCACATAAAAAAATCGGTGCAGACATTCTTGAGTGATGCATTAGCCAAGGACTTATTTATAAATATACATACCTAGCTAAGGAAATCAAGATTAAACTTGAAATTAATGATGATTCACGATACACATCTATACCAAAATTACCTACCTAGTTTTATATCTTAAAGATTAGATTAAACAGTATTGTCAGTAAAATACACAAACGGTAAAAAAATTACCTAAACAACGAAATTTGGATAGGTTGCTCTTTGCTCAACACTTTTTGCTAAGCTAATTTAACTCCATCATTATACACAAGGTTTAAAGACCTTGCTTTTGAATAAATTCTGCATCGTGATATGCTTCAGTGGCACCAATCAAAACAAAAATACGTATTAAGGCCTATGCAAATTGCGTTCATAAAAACGGAATTAAAAATATGTAGGTACTTGTACTGATTTTTAAGTATGAAAAAATGTTTGGACTCTTATGAATTTTTTGTTATTCATTTGTAATATTATTCTAGAGGTCTTGTTTTTTAGATTTTGTCGAGTACATTTGGTCTTTTTAACCCCCGGAGCATAAAGAGGGGTGCTATAAGTTGTGTGTATCTGTGGCATCGTAGATCCCAAACGACTGAACCGATTTTTAGTTAGTTTTTGTTTTATTAGCTATGATTTAAAAAATATGTTGTCATTTCAAGATTGACAGCTTTTTTACTGAGTTAAAAAACAATTTATACTTGTTATACCTTAAGCAACTTGAATTGCACGCGCAAGTTAGTGAATGCATATTGAATGGGCCCTTAAGATAAAGATAAAAATATCACTACAGCAAAGTTTGTTTCATAGTCCCAACCCAAAGATAAAAGATCAAAACAGATTAGCCGCTACATGTTGCTTCAGGCAGCTGGAACAGGCTGAGCAAAAGGGAAAAAGTAAGCATGGTGTGGTAATACCTCTCGGGGTACTTAATGGCGTACGCTGTGGCGATGTACCCGCCGAGGCTGTGCCCGAGCAGCACGAACTGCGCGAGGTTGAGCTCGCGTCGCCACTCCTCCACCGACTCCACCCACTGCGCCTCCGCCTTGAGCGCGTCTGCGGCGAACCGCGGCCGCGAGCTGCGCCCGAACCCTGCACACGGAACGCACGCTCACTATATACCCCACCCGCTCTCAACACTACCCTGCTACTCCACCCACTGCGCCTCCGCCTTGAGCGCGTCTGCGGCGAACCGCGGCCGCGAGCTACGCCCGAACCCTGCACAAGGAACGCACGCTCACTATATACCCCACCCGCTCTCAACACTACCCTGCTACTCCACCGACTCCACCCACTGCGCCTCCGCCTTGAGCGCGTCTGCGGCGAACCGCGACCGCGAGATGCGCCCGAACCCTGCACACGGAACGCACGCTCACTATATACCCCACTCGCTCTCAACACTACCCTGCTACTCCAACGACTCCACCCACTGCGCCTCCGCCTTGAGAGCGTCTGCGGCGAACCTCGGCCGCGAGCTGCGCCTGAACCCTGCACACGGAACGCACGCTCACTATATACCCCATCCGCTCTCAACACTACCCTGCTACTCCACCGACTCCACCCACTGCGCTTCCGCCTTGAGCGCGTCTGCGGCGAACCGCAGCCGCAAGCTGCGCCCGAACCCTGCACACGGAACGCTCACTACCCTGCCCTGCTCTCAACACTACCCTGCTACTCCACCGACTCTACCCACTTTGGGCGTAAGTTATAAAGGCGCCAATGCCTAACCGTGGCCGCGAGCTGCGCTCGAGCCTTGCATAAGGATGCACGCTCACTACCCTGGCCCACTCTCAACACTGCCCTGCTACTCAGCGTGATACTAGCCTTCCCCATTAATGCACTCACCCAGCAGGTCGATAGCATACACAGGCCGCGTGGCCGCCAGCGCGTCCAGGTTGGGGCACCACAGCGCGAGCCCCGCGCCCATGCCATGCAGCAGCACCAGCGGTATTTTAGTAGACTGCTCATTCATCACTAGTGTCCAGATCTTGTCAGACTTTCCCACTACTGGGCCTATGTCCACATAGAACCGTTTCTGTGGTGTTTTTACACCTGCAAAATTAAAAGTAGATTCAAATCTCTAGCATAAAATAGACCTATCTATAACAGTCTCTTGATTGAGAAGAAATTAATGTGTGAATAAATAGATATAATATTTTCTTACATGACAAGATATTCTTTTCAACAGTGTCTATAGCTTCTTCAGAATGACGAGTCCAGCATCTATGACGGCCACTACTTACACTGCAAAAATAATTAAAGGGTCAAATAAAACACTGCATTTAATTGAATGCAACCTGTACGAGCCAAAGTGCCATGCAGCCGCTCTTTCTGTTCACTACAAGCCGTGATCTGACTGAGCCGAATTTCCCGCTATAGTTGAAACTTACCACCATAATGGTATGGATTTCAGTCCACTTCTGGCTTATTTTTTTTCAGCAACCTGAAATTCAGTTTTAATTTCCTACTTTTACCTACCATAAAAACAGAAGAGTTATCCACGTTAGAATGCTATTCAAGTTCATGAACTTGGCCATTATCATTGTCTCTACACTGTGTCTAGCTGTGTTGTCTGTTCTAGCTAAATGGCCATACAATGTCACAATTTAAAGAACAGTGATGGATAAAAACCGATGATATCTTAGGTGCCTAAGCAAAAAATATCCAAGTCATGATGAATCATAGGAAAGATAAATATCTATTTATAGTAAAATTATTTTCAGCGAAATATAATAGAATAAATTATGTAAATCAAACAATAATCATAGAGACGATAGAATTAGCAAATAAACTTTTACAGAGGATAATAATATGAAAACTGGAGTTGAAAATGATTGCACAATATTATGAAACTATGTACTACCATAGATAAATGTACTACGGTACTACTAATGATTCATTCATTAAATCTGTTTGTTATCAATTTCTTGGAAGTAGGCTCTGATATTTAATAGAATTAGGTAATAAGTTTCTTACCTTGGTTTTGTAGTCGTTTCGTCAGCTTTAGTACCCATTTTACTAGATATTTAATAAAATTATAAAAAAATGGTCAATATGCAATATTTTTCGTAAATTTTTTATTGAACACAAACTTGCTTCTTCTTGATGTACTTGATATGTATGAGTTTCATTAAGTAAAACTCGTTATCAGCCTAAACTACTCTACACACAACTGAAAATATTTTTGCTCCAAAAATTTATTATAAACATAACCTGCAACTTTGCAAGCAATCTGGAACAGCTGACCTTGACATTAACACCTTGACAGTGAAGTGAGTTTTTTTCCTATACAGTTGTCCAATGCCGGACAGACTAAAGCCATTAAGGCTATACCGCCTCGTCGTACGAGTTTGTGACACTGAAGCATTTTGATTTGTACACATTTAAATCAAACAGACTTTTTGAAGAGATGACACTGGTTTTCGATTTTTTTCGATTTTACCGATTTTTATTTATATTATAAAAATTAAATTGCATTGTAAGTTAAACTATACTGCTGAGCAAAGGTCTTCCCAACTCATTCCCCCAAAGATCTCTACTAAGATTTATATAACGGATCTTGTAGATGCAAGTACTTTTTTGTTATAGGCTGCGCAAGATTTGAGTACGGTGCGAGGTACACTGAAAGACTGAAATTTCTACTGACGCCGATACATTTAAGTCAATATAAATAATAAACGATCTCAAATCTCACCACGACTTTTATAAAAGTTAACACACTTTCATCCGCTGTGGAAACTATCGTTTCCATGGCAATTTTCGATGCTACATTACATAGGTAGGTACATATAATATGGCATAGATGTTCGGATATCAATAAAACAAAACAATATCCACAGTTTTAAAATGCAGTTATCAACAGTGCAGCCGGTTTTTAAACTAGAACTAAACCACAAAGTAACTCCGGGCGTGGTCACTGTTGCAAAATTCGATGGAACTCATCCTTGCTTAACCGCATCTGCTGGATTTGACAAAGTAGGGTTTATTCTAGTTATTTTCATTTCATCTAGACTTATACAAGGATATGGAGAAAACATATCCTCATCTTTTATATTCCTCATGTCTGAGGGTCGTGCTCGTGACCACCACCTTCCATCAATCTCTCTCTGAAGATATCTTTCCATCGTCTTCTATCCTCAACAACATGGAGTGCGTCGTAGACTGAGGAGACAACATATCAATAACCCATAAATAAAGCTTACCATGTACAATATACATGTACCAATCCAATAAAATCAAGCGCCTGATTAAAAACCAATGCTTAACTAGCGTAACGCCTGTTAAAATGTCTACAATTACATTTTACGAGCAGATTATTATCCACCACCCTCATGGAGGAGTGGCGGCGGGACGCGCGCAGCGGTCTCACGCACACGGAGAAGTGTCAGAGCTGAGTCTCAGCCAGGCTGTGATAGCACTTGCCGCGGGGCCTCTCCGACCCAACATTAACCGTGATGTCCTGCTCATCGGCTCCCCTACGCAAATATTAGGTAAGCCAAACCAGTTGAAGATAGGCAACGACCGGTACGTCTAAATGTTGACCATCCCACAGGAACTGTTATTCCGGGACAAATAGCTTAGATCACTGTCCGCCTCTCTAACTATCTCCGTGTAAAAAATAAGGGCGATCCGAATGTTTGTTGTTGTGTGAAAACTCTTTATCTTTCTTTACTAATATTTTTCCCCACGAATTTTCGGTTTTACATAGCTTATACAGGGTTAGCAAGTTGAAGTGGCAGTAGGCAGGGCACATAGCACGCACAATAGATAGCCGATGGGGCCAAAAGGTTCTCGAATGGAGGCCACGGACTTGTAAGTGCAGCGTAGGACGTCCACCCACAAGATGGACAGATGACCTAAAAAGAGACCGCAGGGAAACGCTGGATGCAGGCCGCTACCAACCGGCCCTTATGGAGATCGATGTCCAGCAGTGGACGTCCTACAGCTGAAATGATGATGATACAGGGTTACAGGGGACGGTGATACTACGCTGAATGGAGGTCATTGTACTCATTATTATGGACAACTTTTGTTACAAGATTGTAGTCTGTAATTGCGAAAAAGAGCCATTCAAATGGAATGCCATTCACTCTCTCACTTGACTCACTTGACAGTGATTAGATTTTTATTTCATGATTTCAGGGTTGTCTCATTGTAAAAGGAGGAAAATGTCCTTCTTTCAGCTTAATACCATCATTCGGTAGGGCTGTATGTCACTAACACTATCCCCATTTCGTTTCAGCGTACGACGTCCACGATAACACAGACCTCTTCTTCAAAGAGGCGCCAGATGGAGTGAACGTCATAATAGCGGGTAGTTTCGGCAAGCACGAAGCGCTTACCATCGTCGGCGGCAACAGCTCGGTGCTGGGACTCAATTGGGAGGGCGAAGAGGTGTTCTGGACGGTCGTCACAGGGAAGGTCTGCGCAATGATCACGCTGGACTTTGACAAGGATGGGGAGAATGAGGCAAGTTTCAAATCACAAAACAAATAACTTAAATACAAATAAGTACATAATGCAAAAGCAATATTAGTTATCTCTGTCTGATTTGTAACTTTTTATCATAGGTTTTGTAACTTTGTTGAAATGTATTTTTTTCTTTTGTTATTTAATTATGACTAGGCTAACGTTTGACCGCGATCTCGTCGGATGGAAAGCGATGATGAGGCCGAAGCTGAAGATGGAATATGTTTGCCTAGTAATAACTATTAACCCTAGACTTAAATACTCCAAGATTGTAATGCTGCAAGTTCGTGATGTTCAATTGCACACCGTGGAAAATCCTGTAACATATCGACAAGTTTGCGTTTTTACGCCGGTGGTTCAGGTTTTGAAGTGTCAGGTCATCAGATGAACCGAAATTTTCCCAAATAATAAGTGCGCGTCAGAAAGTTTACTTCGACGAAAGAAAGCTTTCGTCGAAGTTAAAAACTCGAGAATTGTATAAAGAAGCATAAATAACTCAGTCACGCACGCATTGTAGAAACAATAATGGTTGAAAATCAGTTCGCAATTTTAGTATGGTATTTATACTTATTTGGTCCATCATGAGTGGAGGGTGGAGGGGTATGTTCTAAAGGACCTGGGTACGTCCTAAAACTGCGACAACCACCGGAGGATGGGCAGCATCGTCCTATTACTTAGTACAGGTACACGGTGAACGTACTGCAATCCTTAGAGGGATGTGATGTGACAGACGGCGATCGTATAAAACACAAAATGCGTGATATTAAAGAAGCTGGATGGATGTGTATCTGGAGGTAAGTAAGTCCTTATGACAGCTCGACTAGATGACAACAAACATCTAATTCGGTTTCAGCTTATCATCGGCTGCGATGACTCGTACATCAGGGTGCTGAAGAACAACCAGTTCATAGCAGAGTTGCCGGAGACCGGCCCCGTGATCTGCCTCTCCCCTATCAGCGAGCTCCGGTTCGCGTACGGACTCGCTAACGGGACCATTGGCATTTATGAAGAGGGAATTCGATTGTGGAGAGTCAAGGTACAAACAAGGCAACGTCTTCAACATAGTACCTACTCGTACAAAAAACTATCTTATCATCTTCCCAGTTTACGAGTAGCATTTGTTGCCCGCGATTTTGTACACGTAGACTTTCATATAAACTGTCCAAAAAGCCTTTCTTAGCGGATCTCTCTACACCATATGGGGTGCAAGAGATCCGCTAAGAGGTACAAATTTCAGTTGTGTATAAAGTAATTTTCGAGATTTCGTGATGAGCAGTCAGTCAGTGAGTGAGTGGTTTTCGCTTTTTTATGATTTAAATTTTTATGCGTTGGGACATTATGAATGATTAAAAACAAAGTAAACATGTCATGATTTTCGAATTTATGGTCGTAGATAACCCTTTACCGGGGGGTGGGGGACATCATTACTACCTGTTCAAAAAACTTTTTTTTGGACTTGGCGTCAGAAAGTTTTTCCGTCAGCTTTTAATTATTTTCCTACAGTCCAAGCAAAATGCCTTATCCCTGCAATGGTCGGGCGAGACCCTGGTCTGCTGCTGGTGTAACGGGCGTGTAGACTGGCGCGACGGCACCTCAGGCCGGGTGCTGCGACGTGTGCAGCTGCGCTCGAACGCCGCCGCCATGCTCCTGGCAGACTACCGCTCTGTGGGCGCGCCCGACTTGGTATGCGTAGCTGATAGAGGAGAAGGTGAGAATTAAGTATCTATAGTTCATCATCATCATTTCAGCCATAGGACGTCCACAGCTGGACATAGGCCTCCCCCATCGATCTCCAAAAGGGCCGGTTGGAAGCGGCCTGCATCCAGCATTTCCCTGCGGTCTCTTTTAGTTCTTCTGTCCATCTTGTGGGTAGACGTCCTACGCTGCGCTTACCGGTCCGTGGTCTCCATTCCAGAACCTTTTGGCCCTATCGGCCATCTGTTCTGCGTGCTATTTGCCCTGCTCACTGCCACTTCAACTTGCCACCTATAACTTCAAAACTTCAACCTATAGTTGCTCGTGAATTAGTACAAAAACGGCCTACACTCACGATTATGTTTATCGGTCGAGATGATCGACCGGTTTCGGAGCCATTAGAGCTCCTTCATCAGGGAATACGCGCGCGTCCGGAGACGGTCACCCGCGTATTCCCAAAAATCAAGTAGGTAACTACTAAATACGAAAATGTGAGATCTAATATTTTGCTTCAGTTGTTGGCTACGCTCCATGTCAAGAAAACACCGGCTTTAACTCCACGAAGAAGCTGCCATCTGAGGAGGATCGGCAGGCTATCACTGAGCTGTTCAACAGAAAACAGGCTCTGATGGTTGAGCTTCAGCACTATGAGGCCAACGCTGCCGTGGCGAGCACGACCGCGGAGTCACCAGACCGGCCCGCTACTGCGATGCCAACCAACACGCGGCTGCAGGTGGCGGTGCTGCCAGCTGCTAACTTGGTCAGAAGCCGATGCTACACAATAGGCTACCGGACTGTGCCCTTAGTCCCAGATTTGATAGTTTACGAAAACTTTTTTCGTTTTCGTCTTGTTCCATACATTGCTGGGCTAAAAGGTATTCGTAAACTTTTTTCGTATTAGAGTAAGGCAATCTATACCGCCGATAACTGCCAAATTTAGTTCCTCCACGTTTCCGATAGAGGCGCTTTACTAAAATGTATGGAACAATCTTTGATTATTTAAAATGGAACAATACGTAAACGAAAAAAGTTTTCGTAAACTATCAAATCTGGGACTAAGCATACTGATATTTTTTTGTCGTCTTGACGTGTGGATTGTGGACTGACCAATGGGAGAGAACGAGCAGAGCAGAGTAGGATTTGTAAAACAGAGGCTTTGGGTAATCAGCAGTGCTGGGCAGGGTCGGACTGGTAATGAACAGAAATTTGTCACCGAGTCGCACTTGGCCATTATTCATTATTTTGTTGTCATACTTTAGTTTAGAGTGTGTTCTATAATCGTGTCAAGTTTGACGCTTGTATGTATTACCGTTTTTACATTAGAGCTAAGTTCTATAATCGTGTCAAGTTTGACGCTTGTATGTATTACCGTTTTTACATTAGAGCTAAGTTCTATAATCGTGTCAAGTTTGACGCCTGTATGTGTTACCGTTTTTACATTAGAGCTAAGTTCTATAAAAGTTCTATAATCGTGTCAAGTTTGACGCTTGTATGTATTACCGTTTTTACATTAGAGCTAAGTTCTATAATCATGTCAAGATTGACGCTTGTACGTATTAGCGTTTTTACATTAGAGCTAAAACAAAAATACGTTTGTTGTATGGGGACCCCCCTTTCGTTTTGGCTATCAATTACGGTTCGAAAGATATAGCCGACAGACGGACAGACTGACAGACAGACATCACAGGCTTAGTAATAGGGTGCCGTTTTTACCCTTTGGGTATGGAACCCTAAAAACAACAAAATTTGTAAATACGCAATTTCCATAATGATCCGATTTTGCAAAAAAATCTATACAACCAATCTGAAAGTTATATCCTTTTCCAAATCGGTTTATAAATGACGAAGCTAGTTATTTGATAGTTTCCCTTGTTTGTCTGATGTGAAGTATCAGCCGAGGTGTAATTAAACAAGGCTTATAATTGACTCTTCACGACAGGATTGCATTAACCTAGCAATATCAACAAACAACGAGACAATAGTGCGCGCAGTGCTGGTTCTTGCGGAGGGTATATTCGAGACGGGAGAGACGCTGGCGCGGCACCCGGCGCCCGCGCTCCTGCGCTCGCTGATGCACGTGCCGCTGCGACCGCCCCGGGACGTGCCCGTCGATATACACATCAAGGTAAGTCTTAGAATCTTCAAAGGTCGGCAGCGCATCTGCGATGCTCTTGGTGTTACAGGGGCCTTGCGGACAACAGCTAATCCGCTCAGTTGGAAAATCACGCGACCGCAAACCGTATCTGGGCGCGATAAGGTTCACGTTCGCGTGATTTTCCAACTGAGCGGATTAGGTGCTGCAGTAGCTGTTGTCCGTAAGGCCCCTGGTATGCATAGGCGACGGCAGTACCGGCGTTAGGGTAGGGCCTGGTTGTGCGTGCGTGCGCCGTAGTAAGTGTTGCCCATGGCGCTGGTAGTGCTAAAACAGGCACTGGGCGACGGTAATCGCTTACCATCAGAAAAAAGGTGACAAATGAGACAGTTTCTTCAAAATATCTAGAAACATTCGAATATTCGTGTTTATTGAAGCAACTCAACAGAATATCTCTCGATTCAATATGACGTTCACTATGGTACTATTCATGGTTTAAGACCTAATTTTGCCATAAAGGTAGTTTTTGCTCAGATCTACTTTGTTTTTTTTTTCTATCAGACTGCCAGAGCGAGCATGAAACAGATATCATCATCATCATAATGCGCCTTTTAACAGTCCACCGCTGCACTTTTAGCCTACCCCCGAAAGGGTGATTGGGGCGTATCCACCACGCTGGCCCAGTGCGGGTTGGTCGATTCATACGCCATTGAATTCCTTCTTCGTACGTATGCAGGTTTCCTCACGATGTTTTCCTTTACGGAAAAGCCAGTGGTAAGAAAATCCGTACATAAACTCCAAAGAGCTCATTGGGACGGGCCCGGGGTTTGAACCCGCGACCTCACGCTTTCAAGTCTAGCGGTCTCCCAAATATGCTACCGCTGCTTAGTAACAGATATACCTACTCGCTATCTAGTCATATCAAAATGTAGTCATAAAGCTTCTAACCCATAACTATGTTATGTATTAGATAGCCCGTTGGTCCAGTTGGTAGTGAACCTGCCTTCTGAGCTTAGGGGCGTGGGTTCGATTCCTACCTAGGACAAACATTTGTGTGATGAACATTTGTGTTTGTTCTATATCTGGGTGTTAATATATATTTAAGTATGTATTTAAACATATATATGTATGTATATCAGTCTCTGGCAGCCATATCACAAGCTTTGCTTAGTTTGGGGTCAGATGACCAAGTGTGCAAAAATGTCCCAAATATTTATTTATTTATATTTATGTGTTTACAGGCTCTAGTCGGGTACCCTGATAGTGAACAGTTCCACATATTCGAGCTGACAAAACAACTGCCACGATTCTCTATGTACACACTGGCTTCACCATCCAACAGGGTGTATGACAGTTACGTCACATTTAGAATCACTGAGAGGATTCAAAGAATTTGTCTCTGGATCAACCAGAATTTTCTCCTACAAGAAGAGTTTGGTTTGGAGTCTGACGATGCTAAGGAGCTGCATGTAGGGCTCAATTGTTTGAGAGATGAGTCCAGGTTGCAGATGGATTTTGGACCCGATGGACAAGTAAAGATCAGCACACATGACATCAGGTTGGCCGGAGACTTGATACAGAGTTTGGCTGTGTATTTAAATTTGTCTAACTTGCAGGTAAGATTTAACTAAGATGCTCCTTTAAGGAGCTGTAGTTGTAGAGTAAAGCATTGATTATCTGAATTTCAGTCAACCGAACAATCCCTGCCACCAATCGCCATCCCCTGCTACAGTCTTGTCTCCTGATGCTTAGTAACCAATTGCACTCTGTTATGATCACTTATGTCAATTACGAATGTGTAACTTGCTTTAGTTATATATTTTTTTATTGGTAATTAAAAGTTTACCATTCAATTATATGAATAAACTTGTTTTTAAAACATCCATGACCCCCAATTAGCTTGGATAGTCAATGCTCTACTGTATATGTACTGTACTGTATATTTCCCTAGATAGTTAAAGGTCGTAGTAAATTTAGTGGCTCTGTAGCAGACCAGCGCCATCTCACTTCACAATTATGTGAATAAAAAACAAAATTATACTAAATGGCATAAAGTCCATTTTAGATTCATAAAGAAAAATAGTAAATCGACTCGGTCATGAGGCTTTCCACTTGACGTCGACTTTGCTAATTGACACCAAGCTGCAGGAGCCGAGTTTCAGACCATCATGAACTGCGTGGCAGACAAGTTGACAGCTCACGGGTCAGTCACGGGAGCGTGGTTATGACTGACCGGGAGCTAGTTGGACGCTGTACTGGCGCAGAGCTGCTAAGTGGGCTACAAGCTTTAGGTTGTGTTAAAATTAGTTGCTGGGCTAAGACAATACTTTTTATAGGTTTGCTACATGCAAGGAGTATGAATGACCATCAACCTAACAAACAATGAAACTAAAAGATGTATTTAAATTATAATTTACGTTCTCTTAAATCATTATGCCTTATACTAGATAATACAGATCAAATCTCACTGACCGTACAACTCCACGAATCCTACACATTTGACCGGATTGAAGAAGAACATGTTATTATGCGGCGGCTCTCTCTGACTCACTGCCTTCACCACTTCTTGGGCGATAACTCCACCTACTACAGCAGCTGCACCTGACACGGTACCAAAGACATCATAAAGAAGTGCATCACTAATGTACCCAGAAGGCAGTGACAGCTCCTTGACGAGTTCATCTCTCATTCGTAACAGGATCTCGGTGTCAGTCTTTCTCTTAGCAGGATCAGGGTTTCTGTTATATTCATCACGGAATCTAAATAATATCTTCATGACGAAGTAAGATGGGTCTCCGCGACGCAGTCTCGATCGCAACTCAGGTTTCGACCAGTCAGCTGATAAAGCGTTTTGTAGGGGCACATAGATGGCGCGACGTTTCACAGTGATGCTTACAGTTTCTCGCGCTGATTTCTCGGTGTCATCAGGGCCTCGTTTCACTGCTTTGTGCTGCACTATCTCTTCAGAATACTCGTGGTCGACGAGATCTGCGAACATGTAGCCAAACATGCCCCACACATCGCCGCAAAGGAATTTTTTGTTGTTGTCACGACACGCGTTGTTTATACGTTCTAATTGCTCCTGCTTAAGTTCTGTAGCGCATACAATGTCAAACTCGGCGAAATAGCTATCCGGGAGGTCATCTACAGCTTTCGACTCGGTTGTAATGTCCACCATAGGGTTTAAAGCCTTCGCCCTTTGTAGCGACGCTACTGCTCTATTCTCTCCGATTTTGTCAGGTGGTGCCAGGAACTGAGAGTATAAATCGATCTCTCGCAGCTTCTCGCTATCCAATAAAACGACGCTTTTCACTCCAGACAGGATAATGTTCTTTGCGGTTTCAGCTCCGAGCCCCGAAAGGCCGATGATCAACACTTTGGAGGCCCGTAGCCTCTTTTGAGATTCTAAGCCCCAAAGACGAATTTGACGATCATATTGCTCAGCTTCTGCTTCAGAAAGTTCAATATCGTTGTTCTCAACCATTTTATAATGAAAAGATCAAGATAATAAAACAAAATTCAACAAACACAAACTGACAGATCTCCACGCAATGCACGCCGGCGAAAATGACGCACGGCCGGCACCGCCATTTTAAATAGGAATGTAGTACAATACAAATTGAAATTAATCGATCGATTTTTCGGAATATTACCGGTTTTCATTTATGTTTTGCCATCAGCCTATTACTTTTAACCAACTGCGAAAAAGAGGTTATACATGCATTTTTACCAAGGTTTTTTCAGTCGCAAGCTCTATTTCCGGAAGCTGAAAAAGAATTGCGTGATGAAATGGATAAAGCCTCCCAAATAGGAGAAATGAGATCACGCTTGGCCGCTGAGACTGCGGAACGCGCTCAGCTGATCACAGCATTACTACCCGCGGCTCAAGATGCAGCCTCGTATGATTTGTGAGTACCTTCCATTAAAAACATGATACAATTATGTACTTACTTCGATCATGATGTAATAAGCAAAATGGATAGCTAGTAAGATGGACACTATGACTGATATTAAAATTATTTTCTAGGAAAGAAATGTTGAACAGATATAAAGAGGTAGTGATGTTGAATGAGGAGCTACTTACGGGGTGTCATATTCGTCGCGCCACCCAAGAAGAAGCGGTAACAACGCTCAAAAGCTTGCATACTATATTACAGCAAGCTGCTCGACTGAGAGGTAGTTACATAATATTTTAACATAAATACCCGCATTTTGTAGCCGCCACAATTGTTCCCATTAAATTTTTATTACAATCTTTATATTTTGTAACTTTGCGAGTATAAGTTATTCGGATAATAATACAATATTTTGGCACCATCAAATTGATTCTTATAAAACCTTACATTGAATTTTGTTTTGCTCTCAAAAACAAAGCTCAATGTAATCACTATCACTACATAGTATAAAACAAAGTCGGTGTCGCTGTCTGTCCGTCCCTATGTATGCTTAAATCTTTAAAACTACACAACGGATTTTGAAACGGTTTTTTTTAAAGATAGTGATTCAAGAGGAAGGTTTATATGTTTAACTAACGACCCGCCTCGGCTTCGCACGTAAATTACACCCGTGCGAAGCCGGGCGGGCGGGTCGCTAGTATTATTATAAGAATTGTATTGAGGATGTGGTAGCCCCCCTTGATGTTGGAACGAAACTCTTCAATGGTAAATGGTAATGACAGTCATCTAGAGGGAAAAACGCCAACCACTTTGCTACACGAGGCGAGTGGCGTAGTGTCTCATCTCACCTCCCCATGCGCTTGGATATACATTTTAAGCGTGTTTTTAGGGTTCCTTACTAAAAGGGTTTAAACGGGACCCTATTACTTAGCCTACGCTTTCTGTCTGTCCTACCTTTTAATGGCTGTATCTTTCGAACCATACTAGATAGCCAGTTGAAATTTTCACAGAATATTTAATGTTATGGCGGAAAGTAAAAATAAAGTTTTGTCTTGTTAATTGTTTGTTCTCCCAACTCAACGAATGGCCGATTGTGATGAAATTATAGGTAATTATTTCATACACATTTATTCTGAAAATAAATAACGGTTCCTGTAGGAGAGCGAATAAAACCACAGCTAAACTGGTAAACTCGATACAAGCATTCATGTGCTTTGTTATTGCAGCTATCACAGCAAATAAATGCTTGGACCGAGCATAGGTCTTTATAATTTAAATGGATTGTTCTCATCGATATAATTATATTATATTATGTAATATTAAATTCATTGGTTGTTCTTTTTTCAGTTGGAAAATATAGCAAAGCAGTGGTAGCTGCAAGTAGAAAAGCAGTTGGAGAAAACAATGTCGAAGGACTTATCAAAATACTTCAAGTTGGAAGCGATTCATAAATAAATTTAGCAATCAGTGTTAGAATATTAATTAAATTTATTAAATCAGTCAGAACTTTTTTTTTAAAGAGTTAGTTACACAATGGAGTTAGCTGCTGGTAGAAACTTTTTACTTAATACGGCGCTAGGATTGCTAGTACCTTTTTATTTTCTTCTGTAAGGATTGGCATCGCACGTCTTGTGCATTTGCCAGTGTGTAATATATTTAAATATTTTCATGGCTAAGTCCAAGTCAAGCCCCAGTAAAATGGCGAAGACTACTAGAGGCTGTGGAGTTTTGGAAACTACACGAAAATACATGTTTCGCCAAAATCATCTCAATAGGAAAGAAAAAAAAGATACTAGCTACGCTAGCGCTGCTAGTTCAGAATTTTGTTTAGCTTTTTACAATGTTATGGCAAATGTCAGATACATTCTTTCAGCGGTTGCACTTTAGTGCATTATGTCTCGATATACAATGTAGTAAGGCACTGTAGATTATTTTGTACTTTGCAATCACAATATGTGGTTAAAGATATTTATTATTCTCATAAAGAAATACATTTCACTTACATGAGAATATAACTTAAAATAAAAAATTTTGTTTTCGTCGTACATTAGAGGGTAGGTAAAACAATCTTATCAATATCGGGCGGTCTGTTCACTCAATACGGCGGCGCGGCCGATATCGACATCTTATCTTATTAAAATATCTTACGTTCATTTCATAGCCTAACTGAATGCACTGCAGGTTTAGTAAAACCTATGTTTATCTATGGTAAAACTGAAAATTATGTTTTTAATTATTAAAAATATGAATTCAATAATATCAACCATTATCAAATCTACCATCAATATCAATATATCTCTACATAGTATAAATTGAAGTCGCTTTCCGCGTCTGTCTGTCTGTATGGCCGCTAACTCCTAAACCTCGCAACGGATTTTGATGCGGTTTCCACCATCAGTTAGATACATTTTCAAGGAAGGTTTATATATATAACTAGCGACCCGCCCCGGCTTCGTACGTAAATTACACCCGTGCGAAGCCGGGCGGGCGGTTCGCTAGTTATTTATATAATAGTTATTACTTGTTTGAGAAAAAAAGACGAGATTACATTAATTTTCATTCCTAATAAAAAAGTAATGTCTGATAGCGTAATGCACACCAGCGCTGAAATTCAACAGCAGCCTGGGTTTATAGAGCTTCGGTTCTATCAGCAAGTCTCAGAGCAGCGATTCAACCGAATATCAGGCTGTCCGCGCTAACTATACAGTACTCTGTTTGGTAGCATAATGCACATCATCAACGCTGACATTCAACAGCAGCCTGGGTTCAGAGGGCTTGGGTTCCATGAGCAGGAGTCTCAGAGCAGCGAGTCGGCCGCATATCCCCAGTGCTTGCGAAGCCGTCGGTGCTCGGATGTGTGCGGCTGACTTGTACGGCCGGCCGTCCAAGGAAACAATGGCAGCGGCAGTGGAAAGTGCGCGAGAGAGGGTGGTCTCGTCTGTGCCGGTTCGCTCCACCTGGAATAATGATTGAGTATAGATAACGTAGTTTGAAGGGGCAATGGGCCACATCGAAGAACCGATAACCGATGGGGAAGAAAGGTTCTTGGGTGGTGACCACGAACCGGAAGACGCAGCGTAGGTAGGCCTCGCACTTGACGTGCTTGTCTGGTGTTTTTATTGTAATAGGCCAGTTTTGGTCTGTAGAAAACACAGTTCCGGTTTTAGCACTACCAGCGCCTTGGGCGAAACTTCTACGGCGCCTCCCCCCCCCCTTTCAAACCGAAAAAGGCAAAGAATAGATAGAATAGATCTATAGATTTGTATATACCTGTGGCGCCCCTTTATAGGTACCTGAGGCGCCCCTTTTTATCTGAGCCCTAGGCGGTCGCCCAACCAGGCCCTACCCTAACGCCGGTACTGAGAAAACAGTAAGATACCTCGGCCGCCACAGCGCGTAGCATGAGCCTCTCTGCGGGCGAGCAGCGCCGGATGGCGGTGACGGTGGCTCCGGACGCGGCCTCCCCGAGCGCGCGCGTCACCTCACCGAGCCCCGCGCCGCCGCCCTCGGCCAGCTCTAACGCGCGAGTACACAAAGCCAGCGCCCGCCGCGCGTCGCCCGATACCGCTGCTACTTTCCTGGAATACAAATTAAACTTGTTCCCCCATCACCCTTTCGTTACCGGACGTCCAGACGAACGGCAAGGCGTCACCCTTACTTGGTCGAAATGCCATTTATTCGCACCAAGCGTTTTGACTCCTTTCTTAATTAGCAAAACAATGGAACGCCTTGCCTCTGTCTATGTTTCCGCAGCATTACAATCTTGGAGTGTTCAAGTCTAGGGTTAATAGGTTTTTACTGGGCAAACGTGCTCCATCTTCGACCGCATCATCGCTTTCCATCAGGCGAGATCGCGGTCAAACGTTAGCCTAGTCCGATGTAAAAAAAAAAAAAAAATATGATTCTACCTTAAAGTGGGGGTTATAAGATCTGCACTAAAACACTGTTTTAAACTATCACGGTTGTTAACTAGTGTTATATGATTATTTACGGGATATTTACCGTGGTAAGGTGGTGGAATGAGCTTCCGATATTTCGGCGTAGTTACATGCACCATGTTCACGGGAAGACTGAAGAATGCAGGCACAAAACGATCTACCCTTTTTCTTAGTCTTTTGCTACGGTTATCACTGGAACTCGAACCTAAGTCCCGACAAAACACACTTACTGTATATACTGTACTACCTATAACTTCGTATAGTATTTTGAACACGAACTTTAATTATTAAGTCAACCTTACCACGGTAAATATCCCGTAAATAATCATATAAATTTAAGACCTGCACTGACATCCCGCTTGGGGTGTATTGTGCATTTGCCCCTGTCTACCCGAAACAGGCTTTGGCTCGCTGACAATGTTACTAACCTTATTTCTTCAAATGTTTGTGGTATTGGAAACTTGTTATGGAGTTTCTTCAAGGAGCCCTGACCTTAATCGTGCCTATGTGTTCTGTGGCTGTTATGTGTGTGCTGTGCTGTGTATCTGTGTGTACCTTAGTACACACACATACACAGGTTGCACAGGTTGGTTGTGTGCAGGTTGTGTTGGTAGGTAATTTGCTAGTCTTAGTTACCTACCATGTTCTGACAATTAAATGATTTGAATTGGCACATTTTGTGTTCACAGTTTTTAGGATGGACTCTGAACGTTCCTTATATAATGATCATTATAGTTTTAAGGGTCATACATCCAATCAGTGAACCGAATAAAAAATTTAATCTCTACATAGTATAAATTAAAGTCGCTTTCCGCGTCTGTCTGTCTGTATGGCCGCTAACTATGGCGCTAACCACGCAACGGATTTTGATGCGGTTTTCACCATCAGTTAGATAAATTTTCACGGAAGGTTTATATATATAACTAGCGACCCGCCCCGGCTTCGCACGTAAATTACACCCGTGCGAAGCCGGGCGGGCGAGTCGCTAGTAAGAAATAAATTTATCTTGCGTATCTGTGTCCGCCGACCATTGAGATACATACATTACATAGGAATTGTATCTCGATGCCGCCGACGAAAATCCTGTCGTTTGTGGTGGCCCTATCAGGCACTAAATATATAGCGATAAGGCCGCCGATTGTTGCACTAGTTTTTAAGCTGTTTTATCATGTGTACGAAATGTGTGGTGTGAACAATAAAGAGTTTATCTATCTATCTATCTAAATGTTCACCTGGCAATGAGCTGCATGGCATCAGGCGTAACGTTGGCTCCGGCCAGTCTGGTCGCGACGATCGTCTGCAGCTGCGTATGCGTGTAGGGGGGGAAAGTGAGACGCGTTAGGCCCAGTCGCGACGCGACTCTCGCCGCGAGCGCACGCTCCGGCAGGTCCATAGTGTTGGCGACTGCTAGCACTGTTAGCATGGCGGTGTGGTGGCCGGCCCATTCCATTATACTGTACAGGACGTCTTGGCGACGGGTGCAAAGGGCATCTAACTGTAAGATAACGAAATTTAACTCAGATCGTCATCAAAACCTGATTGTTTACTTCACTATGAAAGCCAGTGAGCTCAGTTCTATGCATCGAGACAGACATGTAGTTCAGATTATATTATGAGGAACATTTCACATCACATCACAATCAGCCTTTTAAACAGTCCACTGCTGGACTTTTAGCCTACCCCCGAAAGGGTGATTGGGCCATATCCACAACGCTGGCCCAGTTCGGGTTGGTGGATTCACATACGCCATTGAATTTTTTCTCCGTACATATGCAGGTTTCCTCACAATGTTTCCTTCACCGAACACCGAACCGAGGATAATTTATTACCCACAAGATAGACAGAAGACCTAAAAGAGCCGCTACCAACTGGCTTTTTTGGAGATCGATGGGGAGGCCTATGTCCAGCATTGGACGTTTTATGGCTGAAATGATGATGATGATGATTTATTACCTTACAATAAACACAGTCCACTTTAGAGCAGTTTGCTCAGAATGCAACAAGCTGCCAGGGATGGAGAAGCATTGCAAGTGCAAGACAAGACAGTTATTGCATGCCGAAAGGTCGATTATAGCCCTCTTTTACTGTAATTTTTCCATCTTAATCCCCCATATATACGCAATAAACGAAATATGACTGAATGTATAAGTAGCAGCCCTAAGGAGGGATAGTAGTAAGAAGCCTCCATTAAGGCCTATTCAGACTTAAGCGTTATTCGCGAACGCTGTGAGAAGCGAAAAATACCGCGAGGTATTCCGCTGGCAGTACATACAAATACCCGGTGGAATAGACCGCTAGGACAGACTGTTGAAACTCTAAGCATTTGTTTCATCATTGTACACAGTTTATGCAATAAAATTTACTTTAATTTACTATAGCGCGTGGTATTTTTCGCTACCTATAATGGTAGCGAATTTCGCTGTCTGCACAGGCCTTTATCTATCACTAACTTGTCAAAGTTTTCATTACTCTGGTAAAAATGCCCAATGAGAATGAGAGACAATGAATTTCTTTGATCAGTTAGTGTTTCTTCATCAACTTAGTTACTTACTTCATCAACAACCAATACTGTAGGTATCCTTCTAGGGCCAGAATTTATGAACCTCTTCTCTAGCAGAGAACAAGCTTGCTCCCATACGACAGTCTTACCTGAAAATTAATATGATAGCTTTTTGTTTAAATCTGCTTCATCTTGCTCCATCATTCTTGCTTACCGAAGGTAGTGGTCAAACACTTATATGGGGGAAAAATACTACATTGCTTCGACCATCATACTGTTTTTTATGACGAGACGAGAAAGTCGCTCGCATGCTTGCCCATAACAGTTAAGTGCCACCCAGAATTGTAAACTTCAACAGTTCAAAATCCTGCACAATTATCACCCAGTGCTAATAAATGTTAAATCACTTGATCGCGCATGTTGTCTAAATTCCTTTTTACAAAATGAAGCCACGTCAGTCGAGGGGGGCAGCTTGTGATTGGAGACTCGACGCGACTCGACGGTTGTGATTGGTGGTGGTGTTGGATTCATTCATATCTAGCCTAGGATTGGCCCACTCGAAATAGTTATGTTGAGAATTTAGAATCTTTAGCTAATGGCAGGGTAAAGGATGAGCAGTCAAGTAGTTATGCAGTAATTTCACTGTAAGCATACGACTGGTTTTGGGTTGACAGTCATTCAGTTCGGAAACCAGTAGTTTGCAAATTAAGGCTTGATAGTGGAATAATTAGCAAAGGTGTGGCATTTCCCCAGGAGAACTCTGCAAAATAGTTGCATTACAAAGAATCATGAGGGCTGCTTTTTATTCCAGAAATATGGGTGAAAACCTCGACATTTCTGTCATTTTCAGGTGTGACCACAAAGCACAACTAGTTTAGGATAAGACATACCAGTAAGCTGCTTGTAAATCTGCACATATGCTTGTCTCGGCTCGGCAATCCTCATGCCGTTGACTTCCACCAGCTGGAACTCGGGGAGGTCAACATCATCCTTCAGGATTTTCAGAGCCGAGCAAACTGTGGCGGTCTTGCCAGTTCCAGGCACTCCTGAGATATACATGCATCTGGAAACATAATTTTATTTGATAACCCGTTGGTCCAGTTCGTAGTGAACCTGCCTTCTGCGCTTGGGGGTGTGGGTTCGATTCCCACCTAGGACAAACATTTATGTGAAGAACATTTGTGTTTGTTCTATAGATATCTGGGTGTTAGTATCTATTTAAGTATGTATTTAAAACTATATAATTATGTATGTATATCAGTCTCTGGCAGCCATATCCCAAGCTTTGCTTAGTTCGGGGTCAGATGTTCTTGTCTTGTTTTTATATTTGGCTAACTTTTTTAGGGTTCCATATGCAAAGGTTGTAAACGGGACCCTATTATTAAGCTTACACTGTCTGTCTGTCTGTCTTTTCTAAAGTTATACAACTATAAAACTGTATAAGTTAACTTACCCACTTGTTCCATCAATTAGTTTTGACCTCACAAATGATAATATTTCGTCCATTTGACTTTCGCGGCCAGGCAATGACTTATTTTCCATTACAAATTCTGAAATTTAATATAATAAGAATATTAACAATACTGACACTGAGATTTTGTTAACGATCATCATTGTCATCATATCAGCCTATACTAGTCTACGGCTGGCGATAGGCCTCTCCCAAGGAACAGCCTGATCTTCTTTCTAAATAATATTTTTTTTGAAAAAAAGCAGAAACCAACTACTAGACTACACCTTCATGTCCAAACTTAAACAAGTAGAAAATGACGGTTAAAACAGAGAGTCCTTGTCAAAACTTTTGCTGTAAGGAACTACAAACCAAAACATCAGCTGTGTATTTATTTTTGGTATAATAAATGTTGATTATTTCAAAAAAGCGCAGAAACAAATTCAATAAAATTTATATGGACCACCTTTGAAGTATGACCTTTCAAATTAAAAAAGAATCATCAAAATCTATTCTAATATTATAAAGAGGAAAGATTTGATTGTTTGTTAGTTTGTTTGCATTGAATAGGCTCCGAAACTACTGAACCGATTTGAAAAATTCTTTCACTGTTGGAATGCTGCACTATCCCCGGTTGACATAGGCTGTATATCCCGGCTTCGCCCGTGCGAAGCAGAGGCGGCCTACTAGTCAATTAATAATTGGCGGAGTAATCATGTAACATTTTTTTTTTTTTTTTATAAATAATAGGCTTCCGCTTGACTGCCAACTCGCCTGATGTTAAGAGATGATGCGGTCTACGGTGGAGCATGCTTGCCTAGAAGAAACCGATTCACAATAAAAGTGGAATCAAAGCGCTTCGTTCCGGTTTTCGGAATACCAACCATAAAGCGATGTCGATTTTTTGTGCCCGCTCTGGCAGCAACGGCTTGCAGCTGGCTCAAACATTTAAAAAAACATACAGTCGAATTGATAACATCCTCTTTTTGTCAGTAAAAAATAATAAATCTCAAAAATAAGTTTTTTCTTACCAGTAATATTGTCAACAGAGTGAGTCCTTGTATGCAAAGATGGTGTCATCTGACTTATTATTTTTCTGCTCACTTTTTGTTTAGGGGTTTGGGCTGGAGTCCTGGAGGTTCTTGGAGTTTTTGGAGTCTTAGGTACTGGCTTGGAGTCATCGTCAGTTTGTGAAACCTTTCTGGTCCTTCTAGGGGTACCTTTCTCAGGTGTGTTCTGGATACTTGCCTCTTCAATCCAAATTACTGGTATTTTTGGTGCAGGTTTGAAATCGTCATCACTTTCAGTAGTCTTTCTAGTTCTTCTTGGAGTACGCTTTACAGGAGACACCTCTTCTTCAACATAGTTTATATTGTTTGTGGCAGCTCTCCCTGATCTTGTTTTATATGGACTCATTTGTTCCTCGTCAAATACTAATGCTTTCTTTGGCGTCTTCTCATTGGTTTTTGAGATGGATTGTTTCCTTTTAGGAGTTGTAGGAACATGTTGTCTTATAATTAAAGTCGGAAGCTCATCATCTGAAGTTTCCTTCAATTCCATGCTCAATATCTCTTCTAAATTGTTTCTGTTTAGTTTTTTGGTACTTTTGGGAGTTTCCGAAACTGATGTTTTAGGTGTTCTAGGTGTTTTCTTAGGAGAATCTTTCTCTGTTTTATCAGCTAAAATGGCTCTTTTGAGGAGCAGCTTTGTGCCCTCTGTCTTTGACACACTCCAGTTCTTTTGTTCTGACAAAGATACCCTACTCATTCTTTTTACTAAGCTAGTGGGTGTTTTTGCCATTTTTGGTGAAGCAATACTTTTAGCTGGAGTGGTCAGAAGCTGTATAGCTTTCCGCTGCTCCTCCATGACTGGTTCGAGGACCACTTTACGTTTGCTTATAGACATGAGTCTGTACCTGCATATGTAATAGTAGGGTGCGGTGGTGAAGTGGTCAGTGTCTTTGGTGTAAGTGAAGCAGATGGAACATTTTTTAAAGAAAGTTTCTATTGATACATCTGTATTGAATGGACGATGATCTTCTATTACCTGCAAAATATAAACCAAATGCTTTGTACTTTGTACCTATTCAACTAATATCTTTCAAGGTAATAGTTATGTCATGAAAACAATTTTACAAGCTAATAAAAATTTGTTTATACCTCCTTTTCTAAAAAGTCAATTGGTTCCATTTTATTAAAGCAAGAACTTGGTAAGTCACTGGGTTTGGAGTACCACTGAACTTTAGCTCTGAATGGGTCATTTTGGTTAGTACTATCTTCGTAGAGCGATACGATACGCGCCGCGTCGCACCCGTCTTCGGTGTCCGGTTCGGCTGCATCAGCATTCGATATCAGAACGAAGTCACCGATCTCTGCCAGAAGATTTTGGAACTGGAATTTCCTGGTAAAAAATGGTTATCTTTAAAACTTTACGATGATATGAGTTAATTAAGAGATAATTTAAGTATTTTGCTTGTTTTTCTTATTTTTGTTGGTTAACTTACTCGTAATGTAAAAATGAGTTAGACAAACAGTTTGGATCTACTACTGTTTCACTAAGCCACGTAACTGCACGAGGTAACACTTTCTTGGTTCTTCTACTCATGGTTAAAATTTGCTGAGATTTTATTTTACACGAATCGAGGCTTGAATTGTAAATAAAAGTTGCAAAATTCAAAACAAAACAAGCTGCCAATAAGTGCCAATGCCAACGTCTGTCAAGTTTTCGCTTTTCGCGCCCATTTTAGACCATAGAGATTAGAGAAGATAAACAATTTTTTTTCTTAGATTTTGGCTTGTGCAGCAATTTCTTTCTCTTGTAGAAAATAAACTTCAGTTGTTAAGTCAGTTGTCAAAGTCAAAAGTCATTTTCAATATTACATCATCCATAATATATCTGTCAATCAAAGTCAGAGACACGTGTTTTGCTTTTCGTAAACATAAAATCAAATCTTAAAAAAAATCATAAAACCACAAAATGAAACTGAAACAAAAGAAAAGTGCGAAACTAACTTTATCAGACCGTATCGCTGATGCCTTGACGCTAAAACCTCGAGCAGACATCGAAGACGACCAAGTATTCGGTACTAAACCTAAAACTGTCTCGCGCGATGATTTTGGGTCTTCAGAAAGCGAAGATGAGGCAGCTATCAGTGATTTTCGTAAACGAAATGTAAATTTACTAAGCGAGGTTAGTAAGAAGTACGAAGGACAGGTAGTTTCTAGAAAAGATTTAGAGCAATCTGATTCAGAAGCCTCTGAAGAGAGCTCAGACCAGGAGCTTGATATAGTGAGCAAACTCAAGCAAAAGATAGAAGAAGTGAGTTCAGATTCCGATAATGATATACAGCTATCTTCGAAGCCGAAAGCTGCTTCAGATTCAGAAGATGTTGAGTCTGAAGGTGATAGTGAAAGCGATGATTACAGTATTACAAAGTTTCAAAAGAAAACACAATCCGCTGATGAAGAAGATGGATCAGACGATGGCGATGAGGAGGGCTATGACATCAGTCAAATGGAAGCACCTATGAAGGAAGATTTCGAGCATGTTAAGAAGCAAAATGTCTCAGAAGAAGCTAAGAAAGGTATTTGTGTTCGTAACCAGCTCCTGGTGTGGGAGGGGTTGTTGGAAACGAGGATACACTTGCAGAGGTGCATGAACACAGCCAACCAAATGCCGATGGCTGATACTTATGAAGGACTGAAAGAGGATAATGAGTTTCTGGAAGAAAGTAATGCCACTAAGGCTAATGTAGCTAATGTTTTGGATAAGTGAGTATCTAAGCTTCTACTTGTAGTATTGAAGTATGTTCATATTGGCTGAGTGGCCAGACCTGATATCAGTTTTATAGGCTAAGGCCTTTCAATACAGAATATTGGTAGTAACATATATCTAGGAAAGGTTGAATGCAAAAAACCAGGTACCCTAAGTATAAGTTTTGATAGGTTTCGTTTTTTTTCCGTAATTAAGTGAAACAACCGATTCCGATTACTACCGGTATTAATTTCTTTGTGTTTCTGCTGGATGTGCTCTACTAAAATGTAATGAACAATAAGAAAAACGAAAAATGTATTTGAAAACTATCAAAACTTGTACTATGGGTACAGCTGCTCCCTATCAAAATGACATTCGTACTTGTATGTAAAACAGCTTTTTTTTTAATATTTAATAATAAGTTTGCTTTTGCCCACCAACTCGCCTGATGTTAAGCGATCATTCAGTTTACAATGGAGCGCTCTTGCCTAGAAGAAACTGGTTCACTTGTGACTTGAAGAAATAGATTGTAAGTAGTCTTGTAGTTTTTTATAAATAAAATAAGCAGGCCTTCTATGCACCACACCTGTGCACATACCACAGCTTAGTGGTGTATTTTATTATCCATAGAAATATTATTAGTAAAATTTCCTATTTTTCAGGTTACTATCACTTCAGAGCCTGTTATACAAGAACTTCCCGGAGACTAAGACCCTTGCCACGAAGAAGTCTGACAAGCAAACAGACAGCAGGGAAGAGAAGAAAGAAGAGAGTGATGAAGAAATACCGAGTGACACAGACAATGAGGAAATACCTTCAGACACGGAACCTGAAGACAATGGTGAACCTGAAGCAAAACCGTCAAAAACTGATAAAAATATTGTACCTGCAAAGAAACGTAAATTGGAAGATTACGAATCAGAAATGTCGACATCCCATAAAGCATTCAAAACATTTAGAGACACTTCAATACAAAAATGGCACGACAAAACACGTCTTGCTTCTGCTGCAAATATTAAAAACGCACCAACTAATACGATTCTCCAACAAATATCTTACATTTTATCTGACCGTGAGAAGCTCGTGAAACGAACACAACTAAAGCGGTCCGAATATGACATAATTGGGTACAAAAAACCTGTAGACGAAAACAACGGCGACTCAAATGGAACAGAAGTCAATCCAGTAACAAGGAATAGGAAAGACGGTGACGAATACATCCATGAGATATTTGACGATAGCGATTTCTATCACCAGTTACTAAGAGAGCTGATAGAATGTAAGTCAGCAGATATTTCCGACCCGGTCCAGTTGAGTCGGCAATGGATTGCATTGCAGCAAATGCGAAGTAAAATGAAAAGGAAAGTGGACACCAAAGCCACAAAAGGAAGGAAGATTAAGTACGTAGTTCATAACCAGTTGGTGAACTTCATGGCACCAGAGAAAAATACTACGTGGAATGAAGAGAGTGCAAATGAGTTGTATTCATCATTGTTTGGAAAAATGTTTGAAAGTAATAATGCTGGCATGAATGGCAACATGTTTAAATTAAAATAGTTAAAATCAATTCGTGAATTGTCTTTGCAACCAATCTAAGCATTGGTGGTGCTATCTATAATTCTTGCAACATGCAAGTAATGGGAGGTTTTCTGACAGCTGGAGGAACATAGTTCTGCAACAATCGATAGATGGCGCTGACGAGACATGTTTTTTAAATTAAATAACCGAAAAATCTTTCGAACTGCCTAATAGATAGCCAGTTGAAACTTTTACAGAATATGTAATGTTACGGTGAATTAACTAAGAAATAATAAAAAAAGTAAAAAAGAAAGGGTTTTTTAAAGATATTTTTGTATTAGCTATAATGTAAAAACGGTAATAAGTACAAGCGTCAAACTTGGCATGGTTATAGTACACACTCTAAACCAGCGTTCGGCAACCCATGGCCCGCGATTATTTTGTAAATGAATGTATTATTCTTATTAATAATTTAAGAGCCATTCTAAGAATTTCAACCACAAACATGAAAGCTAATGTACACCAAAAATCCAGTCAAATACAGCCTCAAACGTCACACTGGATTCTGTATAAGTACAGTTATGTATATTGAAGTGCTCCTTTGTCGTTGACATCGTCCTATATATGTACCTATTAAAAAAAATATGTATCATATTTTTGCATTTTTATATCACCTGTAATACCTGTGTATAGATAACCTACCTTATATTTATTTATAGGAAAACCAACAGCTTTTTACACTAAAATATACAATGGATAAACAATAGGAAGCCAATTACAGGTTCTCACGAGTAGGTATAGATTATTATAAGAAGTTAAACATGTGCAAACACTAAGAAAGGTTTTGGTAACATAAAAAACCAAAATGTATAGATAAAAAAAATAACAAGTGCGGCCTGCCTCTACCTGATTTTGCCACTATGTGAGGCAGGCAAGGGTGCCTGCCAGAAGGTTGCCAACCGCTGCTCTAAAGTATAAAAACAAATAATAAATAATGGCCAAGTGCTAGTCCATAAGAAAATAGATTGCATCAAGGAAGAAAAATTCGATCTTATACTTAAAGTGAGGCAACTGATAATGCGTCTGACAGTTGCCATAACATTGTAAAATCTGAACGAAAACAGTAAATTCTGATCACTTTTACTAGCTTTTTGATTGAACGTAAGACTATACCTACTTATATCTGGTAGGCAATATAGGTACCTACCTACTAAACTACAGTGCAATATTTAAAGAAAATATTTCCATTTACATTTTTACAATGTTATTGCAGCTGTGAGACGCATACCTACTCTCAGCGGCCGACAGTAATATTATAGTGCTAACAGACGAGACGCACTTGGTTGACGAACAGCCATCTGACCCTTTGACCAAAATAAAATGAATGGACGGGCCATAACCATTGAACTACCTCAGTAAAAACGAGTCAAAACCGTCGGACATATACTTCAACACCTAAAACCATGTTTTTGTTGTGTATTTACACTTCGGGCATAAATTTGTCACATGTTTCGTTATCATGTAACAATAATCTTGTGTTGCACTTCCTATGGCTAGAGACCGACTGAATCAAAGTGAGCGCCAGCGCTCATTTTGCAATCCTCAAAAATGCGCTTCTTCTGGGCCCGCCTATTAATTTTATTTTGGTCGAAGATCTGACCAACAGGAGAGAAAGAAAATTTTCTTTTTCCCTTCCGTTAGGTTTAGGGTTTTATTAGGTTTGTTTTGGTTGCTGCCCCATCATTGGGCAGCAATTGTGTAATTACCCGCCCATCGGGCCCCAATTACACATACGAGTAAGTACGCCTTCTATCATATCGAACCTTTATACCCCAATAAGCATGCCAGTCAATCCTTGATCGGTGCTTATCCATCTTGCTCATAAAAAGGGTATTTGAAGGAAGCCGCGCTTCCATCAGTGTCCGGTTCCCGTACGATCCGTAGGTAGGTACATCTGTTTTATCATCTTCAATGACCCGCACCTTTCTTATCGTAGCCACACAAACAACTGCGATGATACATGTCGACGTATAAACAGTAAGGACTGTTATGAAAGTAACTCACAAATTTTTGCGATTTAACACCAAAACTTGAAGAAACTACCTATGTACGTACAAACATACGATTCTGTTATGTCATTGCGAAAAGTTGTGCAACCGCAAACTATCTCGGCGCATTGAGATTCACGTTCGCGTGATTTTCCGCAATCGCCTAAACCCACAGACTAGGTAAAGCTACTAGCTTAAAACAGGTGATGGTGAAGGTTTGCGCTTGGTTGTCAACTCGCCTGATGTTAAGCGATGATGCGGTCTACGATGGAGCACGCTTGCCTAGAACAAACCAATTCACTCGCGAGTTGAAGACAACTAGATACCACTTACTTGAACCAGCAACCATTTTTATGTGGTCATGACGGTGGTGGTGGTATTGCTGAAATAGGCCTCTCCCAGAGCAAACTAGTCAGCCCGTTCTTCAGAGAGTTGTGAGAATCTGCTTAGCTGTTCTGTCGTTGTACTGTGCTGTGCATTGCAAGTTTTTTTTACTACGGTTGACCCCTGACAGCAATTGAAGCGATACCTTCGTTATTTTTCGTGATTTCATAATAATCGGCTACCTAATTAATGCATGTTAAAGATTTGCCTCTGACCTTCGAGCTGGATCCGTGTATAGATACGGTAGGTGGTATGTTGGAACTTAGTCGGTACCTCTACCTACCTCTAATATGCAAGACGGACTTGGTTGACGGACTGGACCACATTCTGCATCTGACCCTTGACCTAACCGTCCAGCGAGAGCTTCTTAAGGCGTTGCTCACCGTTTTTGTTTTCGGGAGCGTTTCCCTTACACCCGATAAAGCTACTTACGAGCTTCAATAGACAAACCAGCGGTGTTTATTACTAACTAAGTAATTAAACCTCAATCTCCTTCCAGTTCCCTTCTCGGAATACTTAGGAGTCTGCACGTTTCAAGTTTCCACGATTTTCAGGGAATTGTAGTTCGGACAGATACACCTACAGGGTTAAGGTCGCGCTTACCGGCCAGAGCTAGCTCTTTCGAACATTTTCAACGTGTTGAAAGATAAAGAATGTTGGCAATTTGCGTGTTAATATTTTACAGGTTGTTTCGCCGAAATAAAACATCTAGGTACGTACATAAAAACTAGACAAGTGTGAGTAGGGCTCGCACCATGAGGGTTCCTTACAAACTTGATAAATATGTATGTACATAGTTCATCCATCCCGGGAATCGAATCTCGACGAAATCAGGTTAATACGTACCTATACGTTTTTTTTCAGAAACACTAGTTTCAGTGTTGCTATGTTACTTACGAGTGTTGACTATAATAAACGAGTTTCACTTGTTTATTAAGCACCATCATCATCACCATTTTTCATCACTACCCGGGTGAAACCGCGGGGCTCAGCTAGAAAAGTAGCCTATGTCACTCTCTGGCTCTTGAACTATACCCATGCAAAAAATCAGGTCGATCCGTTGTTCCGTTGCAGCGTGAAAGAGGAACAAACATCCATACATACACATTTTCGCGTTTATAATATTAGTAGGACTAGCTGACCCGACAAACGTTTTCCTGTCTTAGAACTGTCAAATGCGCTAAGTTTTTTCAGTTTTCTGCGCAATTTTCTTAATTTTTCTTTCCGTTAGAACCTAGAAAACTTAACTTTTTTTTATTGAAATCGGTAAAGTCGTTCTTAAGTTATGGCGTGATCAAGGTAAATAGGGATTAATTTTTAAGTATGTAATATTATATTGAGATTACGTACCTCTTCGGGCGACATATTGTAAATAACTGATGATGTGGACGGCACAGTTTCCGAAACATTGTTTCTTGTAAAAACCTACGTGATATTTCAGAAACTGTGTAGGTACCTATCCGAAACATTGTCGCTCAATGAATACATGGCTTCAGCTTGAAAGATTTGACCTAAACAAACACAAATATTACTTATATTTATGTTAGTAAAAGTATGTAATAAAATAAAAAATACACTCGAATAAAAGACCTCTTTGTAAACAATAGAAAACGCTGTAGCGCGCCGGTAAAAATTAACAAAAAGTAGGTATAAACATGATAAACTGTGTATTAGGCATAGATTCTAACAAAAAAATATAAGTCATGATATTTTGTGACGTGATATTAGAGCGACTTTATCACATAAAGCGATTTTTTCCTAGCAACCTTAGGGTGGACTGAAACGAATAAAGGTCACGAATAAATGAGAAAGGCTTGTATTCGAGTAAATACACCATCGCATCCCTGAATAATATACCTACCTATCTATACGTAACATCGTAGAGTAGATTTTACATTCCTCTTGCACCCTTTTCATATCCATTAAGATTTCATGCAAATGATGGAAAGATGGAATATTTTGAGCGTTTTCTCGACATTCCATTTTCCATAATAATTTTTAAATTATGGTATTGGTATATGAACTTTTGTAGAGTTTTCTTCAGTTTACTAAATGAGTGTTATCGCCACAGACCTATAATATGATATAGACACCGCGGGCACGTCAAGTTCTATGAAAACCTAGCGTGCCGCATAATATTATGATTATCTATATTATGGCCTTCGACCAAAATAACATGAATGGACAGGCCCAGACGAAGCACATTTTTGAAGATTACAAAATGAGCGCTGGCTCACTTCGTTTCAGTCGGTCTCTAGCCGTAGGAAGTGCGACACACGTCTATTGTTACATGATAACGAAACATTTGACCAAATTATGCCTTCGTGTGCTTTCCCGAAGTGTAAATACACATCAAAAACCGCTATCTACTTTTTGTAACAAATGTACTGTACATAGTTGTATTTAGGTGTTGAAGTATATGTCCAACGGTTTTGCCTCGTTTTTACTAAGCAATTTCAATGGTTATGGCCCGTCCATTTATCTTATTTTGGTCGAAGATTATGACGCGATTTGGCACTTTTGTAGTGACGGCTGATGTGCTATTGCTAAAACGACGAAGATCAAACTGAAAATAAACGGCGTGTTAGTTGGAGCATTGATCCAACTTAAAACAGGTCACAGATATGCAAAGTAGGTCACGACGGGTTAAACGTCTGTGGTCAACTGGTCATCTCTCTAAGAAACTAGAGAGTTGTTATCTGTCCCAGAGGATTTGTCAACGACTGGTGACACCTAAAGATAATTATTATAAAGACCGAGATACACGGAGAGATCAAACTGAATAATCAGTTTTGAGCAATCCTGAGCCAGTTTAGTCTGACCGGATACTTACGTTTTATACTAGCGAGTCCCGTATTTTCAGTGTCCTTTCATGTTATAGGTATGATTATTAATGGGATATTTACCTTGGAAAGGTTGTGGATAAAGCTCCTGATTTTTAACGCAGTTACACGGGGGTTCGGGTGTTACCTGGAGCTCCAACCATAACCTGCGGCCTATTAGGTATGATCGAGATTGCATGCCGTCCCGTTCGCATCTATTTACTCGCACCACGTGCGCAAGTGAGATGGCACGCGATCGCGATCACGATCCGAATCATCCATAATAACACATCTTATCACGGTAAATAACCCGTTAATAAACATATAACTGTGGAAACAATTGTAATAGTTTAAAATTGTGTTTTCCTTTCATGAATCAAGAGTAAGACGCAGTTCAACTTTTTTAAAACCTAGTACTTTTCGAATATTTTTCTGAAAGTTTTCTTCAGCTGTCGTAGGTATGTGACTTATACGATATGGTTCTATTCTATATAATATGTAGAATAGAACCATATCGTATAAGATATTCCACATATCTAATATATATTATATTAGATCTGTGGAATCTAATATTTTAATATTTAATATTAATATTTATATCTAATATATATTATATTAGATCTGTGGAATTGAAGATAAAACCGATCTGGTTTCGGAAACAGAATTATAATTCTCTTTGGCAACCAGTTTCAGAAGCAGAATCATTTTTCATTTTCCGAAACTAGTTTCGAAAGTGGTCGAAGCGGCTTTAAGACGGGACCGGAGCTCTGATAATTTTTATATTTTTACTAGCTGAGCCCCGCGGTTTCTCCCGCGAGTAAAAATCGTTGTTAAGTCGCAATTTTCTTAATTTTTATTTTCGTAAGAACCTTCTACATAGTATTGGAAGGAATGAAATCGGTAAAGTCGTTCTCTAGTTATGGCGTGACCAAGGTAAATAGGAATATCTATATATATATACCTATAGATATTGAACCGGGTGGCATCAGATTGTAATGCGCACATATTATGCTACCGCTCGGTCACCATCGCTCTCAAATAAACAATCGATTGAAAATAATTATGGACTTTTATGGAATTAACTTATTTGAAAATCCATTTTTTATAAATAAGACAATCGAACATCAAACCTTAGTTTTAAGGTCATCATCATTATTTCCGCCTCTAACGACCTACTTCTGGACCTCTTCTGTAACACACCATTCTTCTGATCCTGCGCCGACCTCATCTAAGCCTTACCCTGTGCCCTGACGATATCGTCTTTCCTGGCTGCTGGTCTACCCACTGGTTTTGCACTTCATTTGGCTTCCACGGCTGTTTTAGTCCACCTGCCATCTATTTGCACTAAGGCAATTCTAACACGAACATGACATCGAAAAACGAATGTAAAAAAAAAAACATAAATTTGCTAAAACCATAAAAAAATATAAAGCGCGGAAAATTTTACTATAAACTAGCTAATTATGTAATAAAACTATCCGTTACGAACTTTGTTGCTATTCCTCATTAGGGTCAATTTACCTATTTTAAATATATACCGTGTTTAACAATATCAACCAGTATCTTGTTGTGAAAAAACAATCGTTATTCTTTAAGATACATGGTGGTATGGGAGAGCACTGCAGACACATAGTTCATCGGTAGTCGTTAGTGCAGACGTATTTACGAAGCGCTTAACAAGTGAAACAATTGACGACAACGGGGTGTCCTGAGGGACGTGGCAAGCGGAACATATCAGAAGCGATAGCGGCTACAAAAGCTTAGTGCGAAATTTTCATGCGATTTGATAAGCAAGGTAAAGATAGACTTTCGTGTATCGCGGCCAATCACAGCTGCGCGCGTCTGACGCATGCGTGTAACGCACGCGGCTGAAAGCTTTGAAATTTTTAGATTTTTTGGTTTTTTGTATGTGTGGTGACACAAAAATCTCACGTAACATAATGTCCTTAAGCGTTAGGTTTCTGAGATATGCAACTATTTCATAAATGCGACTATTTATATAATACAATGAAAACAATACAATGAAAGTTATAGGTAAATCCAAATATATTATAATCATAGTGCACCGCGACTTAAAAAAAATGTTTGCTGTGTTAGGGCTAAAATCTTCAAAGTCCTTTATGGCAAATTAAATATCATGACGCATATCGATTTTAATCCCGCCTTGTTTTGATTATGTTTATCTTACATTTGTCGAAGAATGGTGCGAATAGATTTTCAATTACATATCTTTCTAATAAATATACATGATCATCTATAGGAACTTTTTAGTGACAATAATTCTCGACGGCACTTGACTAAGCAATCATTAGCGCAACTTCGATACAAATTTCGAATGTATGAAACGGGTGCGAAATCAAACTTTTACGTTTTCTATCCTACTCTAACGTATAAGCTTGTCTCTATAGGCGTCCCGCTTCATTATAGAAGTGTTTCATAAAAAAAAAACTCTATGGAAGTCCCACTTCTTTAGCGTTAGCGGTTATATTCTCTTTGTCGGTGACCCGCTGATCTCTCACCGCGTGTACCTCGCCATCACTCTCCGAGATAACATCTGGGCGGCCCGCCCGCCGTACTCGCCGCCACAGTAGCAAGAGCGCGCGCGGACGATTCAAACGCGCCATATCGATGCCACAATATCGATAAAAACAATCAAATTATTCATCGATCATTCGACGAAATACATCACCCGTGCGGATACTGGCTGGCAATTTTCTATGTGGAGTGATATAATTTCGAATTTGTGGTGAAAGTGTTTTAGTGATCAAAGCAGGAAGTTTGTTGCGAGAAAACTTTTTCGTAAGTACTTTTTTATTATTTTTAATATTATTTTTTGTGAAGTTAATTGATTGTTAATAATATTGCTAGCTACCTACTTACTTAAGTTTTTACCATAATTAGTCAAATCAATCAATATTTAGGTATAATAAGTATAAGGTGATCGTAAAATAACTTAAAATACTGGCATAAATGTCCTAATTATTTTTTATTATTAATTTGAAGATCACCAAGTCTGAGAACATGTCCTGAACATTTACAAAAAATATTGATAGTCGGTCTTATCACATAAAATGACCTATAAACTTAATACACGCGTAAATAGATAATTTTTCGGAGCAAAATAATAAACAAAAAATTCTCGCAGCGCGAGATAATGCACAAACAGTTTTATTTAAATCCACAAAGTAGTAAGTACTTAGGTACTTATCATACATACAAACAGTTCTTCAAAAGGGATGTCAATAGAGTCTCGGATCGGTAACGTAGGTATCTGTGATGCCCGTGGTGTTACAGGTATTCATAGGCAACGGTGATCGCTTACCATCAGCCGGCATGTTAGCTTGTTTGCCACCTAAAACAATTAATTAAATAAATAAACATTCATACATATATCAAATTGGGTTCCCGATAGCGGTTTAGGAGTGCAATTCGTCCATTTGCAAGTTGGAGACTTAGGCTGGCTTGCACCAGAAATTAAAACTGCCAATCTAGATATTTAATAAATTTTCCATACGATTTAACATTAGAATTTCGTTAAATCAAGATTTAAATCGGTTGTGCAAGTGGATCTTAGACCCACTTGCACGACCGCACTCGCATTTGCATCCTTAGGCTGGCTTGCATCACAAAGGAAATCTGGTTTAAATCTAGATTTTCCACGATTTGACATTTGAATTTCGTTTAACCGAGATTTCAATCGGTCGTGTGAGTGGGCATTTAAACTCTCTCAGGTACACTTCTTTCAAAGAATTTGCATAAAAGCTCAGGAGGCTCGTTGAGAGATCTTAAATATTTCGAAACAGAACAAAATGTTGCGATAAAAAAAGTTAAAATTCAATTATTATGACTCTTTATTTCATAAAATTCTCGGGTTTGACCAGGTCATTTGTTAGGCATTGGTGGAGTCGAAACCAACACCAAGAGGCCCTGTTGAATACAAAATACAATTTCTATGGAATGTGTATAAAATGGAATATAAAACTATTGTACAGTATAGGATAAAAAAAAACAGGGCTATTGCGGTGAACAATTTGTGGGTAGTTGAACTGATCTATGGGATGAGAAACGGCACCTGCCTTATCCTATCTCATCTCAAAATATATTTAGGCAGGTGATGACTTGCCACCCACTAAATGGGCTCCCCATAGAGGCTGCCACATCTTGGCACCGGAGGGGCAACATTGGCGTGGGTGGCTTAGGGTGTCGAGAGGTGTGCTGCCCTTTCACTAAGAGCTACTCGCGGCGTTATGCCCTTTAACACTTCCACCCTGGAGCTTCAGGTTCTTAGCTCTTGCGGTTTCCACCCCCAGACGGCCGGTTAAGGCAAGCCAGGGGTCAGGGTCTCTGGGGTTTTAGACCCATGGAATCGGGGTACGCGGTGTCGCCACTCACCGACGGCTCGCCATAAAGCCGCCCCTGCGTTTTAATTATTATGCACATATATTTATTTTCGTTCTTAAATTTAAGTTTTTTTTACAATAAAATATAAAAACAAAATATTATAAAAAAAACCTAAACCTAGAGTGCCGCCGGCAGCGGGGCAGGGCCCAAGCTACCGGTGGTTAGGGCTGCAGAGTGAGGAACCTCCTGACAATGCGAGCCGTGTCAAGAATTACCGCCTTCTGCATCTGACCCTTGACCCAACTGTCTAGCGAGAGCCTCTTAAGGTGTTGGTCGAGGCTCTTTGCTATAAGACCGTTCACCGTAACGACTATCGGGACAATGATCGTCGAGTCAACATCCCACATGGCGGTAACCTCGTGAGCCAAGTCAAGGTACTTGCTGAGTTTGTCCTTCTCGGCCTTCACGAGGTTCTCGTCATGTGGGATGGTGATGTCGACGAGCACTGCCCGGCGCTGGGAGCGGTCAACCAACACGATATCAGGCTTATTGGCGACAATAGTCCTGTCCGTGATGATAGAACGATCCCAGTAGAGCAAAGCACGACCATTCTCGAGAACTGGCGCTGGTGCGTACTTATAGTACGGCACCTCAGACTCGACAAGGCCGTATCGAAGGGCAAGTTGCTGGTGGATGATCCTGGCCACCTGGTTGTGCCTGTGCAAGTACTCGCCGTTAGCAAGATGCGAACAACCGGAAATGATATGTCGGAGAGACTCTCCAGGACGGTGGCATGCCCGACAGATGTCGACCGTACCGTCCTTCATGATATATTTCCGGTAGTTGTTCGTCTTGATAACTTCGTCCGCAATCGCACAGGCAAAACCCTCGGTTTCCCCAAAGAGGTCACCGAAACGTAACCAGTTCACCGACGCTAGCAGGTCCACACCGGGCCCTGTTAGGGTCCGATAGAACCGCCCGTGCAGCTCCTTGCCCTTCCATACGTCCCTGCGATCCTCGATGCTCAGCACCGATGGTTTGCGCCAATTCTCGTTTGCCAAGGAGAGCGGTGTGAGGCCCCTGTCAACAGCCACAACATCACGATGCATCCCACTCTCGCTGTTACGGAAAAAATCCCTAAGACTGCACACTTCGCGGTTGTGTAGGTTCTTGGCATTTAAAAAGCCTCGACCCCCCCACTTCCGCGGAATGTACAGTCTCATAACAGACGAGCGTGGGTGTAGCATGCGATGTAATGTGAGCAGTTGACGGACCCTCCTGTCCAGGGCGTCCAGCTCAGTTTGAGTCCACCTCAATATGCCAAAGGAGTATGTCAGCAAAGGCATCACCCAACCGTTGAAGGCACGCACCTTGTTGCCGCCAGACAAAAGACTGTTAAGTACTTTTGTTAGGCGACAAAAGAAGCGCTCCTTCACCGATTTTTTGATGTCCTCTACCGATATACCCAACGACTCTGACATACCGAGGTATTTGTAGGTTTCGACCTCGGAGAGAGATCTGAGAGTCATCGCCTCAGAAAGCTGTAAATTTGGAGAATTTACAACTTTCCCTCGCTGTACATGCATGACCGCACACTTGTCTACACCGAACTCCATCCTGATGGCGCTGCTAAAAACCTCTGTGATTTTTAGCAGCTCCATCAAGTCCTGGCGTTTTGGTGTAAACAGCTTGAGATCGTCCATGTACAGCAAATGGGAGATGACTTGACCATCTCTTCGAAGCCGATAGCCTAGTCCTGAATCCCTCAGCAAAGTGCTGAGAGGGTTCAGAGCCAGACAAAACCACAATGGACTAAAACTGTCACCCTGGAATATGCCTCGCTCAATCCTTAACAAGTCCTGCGGGCCAGAGGCACCATCCCCACCACCTGGTTGACGAAGGACTGTGGTCCATTGCCTCATACATGCGCCTAAGAATGATTTTAAAGTTGTATCAATTTTATACAACTCTAAAACCCTCTCTAGCCATGAATGAGGCACTGAATCATAGGCCTTCTTATAGTCAATCCAGGCAGCGGAGAGGGCTCCTCTATTTCGCCGGACTTGTTGGCTAATGGCCGTGTCGATGAGGAGGAGCTCCTTAGTACCACGGGACCCAACCCTACATCCATTTTGAGCATGGGCCAAAACGTTGTTCGCAACGATGTGTGCGTTAATTTTATTTCTCAAAATGGATGTAAGGAGCTTGTAGATGGTAGGCAAGCACGTGATGGGTCTGTAATTTTTGGCTTCCGTGGTACTACCGGACTTGTGGAGCAGGAAGGTGACACCGGTGGTCATAAAGCTGGGAAGGGAACCGAGCTCAAGGGCTTCTTGGAATTGTGTCGCCAAGCGATCATGCGAGCATCGAATCCATTTTATCCAGAAGTTGTGCAACCCGTCCGGCCCAGGACTTTTCCAGTTCTGTGCCGTACGGATCGCACAACTAACGTCTACGGAGTCTATTAAAATAGACCCCATGGGTTCGATGGACTCGCATTCCCGCTCGACAACACGCATCCAATCACCCTCCGTGTGCTCGACGGGCACCGACCAGATACCGCGCCAGAAATTAATCATGGCGTTTGCATCTGGCAGCTGCCCGTCATTCACACGTTGCTCAGTTTCTTCCCAGCCTCGGTACACCTTCCTTTGGTCACTTTGGAAGAGGCGATTTTGCCAGTATCTATCCACACGCTCTCTGTAGCGGCGAATACGGTTTGCCCATGCATAGACTTTCTGCTTCAGATAGTCGATGCGTTCCGTGACATTGGCTAGATAGTGCTGGGGCCTGATATCGGTCCCAGCGAATGCCTGAGTCACGAAACGCATTACTCGGGGGCGATTATTCCCCCGCCTGAAGCAGATTAGCTTTGCAATAAGAGTCCTGAACGTGCTGATACGCCGCTCGATCCGCACTTGCCATGCGGGTACCCTCCCGGCGGTTCGCGGTGCATGGTTAGTATCCGGAAACTTAACACATGCAACGCGACACGCCGCGATGGCACCGCAGTACAAGATCGAGTGGGTATCAACTAAATCTTCACTAGCCCGCAAATATGGAGCTAGTAAAGCATTCAGGGCTCCCATTAACGCCAAGTTACGCCTATGGGTGGGCAAACGTGGTAGTCGCGGCCTAGAATCAGGTGTGAACCGATACTGTGAAATCGCGTCTTCCAAAGCCCCCCTCAATTGCTCTCTCACCTGGTCGGAAACACCACTCGCCAAATCCCCCTCGTCGACTACGGGATCAGCCAATGCCGCTAGTGTCACCACTGACGCCGGCACTGACGCCAATGTCAGGGCAGACGACGCGACAGGCGGATCCCGCGTCAAGACAGGAGACGGGCGAGCACGTAGTTCTTCCAGGCGGAGCCGATCAAGCACAGAGTCATCCAGCAGCTTACACCGGTGGATAGCCCGCACTTGATCCGATAATCGCTGGGCGGATACGGTGACAGTAGGCTCAAGGTCCTGAAACAGAGACAGCATTCTGGGACGGTACGCCGTCAGGTTAATTCCTCCTTCTGTAGCCCCATAGTATGCTCGCATGCAGTTCTCATTAACACTTGGAGTCCATCTCATGCGGCACACTACACTACCGGTAGCGGGGGCCGGGCGTGAGGCAGGATGCCCCACAGGTCCCAAGCGTGCCGGCAGCGGCGGACGTCCACGTCGCACAGGTGGTGGCGGCGGCGGCAACGTCGTTTCCTCATCACTAGATGTACATGCTTCTGGGGGAGTGACAAATTCCTCCCCCGATGAATTATCTGATGACGAGGAGGGCAGAGGTGGAGGGCGTGTGCTTGTCCCTGCTGCTTCTTTCGTCGTTTTCGATCTTGTTATCATTTTTCTTGAGGTTTTCTGTTTGAATGCATTTGACACTCGTATGTCAATTTTTTTTATTATTATTCAAATTATTATTTATTTATTATTCAAATTATTATTATTATTATAAATTAATATTATTATTATTATTATTTATTTATTTATTTATTTATTATTCAAATTATTATTATTATTATACAAACTTGGACCACAGACTTGGACTCAGTGGAAACTCATTTTATATCCGTCATTTAGGATTGGGACCATCAATGGTATCAGTCCATTCCTGTTTATTTCTGCCATTTCTTAGTAAAGTTCATAGACCTTGACGGCTGCACTCTGACATACCTTTACCTTTACATATATACATACATTCTGTCTTATAAATTCTAAATATTATATTTAATATTTATTTATCACTTTATTTATCACTTCAACGCATAAGCATTGCCATTCAACGTGGTAATGCTGCCAGCATGCTGGGTACGCTGCCAACTGTTAGTAGGATTGAGCATTTGGATTGTCTTTAGACCTTCAACGGTCTATGGGCAGTCTAACTGTATTTGTAGTTTTAGTTTTAGCTTGTATTTTGTTTAGTTAATAAAGGCGCTTGCCCAGGAAAAAAAAAATCACTTTTACAATAAACTAGCAACGCACCCCGGCTTCTCACGGGTGTAAGTCTTATTTTTTTACACCTTGGGTTACATTATTGGAGCTTTAGTAAGAATCCCTATTTAAAAATCTATTTTTTTTAAATATAGTATAGCCTATCTCACCCGGGGATAATGTAGCTTCCCAACAGTGAAATAATTTTTCAAATCGGTTCAGTAGTTTCGGATCCTATTCAATGCAAACAAACAAACAATCAAATCTTTCCACTTTATAATATTATAGTATAATTAATTAATCACATAGGCACAAATAATTTTACACAGTAGGTACAACATAAATAAGATCATTTGTACACAGTATATTATCTCAGCAATTTAAAACTAAAAAATGCTTACCTGCTTATACTAAATTCGTTACATATCAAAACTTGAAAACCTACTACTTCTATCGATTCATAACGCCCACTTCATCGCCCTTTCAATATACAGGGTCACGCAGAATAGGCGTACTACGCCGGAAGGTGGTCAATATATTTATAATTATGCACAAATTTTAAAAATATAAGCTGTTTCATGAATTTTATTGAGTGTGACTGGCGTTTTTCTATGGGACAGCAAATTTTTATCGCGATATCAAGTTCGACCCATCATAAAAGCTTCGACCAAAATAAAATGAATTTGGTCGAAGCATAAAAGTTGTTCATGTATAGTGACCACCATTCGGCTTAGCCGAAAGCCCAGGCCTGCGTAGCCCTGTATTATGTATTGTGTGTGGGTTAGGAATAATTACCTGGATAGTGATAGTGGTTATGGAGTGGAGACCACGAACCGGAAGACGCAGCGTAGGAAGGCCTCCCACTAGATGGACCGACGACATTGTGAGAGTCGCGGGCATCCAGTGGATGCAAAAGGCAGGCTGTCATTTAGTATGGAGGTTAAAGGGGGAGGCCTATGGTCAGCAGTGGACGTCTTCTGGCTGATGATGATGACCTGGATAGTGAACAGTGGCGTGCTCATTTATCGCCACTCATCACCGACACTAACACTTGTATACCTCATCATCATAACCTCATCCAAGTTACGACTCTTAGCTCATTCCTCGGTTGTTCATTTGTTCTATTCCAGTCACCACCAAATTGCCTTCCGTATATCGTAACTCAAAACTGTAGCGTTCGCCAGAAAATGAGCCTTTATAATTGTGCTTCAAGTAGTGTTGATTTCAAAATCGAGGGAAGTGGGATATTGGAACACATAACACAGATTCCCAGAGGCATTGATCACAAGGTACTTACCCAATTTAATTACACATCAAAAAGGACAAATAGTGTTAATTTAATTAACTTCACCAGATATACGCGTGCTCAAGATCTACCCCATGTCATCCCGTGTAAGCATTTCACATTTTGACAAGGGTCGTTAGGATATTATACAAACACATTTTGTTTTATCTTTCTACTTATTTCACTATCATACTTAATATTGTAAATGCGTAAAGTTTGTTGGTTTGTTAGTTCCTCTTTCAGGCAACATCAGAGCAACGGATCGACCTGATTTTTTGCATGGGTATAATTCAAGGGCTGGAGAGTGACATAGGTTTTTCATCATCATCATCACCATTGCACATCACTACGCAGGTAAACCTCGGGGCGCAGCTAGTCTGAAATATTTTGTCAAACAGAACATAATAAATTATCCTTTTCGACAAAATATGTACAAAAAAAAATATTCAAACGAGACTTTACAGAATAAGTAAAAAGCCGAATAAAACATTCTAACTTATGTCGGGTACCTAGTTCAATCCTATTTTTTGAAACATATCGAATTCATAATTCGTGGGTTTTTTCTGCTTTTTAGGGTTCCGTACCCAAAGGGTAAAAAAGGGACACTATTACTAAGTCTACGGTGTCTGTCCGAAACAAACACCGAACACACACACTCACTGAACACCGTATAATTTTACTAATTTTGAAGTCGGTTAATAATTAGATAATAATTGTATTTTGTGGTGGTACGGAACCCTCTGTGCGCGAGCCAGACTCGCACTTGGCCGGTTAATTTTTTTAATGCGTACTGTCCAGGAGTAGACTTTCTAAACGGTAAAACCTCGCCGTCCTCTTTGTTTCCTAAGACCAAATTAGGCATCTTCAAGGCTAGATAATTTTTAGATCGACGTGCTCTATCAACACCGTCGCTTATTGCGATTTCAGGTAAGTTGGTGGCTAAACGTAGGTATTTCTATCTCCACTAAAAATAGGTACTAAGTTAAGTGTTCACCACACGTTTTCCTGCTTGCGGCCAAATCGGACGGACCCGTATCGTCGCTTGCCTTTGACGCGGTTTGCGGTCTCAGTCATTGAGTGTCTACCGTAATACTGGGAGACTTAGTATCCGTGCTCTGACTGGGTACTTAATTAACCGACTCACTTACGAATATCTCATAGAAGTTTGCTTTCAGTACGCAGTCCCAGATTTGATAGTTTTCGAAAACTTTTTTCGTTTACGTATTGTAATATTGTTCCATACATTTTAGTAAAGCGCCTCTATCGAAAATGTAGAGGAACTAAATTTGGCAGTTATCGACGGTAAAGATTGCTTCACTCTAATACGAAAAAAGTTTTCGAATACCTTTTAGCCCAGCAATGTATGGAACAATACGAAAACGAAAAAAGTTTTCGAATAAGTTGTGGAATGGCTTACCACCTTCGGTTTTTCCTCCAACATATAACCTCATTCGCTTCAAGCAAAGAGTGAATAGAGTCCTCAAAGGTAGGCAACGCACCGCCAATGCCCCGGGTATTGTAGTGTCCATAGGCGACGGTGACTACTTACTATTAGGTGGCCCGTCGCTTATTTGTCTACTATTATAAAAAAAAAAAAAAATTGTTTACTATGCAAAAGCAGTCCGTAGCAGTAGTAAAATAGATCATTTTTTGGGGTGCTAAGAGCAGTGCGTTGTGGTTCTAGTTTTCGGTGGCACTTGAATTGTTATGGGCAAGTGTGGCGCTTACCGTCGTGCAAGCAACTAGCTCATATTTCACTTAGTTGCAATAAGCATATTACCAATACTTTTAAAACTAAAAGTGACTGCATTTTGTATATATTACGTGGGAATTACTCATGTATGATTATTGATTAAGCCAAAACCAAAAGTAACTACCCAAAAAACTAATACACCGCTCTAAAATGTAAGCCTAGTTCATAGTTTCATTTCTTTCAAATACCTTTAATCCTTACAAACTTGTTCTAAACGACATTTCATAGCATTACCTAACTACGATATAGTAGCGATACCAGACTACGTCAGTTTTATCTCTACGAAAGTTTGGTCAAGGACAAGGGGTCCAAATCCAAATCTTGATGTGCTTAGTTTACAAGCTTTAGTGAGTTGTACTTACAAGTTTCTGATTTATGACATATCTATACAGGGTTACATGGAAAGCGTGTAGTAAGCCGAAAGAAGTCTATAACAACCGTCATTATGAACAACTTTTACCACGGTACCAATCCTGAATTTTCGAAAAATATATCAGCTGTTCGATAGAAATTTGCTATTTACTCTCGGCAAAATGAATAGAACAGCTGATTACGATAAAAAAAAACGTTTTCAGTGTTTGTTCCATTGTGAAAGTTGTTCTTAATGATGTGTGTGTGTGTGTGTGCCCTTTCGGCTTAGTACATTCTTTCCGCTTAACCTTGTAGATATAATAAATTACTAACACTGGATAAGTGGGCCACAGTTCGTCGAATCCCTAATCTGATTGACTACGAAATAAGGCTAATTATTTCAGCCAAGTGACTTCATAATCAAATTGATCAGTTCAATTGATCCATATAAAGCCCAAATTTTTCCATATTATAGATTTCACAATTATTTTACTGCAAAAGAGTGTTATTTTCCGGTAATATCGATAAACAAAAACAAACCGAGTTAAAATGTTGAATAGATGATATGTAAAAAGTTGAATAAAATGTAGTAGATACATAACTATGAAATTACTTTAAAATAAACCGGCCAAGTGCGAGCCGGGCTCGCGCACTGAGGGTTCCGTACTACCACAAAATTCAATAACGAAATTACCTGTTATAACTTGGTAATGAACAAAAAACTTGTCACTGACTTGCATTTGGCCATTATTTACTAATTGTTGTTATACTTTAGAGTGTATACTATAATAATGCCAAGTTTGACGTTTGTACGTATTACCATTTTTACATTAGAGCTAATACAAAAACACGTAAAAAACTACGTGCGTTGACTTTTTTATAATTTTTTAGTACATATTTATTCGTGAAAATTTCAACTGGCTATCTATTACGGTTCGAAGGTAGGGCGGACGGACAGACGGACATAGTAAGCTTAGTAATAGGGTCCCGTTTTTACCCTTTGGGTACGGAACCCTAAAAATGAATGTTATCAGAATTTACAGTGTTCAAGCAGATTTTTACAATCTACTACAGTTATCACAGCAAAAAATAACTTGGACCGAATATAAATCAATGTTACGTAATAAAGTATTATAAGAAAACAAGTACTTACTTAGCTAAAAGTTTGTATGTGGCATCTCTAGCCTCAATCTGCTCGAAGGCAGTAGTGTTATCCACGATAAGTATCTAATAGCTATCTAGTTCGGAGTCGTATGTCCTAAATACCTAAGATAACTTTCAGAAAAGGGTTGGCAAAATCTACCCTTATCTGAAACTTGCCTTTCGCTGTGATTTCGAGTATAGCAAATGAAATAACGGTGAAATTTCATTATACCCGATATCGTTCTCCTTTTCATGTTACCCATGTTCAATATAATGTCAGCTCCTAGAATAACTCGTTTACGCTTCCTCTGTGGAACGTTTTCAGTGGTCGTTACGAAACGAAGGTCTGGGCCCTGATTCCATAACTTTAACCACGCGCATAGCGCGACGCGTTAAGTTTTCCTCTAAAAGTTGGCATTTATTCCATAGGTAATAGAGTCCAAATTTTTGAGGTTCTACCGCTGCTTTACGTGCGTGTTAAAGTTACGGAATCAGAGTCCTGCGTGTCAGGAGCAGAACATGTCGTAACTAGCTTATACTAGAAGTTAGAAGACTGAGAAGTTAATATTTTTTATTTTGTGACATTTAGTAAGCATTTTATTTTGATACCAACTATGTATATTGTATACCTACCTACCTTAATATCGTTGAAAATTAGATGTTCTCTCTTGATTTTCGGATTTCATGTATTAATTATTGCTACTGGTAATTAGTTAGCATCCTCATAAGCTCAGTCATCATCATCATCATTATCATCAGCCAGAAGACGTCCACTGCTGAACCTAGCCTCCCCTTTAACCTCCACACTTAACGAAAGCCTGCCATCTGCATCCACTGGATGCCCGCGACTCTCACAATGTCGTCAGTCCATCTAATAGTGGGAGGCCTACCTACGCTGCGTCTTCCGGTTCGTGGTATCCACTCAAGAACCTTTCTTCCCCATCGGTTATCCGGTCTTCGAGCGATGTGGCCTGCCCATTGCCACTTCGACATGCAAATTTTAACAGCTATGTCGGTGACTCTGGTTCTTTGGCGAATACCCACGTTTCGGATTTTATCGCGCAAAGAAACTCCGAGCATAGCTCTCTCCATTGCCCGCTGAGTGACTCTGAATTTTTCCAAAAGGCCAACAGTTAAGGACCACGTCTCAGTATCATACATACATAAATACTTTACAGTGTGTACTATAATCATGCCAAGTTTGACGCTTGTACGTAAGTATTACCGTTTTTAAATTAGAGCGAATACAAAAATACGTTTGTTGTAAGGGGACCCCCTCTGTCGTTTTTACTTTTTGACTTTTTTAGTATTTTTAGGTAATCCGCCATAACCTTACATAATTTGGGGAAATTGCAACTGCATGGCTATCTTTTACGGTTTGAAAGAAAGGTAGGACGGGCAGACTGAGTAAGCTTAGTAATAGGGTACCCTTTGGGTACGGAACTCTAAAAACAGTGATAGACCACAATGATATTATTTTGATATTTTACCATTCGCATGTTGTGTTTGTATACCGACAGCTGTTATTGGGCTTGATTTAAATCACTCGTTGTTCATAATTGGTCACTCAAGTAAGCACAGGGAAAAAAGTATTAGGATTTATTTTGTTGACGTGTAATACACTAAATACCCGTTTACCAAAGTACGTAACACACAGAAGGCAACGTTAGGGCTGCGTAAACATGTTTATGACAGATTAGAATTTGATAACTGAAAATAAACAAGCAGTTTATAAATAATAGCTTGAGGTGTTAATGGTCTACTAAGTTTGACCTTATTTCTAGGAAGTACCTACATCGTAAAATAATAAACCTCTATTCAACCAATGTCTGTCTCATGAGGAGTTTAAAGACCTCCTTTCGGCTTTATAAAAAATAAATTATAACTTCTTGTGACTTGACCACGACTATGTGACCCCCTGGCACCAAAGCTGGATCCGCCCTTGGTTATAGGTAGGTTTAACTGTTTCTTAGACGAATCTCTAGTGTAAAATGTAATTTGTTTTTATGTTATGTAAAATATAAATAGTAGATCCCTTATTTCTTATTGTACACGACATTTGGAGCAACAATACACTAGAGATTCGAATGCTGCGTGAAAGAGGAACTAACAATCCAACAAACAAACACACCTTCGAATTGACGATGTTTTTATAAGTTAATTGTAATTAGATAGTGAAAATGTTAGTTTTTTTAGTGTTTTGTATCCAAAGGGTGGAAACAGTACCCTATTACTAAGCCTACACTATCTGTCTGTTTGTCCATTTGTCTGTCCTACCTTATACCGGCTGTATCTTTTGAACCGTAATAGATAGCTAGGTACTTGAAATCTTCACAGAATATGTAATGTTACAGCGGATTAACTAATAAATAATAATAATAAAGTCAAAAAGTAAAATTAAAATGGGGTGGTCACCATACAACAAACTTTATAAAACGTATTTTTGTATTTGCTCCAGTTTTTACTTTAGTTGTAAAATATATATATGTTAAGTTTTTGTTTTTTATGTGGTGGGATTAACCCTCAGTGCGCGAGCTCGACGCACACTACAAACTAATAAGCATTCATAGCTAATTAGGATAGTTGATCAATTAAATTGTATATACGAACACTTTATCGGTAATTGAACTAATCCTAAACTAAATTGGATTCACCACGCAAAGGTCAGCGCACTTCGCTCAAACAAATCAAAATTCATATATGAAAATGCATAATTATTTTCTATTTTACACAGTATTTGTATAGGCTTCGGTTCAAGTTTAAATATGGCAGAAAGTTAAATAGTGGCGCCTAAAACAATTGAATTACAACTTGCAAAAAAGTGGCCTGGGAACCACCCCCCTTTAGTTTTTAACTTATTAATTCTTAGTTAATCCGCCGTTAAGATTAACATGTTCAACATTTCAACTGTCTATTACGGTTGAAATGTTGGAAAAAAATCTATTAGGTACGGTTCGAAAGAGAGTAGGACGGATGGACAGACACCGGACAAACAGATCTATAGACAGCGTGGGCTTAGAAATAGGCGTTTTAACCCTTTAGGTATATACCAACCATAGTATAATAATTATTTTACAAAACAAAATATAAATAAATCTTAAAATAACCCACGGTACGCAGGAAATAATATTTAATTCTATTAATTTAATACTAAAAATATAATTAATTATAATAAAAAAATACCTATATAAAACAATAAAAAAATTAAGTTGAAATTATATTTTTATTTGGAATTTATAAAAAAATATTATGTTACAATTTATATTAGAATTATAGTTATTATGGCTGCTATAACTAAAAGAGCTCAAATTCCTTTTCTAGTAACACGTAATCCTGCTAAAAGTACCTACTACAGCATACACGTTAACTTATTACAAAAAAAAATATAGTAAATAAATGTAGACAACGGTAACCTTGTCTACATCTGTTTATTATCAATATGTCTCAATGTCTACCCACACGCACGATTCCGATAACAACAAACGACGAAACTCAATATGCTTTCATTAATAGCTACAAACTAATAACTTTCATAAACAAACCCCGTAAATCATTATAGACTACATACAGCTATCTTTACAACGTCTGAGAGCGCATGACGTAAGTAATGGATCATAAAGCGCCGCAAAATACTTCCAATACAATATGTATTTGACATTCCAATCAATCAACCCGCCTCCAAAGGATATAAACAGCCCTGATTTTACTGAAATAAATATTGCTTAAGTAGCCAGCCATTGCGTTTTAACTAAAAGCTTACTACGCAAACGCCGTGAAAAAACTGCAATGGGAACCACAGAAACGAAACAAACGTTTGCATCTGAAATTCAGTGGAGAATATATTTTAATCAGGAGTTTTGTTTTAGACAAAGTAAACGTGGAAGCATCGATTATAAATATTTCTGTTTTATATAGCGAGCTAATTTGACATCCTGATCAGTCACTCAACTAAATATTTCGATCGAAATGGATGAAAACAAAAGGTTGAGTTGATAACTTTCATCGTAAGCACGAAAATGTGGTTCAGTTCTAAACTCATTTACATTCTGTAACATACTCATCAACTGAGTCTCGACAGTTGAAGACTAACTATTTACAACTATTTTGATAGTTTCAATCATATTTTGCTATTAAATTGGGACAGTAAGTTGTAAATAAATATAAATAAATGTTCGGAACATTTTTGCACACACGGTCGCACTATGGGTCACGATCTGACCCCAAACTAAGCAAATCTTGTAATATGGCTGCCAGAGACTGATATACATACATATTTAGTTTTAAATAGATATTAACACCCAGATATAGATCAAACATAAATGATTTTCCTAGGTGGGAATCGAACCCACGCCCCAAAGCGCAGAAGGTAGGTTCACTACTCACTGTACCAACGGGCTATCTACAAAACTGTAAGGTGTGTGGCGTACTCGCCATACGAACTCTTACTTCTTGTGCCAACCTTCATGAAGTTAATTCAGGATTTGCACGACGGTGGCGTTGGTGTGTAAAAAGAGAAAAATAAAAAGAACATTGTTTTTTCAAAAGAGAATTGTCATTCGCTTCATCTAAGATTTTCGTTTCATTAAAATCATAATTTCCTTCGGACTCTGCTATTTTCTTCTATTGTCGGTAGCTTAAACCTCTCCTTCTATATAAGTAGTGCAAATCACTATAGGTGTAAGTTTCTAGGATCAAGGTGCGACCAGCCGAGGTTCCTCCTGGGTGATGCTTCCTGACTTCTTCAAGTACCTAATCTGTCCGACTGCTTCAAATGATCAGCTCCAATCGACTTTTCAAGTTGTACTTTTCGAGTTTTCTATAATTATCAGAGTTTTTAAAAACGTCCGTTCTCTTTCCGAGCCTGTCAAGGAATCTGTGGATTTTTGTTTCTCGATTTCTAAATAGTATAGTGTGCATGGCCTGTGTAACAAAAAGAGTTCAGATTAAATTAAAAATAAGGTTTGATGAAGGATGATGATGATGATGATGATATTAAAGATATACTACATTGTGCAGTCGGGTAATAATAAGAAGATACATTATATAGAATAGAAACTACAGAAGTACACGATACAATTATGTAAATTAGAGTTTCTAAATAAAAGTTAATAACAAAAACAAAAAATTAGGAAAACAAAAGTTTAAATAAAAGTAGTTAAATAGTTTATTGTAGAAATAAAAGTTAATAGAGTCGACCGTTATAAATTTTTAGTCGACAATAAGAGTACTTGCTTAGAAAGTTTTTGGAAGGAAGGAAGAAGCCGATTTAGGTCATATTTAACTACAATAATGGACTATGATCTCTGAGAATTTTCTAATACATGTCACAAAGCTGACGTCCAATCTATCAGTCTACGGCAGAGCAACCTTTATTTTATAAGAAGATTTACATCAAGAGATTTTTTACAAATCTAAAATATAATCTATATTTTTATTTCTGGTGTACACAATAACGAATCTATCTATCTATAATAAAAATAAACCGGTCAAGTGAGAGTCAGGCTCGCGCACTGAGGGGTCCGTACAATCACAAAATTCAATAACGAAACTACCAGTTATACTTGGTAATGAACAGAGTTGGCCATTATTTATTATTTGATGTTATACTTTAGAGTGTGTTCTATAATCATGTTAACTTTGACGCTTGTATGTATTACAGTTTTTATATTAGAGCTCATACAAAAACACGTTTGTTGAATTCACTTTCGTGTTTACTTTTCGACTTTTTATTATTTCTTAGTTAATCCGCCGTAACATTACCTGTTCTGTGAAAATTTCAACTGGCTATCTATTACGGTTCGAAAGATACAGCCGTTAATAGGTAGGACAGCCGGAAAGACAGACAGATATCGTAGGCTTAGTAATGTGGTCTCGTTTTTACCCTTTGGTTGCAGAACCCTTAAAACGTCACCGTCATGCCATCTATGTTCACATCTCTGTTTAATGGACAGGTTGTTGTACATTTTGTATCCTAGATTACCAAACATTCAATTTATTTACGTTGGTCTAAAGACAATTTATCATTTATATCCATTGATGTAAGTAAATAGGGGGAAGATACGGGAAGAACTTCTTGACGTGGACCGCATAAATCGGGCTCCCGGGCACAATCGACTCAAGTCACAATCGAACTGTCGTATTGATAGCACGTGAATTACTTGTCAAAATTGTGTGAAATAAAGCAGCAAAAATTACTTCCTGCGTTTTCACAAGGTGCACCAACAGTTCGAAGACAAAAAACAAATTTAACGGCATTACTTTTCACTTGTAAATACTTAAAAACAATTAACTTAATTTTCTTTATATGTCACTTCTATGGTCTAGTGTAGTGTCTAATGGAGCGGTGAAGTTGACGTTTACAGTGTAGACGTCAACGTCACCGCTGACTCGAGCCGAAACAGAGCCATATTTATTGGGTACAATGTTTGGATGTCACGCGTCTTCCCCCTTTTTAAAACAGTCATTGTTTATATCCTCATTTACCTAACAAAGAATTATGGAGTGCTTACAGTCGTCCAATCTCCGTCATATCACATTTGTTTCAAGGGAAAATATTCTTCGTAGTAATATAAATACAATTAAATTTCAAACACATTTTTGGAAATAGGAAAATTGCTGGCAGGCCATTACAGAGGGTCGTTAAAATTTACAGGAAAAGTTTCAGTTTACGTTCCAATTAGAAAATTTAAAATATCAAGAACATAATATAAATTTGGCGGTTTTTTTAAATGAATGAACAAAACTAGGAATTTCGTAAAAGGTCGGTCTAGTCTCAAATTCTCTTAGCAATATGGTACGCGAAAACAAGACATAGGCCGCTGTGATAAAAACGGGTAAATACCGTTTATTATTGGTACCTATAAAAATAAAAATACTACAGACAGTAAAGTACGTGGGCGGGAAATGGGCCGGGAAACATTAGGGTTTGGACAACAACGTGCCGACTACGCGCGAACTTGGGTCTGTCGATTAAATATTGCTCAGCGTTCGATCGTCACAAAACAGCCCCGGGGGATATAAACTAATTAAACTATGCTTCTCTAGGAGTGGGGTCGGGAGAAATTAGAGATGGTACTCACAAACTACCGACACGTACGTTAGTTAGTAACACAATGAATACAAATTCTTGAGCTTTGCGACCAATCTAAGCTATGGACTAATCTATGGACTAAGCCGAAAGGAGGTTTTTACACTCAACATTTAGAAAAACTTTTACTATGATTAGTGTCAATGACCGTTTTTTATGAAACAGCTGATATTTTTTCGCGATTTTAGGCTTGGTCCCATAGTAAAAGTTGTTCATAATGATGAGTACAATGACCTCCTTTCGGCTTAGTACATTCTAAATGCTTAACCTTGTATAACTCTTGCTACCTGCTATCCTCCTAATAACTACTCAGCTAGAACATTTACATGCCCGAAAGCTGACTGACTATTTTAACTCGAACTCGAAAGTAATTTTTAGTATTTGTTTTTATTCCACACTTTCGGATTTAGTATTTAAATGTAGGCAATTTCTTTTAAAGTAAGTAATTTCGGGAAAAAAAATCACACATTTATTTTACTTGAATATATAAGATTAGGGGCCTTACGGCTAGCTGTTTAAAGTAATCCAGTTTAGATGATGAAAAAATGTTGCGCGACCGCAAACCGTATCTGGGCGCGTTAAGACGATCTTTTCCGACTTTTAGCAATTATGGTCATTCTAGTTTAAGGGTGCATACCTCCATGGTTAGCTTAAAATTGTAAAAATGTTTTCATAACAAAATTGAATGTTTTATCTAGGAAACCCATGAAACCGAAAGACGATTAAGCACATTTCTCTCGATAGAAAAAAATATATCATAGTAGCACTGATTTGCGTTTTTATCCCTGTTTTTTCGATTCATTCAATTACCTATTTATTAAATTATGTCTGCGATATCTGGATATATAGATTTCATAATTATGAAGGAAACCGGTGAGGTACATTTTGCATTATAGCTATACTTTTCTATAAATATGATAAAAACATCAAAAATAGAAGTAGCGAAACGCACGACTGTGTGTAAGCGCCATGATTTTGCTTCGCTAAATGCGTCTTTAATACAATGAACCAAGGATTATGGTCATCTGTATCAATAAGCGTTGTTTAAAAGTGGGAAAACCTCGCCTTAAGGTTCACGCGTTCGCGCATTTTCCGAACTGAGCGGTTTTAACGTTAGTTCGTGCCATAATCGCGAAAGTTTATGGTTCGACTCCTTACTCTCTGATTAGGCCTAGCTCGCTAACGAATCCATGGTTACCAACGTTACCGCATTAGATACGGGCTTTAAGAGGGGGCCTCCGAAATTTTATGCTAATTTGCCATGATATTCTAACTAAACCAAATATCCTATCAACGTAATAATTGATATATGTGATTTTTCAATTCATTTTCTTTCCAGCACTAAGACAGAAACATAAAAGCAAGATATTTACTCGATACTTTATTGTTTTCAAAATGGTGCCTTTTTGCTGATTTTTTTGATTTTTTCTTGGATAGAACTTCAGTCACATATCTAAAATAAATACTCATCGAAGGAAAATATAGTTTGTTTTCCAGTGCTAAGACAAAATTTACCTAGATTAATTAGTACTCTCATAATAAATTATATTCGATTTGAGACTTACGTCCTTTAGTTCTAAGCAATTATTCGGTCAAACGGCAAGTCCGATATTCAACCTTATTCTGTTGCGCTTTGTATCTAAATGGCGAAACACGCTCCGTTCAACCTCAGTACCGCACTATGCTCCAACGGGGAAGGACGCACGCACTTGCTATTCGCCTAGATTTATCTTCCGAGTGCGATTATATCAACACCTACTGTATTTTCAAACAATGGATAACATAAAAAATCTATGGCTCGAACGCGACCATTTGATGCGGCAACCAAGTGTTGCCAATGACCTAGAGCACAGACTAGGTATAGCTACTATGAAAAAATTACAGGTATTAATAATTATGGATACGACTAGGCCCTACCTAACGCATCTATTATTATGTACGCTCGGTAATATAGTTATAAGAGTCTAAGTGTTTCGTGTGGAGAGAGAAAGAGAGAGAGAGAGACAGACGGAGAAAGCTGAGAGAGAGATAGAGAGAGAGACAGTCAGAAAGACTACTAAAAATCAAAATTATTAAGTAAAATATAATTTTTGTTGAATAAAAAAATATAATAATAATTAACATAAATAATTTTTTTTAAATTAATAATTTCATAAATTAAATTTAATTAAATAATTCATACATACTTAAATAGATTATAGTTATTAACAACCAGGTATAGGACAAACACAAACGTTCATCACATAACTGTTTGTCCCAGGTGGGAATCGAACCCACGCCTCCAAGCTCAGAAGGTAGGTTCACTACCAACTGGACCAACGGGCTTTCGCGTATTTCGTTTATTTTAGTATAGTATAGTATAGCATAGCATAGCATAGCATAGCATAGCATAGCATAGCATAGCATAGCATAGCATAGCATAGCATAGCATAGCATAGCATAGCATAGCATAGCATAGCATAGCATAGCATAGCATAGCATAGCATAGCATAGCATAGCATAGCATAGCATAGCATAGCATAGCATAGCATAGCATAGCATAGCATAGCATAGCATAGCATAGCATAGCATAGCATAGCATAGCATAGCATAGCATAGCATAGCATAGCATAGCATAGCATAGCATAGCATAGCATAGCATAGCATAGCATAGCATAGCATAGCATAGCATAGCATAGCATAGCATAGCATAGCATAGCATAGCATAGCATAGCATAGCATAGCATAGCATAGCATAGCATAGCATAGCATATCATAGCATAGCATAGCATAGCAAAACATAGCATAGCATAGCATAGCATAGCATAGCAAAGCATAGTATAGTATAGTATAGTATAGTATAGTATAGTATAGTATAGTATAGTATAGTATAGTATAGTATAGTATAGTATAGTATAGTATAGTATAGTATAGTATAGTATAGTATAGTATAGTATAGTATAGTATAGCATAGCATAGCATAGCTTAGTATAGCAAAGTATAGTATAGTATAGTATAGCATAGCATAGCATAGCATAGCATAGCATAGCTTAGCTTAGCATAGCATAGCATAGCATAGCATAGCATAGCATAGCATAGCATAGCATAGAATAGCTTACCATAGCATAGCATAGCTTAGTATAGCAAAGTATAGTATAGTATAGCAAAGTATAGTATAGTACAGTATAGTATAGTATAGCATAGTATAGCATAGCATAGCTTAGTATAGCAAAGTATAGTAGTATAGTATAGTACAGTACAGTACAGTACAGTACAGTACTGTACAGTACAGTACAGTACAGTACAGTACAGTACAGTACAGTACAGTACAGTACAGTACAGTACAGTACAGCACAGCACAGCACAGCACAGCACAGCATAGCATAGCATAGCATAGCATAGCATAGCATAGCATAGCATAGCATAGCATAGCATAGCATAGCATAGCATAGCATAGCATAGCATAGCATAGCATAGCATAGCATAGCATAGCATAGCATAGCATAGCATAGCATAGCATAGCATAGCATAGCATAGCATAGCATAGCATAGCATAGCATAGCATAGCATAGCATAGCATAGCATAGCATAGCATAGCATAGCATAGCATAGCATAGCATAGCATAGCATAGCATAGCATAGTATAGTATAGTATAGTATAGTATAGCATAGTATAGTATAGTATAGCATAGCATAGAATAGCATAGCATGCATTTACGGAAGTTGTTTGAAGGCGGGCGGGGGTATGTCCGTGGGCTACTGATGGCATGTGGAAGAATCCGGTAAAGTTTTCTACAATTTTAAAAAATTTGGGGTAGTGTGTGGGATTTTGGTTTGGCCGGGTAAGAAGACCAAGTCTTGATCTATACACAAAATCCGGTCAGAATTTGTCTCCGACGCACCGAAATTTTGAAAAAATTGGGAGGTGGGGGGGGGGGGGGAAATTTCAGGAAATGTTATAAACTAAAGTCCGGATTGACATCCGATTTCCAATTTTTTTTTTTTAAAATGACCTCATACGTACTGTTTCTGAGATAATCGATGTTTTTTGAAAATAATTACGAAAATTTTCCGGATTTTTGCGCTTTAATATTTTGAAAGGCATCCTTTGCACAAAAATAGCCGAATTTGGGCTTATCAGACGCGTCTTTTTATTTTCTACACACGTGTGTTTACAGTGTTTCTATTTTATTATTATTTATGCCTACCAACTAAATAAACACATTTTTTTTTTTATATTATTTATTTCCTGAAATTGTGAGAGTAGAAAGCCAAAAAAAAAAATTTAGTCTATTTATTACACCACTGAATTTTTTGTGTTGAATTTTTTTGTTATTTTTAACATGAAATTCCGGTTACGTAATTTCAAACCCAATTTGGGGTCTTTAGGGTTAGGTCCTAAAGCCGAGTTTTTGAGTTTAACGTCTTCGTCTGCCAGAAAAAATGATGCCTATGACGTCAGATTTTTGATTGGACCTTTGTGTCCAAAGTTATGGACCTTCAAAAAATCGGGTATTTAGGGTCCGCCTCGCTACTTAGTAACTCAAGTTACTATGTACCTACGAGTCTTAAAATACTAAATGACCTATCGTTGGATAGCCAGTGAAGCTAACTATTCTTGCCTAGATTGACCTGGGACAAAATGTTTGAGGAGCCGGGTATTTCAGGTCGTCAAGATATCAAGACCTAACTTAGACTATAATATAAACTAAAAACTAGAACTAGTTATATTTCCTTAACCACAGCCTTAAAAAATCTGCAAAAAAATTACTAAAATTTAAAATGAGCTTTACTACCTCGAGCCAAAATTTGGGCGTGGTAGGGGGTGGTTTTCACCCTTCTTTATTTCTATTTAAATGTATTTCTCACTGATTTCAAAAGTAAAAATCTAAATATTTTTTTGTAATTTTTTTTAGGTTAAAGGTCTGGTTTAGGAGATATGACCCGGGATCGGGTACCCCGTGCCACGAGGTTTTTGGGTTTTTTGGTCTTATCCCGGCAAGTTCAACCTAGCAAAGCATAGCATAGCATAGTTCAGTTTAGTTTAGTTTAGTTTAGTTTAATGTTTAGTTTAATGTTTAGCTTTCTGAAACTGTCTCCAGCGTAATATTTTAATTAGAGAATTTATTTAGGTTATATCAATTTAATTTATATACTTTATTATTTTTATATTGTACAAAACCTAAAAATAAATAACAAATACAATTTTGAAAAATGAAATAAACAATTTACGGTTTTGCGCGCCGCGACCGAACTCAGCTAATCGCCAAAACACCAAGTGCACCAACACTATGCTTATCCTGTGTGTTATTGCGCCTTGCCGCTTTACAAGGTCGAGTGCGCGAGTTGTGTACACCTTAGCTGCGCGCGACTGCCGCGCTGCCGTGGTTGTGTTTCACACTAATGCGGGTGATGCGAGACGCGCGGGTGAAATCAGAAATTTTTCTTGCCTTATACGCAGCCTTAATTTCATGTTAGGAGTTTAGTTGAACATATTTTAATTTATAAAGAAGATAGGTACATTGATTAAAACATGAAACTTTTCTTTACTTTCTATTATGAACATAAGTGTAACATTTTATAAATCAATTTGTTACAATTCGTAGACCACTGCTACGGTTTCGTAGCATCGCTACGGCGGATTTCAAAGAAAAATTGCTTCTATTTATGAGTCACTGCTCAAGGGGTCATAAATAATATTCTACAATAACACAATACAAGTGCAAATTTTTAAATCCTTATTGGATAACGAGTGGAACAGAGGAGCGCTATTAGTATTTATGTGAATCAACAATCTACTAAAAGTCTTACACATACAGACAACGCATAGCCCACAACCGTTTGTTCTAGAATCATGCAATTTTGTGCAACCGTTCTTTACATAACAAAAATAAGCATTAAGGATAGATTTTTGGAAAATCAAAGAAATTAAATAGAAATAAACCGTCCAAGTGCGAGTCGGGCTCGCGCACTGAGGGTTCCGTACCACCACAAAATCCAATAACGAAATTATCGGTTATAACTTGGTAATGAACAGAAAATTGTCACCGACTCGCACTTAGCAATTTTTTTTATTTGTTGACAAATTTTTTGTTGTTGTTGTCTTAACCCTACTAAAAACACACGCGCATGTTATAAGTTTAAAATATTAATGAATATTTTTATTATTTTACAAGTTTTTTTTTTCTCTTTTTGGATTTATAAATATTGATAAATTAATATAATCATTTTAAAATATATCTTGTATTTTGCATGATATAACTGTTTGCTTTGGCATAATTGTACTGTTAGTACTGTTATAATAAGAGAAGCCACTGGCACCCGACACACAGTCCCAGACTAGTTCGGGAGTTCTATGGAAAATCACGTTATGTAAAACTAAATTTATGTCAAAATAAATTACTCTGTTTGTTTGTTTGTTGTTACACTTTAGAGTGTGAACTATAATCATGTTGAGTTTGACTCTTGTAAATATTTCGTTTTTTACATTAGAGCTAATACAAAAATACGTTAAAAAAATACGTTTGTTGTATGAGGACCCATTCGTTTTACATTATGTCTTTTTTATTATTTGTTAGTCAATCCGCCGTAACATTACATACTCTGTGAAAATTTCAACTGGCTATCTATTACGGTTCCAAAGATACAACCGTTAATAGGTAGGACAGACAGACGGACGGACAGACAGACATACATCGTAGGCTTAGTAAAAGGGTTCCGTTTTCACCCAAAAAATCATTCCTTAAAAGGAATAAATAAGGGGATGAATGTTCGTAATTTCTTGAAGTTAGAACCGTCACCGTGGAAGTATGTATTTAAACTTCTGTTTAGAAACAAAAGCCAGCTAGCTGTATAAGTGTTCTTGGAAATTCATCCCTAAAGGGGTTATAAAGGGGATGAAAGTTCATATTTTTATCAGTTAGAAAAGTGGACGTCTTTATTTATGCTTCTGTTAAGAAACAAAACTCAGCTGTATAAGCGTTTTTGGAAATTCATTCCCTAAGAGGGTTAAATAGGGGATGATGGTTTGTATGTGCCTCATCATTCCCTATTTCACTGATGGTAAATCCCAACGGCTATCTGGTTCGTTGCAATATAATTCACTAGCTGTTGCATAATAAACTTTTAACCTCTATAAGGCTACCCTTAATTTGGCCCATTCACAAAATACTACCATATTTCAGATTTCGTCATGAGTCAGTCTGAAAATGACGAGTATTTCGCTTTTACAAGCTTTTTTTTTCACAATGTCGTCGGTCCGTCTAGTGGGAGGCCTCCCTACGCTGCGTCTTCCGGTTCGTGGTCTCCACTCCAGAACCTTTCTTCCCGATCGGTTATCGGTTCTTCGAGCGATGTGGCCTGCCCATTGCCACTTCAACTTGCAAATTTTTACAGCTATGTCGGTGACTCTAGTTCTTTGGAGTCGCGGGCATCCAGTGGATGCAAAAGGCAGGCTGTCGTTCAGTGTGGAGGTTAAAGGGGGAGGCCTATGTTCAGCAGTGGACGTCTTCTGGCTGATGATGTCAGATGAAGCTTTTCACTTGCCACGTTATTCGTTGCTTCGCTAAAGAGGAACAAATAAACCATCAAACACTTTTGCATTCATATTATTATAGTATGATGATTCTAGCAACTAAAGAAAATAAATCAAGTCTGCAATTAGAGGGTGTGAAATGAATATTAAGTGAACCAAAATGCCTCGGTGTACGATTGCTATAAAGAGAAGCGTCTGCCCTGTCTCACCTCTAGAGACAGCCATACGAAAGGTATGCCTGACACAAGAATAAATCGTACAATTCAGGTTATTATACAGGGTTATTGACAATTATCTAACTCCAGCCGGGCTATCATGCGCACAGCGACAAAATCTTGTCGTCACTTTGCCGAGAACGTAAGAAGGTGCCTATAGTTTCGTATACGCCTTTCTCGCTTTGGCACGATAAAAAGTCGTCAAATTTAGATATTGTTTTAAATTGTAATTATTTTAATTTTTAAATAATTGCCTCAAAATTGACAGTTTAAATATATTTTTTATACTAGAAAAATACCACCACCATATATTTTACCTAACCACCTAAGTAGTATAAAAAAAACTGGCAGGTTTGAGGCAATTATTTAAAAAATAAAATTAAAACAATTACAATTTAAAAACAATTTCTTTAGTAGAATCGGGGCCCTGGTTATGTGTAATTATATGACAGTGACCATCCATCGGGTTGACAGTGACTATCCAACAAAATGTCAATTTTGATCAGCGAAGTCAGGACGCGCATGGGACGCGCACATTACATTACAATACAATACAATGACTCTTTATTAAAATACCACAGAAAAAGAATAACATGAACATTACAATAAAAATATTACATTAGGAAATGACAGGCCTCAGCGGGCCGGGGCCATAGCTACCATAACCACTTGATCGCATGTAGTCAACGTTACCTTTTGCAAAATGATGCCACGTCGGTCGCGGCAGCTTGTGATTGGAGAATCAAAAGTCATTCATTAAATTCGCGCCTAGGATTAGCCTCGCTCGAAATAGTATAGGTTGACATGTTAGAACCTTTGCCTCATGCGGGGTAAAAGATGAGCAGTCAAGTGGTTATATTGCCATTGGCCGGGGCGCATCGCAATAATCACTTTCATACATCTTAGGTATATGGAAAGGAAATCAGCCCCGCTGCGGCCCGTCCTAATGTGCTCGATCCTTTAGATCGCAAAGGAAAATAATTACGTATCGCAGAATAGATACTGCCATGTCATAATATGCATTAATTACAGTTTCTTGGCTACTTCAGACCTTTTCTCAGTTAAAGCACTTAGCACACAGTTAAGGCCAGTGCCCTTAGTCCCAGATTTGATAGTTTACGAAAACTTTTTTCGTTTTCGTCTTGTTCCATACATTGCTGGGCTAAAAGGTATTAGAAAACTTTTTCTGTATTAGACTGAGGCAATCTATACCGCCGATAACTGCCAAATTTAGTTCCTCCACGTTTCCGATAGAGGCGCTTTACTAAAATGTATGGAACAATACGTAAACGAAAAAAGTTTTCGTAAACTATCAAATCTGGGACTAAGGGCACTGGCATACTTTAAATTAATTGTACTTGGCTCACGTTATTTACACAAAAGTTCAGGTTCATGAACGGCTAACCTGGTTGGACCGGACAAGGGGGTACCTACGTAAACTAACTTTATTATTTTAAAGCAAGCAGAGCCCGTCTCACTGAATAAGTGAATATCTAATTAAATACCTACCACTCACGTTTTAGAAATTATCATAAGAGCTTGGAGAGCACTATTGAAAAAACCATTTAAAAACACTTAGGTTTAGTTAGTTACTTAGGTACACCTTTACATATTAAGGTGGTTTAATTAACCGACTTCAAAAAAGGAAGGGGTTCTCAATTATAGTTTATTTTAATTTTAAACTAGCTGCGCCCCGCGTTTTCCACCCGAGAGTTAAATCGTCGTTAAGTTTTCTGCATTTTTCCAATTTTCTGTGCAGTTTTCTTTCCATAAGGACCTTCTACAAAATATTAAAAAAAAACATTTGAAAAAAAAAAGATAAAAGAAATCGATAAAGTCGTGCTCAAGTTATGGCGCGAACAAGGTAAATAGGAATTAATTTTTATATATGTATATAGATAGATGTTTGTTATGTACCTCATAACTCCGTCATTTATAAACCAATTTGGAAAATTATGTCAGTTCAGTTCAGAAGTTTGGGTTTCAAATCCAAACTACTGAACCGATTTTGGTGCTATTTCTATGTGACTAATCTGAAAGTCTAATCTTTCAAGTAAAAAAGAATTTTACCTATCGGTCAAGTTTGTCCACTGCCAAACTTGTCAACTTCCTAACTTGTCTTTTTCCTAACTCGTCCATTTCCAAAACCGCCATTTCCTACTTTGGCTATTTCCAAAGTTGACAACTTCTTAAGTTGTCTCTTTCCTAACTCGTCTATTTCTAAAACTGCCATTTCATACTCGGCTGGTACACATATCCTTTTACCAAGGTATTCCTGCTGGAAGGGATTAAGTGGGAGTGGGTGGAAACTTATACATTCACTTATCCCTACTATAAAAATAAATCATTATTCATTATGTTATTTATAGGTACATGTTATTTATTTTACTTCTTAAATAAAAGTTTTTTTGAAAAGTTATTTATTACTATTATTATGTATGTTTTTACTTGTACTAATCATAATAGTCACAAGTATTAAAATAATTATTAACACAAAAACTGTACCAAATACATGAAGAGCTTTTCCCCCTAGTGACCCGTGATCACACTCTTTGTAAATCTAGAGTGAAACACCTCTCCACCATTTCTGTTATCCTGGTACCTGGTATCGACAAATTCATTTATGTCTGTTTTAAAATATATATTAGTTTACTAAACGTAATGTATTTGTAAGGAAGACAAATTAAGAATAGACTGAATAAGAAGTAGACGAATATGGTATGGATGAATTATGATTTTCACATCAATTTGAACATTGTATGAATATTTTACGTCCAGTTTAAGGGCTCTTCTCTAACATAATTATTATGTCTCACCGTCAAGTAATTTCTTGTATGGTTATTATGTAAAGTTAAAACATGGCTGTTGATAAAATAGAACATTATCAATAACTATACCTATATTTCTCGTCTCTACATAGCATTGCGGATGTAGATTTTAGATAGCTCAAATTCTTGACGCGCCGAACTTCGTGGCTACAGGAACGTAAGTGCCATCAAAAGGAACGTTATGTTGCGTCGTACGTACCTACATGTCTCACTCATAAGGGTGTTTTCACATTAGGTGGCTTAGCCACTTGGCGCTAGCACTGCATTAGCAGATGCTTTTGTATTACAGCGGCTACAGTTCTGCTGGGACACGCTGCTGATAATGTCGCGTGACTGCAATACGTGTGCCGTGCTGCTTAGCCAAAACCACCTACTGTATAAAACATCTGAGGAAGTAGAGTAGGTAGGAGGGAGAGTATAGTAAGTAGGTACCTATAAGCAGATTACTATTTACCTTCAAATAAAAGTACCTCAGGTCGTGAAAAACTTATCGAACGTTCCCAAATACTTTCGACTTTTTGCTTTTTACTCCACGTGTTTTCCCGTAAGTCACGTTTTACTTCTTCATCTGAGAAATAAAATCACCACTCCGTCTACTCGAACAGTACAGACAGTTGGATAACACTTAGTGCCAGTCGTCCCCAAAATACTGAGTAAAAAATATATTTGATCAGACTTTTTCCACCTGAATGCGTAAGGCTTTTAACACTTCCGTTACGAAAACTGTCAACCGATGCGATATAATAGAGCATTTTCGCTATGCCATTTTTAACCGTAACAATCTGACACCGTGATGGTTATAACAGCTGACGTGTGCAAAAAAGCACACTTCACCAATGCAGTTATGCTTTAAAAGCAACTAAATTTCACATCTTTATTAGGTCACATAAAAACTCTAAAACCAGCGACACGCGCGATTGACAAGTGACAATATATAAAAAGTACTCTTAAATAATGAAAATACAAAGACCAATAATAAAGATAAAGAAATAAAAAGATAAAGGTTTTCCAAGTTTTAGATACCATTACCTACTGTATATCCGAAACACACACCAAAATTACAAATGGATATCTACAACCTTGAACAGCATAGCGGCTGTTCCGAAGTTGATGCCATTCGATTATTTTCCTTACGTTGGATTTAACATACCTATACTTGAACGTAAAAGCATCCGTCGTTCACTTCACTGACTTCGATATTAAGGTCACTTTTGTTTGTCAAAATTATTTGTTTTCCTCTAGCAATAATACTTTTCAGGTTACCCCTAAGGACGGGGTTAAATTTTTTGTCGGAAAACTGAACCTAAAATGTTATTAGGTATTTCGTAACCGTGAATCGTGAATGGATTTAGAAATCGGTTCAAAATATGATATTGTAACTCTTTTATGTATAACATTCATGTCGAGCTTCTTAGCTTATGATTAAGCTTAATTATTTCTCTGTTCGTATTCGGTTTAATCCCTTTGCCAATGTTTCTAAAATCAATACAAATTATAAGCAAAATTCTTACTTGGGTCGATTGAGCAATACCTTTAGCTCTATTGATAAACGAATAGGCTTAGACTTATCTGTACGAGCATTGCATTGGCTAGACGGTTGTTGAGCAGTGAATTCTTTAACTAATTTGGTTTTTTATAACTGTTTATAATACAAAAATACGTAAAAAATACGTTTGTTGTATGGGGTGTATATAATATGTATGTTGTGGTATACCCACCTTTCATTTTTACCTTTTGACTTTTTTATTATTTCTTAATTGAGCCGCCGTAACATTACATAATTCTGTGAAAATTCATCGTCACAGGTCATCGTGCCATTGCGACAGTGCCCTTAAACACTATTGATCATTTTTTTCAAGCTATAAGTCCTACTATTACATAATATGTTAAGTACCTGACATTCGGATCTTTTGTTCATTTGTTCGAAAAATATTCTCAGCATTACCGTTCCATACAAACAAATAAAACATGATGTCTACGGAATTAGCCGTGTTTATGAATTTCCTTAGAAATAAAAAAAAAACATGAGTCAGGGTTGTCGATCGCCTCTCCCTAAATAAATGTCAACTACCTTCTTCAAATAAAAAAATTATAATAGATCAATAATTACTTATCTTATCTTAAATATTTAACATCAGATACAGTTCGATGCTCTGTGGTTTATATGAATTTTAAATCCTAAATAACTAAATAAAAAACATTTCACACGCATAGATCTTCACTTCCTTTCTCTGTGTCAGTGATGCCATGAAAAACGAACAAGCAGATATATTAAAATACATCAATGCATCGCGAGTCTGCAGGCAAGGCAGACGCGATAAAAACGGAAAAACTTAGAAACGATTTCAGAATAAGTGTTATAAAATTCAGCTATCAAATCAGCTATAGAATTCTATGGATTTGTGAAAGATAATTTTTCGTCCCAAGGTTAAAAAATCTCTATCAAAATTGTAGTTCTTTGAAATAACCAATGCCGTGCTGCTGTATTGGGTCGAAATGTCATATAACTCTTTAGCGTTTTTTGTTAAATAAATATTGTAATGGCGTGGCTTGGCAATAAAACCGACTCGTATGCCATGACGGCAAACGACATGACGCTCTCTTACGCCGTCATGTTTCGCATCTGCCGGGTGAACCGTGACGGCCAACTTTTGAAAGTCCTATCAAAGGCTTGTTTTTCTTTTTGTATACATCACATCAACTTTATTTGGCACTAGTTTAACAAGTCCTGAATATGCAAAAAGTAACAAGATGTAAGTTATTATATTATATCAATAAATACATATTGTATTTAGCCTCATTGGATAAGGATAAAATAGGTTAAAAAAGCCTTGCTGGTTTGCCTGGGACATGTCGTGCATGTTCTAAAACTGCGACCAGAACCACCAGAAGATGGGCAGCAGCATCCTCCTATTGCACGATGAACGCTCTGCGATCTCCAAGCCACCTCCAAGCGTGAAGATTATGGCAAACTCCTTTAAGGGGCCTCCCCCTATGTTCAGCAGTGGACGTCTTCTGGATGATGATGATACTTATTGAAAGTTTGGTAGCCCTAAGCCGAGAGAATACAGAGGTATTTTCTAGTAGGGTTTTGGCATTCGCACATAGACGTTGAACTCGGTATGAAGCTATCGAAACTTTTCGGATTGCTCCAACTTTTTCAATTTCCTAATCAATCTGTTCTTTTGAATAATACGGGTGCCTTGTCGGTATCTGTATTAAATAATATCTACTACCTGCCCATGTTTTTTTCTTTTTTCCTGAGAGGATTTTGTCGTGACACGTCTGGTGCGTGTCAATTATTGATTATATTTTCAAGTTTTATTAGATGTCGTTGAACAAGTCATAGTCAAAGCACACAAGACATTATAGCACAGTCAAAGTCAGAGTCAAGCAAAGTAAGTTACGGTCAAGTTTACTTAAGTTAAGTAAACTTGACCGTAACTTACTTTTCTTGACTCTGACTGTGCTTTCGGATCAGTCATGCCCTATTAAAGTATTAAAGATTTAGTATCAAAACTGTTCATACACGACACACGTGTAGGTATTTTTACAAACCTCTTCTTAGCTACCGAGTATTATTTTTGGAAAAGATTCAAAAATACATAATTATCTACTTATTTACATGGGAACCTTTTGCGCACCTTTTTAAAGATCTCTGTTTTTTGACACTCCCATAACAAACACACCTTTTTAATCTCGTTCATGTTCTTATTCACGTGAAAAGAATAAGACGGGAATTTCTATGAAGCTTAAGAGGTAACATGAGATTTCCTACCTCGTAAAAGACGTCCTTAGAGGAGTATCAAAGGTGACGTCTACATTTTTTACCAAAAATCATGGTAGTGTGCAACGTATGATGACAATCAACGGGTTCGGTAAGTTACGTAACTGGCCCTTTTTTCAGATTTTCATGGTTTCAAAAATATCAACAAATTGAAATTAATACAAAATTAAATTCAGCTTTTTAATTTTATAATAATACAGCTCCAAAACCGTATTACTGGTATAATAAAGGCGTTGTTTAATTTTCCTAACCCTTTTTAAGTGGGTCACAGTGGTTTAAGGTAACAGTGCTGTGGTTTAATTTAAAAAAAAAATGCTTTAATTCAAAAAGGTTTTAATGTTTCTTACTACAGTTGCGTCGAACGATCAAACAACGCCTGAAAGATCAAAAAGGTTTACTGATAAATGTATGAATATTATGTTTTGTTATGTAATAATTCATAATTTAAAAAGGGTGGCCGTCACGCACGGGACGCTCGGCAGATGTGAAACGTGACGGAATAAGACATACTGCCTAGAAGGTTTTGCCAAGGCGTGTCTATAGATGTTTACATCAAAAATGTAAAACACGGTTATTCTACAAATAACTTACGAGTACATCTATCGCGTCGTCGTGGCGTCGTCACTCCATCTGCAATTTCTAGTAAAATTTTATATTTATATTTTATAGAATCGTTTTTTTTTTTTTACAAGTTTTAAAACATTAGGACAGTACCCTTAGTACAAGTTTTGATAGTATCCGAAAACTTTTTTCGTTTTTGTATTGTTCCATACACTGCTTGGCTAAAAGGTATTCGAAAACTTTTTTCGTATTAGAGTGAAGCAATCTATACCGCCGCTTACTACCGATTTTAGTTCCTCCACGTTTCCGATAGAGGCGCTTTACTAAAATGTATGGAACAATACGTAAACGAGAAAAGTTTTCGTAAACTATCAAATCTGGGATTAAGTGTACAGATAAAAAATATCGAGTCTGCATTGCAAGTACCGTTCTTTATCGATCGTCAAATTTGACAGTAGAGATCGTCCAATTCTATAAAATAACACTTGATCAGTACTTGCTACTATCGATTCTATGGCATTTATCAAATTTGACGATCGATAAAGAAGGGTACTTGCACTCCAGGTATCATGATCATTTTATCGTAGACTTTTTTATTGGACTAACCAACGATCTATTTCTATACTGTACATACTTTATCTGTGGGACTAACTTAACATAATTATATCACATTAAAGTAGCATGAGATTGAGTAGATACTTAGTATCAAGACATGGTAGCCTTGCATCCTACATCCCATTGAATGCAAGGATTCAATTATTAAAGATAGTACACATAAAAAATTGGAACAGGCGTTCAGGGGCCTTAAGGACAACAGCTAATTGCGGCACCTAATCCGCTCAGTTGGAAAATCACGCGAACGTGAACCTTATTGCGCCCAGATACGGTTTGCAGTCGCGTGATTTTCAAACTGAGCGGATTAGGTGCCGCAATTAGCTGTTGTCCGTAAGGCCCCTGGGATTATGATGCAATTGAGAAACACACACACATACACACTATACACATTACCTACTGGAAATCAGAAGCTGCTTCAATACGTCAAAAGAAACAACCTTTGTTTTCTTGGTTTAATGGCCTCTGCGACTATATAGTCACAATTTCTGCAATCTTTGTTTTAAGACTTAAAATTACTTTATTGTGATGAGTGACTTTTTAAAATTTGAAGAAAAAACAGTTGATTCATAAATATTGTCGGGAGTGAATCATTTGTATGGAACGGCTGACGAACTATAGTTGTTTTGATGTACTGAGCTTAAGTATAACAACAAATAATAAAAATTGGCAAGTCGGTGACAGTTGGAACTAATAGTTTCGATATTTCGACGACCTTATTGTAACGTTGACCGTCGACCGTAGTTAATTTCACCGAATCGAAATACCATATTTTACTAATTAGCAATTACTTCGACTATTTTGGAAGGCGTTAAGCCTGAACAATAACTGGTAATTCGGTTACTTGGACAACCTTATTGTATTTTGTGGTAGTACGGAAGTGTAGTACCCTCAGTGCGCGAGCCCGACTCGCACTTGGCTGTTTACCAAAATTCTTTACGAGCACATACGTGACATACGTGTAGAAATAACGATGAGGCATTGACTTCATTGTGTGAGGTGATTTTCATGTTGATGGGTTGTAGAGTTCCACAGTACGAGTGCTTAAGATTTTCTCAGTTCTGTGGAATATTTCTTACGACGGTGAGCTTTAGACGCCTACAATGACGACACATTATAAACTAGCTGCGCCCCGCGGTTTCACCCGCATAGTGATGAAAAATGTTGATGATGATGATGATGAAAAGTTGCCTATGTCACTCTCCGACCCTTGAACTATATCCATGCACAAAATCGGGTCGATCCGTTGCTCTGTTGCTGCGTGAAAGAGGAACAAACAAACCAACAAACTTGTCACATTTTATATAAATTATCTTTGGTCGCCTACGTATCGTATAACCAAAAGGAAGAAGTCGCCTTCCTTCAAAAAGGAAGGAGATTCACAATTTGATCCGGTTTTGTAGATGTGCTTCTTTTTTACAACTACAATTTTATTATTATACGAAAACTTTTCAAGATCACTTCGATATAATTGAGATTTTACCGCAAAAAATATTAGATGCCTGAACACGAGTTTCTTTCAGGAAATTACCAAAGTTAACCGTCTAAAGTTAGTCAAAGTAAGCTCTTTGCTTTAAGCTGATCCGGTTAAGTTACCTACCTCGAGAATGTGAAGTTACATTGTTTTATATTTACTTTTCTATCAAGAAAGTTGGAAGCTTTCAGAATCTTTTATTAGCTTAAAGCTTTGAAGATATTTTGTTACTAGCTGTTGCCCGCGACTTCGTACGCGTAGACTTTCATATAAAATTGTAACCCCCTTTTGCCCCCCTTAATCCGGCCCTTTCGGAAAATCATTTCTTAGCGGACCTGTACATCCCAAAGGATCTGCCAAATTTCAGCTTTATAGCTCAAGTAGTTTTCGAGATTTCGTGATGAGTGAATGAGCGAGTGTTTTTTTTTTTAAATTATAATTATATATATATATATATTTTACATATACATAGATTATTTACATAATAGCTGTTTCACCCGCGTGAAGATACCTATCGAATCGTAAAAAAATCCGAAATAAAAGGAATTTATCTGATATCACTCTTCGACTCAGCTATTTCTATGCAAAACATTTCACGTCGATCTGTCGCTCTGTTTCTGCGTGAAAGAGAAACAAACAAATACATTTACGTATTTTTTATATTAAAATGATTATTATTAGCCGACTTCGAAAAAGGAGGAAGGTTCTCAACTCGAACTGTTTTTTATGTATGTACGTTGCGTGTTTCTTTTTTTATCATGTAGATAAACTCTTCGAGGTGGTCCCAAATTTTTTTCATTACTTTGGGCTAATTAGTTCTTAAACCAGTTCGAATAATACGGATAATTTTGCTCGAGCGCCTACCAATTTTGCTACATTATTACAAACTGTAACTATCACAGAAAAGAGAAGTAATAGTACATTGTTATCCTAGGGGTGAAAATAACTTATTTAGTCCCGAGACGGCGCTAATATTTCGAGGGACTAAATAAGTCTTTAACCCCGAGGTAAACACTGTGCTTTTCATTACGAATACAAGGAAACTAAAAATCTTTTGCCCCCCTTTCGCAAAATCCTTTCTGGGTGGACCTCTACACCCCGAAAGTAATCTACTTGCCAAATTTCAACAAATTATCAACAAAAAATAAAACCCCAATTTATCATCCTTAATCCGCCTTTTGTGAAGAAAAAAATACAGTGTTTATTTATTTTAAACTATTAACCTGAATACCAAATTTCATGTCCCTACACATCAAAAACAAAGGACTTTCATACAAACTTTCAACTTCTATTTGCCCCCCCTTAATTGGGCCCTTTCGCAAAATCCTTTCTTAGCAAAGCTGCACACACACCTGCAAAGGAATCTACTTGCCAAATTTCTAGTTTGTGGGTCAAGTAGTTTTCGAGATTTCGTGTTTAATGAGTGAGTGAGTAAGTAAGTAGATGAATTTCGCTTTTATATATATAGCTAGACATAAATATATAGAATTTACTATTTTCGTTCAGCTTTTACAATGTCCAGTGATAGCCTGTTGGTCCAGTTGGTAGTGAACCTACCTTCTGAGCTTGGGGGCGTGGGTTCGATTCCCACCTAGGACAAACACTTATGTGATGAACATTTGTGTTTGTTCTATATCTGGTTGTTAATATCTATATAAGTATGTATTTAAAATTATATATGTATGTATTTCAGTCTCTGGCAGCCATATCACAAGCTTTGCTTAGTTTGGGGTCAGATGACCGTGTGTGCAAAAATGTCCCGAATATTATTATTACCAGTTGGCAGCGTAACCAGCATGCTGGCGGCATTACAACGCTGAATTGCAATGTTTACTCGTATGTGTTGAGCCACAGAATAAAAACCTTTTCTCTTTTCTGTACGTTGAGCCATAAAAAGGCCCGCATTATGGTCACGCCTCACGTCACGTCTTTTTTTACGAGCTTTTATTTAACTTGTCATGTTATACTTTGGGACAAATCTTGCAACTGAATTTCAGACCAGTTATCCTCAATCAATTGAGCTGAATAGAATAGAATAGAATATACTTTTATTGTGCATAACTGTGTTAACAAAGGTCTTAAAATTATTAAAAGTGTCAACAGTGACTATCCTCACGGGCATACAATAAATAAGGGCGTACCTACTTTTAGAAACTAAGATAACAATACAGATACCATTGAGATCAGCAGTTATTACACTAGTTAGGTATACACTAAAGTTTAAGAGAAATTTCACATCCTAAATTCCAGTCATTAAGCTATGCTAACCAAATAAATGATTATATTGGCTTGTAAAATCAAAATACTCATTCATCTCTATCTCTAAACTCCTCCTAAACCACGCAACGGATTTTGATGCGGTTTTCACCATCAGTTAGATACATTTTCAAGGATGGTTTATATATATAACTAGCGACCCGCCCCCGGCTTTGCACGTAAATTACACCCGTGCGAAGCCGGGCTGGCGAATTGCTAGTTTAAATTATAAAATACATTTTCCAGGAGCCATTTTTTTAAACAGTTTTTAAATTTATTACCATGCATGGACTTAATATCTGAAATTTTACATACATACACGTTTAGTATGGATGATAATGCACGGTTAGCTAAATGACGTCATTCAAAATCCAATATGGCGGACTCCTAAAAATGGCGGACCTCATGATATGGGTATCAAATGAAAGGGTTTGTTGAGTAGAATACGAGAAGCTTGTAAAAAAAGGTTTTTTTTATTCATTTATTACATTTCATAATTATTATCAAATCCTATTTATTATTAGTATCGAACTTTAGTCCTTTTGTTTATTTTCTTTTTGTCTTTTATAAGGTGTTTGCACGCCTACGTACCATTTGTTCCAACATGGTGGATGACTGGTTGAAAATGTTTAGCATTAAGTCCTTCATTTGTACATGTCTAAATAATTTGTAAGTGTGCAAAATAAATAAATCTCGAGAGTTAGCTTGAATAGGAGTTTCAGGAGTCTGTTGTTGAACTGATTGCGATACCTATATCTTTAGTTCTCTAATTGTACCCATGCTCACTGACTGGGAAATGTCCCTTGATTGTTTAGCCTAAGACGTGAGGTTACTGATTGATGAAGGTATAGGGATTTGGCTTCTGAAACATACCTATTACGATAGAATAGGCGTTCTTTAATGAAGCGCCTATAATGTGGCAAGTCAGCACTAAACTCTCACAAAACATTGACGCGGCAAAATTTAAAAAGAGTGATATAAATTGATCAAGAAGGAATTGACCGATAAATTTCTGAGATATAAATAAGCGTTTAAAGTGTTTGGTGGGGATAGAGAGCGGATGCTCTGTCCGTCTCCCGCAAAGAGTGTGTTATTAGTATAGCATTTTTGTATGGCGCGCACGCACGGCTTGACATCATAGCGTGCTATAGTGCGTTCTCTGTCTAGCATGAAATTTAAAAACTTATAACTTATTTTATTTTTAAACAATTTAATTTTGTTTTCGTTGTTGCTTTTCTGCTATTTATGACCAGAAAAAATAGGACCCAGGCCTATTTATGGTACAACAAGCTTATCCTTCTGCAATCTACACAAATTAAAATCTTACTGGACAGTCTGTATTAAATCCTTTGTTTGTACTGAAGATCTGATGTTAGCCTAATTTCTCCAAGTTCTTCAATCCGTCATTGCAGTTGTTTTGCTCACCTGCTAATGGAAATTTCATGTCATTACAGAAAATGCTTGGAGTGTCGATCAAATGGTTCGCAATACCACAACATAGCAGTTCAGGGGCTTTACGGCCAACCCCTTACGCGGTTTCAAACGCGCAGTTCGGAAAATTACGCGAACGTGAACATTAACGCGTCCAGATACGGTTTGCAGTCGCGCAATAATTTTTCATCACCTAAACCGGATTGCTTTACAACTGCTATTGCGGTGCCAAACTAACGTTAAATCCGCTCAGTTAGAAAATCACGCGAATGTGAACTTTAACGTTAGTTAGGTACCGCAATAGCAGTTGTCCGTAAGGCCCCTGTTCGTGGCCTTTGGTTTTCGCGGTAACGTACGTCACAACGACATTATTCGCAGTCTGTTATTTGCAGTAATGAACAGTCCAAAAGAAATCCTTCTTGTTCCTAAGTATCAATTAGGAATCGATTTGTGGTTGAAACGTGTAGGTTTCATAAGTAAGTAAATCTAAGCAATTTATTGTTGAAGAGTTGTATTTCTACAACTCTTCACAAATAAATATTTGTAGGTTTACCTCCAAATCTTTGTTCATAATAAAGTTATTTCTTTAGTATTCATTTGAATACAGGCTTTATTAACTTAGAATTATGTTGTTTATATTGTATTCTGCTAAGTACATTCAGAGAAAGTCAGAGATGATCAGAGAAGTTTCTGTAGTTTTCTAATTTTCTAGTTTTGTAATTTTCTGTATTTTACTTACCGAAATATTCCGAAAACACGATTAAAGCACTTTTGAGTCCTTTATTTATTGTGCGAACCGCTAGACTGTGAAATGCACTGCTCTAACAATATATACAACCTAGGTGTCTTTAAGTCTTAAGTGAATTAGTTTCTTTTAGGCAAGTGTGCTCTATCGTAGACCGTACCATCACTAACACCAGGCGAAGCGGTAGTCCCAACGAAAAAAAATATCATCAAAATAGGACTGCTCAGTAAAAAGATGAGTTATTCGAGGTAATACACTTTCGCTTACAAATAACCTATGAATTAAGCAGGTACGTATTATTGCATGGACCCGGGTATGTCCTAAAACTGCGACCTGAACCACCGGAGGATGGGCAGCAGCGTCCTATTAGTACACGGTGAACGTACTGCGATCCCCAAGCCGCCTGCCAAGCGTGGGGATTATGGCAACACCCCTCTCGAGGGAGGCCTTTGTCCAACAGTGGACGTTTAATGGCTGCTGGTGTGGTGTGTGGTGTGTATTATTGCAAGTATGAGTGAGCAATACTCACCGGCAAGTGCTTCATTCATGTGTAAAATCGTTCGGTTAAAAGATCAAACTGCGCGTCATATAATTCTCAAAGCGCCGCCTTATTATGTTTAAAGGGCGCGATCCGGCGATGTAGTTCGTAAATACAGTACCAGGAAGTGGAAGGGTCACATTAATCTAATATTAAATTGGGAATTACGCTTTATTGGCGTGCGTTGTACCAAAATATTCGATTTCGTATTATAAATGGAATAAGGAGTACCTACGTTAGCTTTTATGCCCGTTTTCACTAATCAGTATCAACGAACATGGCAACGCCAAACTAAGCATCTTAATCTTGTTTCACTAATAGGTGACTCACAAAGAAATGAAAAAAAAAGTCGTCTATAGTGACTCCTAAGAGAGTTGCCTAAATTTTTGACAGTTATACCTATAGGGTTTGATGTAAGTGAGCTGGATTTCCCCTTAGGGTATATATATACCCTAAGGGAAAGGATCTTATATAAGATCCTTGGCTGGAGTGAGTGAGCGCGGCGCGAGCTGTCAGATAGGATAGGAGTTGCCTATCATTAGGCACCCCCAAATCGGTGTCGTAACTTTAGGTGACGCCTAACGTCACTAGTTAAGTATCACCTGAAGTTTGGTGAAGCATTTATTTTACCTCAGCCAACTCCTAAATATTTAGGCATCTGATTTAGGCGACTCCTAGGGTTAGTAAAACCGGGCATTAATCTATACTACTATTATAAAGAGGAAAGATTTGATTGTTTGTTTGTTTGCATTGAATAGGCTCCGAAACTACTGTACCGATTTGAAAAATTCTTTCACTGACGGGAAGCTACACTATCCCCGGGTGACATAGGCTATAATCTATACCCGTGCGAAGCTGGGGCGGACCGCTAGTTTATAATAAATATCTTTACCAATTGTTGGCAGTGTCGGTACTTATTGGTATAATAGTGTAGAGTATAGTTTTGTTAAAACATTGAGTAGGTACCTACAAAGCCACTCTCCTTGGGGCACTCAGAAAACCTACGCGTACCTATGATAGGTACGTGTTTTTCTTTTCTAGATTATTGAGTTTATGTTATTATAATAGAATTTGACTTTTGTGTTTACTACGTAGCTCAGATTTCTTTTAGATATTGATTCTGAGAGATATTGTTGATAATTTTAGCATTGTTAAGAGCTCTCTCACATCTTTTTACAAAAGTAAACTGAATTTTTAGGATTTGTGTTTGGTTTTTATGATTCTATCCAATTTGAAGAGCTATTGAAAATTCAATTTCTGTAAAAAAAAACTAAAAATAACGGCATAAAATTTTGGAAAACTCACTTTATTACCAATGTACAAAAGCAGTCTTACGTAAAACGTCGGAGGGAAAGTTTGAGAGTGAATTACTGATATAAAATATATTTTTTTATGTTATGGTTTACTTGTATTTTTTTTTATTAAATAACTGGTTTGCGCTTTGCCGCCAACTCGCCTTATGTTAAGCAATGATACGGTCTACGATGGAGTACGCTCAACATAGTTTTTTTGATGAAGAAACCGATTCAATTCATCAGAAAGTTTCATATTCGTAACAATTACGGCTTTATTTTTTCGTTAATTGCCCTAAAATCTAGATATCTAAATATTTACGATTGCATTTTGTAATACGGCTCTTAAAGCCTAGGAAACTTAGTGTTGCAGGAGTCCATAGGTGGCTAATCCGCTTATGCAACTTGCCATCGAAATAACGCGAGACCGCAAATAGTTTAAAATTCAGTTGCAAGATTTGACCCAAACTAAAGTTTGTAAAAAGAGACAACAAGTAACAACAACAACCGTCAACACAAGAAATCTAAGATTCCAAATTCAGTAGAACCTCTATAAGTCGAACATCAAGGGAGACGCAAAAAAATTCGAGTAATAGAGTTTTCGACTTATAGAGAATTTCGACTTAGGCCACAGATATTAGGCGGATTTTGATTCGACATAAAGAGGTTGAGATTCACATATGACATTCTTATAAATTTTGAGTTAGAGAGATAAAATAAATAAAAATTCTAGTTGCAGAGGTGAAACACATATTTTTATTTACTATAAATCAACATTCTTTCAAAATATTATCCTTAAAATAAAATAAATATGGCATTAAAATAAGTCAGTTTTTTTTGCTTTAGATAATTCGGTTGTTCTCTACCTATAGCATTAGAACCAAACTACTTCTGACAATATTTCACTCAACAACAAATTACTTGCTTCGCTAAAGTTCAAATGAATTCAAAAATAATAAAATTAAACACCTGACACCAAGGAAACAAACACGTGTTAACGTGAGTCATAAATTCGTGGTAATTCTATTCATTGTATACCTACTCCTAAATTGCTTTCCAAGAAACAATGGTGCACTTACACTGTCGGTGAATTATTAAAGTCGGTAACTTATTTTTCTTCGAACTATAGAAGTAATAAGTCTCAAATAATCGAGTTGTAAAGGTTGTAAAATAAAACATTGCTATGTTCGAGATACAGAGGTAAAAATATTTTTTTCGAGTTATGGAGGGATAATATGTACCAAAATGGCTTGGAAGGACTCACTGTATATTTCGACTAATAGAGGGTTGAGATTTCGAGTAATGGAGGTTTTGGTGTTTGAAGGGAAGGGAACAAAACATTTTTTCGAGATTTGGAGGTTTTCAACTTATCGAGGTTCGACTTAACAAGGTTCTACTGTATTTTTTACAATATTTAAAGAAAACTCTGAGAGAAGGCCTATGTCTCAGCAGTGGGTACATGATAGGCTGAAATGATGATGAAAATGATGAAAACAACTAGGTATTTTTGTGATTTTATCACAATAAAACATTAGTTGGGGTGTCTGACGTTTTGCGCTATTTCAACAGTACCTACGTTGTATATAAAATAACAAAAACCTATCCTACATTAGCTATTGTTTAATAAATCAATGCTTACAATGCTTAGCAATAAAATGAGGTGGTAACAGCTTCTGTGAATGGCTGAGTAGGTGTATTCTTCTCCGAACGCGTTAACTCGATCCACTTTGGAAATTCATGGGAAATTCATACATGTTCTCGAATTTGCTCGAAACGTCATTTGATCTCGTAACTTATTTTTAATTGAGCACTGACGTAAAATAAAGCTACGCTCACACGATTTGTTTTTTTTTCCTCTGTGAGAATTATGGCGTCACACTGTTGTGCATTTGCCAGTGTCAAGTATTAAATTATTAACAAGTTTGATGAAAATGTAGTCAAATAATGAAGTTAGTCACAGTCAGAATCAAGCAAAGTAAGTCACGGTCAAGTCAAAGTCATGCCCTAGTAAAGTGGTGAAGAATTTACAAGAGGCTTCTATAAACAAAACGAAAATACACGTTTCGCCGCGCTATAACACTTTTCCACACTCGACCACATTCACGAATACTTAATAAATAATAATTCACAATAATTATTATACACACGTTTAGGAACAATCCAAAAAAATACAAATAATACAATGAGACGACATGTTTTTTTTTCATGTTGGCGCCAAATCTTCCACGAGTATCTTTTTCACATTAGGTCTTTGATTATATAGAATAGATTCTATAAATAATCAAAGCATTAGGTACATGAAAACTAAAGTGAGCGGTACACTGTAATGAAAGATTTCATACTATGCAAAGATTTTCTAGTATTTAGTCAAGAAAAATAGGTGGCTATAAATAATGCAAGAATGCAAAAGTTGTGTCATACTAAAAAGTGAAAATATTAAGGTGTTTGTTGTATCTGTATGTAGTTCCGTGTAAATAGTTTTAACATAAGGTTAGATGTAACCTCTTTTGTTATTTGATCTGTGGCTGCGGCAACGATCTTTTACTTATACTTACTACGTATATCCAGATGGTCTGTTCAATGAAAGCGCAGCATTTATTTGTGAAGCCAATGTACATCGATACGTTTCTGCGCATGCGCGATGTATTACCAGTGCATAGAGATTACCGCAAAAATTGGATGAAAGAAAAACTGGGGTAAATGAACTTGCAAAATACAGGTCTAAAATGTTAATACGGGAATAAGTACCTCCTTTTAATGATTGATGATCAGTGATGATGGGAAAATTCAATAATTAATGGAGTTGGGCGTTAATTTGCTAAAATTCATGATAATAACTTTGTGGTGGCTAATATATGATGAGAATTTTAATGAACGCAAAAGTTGTGTCATACAAAAAGTGGAAATATTAAGGTGTTTGTTGAATCTGTATGAGGTTACGTGCATAAGGTTAGATGTAACCTCTTTAGCTATTTGATCTGTGGCTGAGGTTTGGCTGCCATTTTCAGTTGGTAATTAATGGACATACTACTTATCACAATCACAATAATGTTTGATTAAAAAGACGATAATTAGTTGATAGTGATGAAACATAATAGTGTTAAAAACATGGGTATATAAATTTCATGCCATTGGCAACAGCAACCAGTTTTGAAATTGCGTTGTTATGTTTTCGTTTTCTTATAATTTTGCGAAGAAATACAGCAAGTAAATTGAATACTACTGACTTTTGAAATGTGATGTTCGTAGACTTATCTTTATTGTGCGTGTAATTCTTACATGAATTCAAGACACAACTAGTGTTTAAAAGAAAAAAAAAACACGCCTTTTGACATTGGAGGTTACTTGACGTATGACGGCAAAGAGAATATAAATACCTGTGATAAATACCAATAAATACTACGTAAGACGGGATGATATGTATGACGGGACGATCAAGAGACCTAGATAATACTATCTAGTTTTTTATGGTATCATTTTACGTTTTGCTACTAGGAATCTTCTACATATATAATCTTAGCTTGTAACTTTTCCAAATTTTCTTTCCCCAAAAATCTAGTTCGGAGTAATAAAAAAAAAAAAACTGCCAATTGGCACGTGTCCTTATGTTTAATTTATTACAAATAACAGGCTTAGCGATGAATATAACTAAGTACATTACACATAAAAAAAAATTTCAGTATACTAGATACTAGAAAATAAATTAAATTGGCTGATAAATGTCTGAGATAATTATGAGCGTTTAAAGTTTTAGGTGGGGATAGAGAGGGGATACTCTGTCCCTTTCTCGCAAAGCGTGTGTTAGTATAGCATTTGTATGGCGCGCCTGAGGCGAGACGTAATAACTCAGTATAGTGCGCTCTCTGTCTAGCATGAAATTAAAATACATACTTATAACTTAGTAATTTTTGAACTAATTTTAATTTTGTATTCGTTGATGGTTTCTATTTACTCGTATGTTGGGTCGTTCCCATTTGTTCTAATTTTTGTTCTACCAATAGAACAAATAGGCAAAATAATTACCGTTTGTTCCAGCTTTTTTATGAGGTAATAAAACAAATATAAGTCACCATGCCTATTCGGTCCTGCCATTCTCAAGTGAACGTACTGCGATCTCCAAGCCGCCTGCCAAGCGTGGGGATTATGGCAACACCCCTCTCTAAGAGGGAGGCCTTGTTCAGCAGTGGACATTTAATAGCTGATGATGTGTGATGTGTGATTCTCAAGTGATGCGCGTACCAAAGAAGAAAATTTATTAAAATTTTTATGTATAGAAGATATGTCCAAGCGAAGGTCTAAACATACATATTTATAATGTATGATGTAAGAAAGCAGTGTTTACCGCGTTGATATTGAACTATCTACGCAGCTACCAGAGTTAAATTGATTTACGTTATATCTTTATTGCTTCCCTTCAGGATGATGCGAGATAAGCCATTAAAACTGTTTGTAAATATTCCAGTACCTACCTGTAGTTTATTGAGAGGGAAATTTCAGATATATTGAAGTTGCTTAAGCCTTCACAGTGAACTTTATTGCTGTACTCTATTGAGTAAGAATAAACGGCAATGTATACGTTTGTATGGGTTTGCGCTTATACACGGTTACGCATAATGACTGTAGTAAGCCGAAAGGAGGTTATTGTACTCAACATCACGGACAACTTTTACTATGGGACCAACCCTGAATTCGCGAAAAAATAACAGCTGTTCCATATAAAAAGGTTATTCACACTCGACAAAATATATGGAACAGCTTATATTTTTTTCGCGATTTCAGGGTTGGTCCCGTAGTAAAAAAAATCATAATGTTGAATGTTTCGAACACCTTTCGGCTTAGCATATCCTTTTCATATAACCCTGTATATTTAAAACTATGGATATCTGGTCGTCCGAACCTAAAGTATACTAGTGGATTTTATATAAATTTGTTCTTAGCAAAATTTTATGCTACAATCCTGCCACAATTCTCAATATTGATTTCGACAACAGGGCCCCGATTCTACTAAATAAATTATTTTTAAATAGTAATTGTTACAATTTTGTTTTTTAAATAATTGCCTCAAAACTGACTGTTTAAAAAAAAATATACTAGAAGAATACCACCACCTAATATTGTAACTTACTATAAAAAAAACTGTCAATTTTGAGGCTATTATTATTTAAAAAATAAAATTGAAACAATTACTATTTAAAAATAATTTATTTAGTAGAATCGGGGCCCAGTGCTACCTATCGACTCCAACTATCGCTTAGAACCATCCAGGTTTCAGAGTTGCTCCGATAGTAAAAGTTTTACTTAATGATGGGTATTATGAACACCTTTCGGCTTAGTACACTCTTTCCGCGTAACCCTGTATTTGCCATTGAACAGTGAGCGAAATACAAGTATTCGATGCGTAAAATACGCATTGAATTCCATAGAAATTTCAATTTCGTAATTCCGAATTTATATGAATTTTGGTAGTTATAAGTACGTATTTTATGTATCGAATACTGGTACTTCTCCCACTGAGTAATATTCGACGAGCTCATCCACTAACATTGTGGTTGTCGTATGAATAAAACAAATCTATTATTTGCATATTTATAGAATCAAAGTCATGCCTGTGTGCTGTGATGTTTCCGCTATATTTTTTTACGTAATTGGTAAAACCTTCAATAGGTTTTGTTCCCAACTATCTACTTGCTAACCGATTACCAGAGTTATTATAAAATAATGGTTTTAAAAGCCTCTTATACCAAATTTGACGGTTTTAAATATATTTTTTTTCAGTTAAATTACAAACCAGCTCCAGCAATTTTCCAGCTCAAATAGAGCTAGAAAAAAATACAAATACATGTCACAGATACATCTGTGTTTGAGTTTATGATTTGGTTCAAAACACGATGGAATAAACTTTCCTCGATAAAAAAAAAATCTGAAACAAAGTCGACTTAGTTTATTAGAAGAATAATTAAAATGCGATGGCGCCTCGCGCCCCGTGGCGGGAGCGGCGGGCGCACTTGCATTGAATATAATGGAATGGAATGGAATAGAATAGAATAGAATAGAATGGAATGGAACGGAACGGAACGGAACGGAACGGAACGGAACGGAACGGAACGGAACAGAACAGAACAGAATAGAATATCATTTATTGTCAAAAAGTTACATTAGTAATAATTATTAAAAAAAAAAAACTTGGTGCACTATTTATTTATTTATTTAGGTGTATGTAAGAACCATTGTGTCTCGCTCAGTAAACGAAAATTAATGAAATAAAAACCATAATGAGGGTAGGTCTATGCGCGTAAAAGCGATCAATAAGTCGGCTGTATAATTAGATGTATAGGCTGTATTGTAACATTATAGAAGTTTGATTGTGATCGAGATTGCATGCCGTCCCGTTCGCATCTACTTACTCGCACCACGTGCGTAAGTGAGATGGCACGCGATCGCGATCACAATCCGAATCACGAACGGACGTCCATAATATCATAGCTGTATAAAATTCTGCAAAACGATTCCCGTACGATAGTTTTCAGAAACGAAAGATATGAATCTCGCTCTACCATGATCAAAGGCTAAGGCAGGTGCTGAATTGACAGCATGAAAACTGATATCCCAGGCCCTAGACTAGACGTCTTAAAGCAAGTCTGGTCTAGGTTAAAGTTCAATGCTTATAAGTCCTTACTTGACCTTGCTGCGGTGTATCAGAAGCGATATGAAAATAGCTCAAACTGCTCGAACTTAGATTTGGTTACTTTCATATAGGTACGCATTGATTCGCTACTAATTCAGTATTTGTGTTAATGAAGATTATTCCGTCCCCATTCAAAAGAGTATTTGTCACGCAAAGGTTATCAATAAAATCAAAATGAATTGATGAGTCGTTTATGAATACTTTATCGTTACGTAAAAAAACAACTATTTATATCCTAATGACAGCCATAATCTACCTATATATATATATTCTATATATATATAAATGAATCCCTATTTACCTTGGTCACGCCATAGCCATTGGCGAATCCAGGGGGGGGGGGGGCATGGCCCCCCAAACCACCTAGCAATTCCATACATTTGACTCAGTTTTTCGATTTGATTCAGGTGCACTTTTACACAGCATACTCAAAGGTACCTATACTTGTCAGAATGCCCCCCCCCCCCCAAATGAAATCCTGGATCCACCCCTGACCATAGCTGCCATAACTTCAGAATCAGTTTCTTCTAGGCAAGCGTGCTCCAACGTAGACCGCATCATCGCTTAACATCAGGTGTGATAGGGGTAAACGCAAGCCTATTATTAAAATTTAAAAAAAAAACGACTTTCATTCATCTTTTTTTAAAGCTTTCTAATAATTTGTAGAAGGTTCTTACGGAAAAAAAAATAAGAAATTTGCGCAGACAATTGGAAATTTAAAAAAAAACTTAACGACGATTTTAAGTCGCGGGTGTAACCGCCGAGCGCAGCTAGTTCATAATAAATTAAAGAGTTCGATAACCAAACTGAAATTGCATTCCTATTAGATATAAGTTCGGTTCCTCAAATATGTAAAAATTAAAATAAGTATAAATTGTAACAATACGAGATAAAGGTCATACGTACTTACATTTAAAACCACTGTATAGGTTTAAATCAGACATAGCTAACATAGACCGCAAACCTGCTGCTGTCAAACAAAAAAAAAAACTTTAATTTTTTACTGTCTTCAAAAAGGAGGAGGTTAGCAATTCGACTACGTATGTTTTTTTTTTACTTGGCTACTGCACGTGTTGGGGCTAATTTGCCATCAACAGTGAAGGAGGAGATAAACCTGTATTTAAATCGATCCAGCGGTTTTGAATAAAAACCAGCCAAGTGCGAGTCGAGCTCGCACACTGAGGGTTCCGTTATCCGTACCATCACATAAATTGTTAACTACTAAAATGCAAAAAAGTTGTGCATAAGACAACATCACATCACGACCATGCGGGCGATCCCCCATCTAAGTACCGGTCACCAAATTGCACTTGGCCAGTTTTTATTATTTATTGTTTTACTTTAGAGTGTTTAACTACGAGCTAATATGCCAAGTTTGACGCTTATACGTATTACCGTTTTCACACTAGATCAAATACAAAAATACGTTACAAAAGGTTTGTTGTATGGCATTAAATTTTTGCTTTTTGACTTAATTATTTATTACGGTTCGAAAGATACAGCCGTTAAAAGATAGGACAGACAGACATACATGTAGGCTTAGTAATAGGGCCCTGTTTACACCATTTGCGTACGGAACCCTAAAAATTATACGAGGTATACAAACACACACTAAAGAACCAACCTCTTACTATAAAAGCCTTCTCCATTAAGTTGTTACTAAAAATAATTATGCTTTTCCCTTGTATTGAATAACTGAAAAAAAATATAAGTAAAACTTATAAATAAGGTTATGCGTCACACGTATAAAGTCTGACTGGCAACTCTCGCGAATTTCCTCTGATAGGCTTGATATTAATTAATTACATAAGCTCAGGGTAAACAGACGTGGCCTACAAAATCTATGAGAGTAGGACCGTGCCGCGCGTGCCTGACTCGTGTGTTTGTGACTCAACTTCATACGAAATTATATTATTGACGGATGTACAAACAGTAACAATGTGTCGAAATCCGAGATATAATTGTACCGAATGACTTAATATAGCCTCGGTGCCTCATTTTCAACCATTTTGACCAGCTACAACCTTTTTTATTTTGTTGTATGTACTAGTTTCACATAACCAAGGAAGTGAGACAAAAAAAAAAAAAAAAACATTTTTTTTATTCATTTTCACTTACGTCCTTTATTATGTACTAGCTGACCTGACAGACGTTGCCCTATTTTAGAACTGTCAAATACGCAAAGTTAAAATTGTAAATTTAATTTTTTTATACCTTGGTTTACATTATTGGAATTTTAGTAAGGATCCTTTTTTTTTTGAAATATAATATAGCCTATGTCACCTGGTAGCTTCCCAACAGTGTAAGAATTTTTCAAATCAGTTCAGTAGTTTCGGAGCCTATTCAATGCAAACAAACAAACAATCAAATCTTTCCTCTTTATAATATTATATTATAGTATAGAAGTATAGATTAGTATAGAATTATAGACAACTAGTAAAGTAACAAACAAAAAAAAACTATTCATGTTTTGACGGGTAAAAATTGTGTGAAATTTACACACTCTGTTGCCACCTTTAATAAAGCTTCTGAAGCTGTCAAAAAATGTCCTACCGGCTCTGCCATGCAATAAAGCGTCAGCAGGAGTTTTGACAGGACGTTTGACAGCTTGAAGGGCCTTATACATAATTTAGGTATTATGCTCATTTTTTCAAACTGTTATTAAATGGATCCATCACATCAGGCAACTGCTTTGCATGAATTTGACGATGACTGACTTACATCCCTAAAAACATAAAAAATATAATATTATACTGGCTAAATAGTCAAGATATCTGAAACCAAAACCTAAAAAAACTGGAAGCTTCAAAGTCTTGATTTATTGGCATGCGGTTGTTCGAAATATGAATAGATGGTGTTGCCATGATAAGTATCCATCATATTTTATACAGTTAGCTTGCAGTTAGCAGTAGGACCCGGGTATGTCCTAAAACTGCGACCAGAGCCACCGTAGTATGGGCAGCAGCGTCCTATTAGTACACGGTGAACATACTGCGATCTCCAAGCCGCCTGCCAAGCGTGGGGATTATGGCAACACCCCTCTGTACGAGGGAGGCCTTTGTTCAGCAGTGGACGTTTACAGGCTGATGACGTAGCAGTAGGAAAGTAGTAGTTTTTAACTTTGATTTGAATCATTATAAACTTAATTTCTACAGATAATATTTTCAGACGAGACTTGAGTTTTTAGACCTCTATTACGCCAAGGTCACTAGGTACGACAAGTACCTACTACGCACGTACGCTATAGTAGGTGTACCTACCTTCATAAAAGGTAGTACATGTAGAGCGCGCGCTTACACCCGAAAATATTAAAATTCCTTACAAAATATTGAATGAAACCAAATTAAGTATTTCATATTAGGCATATTTTTTTATGAAAGGTCGTAATGACATGTTTGCTGTTCGGTCGCCAATATTATTCAAAGGACTCTATAGGCTCTGAACTTCGATATTCTGCTCTAGACAAGCCTAACGGACTAAAAGTAAACAATGCAATAGTGGCACAGATGGTGCTTTTGTTCAAAGATTTAGTTTAGATTAAGTTATAACAATATCAATTATTTGCTACACAGCTTTTATTATCTCATTAATTTTCAAATACTTTTTTGTAAAAATCGTTACATTGTTCATGTTGTAGGTTAAAATGAAAACGTTTAATTGAGCCATAAAGTCTATCCGGCTAGTTTATCATATTTTAATGTAATTTATAATAATTCATAACAAAAAAAATACAGAACAAGATCGATGTTTTTATATCTAAAGTTAGCATTCCGATTTTGGCGACCGCGACTGGCGACCGCGACCAACGACCGCGACCAGCGCCCGCGATCAGCGACGGTAGCAGCCGTGTCGCGTGACCCCACTGCTCAGTATGCATTTAAATGGAGTGCTGAGTGCTATAGTGCTATACAAATTACAATGCAAGCGAAGCGTACACGTCGAGTGACGCCGTCGCTTGCATTGTTTAGCAGTCCATTGAGTCCATATAAATTCATACTGCGCAGTGAGGGTCGCGCGAAGCGGCCGCTGCCGCCGGTCGCGGTCACCAAGTTCGGAATGCTACCTTAACCAGTCGTCAGTTCAACGTTTCAAAATGTTAAAACTTGATTGCTTTTGCGGTAGCAACGGACGGACGTTGTTATGACGGTTTACCTTTGATAAATTACGAGTTTTGGCAGATTTAGTATGGTAAATCTGCCAAAAACAACATGACGAATTTTGTGAATCCAGAAGAGTCCAGGGACAGGGAACTTAAATGTTTTGATAACTTTTGTTTAGAATAGCTGTCAGAATTAATATTTATATTTAGTTACAATATTTACCTGTCATGCCTTCACGTGATCTTTCTCGAATGATTCCTGAAATCTCTTTAGGGCTTAACTTAATGATATTATTTTATTCTCAAAATTTAAAAATAGGTAAATTACATACGCAGAAAAACTCCAAATAAAACCGGAGAAGTACGAGCAGGACTAGAGTACAAAAAAAAAAAAACAATTGCAAAAGTTGAAATACAAACTGAACTATGTAGTGCACAATAAGGTGCTTCGATACATACCAACTACAACATTTAAGTTTGTAATCTTTTTTTTTTATATGACTTCAAATTAACAATTTTCGGATTTTTTCCTTTATATGTTCTGTTAGACCTTGCTTTTTACCAAATTTCATGATTATAGGTCAATGGGAAGTACCCTATAGGTTTTGATTCCCATGTGGAATCGAAAAATATGCGAAAATATGCGACATAAACGGTCATATCTTTTGATCGCGTTTACAAGTTTGATTTTTTTACAGCTGAAAGAAACCGTAGCTTCGAGTATTTGATATAAATTTCAACTTGATAACTTTACGCGTTCCTGAGAAAAAGGGTCTTGACAGACGGACAACAAAGTGAGGGTGAGTATAAGGGTTCCGTTTTTTCCTTTTGAGGTATGGAACCCTAAAGTATAACAAAATATTGCAAATAGTCAGTAACTTGATCTGTGAGAGGATGATTGCAGTTTGATGCCACCAATCCCCCCACAGATCCATTGCACCTATATACATAACATTGCTTAAGGGCTTAACTTGGTGCCTGATTTTGACACAATTTGCACCTGTTAAAACTAGAAAAGTAGGTATACCTTGTTAGTTTCACTACATCTATAATTCAAGGACATGCCTTTAACTGAAAGTAAAATAACTGGCCAAGAGTCGAGACACGTCACACGCATAATGCATAAAATAGGGTTCCGTAACATAGTTCAGAAATTGGTGGTTTTAGAAAAATTCGAACGAATTACGTTCTCTGAACTTAGCCAAATTTTAGAGATGTACAATTATACATAGACTCAGTATACTAAGGAGATGTATCATCCCGATATAACATTATACTCTTTATAGTTTAGCCAAAGAGAAAACTACTGTCAAAACATTCTTTGTTGATGTCATTTAACAAAAACCTCCTTGACCATCCTTATATTACCTTTGAGCTCACAGTTTGAGCTAGATCGATTCTTGAGAAAAAATAAATTTAAAAATTTATTACAATTTTATCATACTTATTAAATTCGTTAGATGAAGTGATAACTCATGAAATTATATTCAGAAAATGTTTGAAATAATTTTGAATATGACCTATCAGCAGTGTAAGTAACAAGTTTCTATGTGTAATTCTGCCGTCCGATTACTAAAAGACCGTTAAGTGACATTGTGGCAATGCCCAGAGCGCATTGCATGGTAAAATCTATTGGCATTATTTATTTAGTTCCGAAAAATATCGCTAGATGTCGCCACAGGAAAAATTAGATCGCGCAAGTGTTTCGTTCGCGGCAAACTAGGGCCATGTCAGTGTTTGTGAATAAAATTGCTTTCTTTCTACGGTATACAGTGTGTTGTTATTTGTGAACCTTCCTACGAGAATAAACAAAATGGTGCCGAAACCCGAGGAGTGAATCAAGGACAATAGTGAGTAAAGTGAAACAGTGCAAAAAATACAAGTGTCAAAGACTTAGAAAATTCGGAGTAAAATTATCAAAAATATTCTAAGTGTTTGTTTAGGACTTAGCAAATTCAGAGTTCGATTCGCAAAAATATCACAAGTGTAAAAAAGACTTAGAAAAATTCGGAGTTCAAATCGCGAAAATATTGCAAGTGTCGGAAATGACTTAGAAAAATTCGAGTGAACTTTAAAAAAGTTACAAAGTGTCTAGAACTTAGAAAAATCACGCAAATTTAATCGTGGACTCGGTTTGTGAATACGAGACATAGTCTCTGAGTGACTTTAGACTTTGTGTTTTGGAGCATCATCGAAAAATAAAAGTGACTTTCATCATTGATTTTAATGAAAGTTTAGAAAATGACTGACGTACTTGAGGCATGCTTTCGAAGGCAAGAAGAGTTATTAGAGCGTGTAAAAAAGGCACAAACCAACTATAAAAAGACATCAAAAGAGAGACTTACTGCAACATATATTGAGACAAAAACGGAGGCATTAGAGAAGCTGTGGGATTTATTCTTGGATGGTCATAACGAAATTGCTGCTTCGATAGATAAGGCAGATAAAGTCAAGCATAATTATTTTAAGGAAGATGTGTACACACAATTCGAAGATATTTACGCAGATTATAAGACAAAGCTCAAAGATGATCTAAAGGCCCGTAAACCAACTTCAGTATTTTCTGGTGCATCTGGTTCTGGTATCACGAGAGCTACTATAGAGAAGCCTAGTGAAATTAAACTACCACAAATCCACTTACCTAAATTTTCCAGTGGTTATGAAGAATGGCAGACATTTCACGACATGTTCGAGTCTCTAATACATAAAAATGCCAGCTTGAGCGCCGTTCAAAAGCTACATTACCTGAAGAGCTGCTTGTCGGGAGAGGCTGAGATTCTACTGAAAAACTTAGCTACTACAGATGTTAACTATACCGAAGCGTGGAGTCAGCTTATACGTCGTTACAACAACAAACGCTTCAACGCCAATGAGATAATGAAACGATTATTCGCACAAAAGAATATAACAAGTGAGTCGCCTACCGCTTTAAAGCACCTTCTTGATACGACATCTGCGTGCTTAAAATCTTTGGATAATATTCATATTGAGACGAGTTCATGGGATGCGATTATCAACTACTTGATAGTGTCGAAGCTGGATCCTGATTCGCGAAAGTTATGGGAGCTTGAAGTGAGCAGAGTGGAATCGGAGGATAATGCAGACCAGTTACCTACATGGACGCAACTCAAGAAGTTCCTCGAGATGAGATTTAGGACCTTAGAGATGCTAGAGCCATCCCAAACTTACAACAGCAAACCCACAGTTAAAACACCACAATATAGCAACACTGCAAAACAAACTGTAAAGCAGAGATCCTATCATTCGTCAGTGCAAGAGGAGAAAAAGAGTTCTACCTGTACGATGTGTTCTGGACAACATACACTGTACCAGTGTAAGCAATTTGCAACGCAAACCCCTGAGAAGAGATCTGAGTTCGTACAATCAAAGGGTATGTGCTTCAACTGCTTGTCCAAAACTCATGCCGTGAAGAATTGCCAAGTATATACCTGTTGTCGTCGCTGCGGCAAGAGGCATCATACGCTACTGCATTTTGAGAGAGCATTCAACCAAGATTCAACTACTGCTGAATCTTTAAGTTCTGAGAAACCTTCTACTGAAGCACCACCATCGAGCAAACAACATGAGATGAAAGTTGTAGCTCACTTTGCAAAAGAGAGTCACCAGTGCAGAGTATTATTAGCTACAGCGATGGTCAAAATAAAGTCACCTACTGGTTACTCACAAATAGTACGAGCCTTGATTGACCAAGGCTCCGAAGCTTCGTTCATCAGTGAAGCTACTGCACAATCGCTAAAACTAAAGCGATCTACTGTGAATGGCTTTGTATCTGGAATCGGTGACGGTCAAACAAGGACCAAGAGTTTGGTTTCCTTTGAGATAGAGTCTTTACATAGTCCTAAATTCTCTGTTTCTGTCAATGCGTTCGTATTAAAGAGATTGACGTCATTCTTACCGTCTAGAGACACATCAATACCTAACTGGCCAGAAATCAGAAACTTACCTTTGGCTGATCCAACGTACGGGACCCCTGGAAAGATAGATATTATTTTGGGAGCTGAAGTTCACGGTGAAATTCTACTAGATGGACTTCTGAGGCATTCTGCGTCGAGTGGACCAGTTGCACAAAATACGCAACTGGGATGGATTCTATCTGGAAAAATAGGAAATGAGTTAGTACTGGAAGATCGTCAAGTAGTCAGCATGCATATTCAATTGAAAGAAGATCTACTTTTAAAACAATTTTGGGAGATAGAGAGAGAACCTGATAACATCAAAAAAAGAATGACAAAAGAGGAAATACGAAGCGAAGAAATATACGAAGAAACAACATTAAGAGATAGCGAAGGTCGTTACGTTGTGAGGTTGCCTTTTAAAGATTCTAATCCGGAATGTTTAAATGGCCAGTCAAAAGAAATAGCCCAAAGAAGATTCATATCACTAGAGAAGAGATTACTTAAAGATAAGAAGCTACATGAGGAGTACAAAAACGTGATAGAGGATTATGTAGAACAAAATCATATGAGGCAAATAACAGATGAGAGGCAGTTAAACGATTCTGACGTAGTTTATTTGCCGCACCACGCAGTGATTCGAGAAGATAAGGAGACAACTAGAGTGAGAGTGGTGTTCGACGCTTCGAGTAAAGGAGTAAATAATGTGTCATTAAACGACAATCTTCTCGTCGGACCTAAACTGCAAGGTGACTTACGTCACATTTTAATGAGATGGAGACGCCATGGAATTTGTATCGTGGCAGACTTAGTGAAAATGTATCGTCAAGTTGTTGTTGACGACCAAGACACAGATTTTCAAAGAATATTGTGGAGATCTAATCCACACGATCCAATTCAGCATTATAAACTATTGAGACTTACCTTTGGAACATCCTGTGCGCCATACTTGGCTGTGAAATCCCTGCAACAACTAGCAAAAGATGAGCAAGAAAAGTATCCACTCGCAGCTCAAATCACGCTGCAAGATTATTATATGGATGACTTACTTTCTGGTTGTGAAACTTTAGAGCAGGCTATCGAGATCTACAAACAGATGAACAATTTAATGAGAGCAGGTGGTTTTGAGATCCAAAAATGGTGTAGCAACAGTCACAAATTGCTCGATCATATCAGCAAGGAGAGTCAGAGATCAAATCAGTTGATAAATTTTAAATCTAATGATAGCATCAAAGTATTAGGTCTATCCTGGAATAAGAACACTGATCAATTTGAATACCACTTTAAATTACCTGAGACTTATGAAACGAGAAGAGACGTAACCAAAAGAATGGTACTGTCCGAGATAGCTCGACTATACGATCCAATGGGCTGGATAGCTCCGATAATTGTCACAGCAAAAATATTCATTCAAAAACTGTGGAAGTCGAAGTTATCTTGGGATGAGGAACTTACGCCACTACTCTTACTAGAATGGCAACGGTTCAAATCGGATTTACCAAACGTAAAAAAGATTGTTATACCTAGATGGTTACAAAGCAAGAACGACGATGACGTAGAACTTCATACATTCGCTGATGCATCTCAATCAGCTTATGCAGCAGTTGTTTACCTGAAATCAACGAGCAAAGATGGAAGCACCGCTGTCAATCTGGTCACCGCTAAAACTAAAGTGGCACCAGTTGAGAAGGAGATTTCAATTCCGCGCCTGGAACTATGTGCGGCGCTACTAGCTACAAAACTAGTATATGAAGTTTCCCAGATAATGAACGTACCTAAGATTAAAATATTCGCTTGGTCAGATAGCACGGTCGTTTTAGCATGGATAGCAGGAGAGCCAAGTCGGTGGACGACTTTCGTAAGCAATAGAACATCTGAGATACTTACCATGCTGGATCGTGATCAATGGAGACACGTCGGAACGGATCAAAACCCAGCCGATTGTGCGTCAAGAGGGCTACAAGTTCTAGAGTTAGTAGAACATCAATTGTGGTGGCATGGTCCCAATTGGTTGCAACGAGATGATCATTCACAGAGCATATGCAAGAATTTCGAGACATCGGAAGAGACAAGAGCGATTAAAGCATTAACTTCTACTATAAACGAGGAGGAAACAATTTGGACGAGATTTTCAAATTTACCAAAAATGTTAAGAGTGTTATCCTATTGCAAGAAGTTTTTAAACCTGAGACTACCTAAAGAACAGAGAAAGATGTCATTCCAAATTGTGAGTAGAGAAGAAACTGAAGAGATATTACAATTTTGTATAAAAGAGACACAGAAAATGTATTTTAAAGAGGACATCAATCGTTTGAGAACTGGTCAGAGTATTCCGAACAAGAGTCAGCTCCATACTCTTCATCCAGTTTTAGATGAGAACGGACTCTTAAGAGTAGGAGGCCGAATACACGAGGCTCAAGTGGAATATGATAAACGTCATCCTGTGATTATGCCTAGTGAAAGTCACCTCACTAAGCTGATAATTCTGGACGCGCACCTTAAAACTCTCCACGGCGGACCACAACTGATGTTGAACTTCTTAAGGTCGAAGTATTGGATACTTAGAGCACGAGATATGGTGAAGAAATGCTATAGAACTTGTGTTACATGTGTGAGATATTCACAGAAAAACAATAACCAGTTTATGGGACAACTTCCAGAAGACAGATTGAAGCCAATGAGACCTTTTAAAATTTCTGGAGTTGATTTTACTGGTCACATCAATATCCGATTTTCACCAGGGCGAGGAGCCAAATCCTACAAGGGCTACATTTGTGTATTTGTATGTTTTTTTTCCAAATCGATACACCTTGAAGCGGTATCAAATCTGACTTCATCAGGATTCTTGGCCGCATTCCGGAGATTCGTATCGAGGAGAGGCCATTGCCAGATGTTATACTCAGACAATGGCACGAACTTTATCGGCGCAGACAGAGAGTTACGAGAAATGTTTACCAGATCTACGTCACAGCTACCTGACGAGCTTCAGCACCTTCTGGCAAACGAAGGCACAACGTGGAAGTGCATTCCACCATACGCACCGAATTTTGGAGGCTTATGGGAAGCGGGTGTACGCTCTACAAAAAAGCATCTCAAGAGAGTCATCGGGGACTCTACACTTACCTTCGAGGAGCTAACGACGGTCTTGACACAGATAGAAGCCTGTCTTAATTCACGACCCCTATCGTATCTGAGTGATAATCCAGACGACCCGAAGCCCTTGACACCTGGTCATTTCTTGGTGGGAGAACCATTATTAATTATACCGGACGAGACTTATGAGGAGCATAACATTTCGAATTTGAGACGGTGGCAGTACTGCCAAAAAATGATGAACGATTTTTGGAGAAAATGGTCCAACGAATACTTGGTCACCTTGAACCAGAGATACAAGTGGACCACAAAAAAGACTGAACCTGATATCGATGACATTGTCATAATAAGGGACAATAATATACCCCCAGCTAAATGGTGGTTGGGCAGAATTGTAGAGAAACACAGCGGAAAAGATAACATTACGAGAGTGGTATCTATTAAAACTAAAAATGGAATTTGCAAAAGACCGTGTAATAAGCTATGTTTCTTGCCAAAAACAACTGAGTAGATTAGATTAGACTTTAAGTTGTTTGATATGTTTAACATGTATTTTAGAGGAGTAACTTTGTTTAGAGACATTATACTAGTTTCTTTATTTGTTCATATATTACCAGACATTCTGTCATGGTGGGCGGTTGTTCTAACTGTCACAGTTTATATCAATTTAGAGTCACAACTTATTTTATATAGTGTTTTTAGAGTTTCTTAAAGGACTACGTCCTTTGGTGGGCGGTATGTCCAAACCCAGAGCGCATTGCATGGTAAAATCTATTGGCATTATTTATTTAGTTCCGAAAAATATCGCTAGATGTCGCCACAGGAAAAATTAGATCGCGCAAGTGTTTCGTTCGCGGCAAACTAGGGCCATGTCAGTGTTTGTGAATAAAATTGCTTTCTTTCTACGGTATACAGTGTGTTGTTATTTGTGAACCTTCCTACGAGAATAAACAGTAATTTATCTTTCTGAGCACTTTAAAAGACGCGATGATAAGAAGACCTAGGAATAAAAGGTGTACAATCACACAAACAACTGATATTATGTTGACAACAGCCTTGCTACGCAGCTATTTGATTGCTACAACCTTGCTACGAATAGCTACGAGCCGAGACTTCACTCCCAATTAAATACAGTTTAAAAAGATATATTGTACTTTGGAGGTTGTTTTTTCTTTTAATGCCGTCCGTACACTTAATTTTATTAAAATTATCTTTTACTTGAGTTTTATGTGTTTTTTAGCAGTATAGATATTTACTACTGCATATACAAAATAAATTTGAAATTATACTTATCAAATACCTCGAAATTGTGTGATAAATACTTTAAATATATTTTTATCATCATGGTAATATAGAAAATTATTCTAATGGCTACACCAAACGCATTTCTACATACAATTCGAAAACAAGACAAATAAAATTCAATGGAAAAGCAATTTTAAATTTAGCAGACTACCATTTTTAATAACAATTGTAATTGATTTGTATTTGCATTGTTTATGAATCTTTTTTTTTTTTGTATATTAGTAGAATCGAGGCCCAGGCCTGTGCCCAGGCTACATGAATTTGATTATGATGACATTGAGCATATGCTAACAGGTGGCTCATAAAACACACACACACAAACAGACACACACACGCATGAACCGCCTTGAGCACATACTCCTGTGAGTTCTTATGTATTAATAAATAAATAAATAAATATCTGGGACATTTTTGCACACACGGTCATCTGACCCCAAACTAAGCAAAGCTTGTAATATGGCTGCCAGAAACTGATATACGTACATATATATTTTTAAATACATACTTAAATAGATATTAACACCCAAACATAGAACAAACACAAATGTTCATCACACAAATGTTTGTCCTAGATGGGAATCGAACCCACGCCCCCAAGCACAGAAGATAGGTTCACTACCAACTGAGCCACCGGGGCAGTCAATGCGTATATAAATGACTTACTTTTTTATATTTTTATTGTTTGATTCTTATGTATTATACTATCGCCTTATTAAGTGTATGTATTTGGTATTAAAATTTGTCTGTTTTTTTTGTATTAAGTAATAACATAAGTCAAAATTTTTGTCATAATTTTTATTTTATTTTAGTCTGTGTTTTTGACATTTAGTTAGTAATATCATAGATAAATATACTAAATATCTAATGGGAGAGGCCATTGGCTCCCGAAACAATATTCATTACTAATTCGGAATCAATGGCTTCATATTTTATTTTGTAAAATTTTTAATGCCCTGTAGATGAATTTGTCTTTGTATATCACGCTTTGTTTCTGCAAACATAAAAAAGTCGATAGAAACATTGTATTGCTAGAGCACATACATAATGGCAACTGCTACTTAATGAAGAAAAAAAAACACATTTTCCCATATTTTTTTTGACTGCATTTATAAAACAGTGATTTGCATTTAGAAAGTTCTTTCAATTTTTTTTAGAGATTTTAGTAGGTATATATTGTAGGAGACATAACTTATTTTACTTTACTGCTACAATTAATTTTTTTTGTATGATTGCGGTTACTGGCAATGATTTAAATACAGCCATGTTTCAATACAGTAGATAATAATTATGATCACTTTTTTTTTATTATAAACCGGACACGGTTGACTTACGGTAAGCGAACATTCAACAAACATTCACCCTTAATTTTTCACCTTAGAGGTATTTTCTTCAAATTTAAATTGATCTCTCGAGCTACATTATTATATAGAGATTTAATATAGCATATTCTTTAAAAATACAGTCGTATTGAATACTCGGTTGAAAAGTGTAGTGCATATCAAAGTTTTGTGTGGCGAAAACAGACAACAGTTTTGAAGATAAATGAACGGAACTCTGACAGACAAGCGTACTACTTGCTACGCGTCGAAACAGCCTAAAATGTGTAAAGGAATCTCGGGCGTAAATGTTTTCTTGATAGAAGTAACAGGAGCGAATGTAATACAAAGATTGACGGCGCCCCAGTGTTGCCGAGTACGACCACAGAAAAGAAACCTTTTTTATTTTAGATAGTACGACCAACTAATTCATCATTTCAGCCATAGGACGTCCACTGCTGGACATAGGCCTACCCCGGCGATCTCCAAAAGGGCCGGTTGGAAGCGGCCTGCATCCAGGGTTTCCCTGCGGTCTCTTTTAGATCGTCCGTTCATCTTGTGGGTGGACGTCCAATGCCGCGCTTACCGGTCCGTGGTCTCCATTCCAGACCTTACCGGTCAGTGGTCTCCATTCCATACCTTTCGGCCCATCGGTCATCTGTTCTGCGTGATATGTGCTCTGCCCACTGCACTTCAACTTGCTAATCCGATGGGCTATGTCGGTGACTTTCGTTCGTCTACGGATCTCCTCATTTCTGATTCGATCTCGTAGAGAAACCCCGAGCATAGCCCCCGTGTCATCACTGGTAACACGCACTGGTCGAAGACTTTCGTCTTAAGGCACTGACGTATTTTAGACGAGAAGACGTTGCGGAGTTTACCGAACGCTGCTCAGCCGAGTTGGATTCGCCGATTGACCTCTTTCTCAAAGTTGGACCTACCTACGACTAGTTCGACTGTTTGTCCTAGGTAGACGTACGCGTCAACAGCTTCAAGGACAAAGTTCCCAACTGATACTGGGGTGGGCACAACATGAATATTTGACATGACCTTTGTTTTATCCATGTTCATTTTAAGGCCCACCTGCCTTACCAACCAACCAACCAACTTATTAGTAGACTATAAATATACATATTCGGAAACATAAGCGACTAACATAGCGAGGGAGGCCAGCATCGTATTTTTTTAACATAACTGGCAGTTACCCATTTATTTTTAAATTTCTAACATTTGGCCACCTTCAGATACTCGTCATGGTTGGTTAGTCTGTGCTGCGTGGTGTGAGCACTTACGCCTCACTCTCTTCAGAAATTAGATTTGATATTAAGAGCCGTATTACAAAATGTATAGTTCAATTTTAGGTATTTGGATTTTTGGGCATAAAACGAAAAAAAAGCACACGGCTTTCAAGAGGAATAAAAAATACTAACGTAGTTTTTCCTCGGAGAGTATACGTTTGTGTGTGGATTTCATTAGATTACTGACATGTTTTATACACGCCTTGTCATTTAAGGCTTTGTTTTTTCGTTTTCATTTCAATCAGGCAGCATGCCTGATTAATAAAAATCAGGAATCAAATAAATTTAAGAAAGAAAGTAAATATATGTGCATAATAATAATATAATATATCACTTTATTATACACCAAAATAAAAATACAAAAAGTCACTTAAAAATAATACATACCGGCAGTATGTATAGTTATCTCCTTAAGCGATTTCTTCCAGGCTACCTTTGGATGGACATAACGGAGACAGGAGTAGGGTCGGCGGTGTAGACAATACATATAATATACATACATACATACAAATAAATAAAATAAATAAATAAATATTCGGGACATTTTTGCACACACGGTCATCTGACCCCAAACTAAGCAAAGCTTGTGATATGGCTGCTAGACTGATATACATACATATATAGGTTTAAATACATACTTAAACTACTGAACTACTGAATATGCAAATAACACTATTCAACTACTTACCAATACATACATACTATAAATAAAACATATATACATACATACATACGTACCAATTATAAAGGAAGATAGTGATTGTAGACAAGATTCTTGAAAATAGGAAGAGACTTGGCCTGCCTGATAGAAGGAGGCAGCTTATTCCACAGCAGGACAGCTTGCACAGTGAAAGATTTACTGTAGGAAAGGTTAGTATGAGAGGACGTAGGAATCTTAAGTTGAAGGGCACGAGAGGATCGCAAGTAACTAGAGTGAGGTTGAACAAACTTGAAACGTTCTTTCAAGTACAATGGGGTGGAGGGATTAAAAAGGATTTTATAAAGAAAGGAGAGGATGTGAGAATTACGGCGAAGGCGGATAGGTAACAATTTGAGCTTTTGGCGGAAATCGGAAATGTGATCATATTTGCGTAAGCCATATATGAACCGAATACAGAAATTTTGTAATCGCTCAAGCTTAATTAAGTGTTCCCGGATAGTTACAATCTGGGTGTGTTCAAATCACGAGTGAATCGGTTCGTGCCATCGTAGATCGCATCATCGCTTAACATTAGGCAAGTTGGTGGTCAAACGCAAGCATATTATTAATAAATAAAAAAATAAAACAGATACCTAAAATTTAATCTTGCCTTTAGTAATATGGCACTTAAAAGTAGGCAATACAGGCAGCGTAGACTTAGTAACAGGGTCCGTTGACCTCTTTGCGTACGCAACCTTAAAACATTATAATTTGCTATAGTAAGTTAGTTTCGGATGAGTTCCATGTAATCCTGTATATTACGCACATAAAAGGCATTGACTTTGGGCATAGAAACAGCGTTCACTCGGAAATATTCGCAGAGTCACGTGAGCCTTCAGAATGTGCAAACATATTAACTCGGCCTTGACCCTCCACATCGGAAACAGAGGGATTTGTGTGTGTCAAAGCTAAGAGGCTATTTCCTTTAATACTAATTCTTCATTACGAGGCACGAGGCTCTCGAGATTCACATATTGTTGGTGATAAGGAAATCAGTAAATAATTATCCCGTATTACTAATTATTGATAGCTCGTTGGTCCAGTTGGCAGTGAACCTACCTTCTGAGCTTGGGAGCATGGGTTCGATCCCCACCTAGGACAAACATTTATGTGATGAACATTTGTGTTTGTTCTATATCTACATCAGGCGAGATGGCGGTCAAGCGCAAGCCTTATATTTATTATAAAAAAAACACTGTGTGTTAATATCTATTTATGTAGGTATGTATTTAAAACTATATATGTATGTATATCAGTCAGCCATATCACAAGCTTTGCTTAGTTTGGAGTCAGATGACCGTGTGTGCAAAAATGCTAGTTTTTTTTTTTTACCTAGTAAGTGAAGTTGTGTATATATATATATATTATATACAGATATACGCGGAAGACGTGTACTAAGTTGGGTAAATATATGGGTGCATAATACTCAACATTATGAATAATTTTTACTACACAACACAACTCGACAAAATGTATGGTGCAGTTGATCTTCCGCAGATCTGAAAGGTGTGGAATGTGTTGGCGCCATTACTCGTACAATATATCTTTGTCTTCTGGGCGTTACATTTTTTTTTGTTACAATTGCCCTCAGAGCAAATAAAAATACAGAGTCACTACGGCGAACACGAACAGTGAAGCCACTTTTTCAAACACGTGTGCGTAGTCGAAGTTTTGCCAGTGCAATTTTCTGACGAGAAATCACGTAGTGTTGAATGCGTATGTGTGCGTGAGTCGTGTATTTATTGGGAATTCACGTAGTGCGATTTTGACGTCACTTTGGCAGTGCGCCGTAGTGCCTCTGTATTTTTATTTGCTCTGAGCGATTGCTTGATAAAAGCTGCCATTATTATCTCCGATATCCCTAATGTCACGCCGCAACTCACCCCAAGCGTCACAAGCGAGTTCACGCCACTGACGAGATGTGGCATGTCCCGAAATATTCTACTCGAGTGATTGGCACGATTGATCGATTCCACTCCTTCCTAACAATTCAGATACTTATCATTCGAACGCCACCATTGTTATGTCAATATACTGATTATGTTACTCAGTCTGCTGTGATCTAATTGTGCCAATGTAAGTGGCGACAATTTTATTGAAATAAATCGACGTGAAGGTCGATATCTGTACAAGTTCAAGAGAATATGAATATATATGTCTAGACTGGTCTTCATTAGCGGCATTCGACTTCCTTAAGGGAACAAGGACCCGGGTAAGTCCTAAAACTGCGACCAGAACCACCGGAGGATGGGCAGCAGCGTCCTATTAGTACACGGTGAACGTATTGCGATCCCCAAGCCGCCTGCCAAGCGTGGGGATTACGGCAATACCCCTCTTTAGGAGGGAGGCCTGTGCCCAACAGTGGACGTTTACTGGCTGGTGATGATGATGATGAAGATGCTAAGGGAATAAAATGATGTAGGTACCTTATCAATTTTAGGTTTCCGTACCCAAAGGGTAAAAACGGGACCATATTACTAAGCCTACGATGTCTGTCGCTCCTACTTTTAAACGGCTGTATCTTTCGAACCGTAATAGATAGCAATTTGAAATTTTCAAAGAATATATAATGTTACGGCAAATTAACTAATAAATAATCAAAAAGTGGGAGTTCAAAAAATATCAAAAACAACGACGTATTTTTGTATTAGCTTTAATGTAAAAATGTTAATACGTACAAGCGTCAAATTTGGCATGATTATAGTACACACGCTAAAGTATCAGAACAAATAATAAATAATGGCCAAGTGCGAGTCGGTCAGTCGGGAAGTTTCTGTTCATTACCAAATTATAACTGGTAATTTCTTTTTTGAATTTTGTGGTGGTACGGCACCCTTAGTGCGCTAGCCCGACTTGCACTTGGCTTGTTTATTCATCCTTATTTATCTAAGGTATTACTATGCTCAAAATGCTAAAAGCAAACTGATAATTTACGACGCGACGAAATCTAAAAAAAATTCAGGCTTCGCATAACTTGTAATTCACAGGAAAATCCTGGCAATAAACTCTATATACACTTTTTAAGTTGTTGTTTTCTTTTATTATAGTTTAAATCCTTGTTTCCTGAGATATAATTATAATTTTGGCCGTTTCAGGGCCAGAGTGAATAGGTATCTTCTAAAAAAAATATGTCTGCGTGCTTCATATTCGACTCATCGTCGCTTACCAAAAGGCGAGTTGGTGGTCAAATGCAGATTGGAAGGTTCGCGATGAAAAAGGTATTTACCTAATCTAGGTAAATATCTCATATACCTACATTAGGTAGGTATACTTATTTAAGAAAATCAACGATTTTTTTTTTAGTTTGTTACTTACCTACAGAAATCGTAAAGTACAAAACTCGTTGAAAATCTCTTTGTGCAACTTTGTTTATCAAATAGTCAATTTTCCGCAGAAGCTCCATTATTCTCCGGGTTCTCAGACCTCCGCGGTCTCTGAGTTAGGTTTGAACTACGGATAGTGAGTGATGTGCCCTTTTACCACTTACTGTAGGTAGGTACTTTATAGCATACTACATACTTCATAAACCACCATTAAAATGCCTTCCACATAAATCTTCAAAAAGGTCATCCCTTAAAAAAGGTTTAGGCTATTTTTAAGAAATAATTGTATTCATTAGATTCCAGAATCACTAACACGTTTATTAGGTACGTTAAAAATTTATAACAAAAATAGCGCTTCAAAAGGGCATAACTCAGTAAAGGGTTACACAGAAAGGGTGTACTAAGCCGAAAGGGGTCCGTTATACCAAGGAAGATATATTAAGAGGAAAGACAATAGCGGAACATTAGAGCGTAGCGTAGCGTAGATGCGTAGTACCTACTACACATCATCTGCAATGTTCAAGTACTAGTAGCTAGTGCCTACTAGCTACTTGTACTTGCTACTTGTACTTTGCTTCGTCTGTAACGGGAATTAATTCGAAAGCATACAATACTTGTATAAATTACAATATTTAATAAACCCCCGACAAAGAGCTGATGATCTTTAAACGTCTGAACAGATTTTCTTGAATCATAGTTGAGAAAACTTTCGATAAAGTCACCTTTCAAACAAAAAAAACTTCAAATTCGGTTCAGCCGTTTGGGAGCTACGATGCCACAGACAGACACACAGATACAGTCCTCTGTTTGTGTCGGGGGTTAAAATTTGCCAAACTAATGTAATAGCTTACAAATAAGAAAATAGTACGCAGAAATAGACGCAGCGTAGGTAGGCCTCCCACTAGATGGACCGACGACATTGTGAGAGTCGCGGGCATCCAGTGGATGCAAAAGGCAGGCTGTCGTTCAGTGTGGAGGTTAAAGGGGGAGGCCTATGTTCAGCAGTGGACGTCTTCTGGCTGATGATGATGATGATGAAGAAAATAGTTGGACATTACGTTAGGTTACTTATTAATTGTGACATCGAAGTAAATCCGACTTACAAAACATAAATTTAAATTAAATTGACCAAAGCTTGGACACGCCGCGTGCCGGCCATGTAGTAAACAAGTAATTATTTATTTATACATAGATGAGTAATAAAGTCTGTCGACAACTTCACAGAAGTGTTAATACTTGTGTTGTGAGATGCTTGTCAGTCTTCGACCAAAATAAAATTGATGGACGGGACCATTGAATTTGCTCAGTAAATACGAGTCAAAACCGTCGGACATATACTTCAACATCTAATTAGAGAGTACTTAGTAATTTTAGAAACGAAGAATTGTTCCCGTTGTGAAAACAGAAAATATAATCTTAATATATCAAATTCAAAGTCCTGACTGATCACTAAAATAATAACAACGCACAGCCTAAACCGCTGGTCCTAGAGACATGAAATTTAGAGGGTGTGTTCGTTCATAAAAGAGTGTAAGGGCACACTAAGAAAGGATTTTGTAAAATTTGCATCCCAAATTGGACGTAGGGATTGTAATCACTCAGCTTCGTCATAGCTTAATAGATTTGAATTACATTTGGTGTGGAGATAGTTTGTATTCTGAATATAGGCATTCGCTATAAGAAAGGATTTTTCGTAAATCTACCCCTTAGATTAAATCTTAAATGGGTTGTTAAAGTTTTTGATGAAACTTTTCTTTAAACTTGGTGCACATACTGTCCAGTTCAAATGAAAAATACGTGTATCACATGTGGGTTTCAAAGTATTGAAAAATCACATGTACCTACCGTACGCTTTTTTACAGATGTGTAAGTACATATCAATGACAATAATTATCTTTGGTACGTACCTATAGTCGTAAACGATTTTTTTTTCTCTTCTGTGGTCGTAAAGATATGTGGGCAAAAGCAATTAAAATCGATACCATCTACCGTCATTTACCATTAAGCGAGTTGGTGGCCAAATCTAGATCTATTCTATAATTATATATTTTATTTAAAAAAAAAATGCAATCTGGTAGCATCCTTATTAGACTAAAATCATAAAGGACCGATTATTCAAAAAAACTAAACATAAACGTACCGTTTATCGGGGGGAAAAGATACGATTCAAAAAACCCTAAACTTTTTGCACTTGCTTCTCTCGCGTTTGTAGTGTACTAGTGCTAACTGCTAACAGACGCTCAAACGCGGCTGACCTCAACAGCCGTCTGACCAATTAGAGAGAAAGAGAGGGAAATATGATATTCTCACTCTTTCTCTCCCGTTGGTTGGACGGCGGTCCGTCAGCTGCGTTCGAGCGTCTGTTATAGTGCTACGAAAAAATATATTAATTTCTGTGGAGTAGTTTTCCCGGAAATAGGAACGATTCGTGTGCGTTAGTAAAAATATAGCGCTCGCTTCGTTTGCTAATTTTGTTAACAGTTAGTTTCATAATTATACTTAATAGATTTCATTTGAATATTTTGGGAAGATAGCCATGGATAGGATTAGCACAGTGGCTACTATTTACACCTGAATAGTTTACGGTTCCTGTGGAATAACAATAATCACTTAACAACGTAATAGCCTAATAGATTTGAATAAAGTTTAGTAGATAAGAATATTGTTCATTTCCTGGAGTAGCACGGTACGTTGGCTACTTTTATCTCGGAAAACAGAGAAAAACACTTTGACCTATGCAATTTCTAGTTTTATGTGCAGTCTAGTCAAGTATTTACTAAAAGTACCTATTGACATAAGACGTGTGTTACTGCGCGTTCAGTCAACGGGGACTAGTATAGTATATTTCTCTATGCGGGGACGAAGGTTCAGTTGGTCAAGTTTATAAATTTTCACAGTCACCTCAAATTTCAACAAGGTGAGTCGGTCGAGACCCGCAACTAGGTTAATATTTGTTGGTAAACAGCCTACCGTCTGCTTTGTAGATGAACGATACTGTCATAGCTGAATCTTGTTTCTACTATGATAGTGTTACCTTTTCGTGCATGTTGTTTACTTCAAGAGCTAAAACGATTCGAGCATCGTATCTCGTATCTGCAAGACTTTTACCTATAATTTGATACAAAAGTAACTCAAGTTATCTTTCATCAAGATTCTCAAGTGAAAGATAAATACTACTGTCAATTCAGAGAATCAGTTATAGAACTTGTTTAGATAGGTAGGTATTTCTATTTTATTAAGTTAGTTTAAATGTAAAACAAAGTTGATTTTGTATAATAAGGTTTAAACGTCTTTGAAGGGAGAATCCCTCGGATCAAACAAACATGGGAGATATGTCTTAGCACAATTAACGATAGGGCTCAAATGTCTTCGTAATAAAAAAAAAACACTGTAACCTAAAACCGCTGTAAGTAGGTACGTCTCACTCATTTTCACGCATAATAAGACACTTGCAGTGACACCAATGAACTAACTAATAGTCCACATGCAAAATAAGGGCCACAAGGTCGTCTGCAGGGTGAGTTCTACTAAAACATCAAGCCGGATTAAGGCCTAATAAGTTCACGTCTGCCGCCTTACCTTATTTCCATTGTTTTTATTATCTGAGGAGAATCCTCTGATATACTGCGTACAGTCTCTGACCATAATAAAATATATGGACGGGCCATATCCATTGAACTTGCTCAGTAAAAACGAGTCAAACCATCAGACATAATATACTTCAACACCTAATTATAACCATGTACAGTACATTTGTTATACAAAAAATAGATACCGTTTTTTTGTTGTGTTATTACACTTCGAGAAAGCACATGAAGGCATAATTTTGTCAGATGTTTCGTTATCATGTAACAATAGTCTTGTGTCGCACTTCCTACGGCTAGAGACCGACTGAAACGAAGTGAGCGCCGACGCTCATTTTGTAATCTTCAAAAATGCGCTCCTCCTGGGCCCGTCTAGTCATTTTATTTTGGTCGAAGCGTACAGTGACATCGGATGTGCCTTAGAAAAAAATCAATGGCCAGGGTTAACTGGTCCTGAACTCTAAAGTGTGTTGTAAGGTTGAAACAAAAATAAACCTAACGTAATAAATTGTGATTACAAAATACCAGTTGGTAACGTGGCAAGAAGATCTTATCACGGTCGACTTGAAATTACGTTAAAACTCAACATTTCCGAATTTTTTCGTAGAAGTGTTTGTGCCTGCAATATTTACCAAGGCCCAGCAACATTTTTTCTTTCGGAACACTCTGTGAGGCATAGAATCAAATAAAATTCGCGAAACATTCCGCTATCCGCAAAACCGTAATAATATTGGAGAAACGTGTTGAAAAAATGTGAAGATACTCGTACAGAGGAACAACCAGTATGGGTTATTATCGCTTCAACGTTTTAGTTGTTATCTGTTTATTTTTTAAGTCAAGAATTACCTGTATTTAAATTTTCAGCAACCTAGTTAAAAATAATGTCTGTCTGGTTTAAATACTAATTGTAACTTAATATATAATTACGTACCTATACACTAACAATCCGATACATAGCATATCTTAAAAGTTAACATTTAGAGAGAAAAAAAAACTAGTTTTTTTTGCTGTTTTGTAAACACATATTTTAAATCTGTGCCACATGTGTTTTTACCGATAAATAAACTTAAAAGATTTAAAAAACAATAATATCAGCACAGTGTCAAAAATGTCCTAACGTAAACTACAACTAAAACAGTATCTGTGCATTTAGTCTAAATTGGTTGCAAGCTAAATTTTAGAGATTGTTATTACGACATAGTTTTTAAATTCTTATGTCGATATTTATAAAATGTGTCTGAGGTATTTATTTACACGAAAAATATTTAAAACACAGTATTTAAAAACTAAAACTATCACTACCTAATTATTATATACAAATTAAAACATATATTTTTTTTAATAAAAATCATTAAAAATACTAATCTAAAAGCCCCTCGGTGGAAGAAAAAGTGGCCAGAAGACACTATTAACTCGCCTTTTGTTGTATAGTGTAGTTTCTCGGATACACCGCGGAAGGTAACTCATTCCACATTTTGCAGGTGTGAGGCAAGCAAGATCGTGTTGATCACACAGTGTGCGATTTCCACTGATCAACGATATGTGGATGAGCACAGATGTAATTATTATATGATTCTGCGCATGTAGCTAAACGAGACGAATACTACACGGCTTTGAAGTTATTGTAGGTGTACGTGGGATTCAGTATAGCTAAAGTAATTTTACTGTGATGAAAATTAGAGTAGCTGTGTAATTTTCTGTAAAAAAAAAAAACTTTACTTGTTTGAAGTCTTGCACATGACGTGTAATTAGGTCTTTGCAGTAATCTGCTTAACTTAGGGAGGGCAAGTGTGCGAAAGAAAAATGCATATGAATTCTATCTATGAATTCTATCTCCTCTAATAGTCGGGTAGGTTAGATGCCCAGTGTGTAAGACGCATAATACATCGCCTAGGAGGCCATAACCGCAGCAGTTTCATAATAGAATTTTTACTGATATTACTGAACACTTACTTGCTTGAAAATGCGATAAATGATAGTATAAAAGTCGGTAAAGGTAAGGTAAAGTCTCAGGTTTTTTTGTGAATTTTGTACTAAACCCAACATCTGTTTGCAAATCAATGCTTATTCCATACTGTCAGTGTTTGTATCGAGCACAAATAGCAACAATACCCAATACTTACTCCGCAAAATACGCTCTTTACAAAATTAAATAATCAAATAATAGATTACTATTTTCAATTTGTGTTGAATTTCGCGAGAAAGCTTTCGAAAGCTCTCAAATCAATTATATTTATTTAATTAAAAGTAAGTCACTATTGTTTTGCAAAAATAAAAAGGACAAGACATTTGCGAAGTTAATTAACTACTAAAACGAAAACAACGAGACCTGACCAACTGAATTTGAAAACATTTATCCAGGACCGATTGCAATTTTGCATATAGGTACATTTAGTTTGGGTGACAATACATAGTTATTTTCTTATGATATGATTTCATCATGATATGGGTTTGCTGAGAAGAATAAGAAAAGGTTGTATTTTTTTTTTCATCTAATGATTATACAGTTAGTTAAACTCATATATTTACACAAAAACCCGTAGCTTATATTTTCAGCAAATATCACTCAAGAAAATATTTCAGTAAAATCTGTGTAGGTATTTGTTTAAATTAAGATATTTTAAATACAAAACTGAAATTAAATATTTAACCTAATTACAACAAAATATCAAATGAATTTTGTAAGTTTTCAATGACATTATTTCTAATTCACAAAGCTGTATATTATAAGCTTTAAGATGATAATCCGCATTATCTAGGAAACTACGGTCTTAGTCAATAGCGGCTGATCAAACCTTTGTACTTTGGGTCACGGGGTCCATTGTGATATTTATTTATAAATCGAATATAAGTAGATAATGACGTTAGCGACTTAATTGAAAATTGAAATTACAGCGTGTACATATAGAGCGTGGTATAATTGTACGACGTATAGGTACATATTATAGCAATGGTGAATTTCATACTTATACCATGCTTGTACCATATAAAAAAGCTACGGTAGGTAGGTAGTTATTATGTTTTATTTTCACAATTTTGTCTGTATGTGTGTCTCTCCTGTCTTTAAAAGTGTCCGTCGACGTCTTAAGATCATAATTTCCTGTGCTAGACGAGTGTGTTGACGGTGCGATGTCAACGTTCACTGAAATCTAATAATGTGGCCAGCATTGGTAAAAATGTTTCTAAAAACATTCGCCAACTTATCGGTCAGTGACTTGATTCTGAGAAAATAATGTTTACCTCTGAGCTCTTCGAGCATTTAAACCTCCAGAGACGCCAAGGCGATGAACCGCTAAAAAAATCTGACACTTTTCGGGGTTGCGGGGGGAGAGGACACGGATCGTACCTACACATTTACAGATAAACGTACTCACTACTCACACGCTAAACAGCATCTTATTCATAGTGAACCACACTATTATAAACTTGGAACACCGACTTAAAACATGCACACAATAATAAAAATACAGCGTAAACTACACAAAAAAACAACAACACAGCGTAAATCACCCTTTCGGGGGTAGGCTAAAAGTTCAGCAGTGGACTGTTAAAAGGCTGATTATGATGATGATGATGTAAACTACACAATGCTGTGTGTATGGTCATATTTTCACATTTTTGACAGAGGGGAACGCCTTGGCACCTCTCCCGTGGTAGTCGCCTGGTTCATTGGAGCCTAGAGTTCAAGTACCCAAATATGGGCTATGTAATGTAGGCTCGACAGCCGTAAACATTATAACGATTTACACGTACGAAGCGCTTTGATTCAACGTTTACTGTGCGAACTCCTAGACTGTGGTATGTGCTGCCTGCATGTATGGGTGTTCCCCGATAGTTTCCAGTCTGGGTGTCTTCAAATCATATTTTAAGCAAGCATGCTCTATTGTAGACCGCATCATAGCTTAACATCAGGCGAGTGGGTGGCCAAACGCGATTGCGTTAAAAAAAACTGGTATCTAGATTGAGCTAGTAGTAATGATTTTGCCCAATAATATTATTATATTGCCATCGGTTATCGGTTCTTCAAGCAATGTGGCCTGCCCATCGCCACTTCAGCTTGCAAATTTTAATACCGACCGACCGATGGGGACCGAAGAACCAGAGGCACCGACATTGCTACTAAAATTTGCAAGTAGAAGTACCGATAACCTATGGGAAGAAAGTTTTTTGAGTGGAGACCACGAAACGGAAGACGCAGCGTAGGTAGGCCTCCCACTAGATGGACCGACGACATTGTGAGAGTTGCGGGCATCCAGTGGATACAGAAGGCAGGCTGTCGTTCAGTGTGGAGGTTAAATACTGCCGCCCGATCGATAAATTAAACTACCATTTAACATTTTAGACTTTGAAATGTTTTGAGAAACCTAATTAATACAGATTGAAATATTTTATAGGCATATTGTCTAGACGTTTTCAATAAGCGGTGGTACCTATTCTAACAGCATGTGCGTTTCGGCAACACTTTATAGACGAGACTGTAACTGGTATAGTTAGTATATCTTACCTAGCTAACTCGGTTAATTAAGTAGAGTAGATTCCCTCATTACACGTCCATCTGGATAGACGTAATTGTTCTTTTGATATGAGCCTTTATTTGATTTGCTTTTGTATTTGTCCGTTAGTAGTGGGCTCATAGTCTTTATTACATTTTACCCCTTCTTGTAATATATGTACGGTGTGCCTACCAAAATTGATTCTTTTGAAATTTTTGTGTGCAAAATGTCATATTGTCACCCATTTATATGTGTGATCTGAAAATGAGGCAAAAAAATAGTTTGCTATTTCGTTCACCTTTTTGTTGAACAGTCTTACGCAATTTGAACCATGATTCTGAAGAATCCTATTTAAGAGTTTATATTTCGTGAACTTGGGTAGCGTTGCATCAATTTACGCGGTTATGGCAAACAGCAACAAATTCATATTTTGGTTATAAATAGTTACGTATACATATAAGTTAAATGTAATTTTGGAAACATGATTGGTGAAACTTTTCTTGGTAGAATAATTCGGCGAAAACAGGCTTTCTAAAACACGTTTTAAGTTTTTTCTCCACGTCTGGAAGTTCGTGACAATTTATTTATTCATATTCTAATGGTCATTTGTATAATGTACTTTAATGTGAATTCGTATTATTTAAAATTAAAATAGTTCTTGAGTAATTTGAAGTTTTTAGCATATTATGTCGCTTCCGTAATTTAGTTCTGAGGCGAGTGCAGATTCGTGCGGATATCTTCCTGCAGGCGTAGATAGCATATTTTTGTCACTGTTTCGCGCAGAGGCAGAGCTTGAATTTGAGCTGATGACATATTGACTCTTAACAAGTTGACGCATAGAGAGCGTAACGAAAGTTAAAACTGATAGGAATCAACAATCATCTGATCATGATTCCGGTTGAACTTTTTACATGGCTTCCGTAGCTATAGTTTTTTTCACTTAGTTAAGCTTATGCATTCAATATAAGTTTTGGGCTAAATATTGGTAGATACTTAGACACTGTCCTCAGTATTGATATAAGGTTCCTCTTTTTTCGACAATTTTTCCTATTAAACTCCATCCTCATCCATTTATATCCGCAAAATTGGTTAATGTCATCCTGCCATTGTTGGACTACGGTCTTCTGGGGCTTGGTCTTTCTGTTTATTTCTTTTTGTCTTTTATTTTTGATGCGCGCCTACGTACTGTTTGTTCCAACCTGGTGGACGACTGGTAGAAAATGTTTAGCATTATGTCCTCCAATTGTACATGTTTACTTAATTTGTAAGTGTGCAATAAAGTATTAAATAATAAATAAATACCCTCGCGTGGCCACCATTCCGTCAGACCTGCTGAGTTCAATGAGTTTAGTTATAAGAGATCAGTTGCTTTCCACTATGATACCAAGATAGCTTTTCTAAACATCAATATAAATTTTCAAGGGTTACTTAAAAAAAAAAAAGTTGAAACGCAGTCAGTGTCCGTCGGCTATATTTACAAAATCTACTGAAATTTTCTGAGATAGGATTTATCTAAGTTTCTCACTTTCAAACTAAGTACCATATGATTTTAAAGTATTCGAAAGTAGGGCAGATATTTTTATTACATATTTTTTCATTAACTTATATCTTTAATGAAACATAATTTTGAAACTTTAGGGATCTTCGTGTACTCGCGGGTGGGTTTGATTGGCCCCGGGCTATTGATGGACCAAATACGTCACACTCCAATATTACTACCCAAGGGGGCAGGGATGTTAAGGTCAAGCTTCGACCAATCTATAATTTGAGAGCTGACCTCGATGAGAAGGTAGATTTGAGTTTACTCCCGGGGTTTGTCGCGTCACAAATAATAGTAAGTATATACGATAATGACATAGAGTCTCTTGCAATACTATTTGATTATCTCTGAGTGCTAATCTCTGAGATTATTTCTGTTCAAAAAATACAGTTTATTATAGACAATAACTTATTGGAACAAGCTTTTTCTATTTTTTTCTTATTTTTCTCAGCAAACCCTTTAATTTGATAGCCATAATAATCATACTTAAAAAAATACTGATCCGCCATCATTGAGGGTCCGCCATAAGAGATTTAGAATGACGATTCTAACCATGCATTGCAATTATCCGAACTAAACGTGTATACAAAATTTCAGCAGCAGATTCCGTTGCAAGATTTGCCCCGCACTCTAACAAGGCAAGTTAAATACAAGCTTGTAAAATCAGCATCAATTATAGCACTTGACTGTCAAATGTAATTATTGTAGTTTATTTTTCATTATATGCAAATGTCGAAATAATAGATAAGATATTGAAAACTATTATATGAATTGTGCCAACCAAAAGAAGACTAAAACTTACTTAAGAACTTTATTATATAGAGTTAATCTTTGTTGTAAGGTGATTAGACATTATGATAATTATGGGATTTAAATTTAAAAAAAATCGGTTCACAAAAACTGTTTTTATTATTTGTGTTACATAATAAACCTCACATCAATGTAATAAAACGGATCGATTTGCAAATCGATGACTATATAGCCTAGAAAATTCGTTAATTAGTTTAATCTATAATTTGTAATATATTCAATAAAAATTACAAGTAAAATAAAAACTCTTATCTCAAATTAAAAAAAAAAACTTAAATTTATAACTAAAACTAATCTAAAACTAAAATTAGTTTAAATTAGTTTTGTCAGAATTTCGAAAATGTATCTGAATGTATGTAAGCTCGCGATACTTTTTTTCGTGTAGGTACTTGAAACATCTATGTCAAAGATTTCATACGTATGTCAAATTCTTGATCCATGTGTTTGTCAATCAATGCATGTAGAATTATTTTTTATCTTTTCACTCTTAAATAAAAAAACAACACTAATAAAATTCTTACCTGACGACATGATTTTCTGAACTCTCAAGCAAACTCTCCCAAGTTACCCCATTTATTCAGTGAAGGCAGGAATCTAGAAACCCTGATGGAAAAACAGAATTCAATTGAGTACGTGATACAGGATGCTAGGATGTTACTTTTTGTCAATAAAAAGATTTCAAAAAGCTTGTTCGTTATCTAAATTGAATCGATATGAACTTACGCATTGAATACAGATTACGTTTAGAATATAGAACATTCTTTAGAGATCATACCTAGATGGGAATCGGATTTGCTGAGACTTCGTTTTTTGCATAACTCTTTTTATCCACACAAACGCTCGATAAACTAATCTGATCTTGCTATTTTGTCTCACTTTTAATAAGTGTGACACTTCTCGAGTAGTTGACAGTAAATGGTGTTGTAAAGAGATTGGATTATTGAACATTTATGAATAAGAGAGTGTGTAAAATGAATGTTCAACTTCGTAGGCAAAATATATTTAAAAACTATGGATAGGATTTAAACAACATAGCACTATATTAGTTTGGCGACATAGGAGTTAAATTATTTAATTACTCAGAACACTTTTTAGTAAATATTGACAATCATATCTTTATTTGAAAATCAATGTTTGATATAATAATTACAAAGTAATATTGCTGGCACATGTAGTCACAGTATTTTAATATGTACCAAAACTCAATATCCCTAAAAAACGAATAAAAATATACGAACAACACGCCCATAAAAAGTAACACCTAAATCCCTGAGATGGGTTCCGTGAGAGATTTATTCTTTTCCTTCTCTGAAGGCAAGTTTTATCACATTAACGACCTCAGTCCAGAAAATGTCGATCAATCGCTATATTACAGTCCAATAGAGACGTAATTGGTACAATCGTGATGACCAAAGAAAAATCTTATGATAATTTGTATTGCATTCACTCTTTCTTAAACGCGTGTCTTGTCTAAGTTTGATTAAAAAAAAACAGGGTTGCGTAACCAAAGGGTAAAAACAGGACCCTATTACTAAGCCTACGATGTCTGTCTGTCTGTCCGTCCGTCCGTCCGTCCGTCTGTCCATCCTACATATAAACGGCTGTAATTTTCGAACCATAATAGATAGCCAGTTGAAATTTTCACAGAATATGTAATGTTACGCGGATCAACTAAGAAATAATAAAAAAGTAATAAAAAAGGAGGGTCCCTATATAACAAACATATTTTTGTATTAGCTCTAAGGTAAAAACGGTAATACGTACAAGCGTCGGTACTTGGATGGGTGACCGCCTGAGCGTGATGTTGACTTTTTGCACTAGGTACTTTTTGTATTTTGTGGTGGTACGGAACCCTCAGTGCGTGAGCCCGACTCACAATTGGCCGGTTTATTTTTGAACGGGTTACAGTGACACTATCCTTGTAACATTGCACAATGGTGATAATCTAGCTAGATAACATAAGTTTTTCCTATTGCTGTAAATACGCTATCACACTTCATACTTATTATGAATATGAAAGTGTGTTTGTTTGTTGGTTTGTTTGTTCCTCTTTCACGCTGCAACGGAACAACAGATCGACCTGATTTTTTGCATGGGTATAAGTAGTTCAAGAGCCATAGAGTGAAATAGGCTACTTTTCATCATCATCATCACCATTTTTCATCACTACGCGGGTGAAACCACGAAGCGCAGCTAGTTGTATATATTTTGGTGTCTAACCGACCCTCGGGCCAGTCAAATTGTTCTACAAAATCCTAAAGCATTTACTATTTCCGAATATAGCTATTATCTCCTCTAATGATCTATGTAGTCGATTACACCTAATGCCATCGTCCCCAAACGTACCCATATAATTTTTTTACGCCTGAGTAACGAACTTACATTCGACTAATGGCTAAAAAAGCCTTACAAACTTCTCAAAATAAAGTCAAGCTAAACTTTTTATTTTGTTTCGCTGTTGATAAATTCGTAAGTGAAGTTGTTGAAGTGTGTATTTCTTCACCGGTTCAGTAGGTGTTGGGCTCCGTGACGAAAACTTGGGCAATTTCTTTTGTTGGTACTTCTTTTCTGTCTTTAAACTAGACTGTATGGCAAGATTCCTTTGAGGTGCCAAAGTAATAAGTTAAAACAAAGTCATCTAACTCATATGCCAACTTCAGGTTAAAAGACAATATAAATATTGTGAGAAGAAAGGTACTCGTTTCATGATTGTTTTAGAAACGAGCTCTGTTTTATTTTTAGACATATCGTTTATGATAAATATCTGATAATAAAACTCGTTTTAAATTAATCCAAAAGTCCGATGAATGCTGCCTTCATGCTTGTATTACGGGGTATAAAATCATACCTGCGGGTAATCATACCTTATTAACAAACGTCATTACTGTTTAAATACCAAATCTGTCACAAATCGTAATTTATCAAAGGTAAACCGTCGTCGTTATGAAAATTATGAATAGGGACCCTAATTATGAAACTTGAAATACTGCTGAATGCTAATTGTAGGCATGTAAACATCGTCGACTATTATGTTGTAAATCAATGAGATTCGATTAAATTAGTCTGCCTCTGACTCATTTCTTAAATTATTTTATTTACCATCATTATTGTAAGTCACAATCAAAGTGCGACTATTGATGATGTTGGAATAAGAGGTAAATTGTCTCAAGCAAATAAACTCGTACTATGAGTGATATGGATGCGATGAAAAGCCATTTTTCTGTGCATGTTTAAAAAAAAGCGTATCGGTATGAATGTGTTCAGCTAAAATAGAGATCAGCTTTGGTTTAATACTTAGTAATATTAAGGCGAGGTTTTTCCACTTTTAAGTAACGCTTATTACTACAGATGACCATAAGGCTTGATTTATTGTATTAAAGTCGCATTTAGCGGAGCAAATCATGGCTCTTACACACAGTCGTGCGTTTCGCTACTTCTACTTTTGAAGTTTTTCTTATACTTTTCGAAATGTATAGCTGTATTATAAAATGTAACTTTGCGGTTTCCTTCATAATTATGAAATCTATGTATCAAGATATCGCAGACATAATTTTATAAATGGCTTCCGGCAACTTAAGAAAAGCTCAAAAAGTGTTACTTCATTTTTTTTTTCTATTGAGCGGAATGTCCTTAATCGTGTTTCGGTCTTTTGGGTTTCCTAGATAAAACATTCAATTTTGATATAACACCATTTTGATAACTTTAAACTAATCATGGAAGTAGACACATTTAAACTAGAATGACCAAAATTGCTAAAAGTCGGAAAAGAGGGCCTTAAGTTAAAGAGTATATTTCTCTATGGTTAAAGTATGAAATTAAACACTTAGTAATTTTTAAACTTTCGCGATTTGAACACGATTGACGACTCACGATTCACGTTTGAATTTGTTTTTTTTTTTTTTTTTTTTTTTTTATACGTGATAAGTCCCGATAAACATTTAAAACAATTAAACACTTGTAACGGATTTTATCGTGTGCATTTGACATTATTTTAAATCCTGACGTTTCGAACAATGCAACTTCGGCGGTCACAGATATTCGCGAAAACCTAATAAATGTTATTTATTAGCTTGAAATTTATGTTTAGATTTGAATATTGTTTATTAAAATCATTAGTAAATTTCGTGTTTTACGGTACAATTCAAAATAATTGACTCTGAGATTTTCGAGCGCCGTTTACAAAATCTCTTATTTTCTCGTGTTCTTTTAGAATATACTTACTTAAATTTACTTACACAATCATTCAAATCCTTATCACTTGAGTCCGTTCTTAAAAGTACGGACTATAGTTGGTAAAATGGCGGCCTATTGAACTCAATTGAGCGTCGTCGGTTTTGACATTATAACAAGTCAGGCCACCGCCTACGGCACAGAAGAGAAAAAAAATACTTCTCTTTTCTCTGGCCTACGGCATCGTCACACGCTGACGTAAGCACAGAAAACAGAAGTATTTTTTTTTCTGGGGACGCAAGGGTTCGGCCGAATAAAGGAAACATTACGTGGGCGTTTCGTTTACTCACGATAAGAAAAGATGTGATGCAATTTGGAACATATAAAAAGTCACTAGTTGTGTACTTTCGATGCCCAAATGTCATGATGACTAAGTAAGTGCGTGTTCACACTAGCGCACGTCCGTTGCGTTTCATACAAAATTAACGCACCTGCGCTCAACCATCATAATCAGCCTTTTAACAGTCCATTGCTGGATTTTTAGCCTACCCCCGAAAGGGTGATTAGACCATATCCACCACGCTGGCCCAGTGCGGGTTAGTGGAATCACATACGTCATTGAACGCAGCTGCGGTAATTTTGTATGAAACGCAACAAATGTGCGTGCGTGTGAACACGCCCTAATACCTCATCATCATTATCAGCGTATCATATTCCCACTGCTGGGACACAGGCCTCAAAGAGAGAGGATGGGCCTTAATCCACCATGCTGGCCCAGTGCATGTTGGTATGACTAATACCTATCCCACACTAATAATCATCATCATCATCAGCCAGAAGACGTCCACTGCTGAACATAGGCCTCCCCCTTTAACCTCCACACTGAACGACAGCCTGCCTTTTGCATCCACTGGATGCCAGCGACTCTCACTATGTCGTCGGTCCATCTAGTGGGAGGCCTACCTACGCTGCGTCTTCCGGTTCGTGGTCTCCACTCAAAAACCTTTCTTCCCCATCGGTTATCGGTTCTTCGAGCGATGTGGCCTGCCCATTGCCACTTCAACTTGCAAATTTTAACAGCTATGTCGGTGACTCTGGTTCTTTGGCGAATATCCACGTTTCGAATTTTATCGCGCAAAGAAACTCAGAGCATAGCTCTTTCCATTGCCCGCTGAGTGACTCTGAGTTTTTCCAAAAGGCCAACAGTTAAGGACCACGTCTCAGTACCATATGTCATCACTGGCAACACACACTGGTCAAAAACCCTCGTCTTGAGGCACTGTGGAATCTTGGACACTAATAATACTACTTAATAACTAAATTTACAACAAAAGCCTACTGAGCCTATTCATTTGCCGCCGCTTTGTCTACCATTGATACGTCTATTTCTAGCGTAATCCCTTTCAGATGGACTCCAAACTGATTTCTACAGTATAACGTCGTAAGTAGGATCTCTCCGATCAAGTTTGTCCACTTCCAAACTTGTCCATTTCCAAAGTTGTCAACTTCCTAATTCGTTCATTACTAACACGTCCTTTTACGTCTAGCATCTAGCACCACAAAGCAATCTTCCATAATATCTGTAATTTTAATTGGTTTATGCCCCAGTTCACGGGCAGAGGAAAATAAAAAAATTACGTCTAAAAAACCTTTTTATTAATTGACACAGATATATCCTTTTAGATTAATTTCATAAGGAACCTAACTATATGTACCTACTAATATCTAACGTTATAACGGAATGGATTACATTCGTATTCCAATGAGCATGTGGAGACGTTCTCCTTGTATTGTTGTTGAAAGATATCGGGGACTAGCTGAAATTGGAAAAGTTTCTCCGAAGATCTTGTCGGTCGCTTTATGAAGCTTGAATTGTTTTGAATTTACCAAAAAGCACCTACTGCCGCTATTTTAGAAGAAGGATAATGTTTTTTGAGCGTATTTTTTAAATGTATGTAGGTATGTTTGTTTGTATTTTTTCAATGTTTTATTACCTTTATACCTAATGGCTTGACCGATTTTGGGCTATAAATAATACAGAAAATTAAACTAAAATGCTAATCTGAAAGTCCTTAGGTGGAAGGAAAAGTGGCCAGAAAGCTAGCAACATTACCACGTTGAATGGCAATGGTAATTATTGGCGACAGCATTCGTGTCAACAGCCGCCTCCAACAAACGTTTAGCCAGGGCACAGAAGACATAATAGACCCGTCCTTACAGCTAGCTGTATAAAACAATCCAGTTTAGGTGATGAAAAATTTTTGCGCGACCGCAAACCGTATGTGGGCGCATTAAGGTTCACGTTCGCGTGATTTTCCGAACTCCGCGATTAGTTTGAGACCGCGTAAGGAGTTGGCCGTAAGGCCCCAGGTCCCACAATCGACCTCAAACGGCACAAACATGTACCCTCTCTAAGTACCTATAGGTACCTATCAATATTGTACCGCTTGAAGTATATTTTTTTTTAATAAATAATAGGCTTACGCTTGACCGCCAACTCGCCTGATGTTAAGCGATGATGCGGTCTACTGTGGAGCACGCTTGCCTAGAAGAAACCGATTCACTCGTGATTTGAAGACACCCAGATTGTAACTATCGGGGAATACCCATTCAGGCAGCGCATTCCACAGACTAGCAGTTCGCACAATAAAAGTGGAATCAAAGCGCTTCATTCGGGTTTTCGGAAATTCGGTTTTCAGCTTTAGTCACGCGGCAGCGCCAGGCCAATCCATTGTTGCAGGAAGAAGGGACGGCGCTAGTGTGTCGACACATGTAGCATCCCAAATCAGAGACGGACTTTCCAAGGGATGGTGTGCCTAATTATATCATCCGATAGATGATTTAATTAAAGCTAGCATGCTGCGGTATGCTGCTAGCGTGCAGGGTTGCACTCCTAGCGCATGACAGTACGTGGTGGCCGAGCCGATCTGGCATTATGCAACATGAGCATGGTGATGGATCTGGCTATGGGCACCTATTCGTAGGATACGTAGGTATATCAGATATCGGTAACTCATGTTATAAGGAGTAACTAAGGCTACTTTTATCATGGAAATACGCGAGTGAAACCGCGTGGCGCAGCTAGTCTATACTATCTATACTTCTATACTAATATTATAAAGAGGAAAGATTTGTTTGTTTGTTTGTTTGTTTGCATTGAATAGGCTCCGAAACTACTGAACCGATTAGAAAAATTCTTTCACTGACGGGAAGCTACTCTATCCCCGGGTGACATAGGCTATAATCTATACCCGTGCGAAGCTGGGGCGGACCGCTAGTCTATACTAATATTATAAAGAGGAAAGATTTGATTGTTTGTTTGTTTGTTTGTTTGCATTGAATAGGCTCCGAAACTACTGAACCGATTTGAAAAATTATTTCACTGTTGGGAAGCTGCACTATCTCCGGTTGACATAGGCTATATATATATATATTTTTTTTTTTTATTAGGGATCCTTACTAAAACTCCAATAATGTAACCCACGGTGTAAAAAAAATTGATTTACAATTTTAACTTTGCGTGTTTGACAGTTCTAAGACAGGACAACGTCTGTCAGGTCAGCTTGTCTATACTAATATTATAAAGAGGAAAGATTTGTTTGTTTGTTTGCATTGAATAGGCTCCGAAACTATTGAACCGATTTGAAAAATTCTTTCACTGACGGGAAGCTACACTATCCCCGGGTGACATAGGCTATAATCTATACCCGTGCGAAACTGGGGCGGACCGCTAGTATTTTATAAATGTCAAAAGACGTAATAAGATAAAAATTAAAAATAAAATATTTCACAGTTCACCTACAATTTCCATATTTTTTACTCATCATTTTTTCTACAGAAAATACTTTAAACGTCTAACATTGAGTTACCTCCAGACGATCTCCTATCTAATCTAGGTAGTTTGTAAACAGTTCTACTTTCTAATGTATGGTCATAGCTCAATCATAGGTACTTTTTATATATTCGGGCAGAACGGCAATTTATTGAGTAAACATAAATACGAAAAAGAATTATTCTTTTATTCTCATATGAAAAGGTAACTAAGTATTTCGAATTTATTAGAATTAGTCTTATTTGTTTACGTCTTTGTGTGATAAGTAATAATGCCCCACGATGTCGCCAAGGTACAATTGCGCTTTTTTACATCTCGGTGTCTGAGTCTTAAGGTAACACAAACAATAGAGATATGCCTTATTACAATTATCGTTCGTGTTCAAATCTCACTTTTCATTTTTAAAAAAAACACTATACCGCTAAACCACTTAAGAGGGGTCATGGTCAGCGTTTTGTCCATACAAACGTATTCTCGTGTTTCCTCCCTGGATAATACCGCTAGAGCTGTAATTGTTTTAAATCAAATTTATCTCTTCTGTTGCATGCTTATATCATTTATTGTTTCTTATAAGTTAACTACAATAAGAAATATGAGCCGTTAAATATCCCATAAATTGTTTTTTTTTACCGCCATGTTCAGACGTCTCAAACAAATTTGACGAGTTTATAAAACAAAAATAAATGGTAGAAGCATAGTTCAATCCTTTTTACAACTATTAATTTAAAAAATAATGAAATTGACCTATGTTTGAATGAGGAAACAGAAAAATACGAGAATATGATTTTGTATACATTTCGTAGGTATAATCGACCTGAGCTCGAGTTGTCCCTGTTGCACTCTACGGGGAGAGGCTTGCGGTCAGGTGACAGCAATAGATTTGCTAAATACCTATTCATCAAATTTCTTGGCCGTGGTATGCCCTCTTAACGCAAAAACTGTAATTACGGATCACTTATAAATTTTTCACACACACGAAGAAACTTGCAGCTGCACTAATGAACTGACTAATAGCACAGAAGATGCTAATAGCCCACATACAAACAATGGCGGCAAGATCAAGGCAAGGTCTGCAGAGTGAATTCGAATAAAGGCATCCAGACTCATTTAGACTGCGTTCGCACCCGCCGCGCCATCTCTTCATATCTTCCTTGTTTGAATGATCTGATGTGGTAGACGTGCCCTTTATAGGTATAGGCTTGAATGCATGTTCGTAGGTAGGTTTTTATGACTATATTAAACTGCCTGAACTATTAATGGTTTCATCCATAAATATTTCAGGTAGTTACGTTAATAAATACAAAATAAAATAATAAAATATAATAGTATTTGACATATTGTCATATTTTAAATTGAATAAATTATTATTGATGTACTAACATAATAATATTATTAATATTTATATATTTGTATATAAAGTTACATAATTTTTTGTAGAAAAACGTACTGGAGAAATTTGACTTAATAAAATATTGTATTGTATGGTATTATATTGTAGGTATATTACCTCATCATCATCAGCCCTGAGTGACTCACTGCTGGGTATAGTCCTCCCTTTGTTTATGCCATTCTCTCAGGTCTCTCGCTATTCGCATCCACTCTTTCCCGACAGTATTTTTGATGTGATCAGTCCACCTCATCTTCTGTCGGCCTGGGTTCCGCCGACCTAGTCTCGGTCACCACGCGGTTACTGCTGTACACCACCTCCCATCATTACGTCGGGTCATGTGTCCTGCCCTTACCTACCTATAACTAAAATACCAATATTTTTTTGACCTAAAAGAAGATAGGAAGAAATCCGGGACATAGTTTTAGTATTTCTAATTCAAAGAAAAGCCTTTCGGAACTTATTTTGCCTTAAGCTGTCCCTTAATTAGCAAGAGCATACATGATCAGTGAAGAAAGGGTAAGGATGATTAGCTAACTTCCATTTAATTTATCAAAGAAAACCGCTTAAATTAATTTTAGCACCACGCAGAAAACCGCTTTTGTACTAAGTATATTGATTTTCAACAACATTCCAAGGAAATGCCAAGGACACCCTTGTAATTTTAGCCAAAGAACTATTTCTATTTGTCTGTAGCGGTAATATGTTTTTTTCTGTAATAACATCACAAATATGACAGACCACCTTTGTTATTTGAAAGATAGTCTAACAATAGAAACAATAGTTACTGATACAGTCTGGGTTACTGAAAATCAGAACGGGTTCATACTTTATAAAATTAGGCTGACCTTTTCTTCGGAATGTTTTTGTTTACGTATAAAAGGCTTATGATTTTTATCTTCAGAACGAAAGAAAATAGTTTTATGATATTATGGAATTATGGGGCACTTGCGAGTACGTCCAATATTTCTCTGAACATTCTGGAGATATTTTCGACACCCTTAAAAATACTGGCTATTCGAGCTGAGATGTTCCATGAATGTTTTATCTTCTTTTAGGTCAAAAGAGGGATAAAATATTATTACCAATATTTTAAGGTTTTAAAATCAGAAAGGAACGTACTTTTGAAAGCTGCAATATAGGTATTTACAGTTCAAACATTTTAATTGGTCTTATAATAATGATTTACTTATAAATTTTCCAGCTTTTCATTTTATTAAACTTTAGCTTTCAAATTGTAGCAAAATTGACTAACGGTTAATGGCTTTTAAAAGTATTTTTTGTCAAAAGTTTGATATGCTTTCTATATTTTTATAAGCATTTTTAAGACTATATAATGAGAGTAAAAAGCATAATGAGCTTTCTTAGTCGTAGCTTATTTTGGTTTAAAACCCGGGCCTCTGGTATGGGGTAGTGCCAATTTCAATAATAATCGTTGGATCACTACTTCCCAGGGGCTCGTAGTCCAACTCAATCGACAGAAGAGTTGGTCTACCACCCATAACACGGTGGTGTTATGGGTGGTTGCCAAGTCGGGATTTTGAAACTATTTGAGTGAATAAAGCGGGATTCTGTCGTCGAAAGCGGGACATTGTAAAAAAACGTATATAATCAGAAGTTTTTAAATATTTATCTTTTTAATTAGGTTCAAATTATGTTTACGTGACATTGAGGCCTATTCTGTCATACCACTCACTAAACTAAACCAATCTGACAGGACTAAAATTATCTGCCTCTCTTTTCATTTTAATACGTGAGAGAAGGATGGCAACAAGCTTAGAGCTGTCAAATTTAGTTTAGAGTGCATCAGAATCGATGCCAATAGATCGCAAAAATAGCCATAGAAAATGTATTTTAATAAAAATATGATAATTTTACTCATTTTTTCTAATTTTCGTTTCCTAAATAGTAGAGTCTTAGCGCTTATCTTTATTAGGTACGCGCCAGGAGGGCGGCCAGTCCACACTTTTCTGTGCCACCCGCCCGCGCTTCCTCAGCACGCTGCACGCACGGTCGAGTTATCCCCGAAAAGCGGGACTGAGCCTGTCCCGCGCGGGACATTTAATTTTGATTTAAAAATCGGGACGTCCCGCCAAAATCGGGACGTCTGGCAACGCTGGTGGTAACTAAACTATATATATAAACTTTACTTTTACCTTACGTCTTACTAAAGTGTTTGTTTGGTACAGCTTATTTTTTTTTAAACTAGATATAGGATGCGCTTGGCCGCCATCTCGCCTTATGTTTAACGACGACTAAGCTTATCCCTCGTTCCTTTGTGAAACCAAGCGATTTATAGCTTGTTTCCTTTACGTATTCGGCAGGGTGGCTTCTACTGAGATTGCTAATACCTATGTTGAACTGTCGATTTGGTTCACTTGCGAATTTCTTAGTTCCGAATACGATCCCTGAGAAACGCCGAGCTTAGTTATTTCCACAGCTCATCGTTGCTCTAATTGAAATTGCAGAATCGTTATAAGTCATGTTAGGTAGAACCCAAAGACAATATAACCACTTGACTGCTCACCCTTTACCCCGCATGAGGCAAAGGTTCTAACATTAATCTAAACTATTTCGAGCGAGGCTAATCCTAGGCGCGAATTTAATTAATGACTTTTGATTCTCCAATCACAAACGTCGAGTCGCGCCGAGTCTCCAATCACAAGCTGCCCCCCGCGACCGCCGTGGCATCATTTTGCAAAAGAGAATTTTGACTACAAGCGCGATCAAGTGGTTATAATTATTATCTTTGGTAGAACCTTAGGTCAGAGGAGAGGAGATATGGTAAGGTAGCGTGACGGGTGCGAACGCATCAGGCCTAAATCAGGCTTGATGCCCTTAGGCAAAATCACCCTGCAGACGACTTACCATGTGGACTATTAGTTGGTTCAAGAGTGTCAGTGCAAGTGTTAGTGTGCGCGAAAAATTAGTAACAATCATGAAAAAAACTTCAAACTCAAAATTAACTCAATTAAATTAACTGAAAATTTGTAAATTCAGCACACTTATGCTGAATTTTGCGTTATACGGTTTAGCAGTATAGAAAAAAAAAAAAAACACGTTGACATTTGAACACGTCCGATAATTGTACTAAGGCATATCTAGATTGTTTCTCTGATCTGAGGTTAGAAAGCACTGGTTTACAGACTTTTGTTCTTTTATATCAACGAAACTAAGGACCGCAGTTTTCAACGCGATTTCATCTCTCCCGCATAAGCCCGCTAAAAATATACCTACCTATGTAACGTTTCTTTAATTATTTTGACCTTTATTAAGGTTGCTGTTCTTCGAGGAATCGAAAACTTCAAAATACTGTTAGGTAGAATTTTACGCACTTCTAGCGTACTTACTAAGTTTTCTGTTGTTTCCGATGGTCTAATATTGTTTGGGATACCTACTTATACTACTTACGTACTTTTTAAACTACTTACTTACTTTATTAACTACTTACTTATTAACTCACAGGGTTTCACGGAACGATTGTACTAAGCTAAAAAGAGGTCGTTGTACTTATTATCACACGTGAACCTGTTCCATAGAAAAATTATGAAGCACTGATATTGTTTCGCTATTTTCAGGTTGATACCATAGTAAAAATTGTTCATAAAGATGAGTACAATTACTTTCTTATGGCATTATAACGGTTTCTTGTAACCCTGTACATATGTTTTATCATTTTGTTATATTTGTTTGATTTATGTTTCATTGTCGCAAAATAAACGCTTCTATTTTTCTCTTTTCTGTATGTATGTTTACTTCATAAAGTTTTTCATTTGCTGCTTTATTTACCATGTCTGATTTTTTATCGACTTCAGAAAGCATGTACTCAACATTGTCCGTTTTTTTATCGACTTCCAAAAATTTTGAAGGTCCTCAATTGGGCTGGCTTTTTTTATGTATGTAACATTGATTACGGCAGCATCTGTAAACAAGTTTGCGTGTTTCTTTTTATTTACTTATGAACACCAAAAATTATACTTACACCGATTACTCCGACGTTAGTAAACCGATTTACGTTATTCTTTTTTTTATTCTATGACCTTCCTAAGAGAGAACTTCCTTTCTTGAAGTCGGTAAAAAATTGAGACATTTGAACACGAACGATAGTTGTACTAAGGCATATCTCCCTTGTTTGTCTGATCTGAGCGCGACATCTAGGACCTCTCCTACGGCTCGTCACCCAGCCAGCCAGCATTCTTTTTAATAAATTCTTCACAAATTCCAATATGCGTTTTACAAATGTTTTAGAACTTTTACTAAACAATTCTGTTGCTTAAACTACATAAAAAGGAGTGTCTGGACTGAGAGACTACCATCTAGGTAGTCTCTCAGTCCAGACACAATTTTTTTTCTAGCTGTAGATTTATTTGAGCTGGTATTAATAAATATGGATACTAGGTATAACAAAAAACCGGTCAAGTGTGAGTAGGAATCGCACTCTGAGGGTTCCGTACATACCTACTTAATAAATATTTATGTAGGTAGTTCATCCAAACGGGAATCGAGGCTCGACTAAAAAAGGTTAAAAAGCTGAATTATTGATGGACAAACTTAACTTTGTCGTTTGCAAACAGGTGCTCCCATACATACCAACTACAAAATGTAAGTTTGTAATAGGAAAACTTTTTTTAAAATGATGAAACTTCTAATTAACCACATTCGGTTTTCTCTTATGTAAATAAATAATAATAATTCATTTAATCCCAAATCCAGTTATTTAAATTAACAATCATACGAACAGTTTACTAGTAGCAAAATTAGTTGTGCCAATGGGCCCAACCTAGGCAAAGCCTGTATCTTGGGCGCCCTATAGCCAGTTAACAGCTTCTGTTAATGCCCTAATGATGATAGCCCGTTGGTCCAGTTGGTAGTGAACCTGCCTTCTGAGCTTGGGGGCATGGGTTCGATTCCCATCTAGGACAAACATTTATGCGATGAACATTTGTGTTTGTTCTATATCTGGTTGTTAATATCTATTTAAGTATGTATTTAAAACTATATATGTATGTATATCAGTCTCTGGCAGCCATATCACAAGATTTGCTTAGTTTGGGGTCAGATGACCGTGTGTGAAAAAATGTCCCGAATATATATATATATATATATAATGTGCTCATGTGCTGTAAGACCACGTTTCTTGCAAATTTTATGATTCTAAGTCAATGGCAAGTACCCTATAGGTTTTGATTCCCTTGTGAAATCGGAAAATATGCGAAAAAAAGCGACATAAACGGTCACATCTTTTGATCGCGACTTGCAAGTTTGATTTTTTAACAGCTGAAAGAGACAGTAGACCCGAGTATCTCTACATAGTATAAATTGAAGTAGCTTTCCGCGTCTGTCTGTCTGTATGTCTGTATGGCCGCTAACTCCTCCTAAACCACGCAACGGATTTCAATGCGGTTTTCACCATCAGTTAGATACATATTCACGGAAGGTTTATATAATTATATAACTAACGACCCGCTCCGGCTTCGCACGTAAATTACACCCGTGCGAAGCCGGGTGGGCGGGTCGCTAGTTTGATATAAATTTCAATTTGATACTTGTACTCGTTCCTGAAAAAAGGGTCTTGACAGACAGACGGACAGACGGACAACAAAGTGATCCTATAAGGGTTCTTTTTTTCTTTTACAGGTAAGGCACCTTAAAAACTATCCTTCTTCTTGGGCAGGTAATAAATATGTAACTAATGAAAGTATCTAAACCGCAATTTGAATACCACCTCTATTTATCTAAATTGTAGCGTTAATAGGAAACCGTTTATAGTTGATGTTTAGTCTGAAAATTGTCTAGCAACATCTTAGATCTTTGCCTTTGAGTTGAACTTGAAATGCGAGAAGAATAAATTCTGGGATAATTAAATTTGCGTTGTCTGTACATTTTTATATTAGTACGTAATGCTGTATTTTGGACCACACAACCATGTCTCTGATCCTTTTCAACCGATCTCAAAAAAGATTCTCAATTCAAATGCTTTTTAGGGTTTCGTAGCACTACAAGGAACCCTTTTAAGTTCGTTCTTTCCGTCCGTCTGTCCATCCATCTGTCTGTATGTCTATTTGTCTGTCCGTCTTAATTCTTTAGAACCTTCTGAACCTTATATTTAGGAAGATAAATGCATGAAACTTTCAACTGAGGCCATCAGTTAACTGCTGGCCTTTTGGAAAATTATTTCTTAGTTAATCCGCCGTAACATTACATATTCTGTGAAAATGACAACTGGCTACCTATTACGGTCTACCGGTTACCCTTTGGGTACGGAATCCCAAAAACTAAGAGTCATGTAAATCATCAGTTTATATTGTATTGTGCGAAAATTAAACAGGCTACACACACGTGTAGCCATAGAAAACGGTCATCAAAAGAATGTATGGAAAAGCTATTTTTTTGCAGTTTCAGGGTTGGTCCCATACTAAAAGTTGTTCTTAATGATGATTACAATGACCTCATTTCGGATTGGTACAGTCTTATGCGTAATCCTGTATTTAATTAATGTAGTCATCCGTTCCGACTGTTTTTTATTTTTATTTTTAAATCGGGTTTTGTCATAAAATTCCTATGCCACCCCGTAAAGCTAAAGTACACACAAACACTTAACTAACAACTCCCACACGGGAACTTATGATCTAGGAATAAATGGTACATTTGCATCAGCATCCTGGCTTCTCTGGAACCCGGTGAAGCCAAGATACGGTTGCCATAACCTATATTATTACCATATTGCGACAATGCTCGTCGCTGGACTTCGCACATTCCGACAACACATTCCGATTGTTGAAACTAAGTCTAACCACGAAAGTAGGTAATAATGAGAAACGTAACAACCACGGAGGGGACAAAAACATCGTAATCTGTGGAGCTATCAGCATTGGGAAGGTCGGGTCGGGACCCGGGTATCGACGAAGCGGCGTGCTCGAGACGTGCTGCACTATCTGATGATTTCCCAGTGAGGGCACTTGCACTTGGACCATACTTTTGAACTGCTTACTACTAATACTACTTAGTAGTGTATTCAGAAGAACTTGTTTCGCACCCAAAGGGTAAAAACGGGGCCCTATTACTAAGCCTACATTGTCTGTCTGTCTGTTCTTTAATGTATCTTTCGAAACGTAATAGATAGCAAGTTGAAATTTTTACAGATTATGTAATGTTATGACGGATTAACTAAGAAATAAAAAAGTCAAAATATTAAAATGAAAACGGGGTCCCTACAACAAACGTGTTCTTTTAACGTCCCTACTTATATATTTGCTCTAGTGTGAAAACAGTAATACGTACAACCGTCAAACTTGGTACGATTATAGTTTAGAGACCGAGTGAACGTAACGAACCCATTTCGGCTTAGCATAACCTTTCCTTATAGCCCTGTATTGTATACGGCATTAGCGCGTTTCAGGTGAAGTTTTTATTCCCTTTTTGTTCCATAAGGGTGAAAATGAATGAAAAGCCCTGTAATTTTTGTTAAGTACAGGTCTTTTTATTTTTAATGAGGTTGACGTATGCAAAATTTGCGCACTCCAACAAAGTTCGGAGGTTCAACTTCGGAGCTATGATGCCACAATCAAACAGAGACATAAGTTTGGTCCCTTTGTCTGTCTTTGTGACCAAAAATAATTCCCTTGTTTTCGAATTATGAATAAAATAAATCATAGAAACCACATTTTGTTTTAATTTACGAGAAATAAACACACGTAAATTGGTAATAGCACGTTTCCAAATTAAAACGTAGAAATCCTAAGCCCGTTGCAGACAATGCAAAGTAGGTACAAGTTGCAAGTACCTACTACGCATCGTCTGTAACGTTTTGCTCAGTGCAAAACGTTGCAGAAGTGCAAGTGGAAGTGGTTAGTAGCACTTTCACTGCCACTTGCATTACAAAACGTTGCAAACGATGCGTAGTAGGTGCTTGCCACTTGTACTTGCTACTTGTACTTCGCATGGTCGGCATGTTGACTAATATTTATTTGTTACCTCATAAGAAAGCTGAAACAAAATAAAAATTAGTTCAAAATAAATAAGTTATAAGTATTTTAATTTCGTGCTAGACAGAGAGCGCACTATACTGAGTTATGACGTCACGCCTCAGGCGCGCCATACAAATGTTATACTAACACACGCTTTGCGAGAAAGGGACAGAGCCCTCTCTATCCCCTACCAAAAACTTTAAACGCTCATAATTATCTCAGAGATTAATCAGCCAATTTAATTTATTTTTTCATTATGTGTAATGTATTTAGTTATATTCATCGCTAAGCCTGTTAATTGTAATAAATTAAATATGAGGACACATGCCTATTCGGAACATTCTTCGATGCACGTTAGCGGTATACTCGTAGTCACCTTGCAAGCGGTCACCTCCACGGTACACCCAGTTTCTAGTGCGCACCTCCATCGTGATACCATCAGACACTAACGACGTCTACGGCGTGACACCTGACGCTCGCTACACTCCGTGACCTTTCGAGGTCACGATGACCCTCCACAACAACAACAGTAATTTGACGGTGAGATCGCGACCGATACCACGACGCGAATCATAGCAGATAGCAGATCCAATAACAACCTTCGGCCAAAATAAAATGAATGGACAGGCCCAGAAGGAGCGCATTTTTGAGTATTACAAAATGAGCGCCGGCTCTCACTTCGTTTCAGTCGGTCTCTAGCCGTAGAAAATGTGACGCAAGACTGTTGTTACATGATAACGAAACATATGACAAAATTACGCTTTGTGTGCTTTCCCGAAGTGTAAATATACAACAAAAAACCGCTAGATATTTTTTTTTGTAACAAATGTACCTACTGTAAATAGTTATTAATTAAGTGTTGAAGTATATGTCCGACGGTTTAAACTCGTTTTTACTGAGCAAGTTCAATGGTTATGGCCCGTCCATTCATTTTATTTTGGTCGAAGATAACAACAAACTACCAGCATAAGCTTTCTGAAGCTCTTACACTTTACTCCTTCGGATTGACGAACATATCTAAATATATCTACTAGTACCACTAGTTTAAGAAACTTACGTACTAACTAGTTAAAGAAACTTTATTTGTTGGCCATCCCGCACTAGACTTAAGTGGATCCGTGGACTTTTCAACGGATCTTCAGAGGATCCTTTTTAAATGCAAATCTAGGCTATTTCCATCGCGCCGTGGTCTACGGCGCGACGGATGGACATGACGGGTACCAACCAATCAAATATTTTGAGAAAACCTGGCGGAACGTGGAAAAATTTCATTACTGAGACAGCTTGTTGAAATAAAGTAGCTTATGTTGCTATCATCTAGTGGGAGGCCTACCTACGCTGCGTCTTCCGGTTCGTGGTCTCCACTCAAGAACCTTTCTTCCGACCGACTGATGGACCGACGACATAGTGAGAGTCGCTGGCATCCAGTGGATGCAAAAGGCAGGCTGTCGTTCAGTGTGGAGGTTAAAGGGGGAGGCCTATGTTCAGCAGTGGACGTCTTCTGGCTGTTGATGATGATGATGTTGCTTTATGAACTAAACGCAAAACAATTGTAAAAATTGTTTAGTTCAAACTGCTAAAAGAGTTGCCATGAATCGTAATAAAAATGGCCAAGTACGAGTCGAGATCGCACATCGAGGGTTCCGTACCATCACATAACTTGTTAGCTACTAAAGTACAAAAAAGTAGTAAAGTAGTGCATCAAGACAATATCCCATCAACGCCCAGGCGGTCACCCATCCAAGTACCGACCGTGCCCGACTTTGGCACCCGACGTTGCTTCACTTCGGTAATCTTACGAGAATCGGTGGTGAAAAGAAATTTGTCACCGACTCACACTTGGCTATTATTTATTATTTGTCATTATACTTAAGAGTGTGTACTATATCATCATCAATCATGCCAAGTTTGACGCTTGTACGTATAGTACCGTTTTTACATTAAAGCAAATACAAAAATATGTTTGTTGTATGGGCCCCTTTCGGTTTTACTTTTTGACTTTATTGTTAGTAATCCGCCGTGACATTACATATTCAGTGAAAATTTCAACTGGCTATCTATTACGGTTCGAAAGATACAGCCGTTTAAAGGTAGGACGGTAAAGGACGGACAGACGGACAGACAGACAGAGTAGCAATAGGGTCCCGATTTTTCCATTTGGGTGCGGAACCCTAAAAACTACAGCCGGAAAATTACGTAACACAAGAACGAGAATAAAGAATAAAAGACAAGAATAAGGAAATCAAAACAAATAATCACGCCAAATGTACCAGGAAGGCTCGTGCGAAGTTTCGAGCAGCAAGTCAACGCGTAGATAGCAGGGTTCATCGTAAGGTGTCCGCATTCACTGATAACAGAGGTAGGTGGGCTCGGCACTCGGTTCTTTAACTATATATAAACACGATCATTATTTAGGTTGATAAGTAAAACAAGTACCGGTTCAAATACGGAGTAATCGACTTATTACTCTCTCAATGTGTTATTATCTCTGTTTCCGACGAGAATCAGAATAATACCTTGTTTCTAGAAGATGAGGGTGGAAATTTGCGTGGCGGCAACTAGCACGCGGTAGTCGCGCTCTCGGTTCTGACAAACAAGGGAGATAGGTGATTATATTCCTACATGATATCACCCAGGTGATCAAAGTGAAATAGACCATAATTACCTGTGCCTTAGTCAGTGGTCGAATTGGACTTACTCACGAACCGGAACGCATTTCCCTTCAAACCTTGTGTCCAAGATGGGTAGGTATGTTTTGGGTTGTATGTAAGCATATAAGTATATTTCTGGGGTTCCTGTAGTACCTCCTGTAGCCTAAACGGCTTGACCTATTTTGACGAGTGAGGTTTCGTTGGATTCCTTTACGAAACGGAATGGTGATTTCACGAACCGGAACGGCGTTTCGGTGAGTTCCGGTCCATTTTGAGCACTGGCCTTAGTACAATTAACGCTCTTGTTCAAAATTCTCAATGTTTCATATATTGAAGACTAAGGAAGAGGGTAAATCGTTATGTCTGCACCTAACTTTTTAACTGTTCGACCAACCCGCATTCTTCAGTCTTCCCGTGAACATGGTGCATGTAACTGAGCCGAAATATCGTGAGCTCATTCCACAACCTTACCACGGTAAAAATCCCGTAAATAATCATATAATTTTAGTTTCATACATTGTTTTCACTATACAGCTAAATCGCACTATAAGTACGGCTTACTTACTAATTTTTCTAAAAATGTTGTTGAACCTTGTAGCGACTCCAATGAATAAACTAAGTCTAGATGCAAAAAAGGGCGACAAGGTCGTCCGCTGGGTGACTTTGACTAAAGACATCAAGCCTGGTTTAGGCCAGATGCGATCGCACCCACCATGTCACCATATCGTCATTTGCAGGTTCAATTGGACTAACTGACAAAAAACGACTTTTCAGCTTCGACCAAAATAAAATGAATGGACGAAATGGAATGAATTTTATTTTGGTCGAAGCTGAAAAGTCGTGTTTTGTCAGTTACTCCAATTGAACCTGCAACTGACGATATTACCCTTGTTTGTATAATCTGAATTTCAGTTCCATTCCCTTCTTATGTCGTTTAGCTGTTTTGTTCTGAGTCGCTGAATATCTCTAAGGTATGTTGGAAATTCTAAGAAGTGTTCGCCGGATCCCCATAGTAACAAAATGTCTCTGTTGGTTATTCCAATGTTTACCTCACCATAATATAGGAGGTTCGCTCAAACACACATTCGCTTCCTGATTGTGAACCTCATCACGTTTGCAATATCGGATCGCAATATCGGCTCGCGGCAAATAAACACGTGTGAAACCCTTTATCTAGTAAATTCATTTCAAACTCATTTGTCTAAACAACAAACAGAGTACGCAGATAAAGGTGTACTTGTTTACTTACTTAATTTTTGCTATAGATAAATCATATGAAAAAAGACTCAGTTACGTAGGAAGAGAGTTCAAAGTGTCTTAGTAATTAAATCAAGTTATCTTCAAGTGCAGATAGACGTAAACGAGGTCACAAGGTCTGTTAGCTATAGGCCGTTTAGCGTGCATTTCTGCAAATAATTTCGCATCTCATTGAGAAACATAAAGCAAAATAAAGATAAGTAAATAAACATAGAGTCTTAATAGGTCGGCAATGTATTTGTGTTCCTCTGGTGTAACAGGTATCTGCATAGGCGACGGTGACCACCACCAAATACTTTACCATCAGGTCAGTCCGTCTGCTTGTATGCCACCTATGGTATTAACTGAGACGTCACGAGAGCAATTTAGTGGTGTCTTACTCCATTCGCACGGCTTTTGAAGTGATTTTACAGTTTACTATAAATAAATAAATATTCGGGAAATTTTTGCACACACGGTCATCTGACCCCAAACCAAGCAAAGCTTGTGATATGGCTGCCAGAGACTGATATACGTACATTTATATTTTTTAATTGATATCAACACCCACATATGCTAGTTGGGAATCGAACGCACGCCCCCAAGCGCAGAAGGCAGGTTCACTACCAACTGGACCAACGGGGCTATCAAATTCACTATAGCGCGATTTGGCTTTGATGTTTGACGTGCTTCTACCAAGACGATAGAGATCGAACTGAATTGTGCGGCGTGCTAGTTGGAGAATTAACCCAACTAAAGACAATCCTCAGACATGCAAAGTACTTAGTTGACACGGTGTCTATCCTGCTAAAAAGTCAATGTACGTACTATGTCTATTAATGACGTACGAAGTAGTCTATTTATTACTAGCTTTTGCTCGCGTTGTCAACAAAACGTGGGTGACTTATAAGTCGCCCATGATCAGGGTTATCATATAAAAATTTGAAAAGTCCTGACTTAAAGCCGGATATTTCAATAAAAGTCTGGATATCTTATTCACAAAATTCAAACACTGCTCACAACAAGATTATAGAATGGTTTTATATAATTAAGTATGTTTTACTCGTATTACTTACTACGGACAAAGGTCTAAAAGTTCGGAAATGTCCGGACAAATCCGGCAGGATGGACTACTCGTGAAAGTGTAGCTTTCTATTCGTAAAAGTTTTTTTTTAATATCGGAATAGCAGTTCCTGAGATTAACCCCAACAAGTAAATACAAACTTTACCTCCTTATATTGTTAGTGTGGACCCGGGTATGTCCTAAAGCTGCGACCAGTACCACTGGAGGATGGGCTGCAGCGTCCTTTTAGTACACGGTGAATGTACTGCGATCCCCAAGCCGCCTGCCAAGCGTGGAGTTTATGGCAACACCTCTAAGAGGGAGGTTTTTGTCCAGCAGTGGACGTTTAATGGCTGTTGATGTGATTGTTAGTTCTCTGTTATCTTACCGACTGTAAACTTTAAAAAACTGACTGACCAAGCTTTTACAGCTGAAACGATAGCCATCTTTACTTTATAGTTTTTGTACAAGTAACAGTTTGACACTTGCAAAGTTAATACCAACGGTAACAATTTTCTTTTGTTTTTGTTTTCCATTTTCTGTAATAGAACCGCCAGAAGGGATCTAAGTTTAAATAGCCAATACCACAACATTGTCTTTACTCCCATAGTTGTTGCTGACTTAGTTTTCAATCAAGGTTGATAGGATATGCCTCTGGCCGTTTATGTACTAGACTACCAGTGCAGAGTGTTGGTTCCTGCGATACAAGCTCTCGCTCAGTGCAGGGGCCGCTGCTACTTTAATATGTATTGTGCATTATAGTAAATAATGCGGTAGTGGGCTTGAGCATTTGGATTGTCTTTAGACCTTCAACGGTCTATGGGCAGTCTAACTGTATTTGTAGTTTTAGTTTTAGCTTGTATTTTGTTTAGTTAATAAAGGCACTTGCCCTGTTAAAAAAGACATCAATATGAATAATGAAATAATGAAGTAGTTTTCTTGAAGAATGTTAAATATTTTCAGACAACTGTTATGAATTCTATTTTGATAATATAATATTATTACTTACGTAATATGATGCCATGTAAAGCCAATGTAACAGAAAATCTACTTATCATTCAAATGTTAGAAAAATAAATAATTTTCAATTAACAATTTCATTAAGCTGAGATTACGAGAGTAATTAACTTTTGTTAAAAAACAGATTCGCTGGTAATGTTTTTTCATTGAAATTACTAATTCCTTCGTGAGCTCATTACAAGATGATTTTTATAAGAGCTTAGCATCAAAATAGGTTTTACAAAAACTTATTTTTCTATGAGTTTGATAAATAAGAGTAAGTAGGAACTTTATTCCAGACTTACTTAACGGTACTTCACGTCGTGACAAAGACTTTTGCTTTACAAAGCGCAAGTCCGACCACACATGGAGTACTGCTCTCATCTTTGAAACGGAGCACCCAAGTATCAACTTGACCCACTTGTTGCATTACAGCGTAGAGCTGTCAGAATTGTCGACGATCCCAAGCTCACTGAACACCTAGATCCGCTCAGCATGCGCAAAGACGTTAGGGCTCTTTGTGTATTTTAGCGCATTTACAACGAGGAAGCATCGCGGTTTTATCATCGCACCAGCCGCCACCGCCTGAAAGTTCATCCACGTATATCATAGGTCGGTGGAAATAGCACACGGTGTACGCGATCTTTTTTGCCTCACACAACTATAACATGGGGTTCTTCAAAAGGGCTGTTAATAGAGTCTTTAAGGGTCAGCAATGTATCTGTGATGCCTCTGGTGTTGCAGGTATCCATAGGCGACGGTGATCGTTTACCATCAGGCGGCTCGTCTGCCTGTTTGCCACCTATGGAATAAAAAAAAAGACTTCAAAGTTCATCATCATAGTTCATTTCAGCCATTGGACATCCACTGCTGGACATAGTTACTTCAAAGTTTCTATTACTTCAATGTTATTGTAGTAGAGTATATTGTAGAAAAATAATAATATTATTCACTAAATCACTATTTATTATAATAAAGGGTCGGCGGGAACGTAGTTATGGCCTCTGGTGTTTCAAGTAGCTATATAAGTAAGTAAGTGACCGTATAGGCCGTCTGCATATTTGCCACGTATGGCAAAAAAAAATAACTAACCAACAAAATAATTTCCATTAAACTTTCGCAAAGACAAAATTGAAAGAGATTACAAAGTACATAAATATACAATATTTTTTTATTTTAATGCTACAGACAATTAAAAAATTTGACGACCGGTAGAATTCGAATCTTTCGATACGTAAATCATTATAAAAACTTCAATGCAAAATAAAATATTTAGCTTAAAAATAAAAGAGCTATAATCAGCAATTCTACCCAACTGAGTAATAATCGGGCACAGGTATCAGAGCTTATCAGTGGACCGCCTTAATTAAAAGAGAGCGCGTATAATGGCGCCACAAAGGGGATGGGGCTTGAAAGATTAACTCTACCCTCACATAATTTTCAACGCCAATGTGCTCGTAATAGCCTATATATGACCTACCTACCTTATAGTCCCTATACAATATGTAACGTACTTAGGTGCCATTAGCAGCACATGAAACGTATTCTCGAAAGTAGATTACCAAAAAGAATTTTACACGGTTGCACCCGCGTGGATATTTCTTTAGGAACCGTACATTTTGCCGAGATAAAAAGTCCTATGTCACTCTTTGGCCCTCCAACTATTTCTATGTAAAAAAACGCGTTGATGCGTTCCTCTATTGCTGCAAGAAAGAGGAACAAACAAACAACCTTACAAACAAAAACCACGTTGATGCATTACTATTGTTGCTAGAAAGAGGAAAAACAATCAACCAAACTACCAAAAAAAGACGTTGACGTGACCCTCTATTGCTGCAAGAAAAAGAAACAAACAATCAACCCAACTACAAAAAACCCCGTGACGTGACCCTCTATTGCTGCAAGAAAGAGAAGCAAACGACCCAACGAACAATAAACCGCGTTGATGCGTTACTATTGCTTCAAGAAAGAGAAACAAACAACCCAACGAACAATAAACCGCGTTGATGCGTTACTCTTGCTTCAAGAAAGAGAAACAATCAATCCAACAAATAAACACAATTTCGCGTCATTCAAATATAATAAATGCAAAGCTAACGGGCTGCCTGATGGTAAGCGATCACCTTTGCCTACCTTGTCCTTGTTTCACGCAACAACAAATTAACGAATTAGTGTGATTTTTTGCATAGAGATAGTTGGAGGGCCAGACTGTGACATAGAATACGCTCCAACCAGATCAAATATTCGGTTTATTGGATGATTTAAAAAGAAGCGACGCCAATGGATCATTTCGGGCCCTTCTGCGGCTTTTCGTTACGTACACCATATGTTTTTTATGCGAACGCCACCCGTTTTCTCGGAAATAATTTGCTTTCGCAAATTTACAATAGATATTAAGTGATTTGGGTAAATCTCAGCACACAGCTCTGTTAAAACGATTTGCATATAGAGGACTTAAGATCGTGGATTGACACGTTTTGTGCATAATTTGTTGCGATCTTTTCCTAATAATTATTTAGGTTTTGAAATCTAAGTAAGTTAATACATTCTTTATATTTGGTACCTATTTTTGTAACCTTCCAAAAAGGTAACTATTTTATCCTCCTTTGTTGCTCGAACACATGACCACGAATAAGAGATTTTTAACGAAATAAGTGTTGTTTTAAGCTTCATAGAACCCTCTTGTAAAGTCTCTACTACTCTACTAGGGCATGACTTTTGCTTGCCCATGACTTACTTTGCTTGACTCTGACTGTGACTGACTTGTTTGACTACATTTCATCAAACTTGATAATTATTTGATACTTGACACTGGCAAATGCACTGCAGTGCGAAGCAAAACACCTCACAGATGAAAGATTTTTTTTGTTTCAGCTTACTTGATAAAACCGCAATCGCAACCGATTCGGAAGAGTTAGCGATGTTTTTACGTATATGTACCAAGGACCTTATGTATACCCTTATGTACATAATTATTTATTTTTCTTTTAGCGTCAGATGTCTTATTAATTTGCCAGTGTCAAGTATTGAAATATTTTTAAGTTTTATTAGATATCGTCAAACAAGTCACAGTAAGAGTCAAGCAAAGTAAGTCATAGTCAAGTTGAAGTCATGCCCTGCATGAATATTTACGTTACACACGTAAATATTCTTACTCCGCCCGCTGGTTGGATGTTTTCTGTCTAGCATTGCGTAGTAGTCTTGTGGTATTTTATTTTGGACGCAAAGATTTCTTATATCCTTTTATCTAAAATATTTTATCCACGGTCCCTTTTTGGTTAACATTTCGGTCACAGAACAATCCTCAACCTTCGATAAAAATGTTGAATTTTTCAGTCGATATAAAAGTATATGAAATAATGTATCTATTTTTGTGATATTTTGTACATACTGTAATAATGCTCTTTGAAACAAGACTCTTTATCATGACATCCTTTCAACTGGCTGAACTTTTTTCAACCCCTGCGCGCTCTACTCTCTGTATCAATTACGAATAATTAATTTGATTAATTTCGATGCCATCGCTCAAAAACGGTGAACAAAATCAGCGTGACCTTGGACAATGTCCACCTCCAAAATTTCAAAGACATTATGCCATCCACCAACATGCACTGGGTCTGCATAGTGGATTAGAGCCCATCATCTCTCTCTGGGAGAAGACTTGTGTCCCAGCAGTGGGAATATGATAGGCTGAAATTATGAATTAAATTAAATCATTTTCATGATTTTTGAGACTACAAAAAGACTTAACAATCTATAAAAGAGAAAAGCATAATGGAATGCAAAAATTGTCAGTGGTAGAGGTTGTAACGTTTAAAAGTTACTTTTAATTGATTTATTGTTTCAGATTTTATTCACGTAATTTTTCAGGTTAGGATAAATTATCATAAATCACAAAAAATATATTGATACCACATACCTTATTTTACTAGATACGATATTGAATGAATCGGAAATACACTTAAATTCGATAAAGAAACAGCAGTGGAAGTACCGTTCTGTCTCGATCGTCAAAAAATCATCATATTCGATAAAACGGCATTATGACGATCATTGCGAGTATGGATCTCCTGCCGCCAGATATTTAAAATAAAAATTTAAGTTTCCTCCTTTTTGAGTGATTTTTAAATATTTTTCATCATCATCATCGTCATCAACCATTTTCCACCCACTGCTAGGTATAGGTAGGTCTCATCTTTAGCGCGAAATCTTTTCCGGTCTTATTCTAGTCTTGTCCAATGTTTTTCTCCTGTCTTTTTTTTAATATACCAATAAAATAAAATAAAAAATACAACTGGCAGGATTCGAACCTGCACAACGATCCGGGTGTTTTGAATTGTCTACAAATTTTAAATAATGTTTATAAATATAGGTACATGTTTAAACTTACTGATTTTTTATATCAATGTTCATACACAGTGACACAGTGTGTTTTTTATTAAGACTTAAGTTCGAGTTCCGTAGCAAAAGACTAAGAAAGAGGGTGAATGGTTTTGTCTGTACCTAATATTGAACTTTTCGACCAACCCGCGCATTCTGCAGTCTTCCCGTGAATATGGTGCAACTGCGCCGAAATATCGGGAGCTCTATCATTATTATTCATATCAATATTATTAATCATATATTTTATGGTGAATTTTTACACAAAAAAGGATTTCAAAAAACGACATATTTGTAGAATGCCATCTGTCACACCCAAATCTTTCCGTCAGGCTGGACTCACGGAGCGATTTTTACCCGAGCCCGGTGCGGTGGCGGAATGGTGTTTTATTTTCAAAACTCACGAGACCGGAGTTTTGTGCGGTTACGCAGCCGTCGCGGTTACGATTATCGCTCGCAATCTTGGCGGTTGATTATCGCAAGACGGGCGGTTGCAAGACGCTCCGCCCTCCGCTGCCCACTGCGGACGCCCGCCAACCGACCGCAGAGCGCGCGGGAGCAACCCGCCGCGGCTGCGGGACCGCGACCCGCGCCCGCTGGTACAAGATGACCGCCGGTGCAGCGGGACCCGCAAACAATCGCACACGCCACGGGCGTAAAACGCGTCGTGAAATGTGCTTTAATTTTTTACATAAATATCTTTTTTATTTTTATTTCGTTTATTTGCCAGTGTACACAAATTACATGAGGTCCTTAAAACAACATATCTGTATTTATATCTGTATTCTACAAAGGCTGCGGGCCCGCAACCGCGGCGGGTTCGGGTGAAAACTGCTTCGTGAGTCCTTAGCCTTACGGTTATAAATATGAAAGTATTTTTTTCATTAACTAATTTCATTCAGTCAAAGATATCCGTCGGTAGTTTTCCATTTGTTATTTTTTGCTAGTAGTGTCATCAACCAATATTATTTCCCATCTTTGAACAACCTCGCCCACTATCTGTGACCTCACCTCACTATTGATGGCAACATTTTCCCAACATTCAAAGGGTATTCCCATTTGATTATGGGAAAAAGTAAAAAAAAAACACTGCTGATTAGACACTAAAGCCATTATAATCATTTAGATATCTTGTGAATTTGAATAATTTTAATTTAAGGTGGTTCGATTCACCTATGGCGGGAAATTTAAATTATAAACAGTTTTTTGGTCCTAGTAGCCAGGCCAGGTGATTATTTTAAAATAACACAGTGTTTGCGCAAAATGTTGGCTGTTCTTTACATTATAATGTACAATTATTTAACAGTAACGCACCATATTACTTACATTTGTGAATAAACCGTTTGAAACAGCAAAAAATTGTTTATTCACAAATGTAAGTAATAATGTGCATTAGAGATGAATAGCTTTACATGATTTTGTAAAGAATAATAATCAATCTGCGCAAACATCATGGTTGTTTACAATAATTACCCGGCCTAGCTACAAGGACAAGAAAACTGTTTGAAATTTGAATTTCCCGCCATTTGTGCAACGAACCACCTTAACGATTGCTATTTTATGAACGTAAACACTCGTACGTTACGAGTTTTTGTTGAATGTACTTAATTTAATTCAATATTGGAGGAGATCAAATCTCGCACTGAGTGAGCCCTTTACAGCCTCCTGATATTATTACGAATGTTTCTTATAAGCATAAACAGGATTGTGTTTATGCGAATGTGAAATGTATATTCTCGCGCTAACTGTGCGAGAATTTACATGATTGATCTTGATTCGCTCGACTTAGTTGCGATTGAATTGTTATTTTGATTATTTGATTCCTTCCCACGCAACGAGCTATGGAGAGAGCTATGCTCGGGGTTTCTCTACGAGATAGGATCAGAAATGAGGAGATTCGTAGACGAAGTTACCGACATAGCCCACCGCATTAGCAAGTTGAAGTGGCAGTGGGCATGGCACATAACACGCAGAACAGATGGCCGATGGGGCCGAAAGGTTCTCGATTGAAGACCACGGACCGGTAAGCGCAGCGTAAGACGTCCACCCACAAGATGCACAGACGACTAATAAAAGAGACTGCAGGGAAGCGCTGGTTGCAGGCCGCTTCCAACCAGCCCTTTTGGAGATCGATGGGGATGGGGATTTGGAAATGAAGATGATGAAATTCGGTTCCTTGGAATAAAAAATCAACGGGAAAGTGCCTTTATTAATTAAACAAAATATAAGCCAAGTAGCAGTAACCATACTACTTAGTTAGCCTTTCATTTAAAAGTTGGATAATACATAGACTGTTGCAGGATTAAAAACAAATACAAGCTTGCAAACCTGGAAATACAACATCGCCCGTTTATTCCGCTCTTTTCTTCCGCGGACCTGCAAGATGTGGAATTTCCTTCCCTTTAGTCTCTATAACTACCTCTCCGGGCTGGCAAAGCACCTTCAACACTGCTAGCGTTGCAGGTGTCTATAGGCAGCGGTTTCCGCTTACCATCAGACTGACTGCAACCTTGTTTGTCACTCATTTTATTTATAAAAAAAACCATCCAGATTAAAATGCATATCGTTGAGCAGGATAAATGCTAGCATCTTGGTAGGTTTTTTATTTTGAGTAAAATGTCAATTGCCTTTAAAAGATGTTTAAAAAACTGAACAACGATCTTCAAAACTACGACGCATATTCCGAACATAACAACAGTAATTGTTCCCCTTATCTCTGTTTTACCTTTATAATTTGCCGTTTGTTAATATTTAAAAGTAAGAAGGGGTTATCAACACGATAGCTCCGTCTCTCGTGATTTTCCAATTAACAAAGTTTTGCACATAAAAACTCGGCGGTAATTTTATATTTCGCTTTTTAATATTTAAGCTCTGGAGTGGTAAAAACGAGTAATTGGTAGTATTGTATTTCAAGGATGAAGTGGCCGTCTTGTTCGAATTATAATTAAGGTTGGCATTGGAGGAAAACAAAAGGATCAAACTAGTAGGCACTCCAAGAGCCGTCTATCCTTTCATATCAAAATAATTTGCTTGAAGTGATTGTAGAGACGATGAATAGATACATATAGCTAGTGTTCAATCCTGACGAGGTAGTGAGGGGTGTGACTGATTAAATCAAACAAACATAATGCAAACAACTATAATGACTAGAAAGCTTTTTTCCTTATTTCCTGAAAACTATAACCTGGTATCTTTAAGACCAGAGTGAATAAGTACCTTCTAGGTTTAAGTGTTTAATTTTCGGCCACAGCATTGCTTTCCATGAGGTCAGTTGGAGGCCTAAATTAAATTTAGATCTATTCTATATTTAAAAAAAACATTTGCTTCAATTTGTGTGAGGAATAGTCTAGCTATAGATGGCTATATATGGATACACCAAACATTCAAGTCAGACGAGATTTATCAAACTTACCATATCAATCTTTCGCATCAGCAAGCTTTGCCATTCAGCGTGGTGATGCTGCCAGCATGCTGGGTACGTTGTCAACGGATAGTCAGCTTGAGCATTTGGATTGTTTTTGGACCTCCAAGGGCATTCCAGCTGTTTATTAGCTTTAGACCTTTAACAGTTTACTGGGTTACCTACGCGGAAAGTGGTCCATAATACCTACCCATCATTATGAACAACTTTTACTATGAGAGCAATCCTGGTATCGCAAAAAATATCAGCTGTTCCATATATTTTGTCGTGTGTGAGTGACCTTTTCCTATAGAACAGCTGATATTTATTTTGCGATTTCATGGTTGATCCCATAGTAAAAGTTGTTCATAATTATGGGTACTATGTACCCCTTTCCACGTAGGTAACCCAGTAGGTATACTGTTGAAGGTCTACAGCCAATTCAAATGCTGAAGCCCACTACCAGTTGGTAGCCAAACCCAACCCAAGATTCTGACAGCATTATCAAGCTAAGTGAGACGTTAAACCAGATAATGCTAATATTTTGGTCACGCGCCTCTGAACGATTTTAACCCCCTAAGAAAAAGAGGGGTGTAATAAGTTTAACGTGTATCTGTGTATCTGTCTGTGGCATCGTAGCTCCCAAACGGCTGAACTGATTTTGATCTCGTAGAGAAACCCCGAGCATAGCCCTCTCCGTAGCTCGTTGTGCGACTTTGAGCTTGCTTATGAGGCCCATAGTGTGAGACCACGTTTCAGTGCCGTATGTCATCAGTGGTAACACACACTGGTTGAAGACTTTCGTCTTAAGGCACCGAGGTAATTTTTTTTTAATTTTTTTTTTGGGTTTTTTTTTTGATTAGGACGGTTTGGACGAGAATTAAGTTTTATCAAATTGCAAATTTCTGTGTTTGTAATATTATCATACTCGTATAAATACAGCAAAACATTGACATATTTTCATAATACAATGAAGGTGTGGCGTTCGAAAATCGAACGTCACTTTTAGGATCTGAGAGTGGCAACACCAGAGAGAGACTTCATAAATTATTACAGACAGGATTTCTCTACACATACTTTGTATTCTCTTTACACATACTGTTTTCATGTTGTGATAATTGACTAAATGAGAGTTTCATTGACCCTTCGCCGGAGATTATAATATATGGAACGGACCGCGGGGGGACATCCCGTTACCCAGACCATCTTCCCATAATTGGTGACCCCGACGTGATTTTACACATGACCAGGTTTTCCGAACCATAGACCCAATATTTCTCTTAAAATTTAGCTCGTTAAAAATCTGAAGAGGGGCCGACCTTAACGTCAAGTAGGGATAATCCTAAAGCGTTATAAATCCTACTTGTTGATAAGGGTCCCTGGGGTTACCACCAACTTTCACGATATTTTTATGTTTATTTGCGAAAATTTAAACTTAATCCCTAATAAATATATTTTTTCGTTCGTCGTGTTTCGTGTCATTTTGTTGAGTGTGAATGACATTTTAATTTTCGATATTTCCGTTTTATTGCTTACTAGCGTACCTGACAGACGTTGTCCTGTCTTAGAACTGTTAAACACGCAAAGTTAAAATTGTAAATCTTATTTTTTACATCTTGGGTTACATTATTGGAGTTTTAGTAAGGGTCCTTATTTTTTTTGGAAAATATAATATAGCCTATGTTACCCGGGGATAGTGTAGCTTCCCAACAGTGAAAGAATTTTTCAAATCGGTTCAGTAGTTTTGGAGGCTATTCAATGCAAACAAACAAACAAACAATCAAATTTCTCATTTTATTTATATTACACGGGAATTACTCACGTAAGATTAAGCCGGTTACTCCGACTACAGTAATTCAATAGTAAAATCAAATATCTCCTCTTTATAATATTACTAGTGGTCCGCCCCAGCTTCGCACGGGTATAGATTATAGCCTATGTCACCCGGGGATAGTGATTTATAGATAAGATAACACATTCATGCATGAATTCCTCCTTGTTTTGACTCGAACAAAAGACAAATTCAAAAGTATTGTAGTGATTTGTTATCGCGAAATTCGTAGACGCTCTAGCTATTATTTGAGCTAGTTTAAAAACTACTGATTCCTAATTAATGAAATTTTTAAGGGACCACATCGAGGGGTTTTTCTATATGATAAAAAAGAAACACGCAAATTGGTGTACAGATACGTAATCGCAGTACATACATTTAAAAAAACCGGGCTGAATTGAGAACTTTCCTCCTTTTTCGGATTCGGTTAAAAACTGACTTTTCTCGTGATATCGGAGTTGATCCCATAGTAAAAGTTGAAGTTATTGAAGAGCCTACCTACTGTTTCATATAATTATACATGCGAATCATAAATTAAGAATCACTCGTTAAAAGAATAAAAGCTAAAACTAGTTATAAACAAATAAACCCTAAACTTAACTAAAAACTAATCTAATAGCCGAAGGCCGAGCCGAGCTATTTGGAAGGAAAAGTGGTCAGATAATATTCAAATTTAGAGAATGATTATATATTTCCACAAAGTACATTATTATACCTTATTCTATCAATAGTTTAATTTAATATTCATGTTTCAGGCTCCTCCGAAACCACCAACTCCGAAATGTTTTCCGAACGGTGTAGAAAATAACCAGCTATGAACATCGACGAGAAAGTGTCGGGTCCCGGCGGGGCGTCGCAGAAAAACTGGACGCATTTCAACCTCACCATCGATGAGCTGCCACTCGAGATGCGGTTCAACCACGGTCATATGGTCAGACTCTTAATTATTTCATATACTTTTTCTCTTATGATGATTGGCGTCACACGTTTTGTGCATTTGCCAGTGACTTGACACTGAGCGTTACTAGAGGCCTCTATGGGGTTTTGAAAACAACAAGAAAAAAAATTATCCACCTTCTTATGTCACTTTCCACAAGCAAACTCACAAACACTCCATTAATAATAATGTACCATTATTACACATTAACATTAGAATACACACAAGTTTAGAAAAATAATATAGTTCGTTACATAAATTATCAACAAACTTAAAAAGTACACATACATCTAACTAGTTTTAGTCCTATATAAATAGTAAATTGTACGAGTGCTTAAAACAAGCCACTTTAGCCGAGGCGTTTATAAGCCCGAGCCGAATGCGAGAGCGAATATTTAAGTCGAGTGTAAAATGGGTTTTATGTTTAGTTACACACTCGTCTTTTCATTAAAATTAAACAGTGATATTGTAAGTAATAGTTTTAACTATGTTCTATTTTTATTTGACAAACCTCTTGGTCTTTAATACCCTGAGCTATGGGTATTACAAACTGGACTTACTTGAACAATTTTAATGAGTGTTTTTTGTTGCGTTTGATCGCGCATTCTTAGGCAGCGACGATGCGAATGAAATTAAAGAGCACGTATTTAAATATTGATCTATCTTCTTCTTCTAAGATCTAGGGTTTATAAACCAAAGAGAATATAACCGTTAACGCTGAAGAGGTGTGACTTTCATATAGAAAAATATTAATGAAACGCCGTAATTTGGACAAGCTTATGCGTTAGAGTAGTGTTAAAAACGTAGAAGTTTGATTTCGCACCCGTTTCACACATTCGAGAATTTGTATTGAGGTTGCGCAAGACTGACCTAAACACTCAGGTAGTAGGTATACGTAACATAGGTAGGTTGAGGGTTCAGCGGAAATACTGACAATGGCAAAGCGTTTCATTGTTTTGCCGTTATAATTAAGAATATAGGATTACAGGCTTTATGGACCATGTCGGTCACAGCGAAATTAACGAGGGTTTAACCAATATAATACCTACCATTATTATTATTTACGATGTCTTGTTAAAATATGAATTAGACTTTAAAATATTCACTCAAAAAAATTTGTGAATTCCGGTTTGAATCTTCCCCTCAGCGATGAAGACAGTCTGTTAGTATAATTGACGTTCGTTTAAGAGCCCATGTTTCGTGTGTATACTATCTCGAACATGCAATTCAAATTTTTTAATGATAATATGCTACTTATGCAAAATCTAATCTGTACAAATAAAGAAAATAACAAACTAAGTTAATATAAATAAAATGCGAAAAACCACGTCAGTTTCAATAATTTAAAAAAAAGTTACAAATGTCCAGTGAACATTTTTTTAATAAGTTATTAAACTTAAAAACGGAATAAAAAGGTTGAACAAGTATTGATTTTTAAGTAGAAAACTTGTTTGAAACAAAATTAAAATATTAGGGAACACTATAGTAATGGTATAATCTGTATTTTTACAGCTTGAATTTTACACAAATAGGTAAATAATCCTTCTAAATCTTAAAAAAAAATGCGAGATAAATATAGCGGACACACGAAACATCGACTCCTATAAATGATTTCGCCGTTAAATAGTCGTCATTGATAAATATTGGAGGTTAAAGGGGGAGGCCTATGTTCAGCAGTGGACGTCTTCTGGCTGATGATGATGATGATGAATAAATATTGTTACCGAAAGTTACCGACATAGACTACCGGATTAGGAAGGAGAAGTGGCATTGGGCAGGGCACAAACCACGCTGAACAGCCTAGATGGCCGATAAGGCCGAAAGGTTCTGGAATGGAGACCATTGACCGGTAAGCGCAGCATAGGACGTCCACCCACAAGATGGACAGACGACCTAAAAGAGACCGCAAGAAAACGCTGGACGCAGGCCGCTTCCAACAGGCCCTTTTGGAGATCGATGGAGGCCTATGTCCAGTAGTGGACGTCCTATGGCTGAAATGGTGATGATGATGATGATGAAAGCCGTGCTAGCCCATTTGGGAGACCGCTAGGCTTGAAAGCGTGAGGTCGCGGGTTCAAACCCCGGGCCCGTACCAATGAGCTCTTTGGAGCTTATAATATATGTACGGACTTTCATACCACTAGCTTTTAGGTGAAGGAAAACATCGTGAGGAAACCTGCATACGTACGGAGAATAAATTCAAAGGCGTATGTGAATCCACCAACCCGCACTTGGCCAGCGTGTTGGATATGGCCTAATCACCCTTTTGGGGGTAGGCTAAAAGTCCAGCAGTGGACGGTTAAAAAAGGCTGATTATGATGATGATGAATTAATATTGAATGCAGGTTTCCATGACGGTGTACACGGTGCTGATGGTGGTGTCTGCGACGGGCAACCTGACGGTGCTGACACAACTGGTGAAGAGGCGGCGCGCCGGCCGGGCTAGCCGGTTAGATGTGCTACTCATGCATTTAGCTGTCGCTGATCTTATGGTACGTAGGCGCTTTTTTCTTTTGAAGGTATTTTTTATCGCGGATAAGTCCGCGTTTGACAACCAACTCGCCTGTTGGTAAGCGACGATGTGGTCGAAGATGAAGCACGCAGACTGAGTAAATACTATTTACTCTGGCCCAAGGACCCAGACTATATCTCACAGAAAACAAGGAAACTGGCAGGTTGTTCCAATCCTTGACCGTACGGATTAGAGACGTAGAATCGAAACGTTTGGTACGTATCCAAGGAAAATACACAATGTATGGGGGTGGTAGTGGGCCGATTTCCTACTTGTCCTATAGTAAAAAGGGGATGCATATGAAGGTAACTCAGAGACTAATCTTCACCCTTTTTTGACCCGGCAAAACTTAAACATAATTCTATTAGTAAGATTTTCTTCAATTTTTATGGCATAATTTTAGTTTTCCCGTATTTATTATGCGAAACCGTAAAAAAAAGGCGTAATTTAGTTGATTAAATCAGGCGTTACTTAATGATTCTAAAGAATTTAAAAAGTAAAAAGCGAAGTAAAGTGTTAAAGGATTGTAAAGAATTAAGACTGACAGAATGTTCCTACGGAACTCTAAAAATTTATACTTTTGAGAAGCTTTTGAGTTTTGCCGAGTCAAAGTTATGTGAATATTAAGCGATGAGATCCTAATCACTGCTCCTAATTGGTATTAGAAAATGGAAAATCTTCTTGAAAATGGAAGTAGTTTTCATAAATTTTATTTATCAAAGGTTACGCGAAAAGGGTGTACTAAGCTGAAAGGGGTCCATTGTATCCATCATTATGTTTTTTATAGACGAACGCCACGCGGGTGAAACCGCGGGGCGCAGCTAGCAAGCTGCGCCCATCGTAGTAATGAAAAATTTCTGCTCATTGGCGGATCCAGGAGGAGGGGGCATGGGGGGCATGCCCCCCCCCAATACAATTCCATACATTAGACTTAACTTTTCGATTTGATTCAGGTGCACATTTTTTTAAATGATTTGTTTTTTTTAAATGTTTACACTTTGATTAATGCCAGCTGTCGTTTAACGATCTAAAAAATCATAAATAGGAATTATTTCATCATACATTTATAGTAGGTATAGCTGTGCCCCGCTGTTTCACCCGCGTTATATACCTACCTCCTTGAAGCAACCTCCTTGGTAGCGACAGCAACCTCCTTGGTAGCGACAGCAACCTCCTTTGACTTATATGACAATTTCGATATTTTAATACTTAGAATATAACTATAATACGTACTGTCAGTCAGCCATTTTGTAATTTTTTGTTATTTACTGCGTTTATTGAGTTTTTATCGATTCCAAGTTCTGTGAGAATAATAATTATCGATGATTGAATAGGTTCATTAACGATTATACACTACCTCATCCTTACTGTGAGCTGTCAAAATTATCATCCTATATTAGACAGACCATAGGTAAATTTAAGGCTAAATTCGATTTACAGTTTACCTATATCTCCCGAATTGACAACCTTAATTGAATTAATTTCTAAACCAGGGTCTACTAATCCTTACTCTGATCACCTATTAAATCATGTCCGAAAGATAAATATACATGGAGAAGCAGGGATTTAAACTAGAAATTGGCCCGAGTTCTATAATTCCTATTTGGCAACCCGTTTCAGAAGCAGAATATTTTGTTTTTCCTAAACTAGTTTCAAAACTTGGTTTCTAAAGTGGCCGATGTGCTGATGTTTAATTACTCACCATTTATAGACGCCTATTACGTTCACACTGACAGGTCTTCTCTCAGAGAGAGATAAAGGTAGAGAGAGAGAGACAGATATAGAGAGAGAAAGAGAGAGAGAGAGTTAGCGGAGATGGGCCCTAATCCACTATGCTGGCCCAGAGCAGTACAGTACTTGTAACACCAGACGCATCACAAATACGCTGCCGACCCTTAACTATTAACTCGCCTTATGAAGAATCCCATGTTGTAGCTTCTCGGAAACACCGCGGAAGGTAGCTCATTCCACATTTAGCAGGTAATGAGGAGATCGTGACGATGTGTGGATGAACTTTCAGGCGGTGGTGGCTAGTACGATAATAAAACCGTGACGCAAGCATCAGATCAAACAGTTCTTCAGAACACTCCCCGTTGTAAATGCGAAGATACAAAGAGACCCAACCTATCTGCGCATGTTGAGCAGCTCTAGGTGTTCGGTGAGCTTGGGATCATTGTCAATTCTTAATCAAAACAAAGCAATCAATACGACGAATGTCTCTTTTGCAGCTTCGTCATCGGTTACGTTGGTTCCGAACCCGAAACCCTAATCGTTCGGATATTAAGTCCCAATCTGAGGCACTGTTCCGTACACTGGGCGACATTATCTAATCTCAGCGCATAAAATTGCTGTTTTTATTAATTCTCGTTGCCTATACGGTTTTTCGAGCTCTATTTTCGAAGGGAAGCAATTTTCGAAAGATCATAATGATGCTTCAATCTTAGCGCCTTTATGCTGCTTATAAGTTTAGGTAGGTTTACGTAAATTTTCCTCATTCTCCTTTTAGGTATATTCACGTAAATGTTTCTCGCGAGGTATTCTTCGAACGAAATTTTGCGTAACATCAATCAGGAGGGATAAAGTTTTTCTTCCTTCTGTCTTTTAACAATTACCTGAATTCGGGCGTGATTTGAGTACAAAAATCATTGTTTATTATATACCTTGCAAAAAATAAGTTTAGAAAAAAAAATTAAAGTGGGCTGAGACGAACCATCCGCGGACAATGTATTTTGCTTAAAGCAACACGGAAATATCTTTGAAAATCTAAAATGACATTCCTCTCTGTCAATGTATAAGCCTATGCGCATGTGCACGTTTCACATTATGCAATCTTTGATAAAATATGTACCTACTATATAAAAAAACTTTGTATGCAATATAGAAAATAAAAATCATATATTTCAGGTTATTAAAAGACAAATTACTTATTATAAGTCAAATACATTATTTAAATTAAAAACAATTGTCATATCCAGATAAAAAATCACACCACACATCAGCAGCCATTAAACGTCTACTGCTGGACAAAGGCCTCCCTCTTAGAGAGAGGTGTTGCCATAATCCCCACGCTTGGCAGGTGGCTTGGGGATTTTAGTATATTCACCGTGTACTAATAGGACGCTGCTGCCCATCCTCCGGTGGTTTTGGACATACCCGGGTCCAAAGTATCAGAACAAAAATAAGTCTAAAAGCTTAAGCAATAAAAGCTAAAGTTAAAGCTCCACTATCGCTATACGCTATGGTTTAATAAAATATGACAGTCATATTTTACTAGACCAATATGTTTTTGTCATCTAAATTCAATGTCAAATAAAATTCAATCTATACTTCTATACTCTATACTATTATACTATAATAGGTATTATAAAGAGGAAAGATTTCTATGTATGTTTGTAACGAATTGGCTCAAAAAGTACTGGACCGATTTTATAAATTCTTTCACCATTTGAATGCTACATTATCACTGATTAATAAAGGCTATTTTAATAGGCTATATAACTATACCCGTGCGGAGCCGGGGCGGACCGTTAGTATTAAAATAAAATAAAACAATGTATTGATGTGTGCATCAAGGAAGTTACCTTTAGGGTATATATAAGATCTTTGGTGTGCATAGACTGTTGATGTGAATTGTGTAGCTATAATAATTTTAGAGTGTGTTTGAGTTACCTCGATCCCGCAAAAAACAACACACAATTATATTAATCGGTCAAGGACATTTTATACCCTACTAGATGCGCTCCGCGGTTTCACCCGCGTAGTGATGAAAAATGGTGATGATGATGATGAAAAGTAGCTTATGCCACTCTCTGGCTCTTGAACTATACCCATGCAAAAAATCAGGTCGAATCATTGTTCCGCTGCAGCGTGAAAGAGGAACAAACATCCATACATCTATACATAAAAACTTTCGCGTTTATAATATTAGTAGGATTGGGTTTAAAGCGTCCTTGGTATCGTTTGAAAGCGTTACAAATAATTTCATACGTATTTTTTAAATCCAGTAATAGGCTTGCGCTCGATCGCCAATCTACGATGGAGCACGGTTGCCTAGAAGAAACCGATTCACTCGTAACTTGAAGACATAGCTTATAAATTGGGAACACCCATTCAGGCTGCTCATTCCACAGACTACGGACTACGGACAACGGACAATAAAAGTTGAAAGTTTCTTACGGGTTGTTGCAATATCAACCATAAAGCGGTGTCAATTTTTCGTGCCAACTCTGGCAGTCTGATAGAAAAATGGGCAGGAAGGAATTGGATCATGCAGAAGTTTATATGTGTTCTTGTTTGTAATGTAATTCCAGTACAGTTCAAATAAAATATAAGGGAAACCTTTCAGGGGCCTTACGGACAACAGCTATTGCGGCACCTAATCTGCTTAGTTGGAAAATCACGCGAACGTGAACCTCATCGCGCCCAGATACGGTTTGCGATCGCGTGATTTTCCAACTGAGCGGATTAGCTGCCGCAATAGCTGTTGTCCGTAAGGCCCCTGATCAGCACTTAAATAAATCTAGAAACAGTCATTCAAACTTTATTATTGAAACTGACGTGGTTTTCACACATTTTATTTATAATATAAATATAAATAAAATAAGCCACCCACGCCAATGTTGCCTCTCCGGTGCCAAAATGCGGCAGCCATTATGGGGGGCCCATTTGGTGGGTGGCAAGTCATCACCCGCCAAAATATTTTGAAATGAGGCATAATTGGCGGGTGCCGTACCTTATACCATAGACCTGTTTTCCCATCAACAAGTTGTTCACCTCAATAGCCCAGACTTTTTATATCCTATACTGTACAATAGTTTAATCCACATCACATAATTGTATTTTTATATTCAACGGGGCCTCTTGGTGTTGGCTTCGGCTCCACCAATGCCTACCAAATGTCCGGGCTAGACCCGTGTTTATATTGAAATAAAATAATAAAAATAAAAAGTCATTCAAAACGTTGAGTAAAGCAAACCCTACACCGTGGCGAGCTTGCAACGATTTTCTTCATCTTACTAATTTGTTCCATCCTTGGACGAACAAGTTCCATTTATTCCCATTACCGCCCTCGGAACAGCCGTGGTAGCTCAAAGCCTATTTTAATGCAATGTCTTAAAAATGATTATTCAACTTAAACGGCATGTTTTGGCACTGCCCCTCTGAATTAGAATAAGGAAGAAAGAAGTTCAAGAGCTCTCGGCATAAATAAACTTTAGTTACAGATAAGAAAGATGAAACAAAAAGAAACATTAACAAACTTTAAAAGTCAGTAGGTTACCATGGAAAGTAAGGATGTTTGAGGCTCTTTTTGAGTTAGATAAATTAACTTTAGGTGAGTATGCCGGGTGTATCTTATAATGACGGACATATTCGAGAATATCATTATCAATCAACGTTTACTATGTAGGTGGGGCACCGTACGCGTAAATTACTATTTATAATTTTTTTATTGATGATATCTTGCATCCTTTTTTCTGACTAAAAGTTTTTTTTTCCGTAGAATATTTTTTTTTTCTTTCTGTATACAAATCAATGTATCAAGCCACTACTTAATATTTAAAAAAAAAATACTAAAAGTTTACTGAAAGTTTCGTTTACATTTTCAAACAGTCTACGTCCAGCGGTAGACGAAAATGTAGACTGATGAAGATTACACTCTCACAATAATATTATACATGCGAAACTGTGTACAAATGTTGTAACCCTTGGTTTTTGATAGGTAGACTATTTACTTAGGGAAAATGCGGTAACATTTAGAAGCCAAGGAAAATGGGCCAAACCCATCCGCGCGAAAAAAGGTAAGTCTGACAGCTCTTGACAGTGTCAATGTCTTTGTCAGTGTCTTGAGAATGTTTTTATCCTTATTAAACTTCACTAAAGAGGCCATTAAATAAGAGTTGTAGCTTATTAAACTTCGTTTATTTTATTTTATTTAAGACTATAGCTACGCCCTGCGATTTCAACAGCTTTATATACCCGTTACATACCACCTTGAAGCAACCTCCTTAGTAGCGACAGCAACCTTTGGCTTAAGGTGGTACGTTTCACCTATGGCAGGAAATTCAAATTTCAAACAGTTTATTTGTCCTTGTAGCTAGGCCGGGTAATTATTTTATTGACAAATGTCAGTTATAAAGTGCATTAGAGATAAAATAGCTTTACATGATTTTGTAAAAAATAATAATCAGTTTGCACAAACATCATGATCGTTTACAATAATTACCCGGCCTAGCTACAAGGACAAGAAAACTGTTTGAAATTTGAACTTATCGCCATATGTGAAACGTAACACCTTAAATGTTTTTTTTTTCCTATGATGTTATATGTCAATGTATGGACCAAAAGAAAACTACTACAATTCTTGCCGTTCCATATCAAATTTAAAGGAAACCAATTTTCTTCATTATTTATTTTTTCGTGAATTTTCCGATATTTTAATACTATTCTGCTATTCGGGGCGGAGAGAAATCCTAAAAATTAAAGGTCATGAAAATCGGTCCAGCCATTCTTGAGTTATATATGGTGTAACATACACGACTTTGTCTTACATGATACTATATTGATAGATTTAAGTTTGGCCATCAACTCGCCTGATGGTAAGTAACGATGACGTAACGGCTGAACGGTTTGGTATGGAGGTAGTAAGCTTTGTTTTCAGCTCTCTGCATTCTGTTTCCGCCCCCACTACGCAGGCCGTCACGAGTTGAGTCGATTTTATTTAGTTCCATAAAATTCCACCATTATCGGTTCCAATCGTGCGCTACTTTAGAATTCAAGAGTAACCAAATGGCACGTTTTCGATCCCAATCCCAAATAACGATTGAAATCGAGTGTCAAGAGTAAGCCCAATGGTTGGGCAACCGCCTAGGGCGCCTGATAAATCTATAAAGGGGCGCCGCAGGCTTCGCATTTTTGGATGGCAATGGGGGGGGGGGGGGGGTGCGTGCGCCGTATGAGGCTACGGACTCACGAAGCGGTTTTCACCCGCGCCCGCCGCAGTTGCGGGCCCGCAGCCTTTGTAGAATACAGATATTTATGTAAAAAGTTAAAACACATTTCACGACGCGTTTTACGCCCGTGGCGTGTGCGATTGTTTGCGGGTCCCGCTGCACCGGCGGTCGTCTTGTACCGGCGGGCGCGGGTCGCGGTCCCGCAGCCGCGGCGGGTTGCTCCCGCGCGCTCTGCGGTCGGTTGGCGGGCGTCCGCAGTGGGCAGCGGAGGGCGGAGCGTCTTGCAACCGCCCGTCTTGCGATAATCAACCGCCAAGATTGCGAACGATAATCGCAACCGCGACGAGCGCGGGTGAAAACCGCTCCGTGAGTCCTTAGGCTAAGTCTCGCCCAGGGCGCTGGTAGTGCTAAAACCGGCACTGGGCCGTCATTCCACTTGTGGTGGAATTTTATGGTTATTTTAATTTCCATGTTTAAAAAGATTCGTTGTCCTGGTGGTTGCAGGTGACATTCCTGATGATGCCGCTGGAGATAGCGTGGGCGGGCACAGTGCAGTGGCTCGCAGGTGACCTCATGTGCCGAGTCATGATGTTCACGAGGACCTTCGGCCTCTACCTCTCCAGCTTCGTGCTCATATGCATCGCAGTCGACAGGTTAGAAAAATATTTTATTTATTTATTTTATTTTATTTTTTGCTTAAAAGGACGACCAACAGCTTGGTTTCAAATGTCATATAAATAAAATTTAATAGATACACAAAGCCAGTTACAGGCTAACAATGAACACTGAGGATACAATAAAAACATAATGAAAAGAAAACAGAATTAAATTAAAAAAGAAAACAGATAATAATAACCAAATTAGTTAAAGAATTCACTGCTCAACAACCGCCTGGCCGATGTAATGCTAGTACAGAATAAGTCTAGGCCTATTCGCTCATCAGTGGAGTTAAATGTATTGCTCACTCGACACAAGTAAGAATTTTGAAATAATACCAAAATAATACAATGACAATATAACCACTGGACTGCACATCCTTTACCCCGCATAAGCCAAAGGTTCTAATATGTCAACCTAAACTATTTCGAGCGGGGCCAATACTAGGCGCGTATTAAATGAATGACTTTTGATTCTCCAATCACAAGCGTCGAGTCGCGTCCTGTCTCCAATCACAAGCTGTCCCCCGCGACGTGGCATCATATTGCAAAAAGGAATTTTAACTACCTACATGCGCGATCAAGTGGTTATATTATCTTAGGAAAAATAGCACTAATAACGTAGCTCGATTACACATCATTCAAGTTAGGCAACCTTCAACCTGCGGGCGAATAACGTATCGAATTTATATGTAGAAATACATGAAATACATTTGCATAGACTTTGACATGGAAATTACGAAAACCCGTACGAAGCGATTGATGTGCGAACTGCTAGTCTGATGAATGCAGTGACTGAACGGGTGTTCCCCGATAGCAATCTGTGTCTTCAAATCACGAGGGAATCGGTTTCTATATACGATACTAGCGACCCGCCCGCCCGGCTTCGCACGGGTTTAATTTATGTGCGAAGCCGGGGCGGGTCGCTAGTTACTTATATATATATAAACCTTCCGCGAAAATTTATCTAACTGGTGGTGAAAATCGCATCAAAATCCGTTGCGTGGTTTAGGAGGAGTTAGCGGCCATACAGACAGACAGACAGAAGCGGAAAGCGACTTCATTTTATACTATGTAGAGAAGAGATACAGGCAAGCGTGCTCCATCGTAGACCGTATCATCGCAGTTGGCGGTCAAACCTACAATAACCAACCCTACTATTAAAAAAAACCTGTGTTCCCTATTAAGCTGTCGTATTTTGTTGGTTGTTATACATACCAGAGTTTTTTGGACAGCCAAAGACTCATTAGGGCTATAACTAGCCTACGCAACTGACAAAACAAGCTCAAAGGATATACTATAAAATAACTTCATCATCATCATCATCAGCCAGAAGACGTCCACTGCTGAACATAGGCCTCCCCCTTTAACCTCCACACTGAACGACAGCCTGCCTTTTGCATCCACTGGATGTCAGCCTGTTGGCCTTTTGGAAAAACTCAGAGTCACTCAGCGGGCAATGGAGAGAGCTATGCTCGGAGTTTCTATGCGCGATAAAATCCGAAACGTGGATATTCGCCAAAGAACCAGAGTCACCGACATAGCTGTTAAAATTTGCAAGTTGAAGTGGCAATGGGCAGGCCACATCGCTCGAAGAACCGATAACCGATAAAATTACTAGTTGCCCGCAATTTCGCCATAGACTTTCATATAACTTCCAACCTCATTTTTAACCTCTTAATTTGGTCCTTTCGCAAAATCCTTTCTCAGCGAACCTCTACACCCCATCAGGAATCTACCTGCCAAATTGCAGCTTCAAAGTGACAAAACTTTCGTCACAAGATTCAAACCCCAACTTCATCTCTTTAGTCCGCCAATAAAAAAAACTTACAACAGTATTTATTTATTTTTAACAGTCAACCTGTATACCAAATTGTATCTCTCTAACATCAAAAACATAGGACATTCAAAAAAACTTGTGAGTTCCATTTGCCCCCCTTAATTCTGCCTTTTCGCAAAATCTTTTCATAGCGGGTGTAGAGGACAGCCAAGGACCTTATATATAACCGTATATATAAGTTACTTGCTGAAACTCGCTACTTCGTACGCGTAAAGCTCGGCCTTCGGCCTCGCTACTACAACCCGTTATAGCCTATGTGTTATTCTAATGTATAAGCTATATTATTGTAAACTTTCATTAAAATCCATTCGGTAGTTTTTGCGTGGAAGAGGAACAAATATCCATACATACAAACTTTCGCGTTTATAATATTAGTAGGATAACCCGTAAAGGGAACGGGACAGCCCATAAGGAATTTATCTGCCAAATTTCAGCTCCGTAGGTAAATAAAAAAATTAAAGTGAGCAAGAAAGCAACCTTTAAAAAACTACTTAGTAACTTCGTTTCGCTAACTTTTTAGCGGAGGTAATAGTATGTACGATAGTAGGTACCTACTATGTGTTCGCACGAAATCCGTTTCTGTGTGACTACTAGGTATGTCATTCCACATTTTTATTATGGTGTGTTCAAGACCAATAGCATAAAAATGTATATAATAATATTAGTTTTCTTAAAACATATACTGCCCGAGCAAAGGTATTCATTAACTGGGGCCTTACGGCCATCTGCTTACGTGGTATATCACGCGAACGTGAACCTTAACGCGCCCAGATGCGGTTTGCGGTCGCGCAACATTTTTTCATCACCTAAACTGGATGCGTAAGGCCCCAGGTCTAGGTCAAGGTTGTGGAATGGAGACCACGGACTGGTAAGCGCAGCGTAGGACGTCCACCCACAATATGGACAGACGACCTAAAAGAGACCGCAGGGAAACGCTGGATTCAGGCCGCTTCCAACCGGCCCTTTTGGTGATCGATGGGGGAGGCCTATGTCCAGCAGTGGACGTCCTATGGCTGAAATGATGATGATGATGAAGGCCCCAGGTCTATATTAATCAACGTCGTAGAAAATCACTATCTGTAACAAAATTTGGCTTGAGAGCATTATTAAAATAAAATAAAAATTAACAAGTGTAGGTACTTAAAAAGAGATATTTCATTTAGATTATGATCTTGTATGAAAAATCGAACTAAGCCCATTAGATCGGTATCGTACTATATTTCAAAGTACCCAAATGGTGCGTTCTTTCCTATTTATTTGTAAGGAAACATAATATTCTTTGTTCAAATGAAATACATCAAATCAAAAACGTTGCGCCATTTCTGCGTTTTCTTTACACAAAAATCCAACATTTGATTTAGGAGAGTGCTTTTGTATATAACATTTACTGCGTCGTTAGTGAATTGAAATATCACATAATAAATTTTGGGTAGCTTCGTAATAATCTCAATTATAAGTGAGTTTCCCTTATTAACTCCTATAGCTACCAATGTTTACATTAAAATGATGAGATACTATAATATCATCCATACTAATTAAAGGACTTTGAAGTTCTAAGAAACGAAAATTTGCCAACATTTAAAGGCAAGTATGCTTTTAACGCCTTTTAAGTAAATTACCTTTCAACAAACAAATGGAACATTCTTCGCATAGAAGAAAATGTTTGTTACATTGCCACATTATTTAATTTAAAAACTAATAAGAGCATTTCGCAGGTCGCGTTGCTGACTAAGTGAATACATCTTGACACCCGCCTTCTCCCGTCATGGGTTGTGACGCTACCTTCCATCAGTCTCTCCTTAGTGATCTTACGCTGTCTTTTTCTATCTTTGGCGACATGTAGCGGGTACACTGATGTGTCTAAGTGCAAAACTGCACTGCAAGTACCGTTCTTTATCGATCGTTAAATTTGACTGTTGAGATCGTCAAATTCGATAAAAAACCATTTTATCAGTACTCGCTATGTTCAATTCTATGGCATTTTATCGAATTTGACGACCGATAAAAAACAGTACTTGCACTGCTGGTAGAACCGATGCATCAGACTGCGGCCTCGATTTCGTTTGCCATTAAATTTGCCTGTATCTATAAGCTTTTCTAGATAGTCGCTCTTTCCTGGCAATATGACCGAAGTACCCACTCCAAGATACGCTTGAGAAAAGTGGTGGATAATCTAGTTGAGATCTTGAGTTGTTTTAATACAGATGCGTTGGTCTGAGGAACCCACCCCTCAGAGATATAGAGTAAACAGAAACAATATCTATTACCAGATATTGTTCCTGTCTATCCATCACCTGTCGCTCTCATTGAGATGGGCGTCATCTATTGGGGCAGAATCTATTTCGAGTCTGGCAGAATTGCTACAAAGTGATTAAAGTGTCATGCCAAGTGGTTTTATAATTTACTCTCTATACTTACACGTCTTTTTACACAATCGTTAGGTTTTAACGCGTGACGCTTCCTATTCTTTATTAAGTTCTTAGAAGTATACCAATACAGAGTTACTGGTTATCAGTTACTAGCGGTCCGCCCCAGCTTCGCACGGATATAGATTATAGCCTATGTCACCCGGGGATAGTGTAGCTTCCCGTCAGTGAAATAATTTTTCAAATCGGTTCAGTAGTTTCGAAGCCTATTCAATGCAAACAAACAAACAAAGAATCAAATCTTTCCTCTTTCGATGGGTTTCTGGAAAACCCATCGGTTTAGTAAACGTCATTGGGAAAACCATTAACTTTCACTGAAAAATGCTTAATGCTGCTTTATAGATACGCCGGTAGATGTCCGTTATTATCTGCATTCATTTTCTAGGCAGTTATATCAATAGATGCAATAGATAGATAGATAATTCTTCATTGTTCACACCTGAAATGATATAGATAAGACAAAAACAATTTAAAACCAGTGAAACAATTGGCGGCTTTATCGCTATAAGCGATAAAGTGTTGCTCTTTCAGGCAACCTTAAATAGTTAACCGTAATCGTCAATCGGAATTATAAAACATTGGATTATCTAATGAAGCTCTACAATTTGATTACATCTCCCTTATGTCGGTGATTGTACGCAAGAGTCCTTGAATCTACCAATATTTGAAGAATTAAGAGGCTTCTAAGGGAGGGTAATGTTACCTTCTAATTACAAGCTTTTTGAGAGAGAGTTTTAATTTGATTAGCTGAGTAGGTATTTCGACTGATCAAGGACGAACATGCATCCTATATTTACTGATCTTGTATATCCACTGCTTTTAGAATCCGATGCTGAAACATTTGACGACCGGTTTGGCGTAGTAGTAGCACGTCTGCCTCATGAGTAGAAGGTTACGGGTTCGATTCTCGCCCGGCCATGTGTTTGAATGATTTATTTAAATATTAAGGGTCCTGTATACCCTCTGCAGCTTTCTCTCTCGCACATTTTCACATTATTGAAGATATAAAATCAATGAGTGTGAATTTCCAAAAAGTAACAAAATCATGTCATGGTGTCTATCGTAACATTACAAACAAAGAAATTGTCAATTTGATATATTTTAATTTGACACAGTAAAATGGTAACAAGTGATTTTTATTTCTCGTGTCATTTTATTCCGTCAAATTACAAGATATCGAAGCAAACATTTCTTTGTTTGTAATGTTACGATAGACACCATGACATGATTTTGTTACTTTTTGGAAATTCACACTCATTGATTTTAAATCTTCAATAATGTGAAAATGTGCGAGCGAGAGAGCTGCAGAGGGTATACAGGACCCTTAAACAGATCTTTTTTGAATTTCTTTGAATTCATCATCTGACATCATAATTTCAGCCATAGGACGTCCACTGCTGAACATAGGCCTTCCCCATCGATCTCCAAAAGGACCGGTTGGAAACGGCCTGCATCCAGTGTTTCCCAGGAAAACGCTGGATGGAGGCCTGTTTTAGGTCGTCCTTCCATCTTGTGTTCGTTAAATTACTGACATAAAATAAACAAATTTATTTTATTTACTTTACATATTTTAAATTTGTCTTGACAATTACGGTTTTATTTTTCGTTTCATGGCTGAAAATTTTGATATCTAATATTTTATCAATTATTTTACCAGGCATTTTGTAATAAGGTTCTTTATTAAGACGCTCTTTTCCGACTTTTTTCTTTTTAGCCTTTCTAGTTTAAGTGTGTCTACTTCCATGATTAGCTTAAAATTATATAAATGGTTTCATATCAAAATTTAATGTTTTATCTAAGAAATCCCAAAGACCGAAACACGCTCGATAGAAAAAAAAGTAACAGTGATGTGCGCTTTTCTCCCTGTTTTGTTTTGGATTAATTCAAATACCTATAAATTTAATGATGTCTACGATATCTTAATATACAGATTAAACCGCAAAGGTACATTTTACATTACAGCTATACTTATCGAAAAATAGGAGAAAAACCTCAAAAATAGAAGTAGTGGCGAAACACACGACTGTGTGTAAGCGCCATGGGTTTGCTTTGCTAAATGAGACTTTAATACAGTAAGCCAAGCCTTATGGTCATCTGTAGTAATAAGTGTGCCTAAAATTAGAAAAACCTCGCCTTAACAAATTCAATTTCATTCATTGATGTAAAGAAATTGTGGGTTCTAGATAAAAATGCTTTTTCGTCTTGTTTAGGTTCCTCTCTTCTCGGAGATTGGACAGCATTAAGGCAATTCTAATCTTCCAGGCTGTCTTTCTGAAGAGGGAAGTGCTGCCACACCACCACACGTTTTAACCAAGAGTGCATCCTTCTGTCAGCATTTATTAATGCCATTGGCGGCAAACAAGCAGAATGGTTGCCTGATGGTAATCAGTCACCGTCGTCGACTATGGATACTTTTTTTATAGTAGTTAATGGAATGGAACGCCTTGCCCCTGTCTGTGTTTCCGCAGCATTACAATCTTGGAGTGTTCAAGTCTAGGGTTAATAGGTTACTACTGGGCAAACGTGCTCCATTTTCGACCGCATCATCGCTTTCCATCAGGCGAGATCGCGGTCAAACGTTAGCCTAGTCCGATGTAAAAAAAAAAAAAAGTTAGGCTTGCGCTTGGCCACCATCTCGCTGCTGGCCGCACCATGTTGTTAAGCGACGATGCGGTCTACGATGGAGCGCACGCTTGCCTAGAAGAAACCGATTCACTCTCGACTTGAAGACACTCAGATTGTAACGAACGGGGAAAACCCATTCAGGCAGCGAATTACACAGACTAGCAGTTCGCACACTAAATGTGGAATCAAAGCGCTTCGTACGGGTTTTCGGAATATCAACCATAAAACGATGTTTATTTTTCGTGCCCGCCCTGGCAGAAGACACAATGAAGACAACTTGTAACACCAGAGGCATCACAACTACGTTGCCGACACTTTAAGAATAAATTAACTCGCCTTTTGAAGTCTCATGTAGCTTTTCGGAAACACTGCGGAAGGTAGCTCATTTCAATTTTCCTATTCCCAGCGATCTTACCTTGGACGATGAATGAAAAAATTAACAAAAAATGCTAGTACTAGCAATAAATTTAATATAATGCTAAATTTTTTAATAAACTCTCACTGAAAGTGGATACTTAGCATAATTTTTGAAGTTCCGTTTTGAACATCCAGAGCTTTTGTCAGCGTCCTGTACGCTGTAGGCTTCGTTAACAAAACCGAGATAGCCCACGTTTAAGACCTCATGACAAACTGGATTTATTGAACAAAACAACGACGGCTTTATTCCTTATCTTTTTGCCGACGCAAAAAAATTCAAAGTTGCTTGACACGACGGTATACTCAACTTATCCCCGGGCGAGACCAATCTACGGACAAAAAGTTCTTCACTCAATAGATTTTAAAATTCAGCTATAAATAGCATGCCGATTGTAATCTCCGCAAAATATTCGTATCTTTTGACGTAAATATTTACTGGCTATGGAGTAAATCGTGTAGACGATTTTATAGGATGCTATGATCGAGATACAACTTCTATAGAGTCACAATCTCTCAGTGAAAACAGTCAAAAAACGTCCGAGCGTCATTGTACATTACAATTATATACTACAAAGGCTGGCAACTTATGTATCTGTAATGCACCCGGTGTTATAGTTACTTATTCATATTACTCCTTATATCGTCAACTATCTGCAAATGAAAGTCTAGTCAAAATAGGTACAGCCGTTTTGGAGTCCATATGACATACCTACATATACACACATTACCTTTTATATATAAGACAAATCAAACACCTAATATGATAGAATCCTAATATCCTGAATCCGTTCTGAGATTTGGGATGTCATGATTTTTTTTATATCTTGAAATCTGCGCGATTTCAAGATATTAAAAAAATCATGACATCACCTTTTATTTATAAAAAAAAAAAAAACAGAAAATTGAATATGATAGAATATATAAGAAATACTGTTTCTGTCTAATCTTCAAAATTAATTTTAGGTAATAATGATAGGTAATTTTCCGGTGTTGATCACATTTCAACGCAATAATTTACATTAAATTTGCTTGTTTATGAACATTTTCCTCCAAATATAATTCAAATATTAGCCAGAGGAGATCCTTAACCGTAATTAAATTCCATTGTGTATTTAGGTATTTGACTCGTTGATGATTATAACGCACGAATGTCTAAAGTCTAAATATTGGCAATTTTTATGCAAAAAAAAAACAAACACGGTCAAAAAGTTCTTTTGTTTCATGTTCCAACGTTTCAATTCAACCATACATATAATTTTAATAATGAGATGACCTTTTGAATCATAATATAAAATTTTACAAACAATAAAAAGCGACTTCATGGGTATTGGGTGAAATTCAATAAAATGGATACATCTTATACAACCTAATACGCCACCTCCTCCTCACTAGATGGACCGACGACAGTGTGAGAGTCGCGGGCATCCAGTGGATGCAAAAGGCAGGCTATCGTTCAGTGTGGAGGTTAAAGGGGGAGGCCTATGTTCAGCAGTGGACGTCTTCTGGCTGATGATGATGATGATGATGAACCTAATACGAGTTTGTGGAATATTAGAGCAATATAATTCTGATGGAAAATTTTCTTTAAATTTAACGGCCTATTATCCGAGTCGTGTAGGCTCCGCTCCTAAACGCTGCCTCAGCCCCCGCCAAGTTATAGCGACGATGTATTTTGCCACGCAAGTGTCAGGACGCCCGCGGGGGGAGTGCAACGACAAAAACGAACATAGATGACGTCTGGCGCGGCACTGAACGCGGCGCGCGCAAATTCTCGCGACCTTTTTACGCTTTTAATTTCACCAAAAAACGAAACTATTCACTATCAAAAATCAATCCAAATAAAAAAATTATGAATAAAATTGCTTATCAGTATATGCAATTATTATTAGAGCATAAAACGAAAAAAAAAAAAAACTAAATCGACTTTGTTTCAGTATTTTTTTTGATCGAGGTAAGTTTATTCTATCGTGTTGTGAACCAAATCATAAACTCAAACACAGATGTATCTGTGACATGTATTTTTTTCCAGCTCAAATGTTGTAATTTAACTGAATAAAATTGATTTAAAACCGTCAGATTTGGTATAACAGGCCGTTAAATGGGAATACTCTCGAGATAAACGTTTCTGTGACTTGGCGCTTTATAATGTACTATTTTCAACCGACTTCAAAAAAGGTTCTCAATTCGACTGTATATTTTTTTCTGTACGAGTATATGTTAGATTGCGAACCGATTGAATGATTCCAATTACTTATTTTGAATAGATTATATCTCGAGTCATCATCAGCCAGAAGACGTCCAGTGCTGAACATAGGCCGCCCCCTTTAACCTCCACACTGAACGACAGCCTGCCTTTTGCATCCACTGTATGCCATGCCAGCGACTCTCACAATGTCACAATAATATTATTTCAAATAATAGACACATTAAATACCGTTCGGTCCATTAAAATCCATTGTAAAGATACATTGATGGATCTTTTTGCATCTTTATGTCCACTATAGTCCTTTATCGATGAGTTTTTGAAAAGTGGGTTTTTTAGCACTTACGTGTGTCTGAAAATCCATTGATGGATATTTTTGCATCTTTATGTCCACTATAGTCCTTTATCCATGAGTTTTTGAAAAGTGGGTTTTTAGCACCTACGTGTGACTGAAAATCCATTGTAGAGATCCATTGATGGATATTTTAGCACATTTATGTCCACTTTTGAAAATAAAATTATGTTCCCTGAACCAACGAGTATATTTCCTTAACTCACTGAACAAGAGCGTGTAATCTTGACATCAAAGAATAGTAAAGTTACAACTCCTTGGGGCATATTCGTCGGTCATTTCAAAGGCCTACGAGAGGGCCCCGTCATCCGGTCATAATCTGGACGCCAACCTTATTCTTTTCGGAGTTATTTATGACGTGAAATGGTAATTTCTCCCTTGTTCATTTCAAATTCACGTGGGGCAAAAAGAAACAGAAGAATAGATTAGTAAAAGTGTCACGTCACGTAGCTTTTATATTGTTCCCTGAGCCTTGTTTCGAATTTGATTATATGAAAGCCCTGTGATTTGATTTGGTTTGCAAATGAGTACAATTATTATGATCTACAGTTATAGGTACTACTGCGAATTATATTTTTCGAAAAATAATGTAAATATCTAAATTTTCTGCACCCTAATTCATGACATGTAGAACGCACTAGTCAAAGTCGTAGAACTGTTTTGACGTATTAAGAGGATTCTAACTGACTACTAGTAGCCCTGTAAAGGTCAAATTACGCACTCTAAGCTGTTACGTATCATTTCTAGGCGATAGCACCTAGGATTATTACTCGTAACAGCACATTGATACCTGATAAATTGAAGTTATCTGACGTAAAATTGAGCTTCGAGTGTCAATTTCCAAGATCGTCAACACCTGGAAAAGGCAGCGAGGAAATTGATTTCACAGTTATATAACTGGGTAAGAGCGTGTCGAGGCTCGAGACACATAATAATATGGTAGGTTCCGTTTTTCGTATACGGGGTGTAAAGGAAACACTCTCGAAGCCAAAAGAAGGTACTCAACATTATGAACAACTTTTACTATTGGACCAGCCATGAAATCGCGAAAAAAAAATCAGCTGTTCTATATAAAACGGTCATTGACACTCCACAAAATGTATGGTATACAGCTGATTTTTTTTTCGCGATTTCAGGGTTGGTCCCATACTAAAAGTGGTTCATAATGATGAGTACAATTACCTTCTTTTGGCTTCGAGAGTGTTCCCCTTATACCCTGTATAGCGTTTCGTATATCAATAAAATTATTTCAAGCATTTTATGATTATAACTTTTTTAATTTAGCGATACTTTGAAACTCTAATGTCTTTTATATAAATTGACCTTTTCGTAAAATTGTCTTAACAAAGAAGATTTCTCAAATAGTTTTCTTTTCGACTAAACCATAAAAAGTAAATGGTATGATGCACCTCTGAAATTTGGTTAAGTCCATGCACAGAGCTTCGTTCTTTCGAGTTTTTCTGTGACCACTAATTTCTGAACTATGATGATTGTGACAATTATATGATTTTGGCTACGAAAACGGAACCTCATCTGCTACAGGAACAAAAGAAACAAAAGACAGTCACTTCTACTTAGGTACTTTTCCAGTAAATGAAAACAATTTCGTAGTTACTTCCACAGGTGTGGATAGCAAATTCTGCCAGGAAAATGGACGGCCATTGAACTGTGTAATCTATCCTTGTCAATAGGAAATACGATGCCAATTTGTAAGTCAATTTACTCGTGAATCGACTTCACCTACATTGTATAAAGGTACGATTGTATGTGAGTAGGAAATTACTGTGACTGAGGAAAGGAGATCATAAGATCTATGACCTGTTGGTGCTAGGATTTGTCCGGGAAGACAACTTACGTGGCAAAATTGGTATATCTGTACAAATTAGGTATGAAAGTTATAAAAAGGTGATGTATGATACCTTATCTTCATGTTAAAAGACTTATTCAACGGGGACATTAAGGGACGCAGGGGAAAATACTTAATTTTCATTTCAAATGTACGGCATGTACCAGAGCTACCGCTAAATAGCAAAATTATAGTTTGGAATAGCAATAAAAGTTCTACAAAACCCTCAGTGCGCTAGTCCGACTCGCACTTGGCCGGTTTTTTTTCTTCATTTAACAGAAAAAAAAAATCATCTCATGGATGGGTAATATTCTAACTCCAAGGAAGGAAAATTAAAGGCTGAATACAATTTATTTAACTTCTCTTGAAGTCGGTCTTTTTAAGTGTTTTAATTTTTAGTTTCGAAAAGATAATTAATCTAGATGTAGCTTTATTTTCGTAACTGTTATAAAACCCTTGTTAAAATGGTCACAATATAATAATTACGGTAATATGGGCGGTATAAGGTATATGGGCTGTAGGTTTGCCAACTTTACGTTAAGCCCCTTTTATCTACACGATCAAATATTCATAATGCTCTATTTTAACATATGCCATTCATAATCTAACAAATCCGTTGAACCTAAGCACTTTACCTTTTCTGAATCTTTTAATAGGTTTAAAAACACTTAAAGCGAGGTTTTCCCATTTTTAAGCAATGCTTATTACTACAGATGAGATGGCCTAACATATTATATTAAAGTCGTATTTCGTGGAGCAAAATCAAGGCGCCTACACAAAGTCGTGCGTTTTGCTACTTCAAATTTTGAGGTTTATCTCATATTTTTTCGAAAAGTATAGCTATAAAATTTAAAATGTACCTTTACGGTTTCCTTCATAATTATGAAATCTGTATATTAAGATATCGTAAACATCATTTATTATATAGGTATTTGAATAAATCCAATAAACAGAGAGAAAAGCGCAAATGAGTGATACTTTCATATTTTTATTCTATCGAGCGAAATGTCCTAATCGTGTTTCGATCTTTGGGGATTCCTAGATAAAACATTCAATTTTGACTCTCAACACTTGGTGACGAGGTTCTGATGATGGAGCCGGGATCAGCAGTAATCAACCTCGATTTCGGGTTTCCCCATTTTGTTCACATATCTAAGTGTGATTTTAGAAGAGAAATTTGTTGTGTTTCTAGATATTACGCGATCTTGAAACCGTTGAACGTGACTTGGGAGGCACGAGTGAAACGTGCGCTAACCATCGCGTGGGTGTGCGCTGGCCTCGCCAGCCTGCCGCAGAGCTTCATCTTCCATCTCGAAGAGCATCCTGATGTTAAAGAGTAAGTTACTCTTCACATTTAGGTTACATAGACATGGTATCCACCAAAGCCGAGCCAAGCAAGGTGTGGAATGTCCTTCCCCCGAAGGTCTTCCCGTCGAGCTTCAACATGGAGCGTATCAATAAGGGTGTCGACAAATACCTCCATTTAGGGTACATCACATAGACATGGTATCCAACAAAGTTGAGCCGTGCAAGGTGTCGAATGTTCATGCCCCGGAGGTCTTCCCGTCGAGCTTCAACATGGGTATCAAAAAGGGTATCGACAAATACCTCCATTTAGATCACATCACATAGACATGGTATCCACCAAAGTTGAGCCGTGCAAGGTGTGGAAGGCTCATGCCCCGGAGATCTTCCCGTCGAACTTCTATATGGAGCGTATCAAAAAGGGTATCGACAAATACCTCCATTTAGGTCACATCACATAGACATGGTATCCACCAAAGTTGAGCCGTGCAAGGTGTGGAAGGCTCATGCCCCGGAAATCTTCCAGTCAAGCTTCAAAATGGAGGGTTCAAAAAGCAGGGCATCGACAAATACCTCTCCGAACTGGCAAAGCACTGACAACACAACTATATAGTGTATCAGGCATCAGGAAAAGCTATACAGAGTATAGTTAATAATGCGCTCGACCATGGCCTGAGAGGCTAGATTTGTGGTCCGCTAGTACGTGCATTGGATGTATAACTCTACTACTGTGCTGTCATCTGAGTACCCAAAGGCACCAGCCTTTAGCAGATCGATGATGTGCAGCAGGAAAATATTTTTTTATAACCAAATGAGGAAAACTTGTTAATAAGGCCGTCATGCCAAACTCTGTCAAAAGCCTTCGAGATGTCGGCGAGCATTTCCCCGTATTTTCTGTATTCCCCGTAGCGGGCAAGCATGCGACGTGCGTACGGCAATATCAAATTATGGAGTTATTTGGGTGTTTTCACGTCGAACTAGCGGCAAAACACGCAATTCGCGCGTCACACCAGGCGCGAACTCGACGCGCTTACTTATTATTGTATTTTTTTATTTTATTTTTATTTTTTTATCGTAGATAGGCTTGCGCTTGGCCGCCATCTCGCCTGATGTTAAGCGACGATGCGGTCTACGATGGAGCACGCTTGCCTAGAAGAAACCGATTCACTCTCGACTTGAAGTCATCCAGATTGTAACTAACGGGGAAAACCCATTCAGGCAGCGAATTCCACAGACTAGCAGTTCGCACAATAAATGTGGAATCATAGCGCTTTGTACGGGTTCTCGGAATATCAACTATAAAGCGGTGACGATTTTTCGTGCCCGCTCTGGCAGTCCGATAGAAAAATAGGCAGGAAGGAATTAGATCGTGCAGATCCGATGCACACTCTCCGAAATGTATCCGATAAAAAACCGATAGACTTGCAACTTTACGCCGATGCTCGAAACTAAGAAGCTTAGTCTGAACCAGGGATTCATTGCTGATGAGTCGCTTGGCACGTTTCTCAATAGACTCCAACGCCCCAAGCTGGAAAGTTGAAAATTCAGGTCCCAAACTTCATCTAGCCTCACGCGTTCTCTCTCATTTGAAACCACGTAAAGTTATTACCATCGAGAGCCCTAATTTAAATACCTTGTTTTGTTTTTATAAGGGAGAAAAAAAGACGAATTATTGTTTAAGGAACTAAAGTTGTTAGGTATAATCCGTATAATATAAGGAAGCTACCTGCAAGAGGTTGTTAGCTACACTATTTCTATTCGTTTATTTGCTCCGACAGCTGCAACAACATTGTAAAAACTGTATAAAAACATTTTATTTTAATATTTCACTGAAGTGTATCGGGTACCAGCTACAGTCCTTCGTTCAGAAACCTAGCGAAAGTGATCAGAATTTGTGGTTTTCATTCGCTTTCTGCAATATTATTACAGCTGTCAGAGCAAATAAATACTTAGACCGAGTTTATTTATCAACTAGTGGTCCGCCTCAGCTTCGCACGGGTATAGATTATAGCCTATGTCACCTGGGGATAGCGTAGCTTCCGAACTGTGAAAGAATTTTTCAAATCGGTTTAGTAGTTTTATAGTTAGTTTAGTTTAGTGGAGCCTATTCAATACAAACAAACAAACAATCAATCAAATCTTTCCTCTTTATAATATTAGTATAGATAACCTTGTATAGTCAAAGATAACGAGCCTTTTCGCACTAAAGTTATATGATTATTTACGGGACATTTACACAACCTTACCACGGTAAATATCCCGTAAATAATCATATAACTTTAGTGAACAACCGTGATAGTTTAAAACAGTCTTTTCGCACTGTTTTCCTCAACCGACTCGGTTCGTCTATTACGTGCTTATACTTACGCATAGGTACCTATTCTGTGTACCTACCCATTTTGATTGCGACGATGTTAACAAGAATGCTTTTGACAGCCACTCATTTATTTTCAAACAATTCTATTGAAAATAAATTGAAGAAAAAAAAGTTAAAGGAAGAAATTGCTTTAACATTCTTCAATTACTGCAGAACAGTTTCACTACCGACTAAAGTAGAGTCTTTTACGTTCTATTTAATCACAAAATGTACGTACCATAATTATGAAAAGCTTTTTCACGTAGTAATTTAATTAGGCACGGTATCTGTTAAATTTAATCAGATTATTAAAACGTTTTTCAGAATCACTGGCTAATTAAGAGTGTAGGTACATTAAAGTATAATAAACTGGATAATTTTAGAGGTTTTATATGCTGAATAGCCTTAATTAAAATAGTTATAAGGCGTCGCTAATAAACTGAAATTAAATATCTAATAAACGTTTTATGTATATTATATAACATAATAAGCCTTTATTACTGTTTTTATCATATTTACAATACATGGGTATTAAATTTAGAGCTGACTGTCGGTTTTTCTGGCAACAGCTTGTCCTTCGACAAAGGCCTCCTCAAAAGACTTCCACCTATCTCTGTCTCTTGCACTTCTGATCCATTCTGGACCGGCAACTCTTTTGAGGTCATCTTCCCAACGTTTAATTTGTCTATCTTTATTTCTTTTGCCATCTCTGGGGTACCACTCTGATATTATTCTAGTCCATTTCTCATTTTTCTCTCTCAGCATATGACCTGCCCATTTCCATTTCAGTGTTTTGCATACTTTATTCACATCTTTAAATTTAGTTACATTCTTAATTTTGTTTAGTCTTATTTTATCTATTCTTTTTACTCCTATTACACTTCTCTCTATTCCATTTTGACATACGATTATTTTGTTTGTTAGTTTCTCAGTTAATGCCCATGTTTGACAGCCATATGTTAAACATGGCAAAATGCACATGTTATAAACTTTTCTTTTATCTTTAATTGGCATGTCTTTGTTTTTCATAACTTCACTAAAAATCTTTTCCACGTGTTGGCGATTCTTCTGTCAATTTCTTTATGCATAGTATCCCGTTCCCGTGGGGCTATTAGCTGTCCTAGGTATATATACTCGTCCACGTATTCTATTTTCTTCCTGTTTAGATTGATGTTGTATGTCTGAGAAGCATTAGTTATAAGTTTGATTTTTCTTGTGTTCATTGTAAGTCCTGCTTTTATGCTTTGATCTGATAGTTGTTGTAGCATTTGCTCTATTTTTTTTGGACATTCTGAGAATAAAATTAGATCGTCTGCGAAATTATCAATACCGATATTCAAAAACTTGGATTGGAAGAAAAACGAACTCAACATTAACGGCGAAAACCTAAATAACTTTATGTATATTATTATCTCACGCATCGGCGAGTCTATCAAAGTTAAATAATTTTATAAATACGTATTCATCAAGTCATTTGTATGTAGATTTGTTGTGTAGCCTATAAATATTAATAATTTGGCTGGTTTCGTATAGGTAAAGCAAATTCCCAAGCCTTTCTCCTCAGGCAAAAGAATTGTAAATGAACCGGCTAAGTGCAAGTCGGGCTCGGGCACTGAGGGTTCCGCAACACCATGGAATACAAAAAGACAACATCACGCGCATCCAAGTACAGAAGATTGTCACCGACTTGTACTTGGCCATTATTTATTATTTTACTGTAGAGTATGTACTATAATCATGCCAAGTTTAACGTTTGTACTTACGTATTATCGTTTTTGCATTAGGTAAAGCAAATACAAAAATACGTAAAAAAAACGTTTGTTGCCCGGGGACATCCTTCAGTTTTTCCCTCTTTTTACATCAGGTGAGTTGGCGGTCAAACGCAAGCCTATTATTAAATTGAAAAAAAAAAGTTTTTTTTTACATTATTATAATTTTAATCTGCCGTAACATGACATGAAATTTCATTCTGTGAAAATTTCAACTAGCTATCGGTTTGAAAGATACAGCCGTTAAAAAGTAGGACTGCCGGACAGACAGACAGACAAAGCGACTTTAATGATGTTGAGATAGTGTATATTATGTACGTAAAGTGTGTTATTACAAGCTTTTATTTAACTTGCCATGTATGTATGTATGTAACTATGTTTGTTCGGGTGGAATCTTGCAACTCAATTTTGTAGCAGATATCTTCAACCAATGTTTAGATGACAATGTATGGTTAACTGTATGACGTCAGTCTAAATTCAATATGGTGCCTAAAAGCTTTAAAAATATTTTTAATATTAATTTTATTTTTTTGTTTCAGATACTATCAGTGCGTATCGTACGGCTCGCTGCCGACGGAATCGCACGAGTTCGCGTACTTTCTTGTAAATATGATCCTGATGTACGTGATCCCGCTGGTGTCCACACTCTACTGCTCCTCGGCTGCGTTGCTGGAGATCATCAGGAGAGCTAATACCGCCAATGGTTAGTGTACATTGCGTTTCCATCGTGCACATTGTCATGGAGTTATTGTCAAGACTAAAGCAGACAGTATACCTAGTGAGGGTCACCTCATATTCCACACTAAGCTGAAAGGGGGTCATTATACTCCATTATGAACCAATTTTTCTTTGCCCAAACGTTAAAATAACAAAATAAAATCAGCAGTTACACCAAACAAATTTGTATTTAAAAAGTCTTGCAGATAGTGCGTAAGCAGTTGTAACACAGGTTTCACCTAGTTCTAGTAGCTTACGAACTACCTGCAAGATTTTTGATAACTTTTTCAATGTGCTATAATGATTAATTCAATGACCTCCTTTCAAGTTAGTAGCACTGTTCTGTGTAACCCCGTAGATAAAATACTTACCTAGTTCAGACACAGATCTTCTCAAACTCAACCGACCTATACTCTATAGTTTACACTTCAGTGTGGTTACTGGTAGAGTTGAAGCGTAAATTCGTTGTAGCTGCCGAAACACTTTGTTGTGAAACAAACACTTAACTGCGTACCTAAATACCTATCTCGTAAGTAAGTATTTAGCTAGTAAACAAGTCTTTAACCTTAGTAATAACAACCTTGTGGTATTATAATTGACGTATGAAGGCTTTTAAAAAACAGTGCAAATTGTTGTGCGCTCAGTTTTTCCACTTTTTTAAAGCCCTCTCTTATAGCTATTTTAGTCATTTTAGTTTGTCTACTTCCATGGTTTGCTTAAAAAAGAGCCCGAGCTCGACGGGGTTACATCGTTTCGTTTAAGAGTTCCTATAGCCACCTTCTGTCTCCATCATCAGACCAGCTCGAAGGTACCATAACGTTGCATTGTCACCGAACTTACGCCAAATTTCAGCTCAATCGGTTGAAGATATCTGATTCAATATTGAGTTGCAAGATTCCACTCGAAAAAACATAGCTACATACATACATACATACAATAGTTGTGCGACCGCAAACCGTATCTGGGAGCGTTAAGATTCATGTTCGCGTGATTTTCCGAGCTGCGCTGTTTTAACGTTAGGTTGAGACGCGTAAGGAGTTGGGCGTAAAGCCTCTGTTATATGATAATTAGCAGGATTATTATCACTGGAACTCGAACCTAAATCTCGACAAAAAACAATCACTCTATCACTGCGAATGGTATTTTGGACACATTTTGAACACGGACTTGCAAAATTAGTACATACACAATTTCGTTTACTTGGATAACGTTTTTTTCTGGTTTTTTTTCCAAATTTGGTGATATTTCTATGGGAATAATCTGAAATTAGATCCGATCATATAAAAAAAATTGTACATTTAGATATTTTGATGCATTTATATTTAAAAAATCCAAATCGGTTAATAATTGACGAAGTTCAGAGCTGACATACGTTTAAAAAAAAATTATAACCGAATTGTGAAACGTTTTTGAAGTCGGTTAATGGGACAGGACCAAATTCTTTGCATTTCATGCGAGGGAACGGTGGCCACTTACTTTGAAATCATAATTTTAAAAAAACTGTTCCCTCAAGGTGAATTTTTAGATTTAATTAGTATAGTTTAACTTATTCTGCACCCAGTAGATAATCATACAAAATTTTCTTTAACTAGTTTTCTGTTAAATCAGTAATTAGTTAACGAAAATACAGAATCTTTTTTAATTTTTCATACAAAATGTTAATGTCCCAACCTCAAGGTTATTTTAATTTTATAATAAAAATAAAAACTTTAGTACGTTTTAGTTGTAGTATTTATAATTATCGATATATTATTTAAAGGTTTTTATTGGTAAGATCGAATGGTTTTATTCGTGACATCTTCTCGTCCAAGATACCACAGTGCCTCAAGACGAAGGTCTTTGACCAGTGTGTGTTGCCAGTGATGACATATGGTACTGAGACGTGGTCCTTAACTGTTGGCCTTAACTGTTGGCCTTTTGGAAAAACTCAGAGTCACACAGCGGGCAATGGAGAGAGCTATGCTCGGAGTTTCTTTGCGCGATAAAATTCGAAACGTGGATATTCGCCTAAGAACCAGAGTCACCGACATAGCTGTTAAAATTTGCAAGTTGAAATGGCAATGGGCAGGCCACATCGCTCGAAGAACCGATAACCGATGGGGAAGAAAGGTTCTGGAGTGGAGACCACGAACCGGAAGACGCAGCGTAGGGAGGCCTCCCACTAGATGAACCGACGACATTGTGAGAGTCGCGGGCATCCAGTGGATGCAAAAGGCAGGCTGTCGTTCAGTGTGGAGGTGCAAGGGGGAGGCCTATGTTCAGCAGTGGACGTCTTCTGGCTGATGATGATGATGATTGGTAAGATCTCGTAAGAAATTATATTTTTAAATATAATCAAATAGTAAATTTCATATTGCGTTTGCAGATAAAATGCGTCGAAGCGGAGTGGGTATCCTGGGGAGGGCCCGAGCGAGGACTCTCAAAATGACGGTCACCATCGTGGTGGTGTTCTTCACATGCTGGTCACCTTACTACTGCTACTGCTTGTGGTAAGTACTCCGTCATCATCATCATCATCAGCCAGAAGACGTCCACTGCTGAACATAGGCCTCCCCCTTTAACCTCCACACTGAACGACAGCCTACCTTTTGCATCCACTGGATGCCAGCGACTCTCACAATGTCGTCGGTCCATCTAGTGGCAGGCCTACCTGCGCTGCTCGTAAGTAAGTACTTCGTATCACTATCACTACATAGTATAAAACAAAGTCGCTGTCGCTGTCTGTCCGTCCCTATGTATGCTTAAATCTTTAAAACTACGCAACGGATTTTGAAGCGGTTTTTTTATTAGATAGAGTGATTCAAGAGGAAGGTTTATATGTATAACTAACGACCCGCCCCGGCTTCGCACGTAAATTACACCCGTGCGAAGCCGGGCGGGCGGGTCGCTAGTATCTCTATAAATCGGTTCAGCCGTCTGGGAGCTACAATGACTTAAAATCGCGAAAAAAATCAGCTGTTTCACATATTTTTTCAAGTGTGAATGACCGTTGCTTTGACAGCTGCAATAAAATTGTAAAAACCTAAATGAAAACCACTAATTCTGATCACTATCGCTTTTTGAACGTAAGACTAAATAATAAATAAATAAATATTCAGGACACTTGCACACACGGTTATCTGACCCCAAACTAAACAAAGCTTGTAATATAGCTGCTAGATACTGATATACGTACTTAAATAGATACACCCAGACTTAGAACTAACACAAACGATCATCACATGAATGTTTGTCCTAGGTGGGAATCGAACCCACGCAAACGCAGAAGGCAGGTTCGCTACCAACTGGGCCAACGGGGCTATCAGTAAAATGCAATACTTTAGCAGGTATCCGATTTCTTCAGTGAAATATTAAATTTAAATGTTTTCATACAGCTTTAACTAATGTTATTGTAGCTGTCAGGTCAAATAATTGAATAGAAACAGTGTAAATTAACAAAGAAGTAACGAAGGATAGAAAAAATCCCTCGTTTACAGGAACCATGAATTGTAAGATTTTCAAGTTGAAGTTGCAATGGGCAGGCCACATCGCTCAAAGAACCGATAGCCGATGGGAAAAGAAAGAAAGGATGAAAGAAGGATGGGATGGGGGAAGAAAGGTTCTTGAGTGGAGACATAGGTAGGCCTCCTACTAGCTGGACCGACGACATCGTGAGAGTCACGGGCATCCAGTAGATGCAAATGGCAAGCTGTCGTTCAGTATGGAGGTCTAAGGGGGAGGCCTATTTTTAGCAGTGGACGTCTTCTGGCTGATGATGACGATGAATCGTAAACTTTAATTATGGAAAAGACATTCAGAGTTGTTTTTTAAATTCGTATAAATGCTCATTACAAGTGATCTGACATTCAATAAAGGATGTAACTTCCAAGGCGAGGTCCGTTCAAGGTCTTTCTATAACGACTGTATTGCGTGACCAGTCTTTATGTCATCTGCTATCCCTTTGACATGGAATAGGTAACAGTAAGAGTCCTTGGCTAATGTTCAGGGTACAAGGTTTCCCGCTGCTGCGCGACCGGACTTCATTAGGTTGCTTTAATTACTGATCGCATAAGCATTGCCATTCAACGTGGTAATGCCGCCAGCATGCTGGGTACGCTGCCAACTGGTAGTGGGCTTGAGCATTTGGATTGTCTTTAGACCTTCAACGGTCTATGGGCAGTCTAACTGTTTTTGTAGTTTTAGTTTTAGCTTGTATTTTGTTTAGTTAATAAAGGCACTTGCCCAGTAAGTGATTACTGGTACATTCGACATAAATATGGCATGGTTTTTATAATTTTCTTTGGTTTATCTCAAAATTACGTTATATATCTTTATCTACAGGGTGTAAAGGGAACACTCTCGAAGCCAAAAGAAGGTAATTGTACTCATCATTATGAACAACTTTTACTATGGGACCAGCCCTGAAATCGCGAAAAGAATATCAGCTGTTCTATTGAAAACGGTCATTGACACTCGACAAAATGTATGGAACAGCTGATATTTTTTTCGCGATATCAGGGTTGGTCCCATACTAAAAGTGATTCATAATGATGAGTACAATTACCTTCTTTTGGCTTCGAGAGTGTTCCCCTTACACCCTGTATACATATAAAAGCGAAATACCACTCACATACTGACTAACTAATTCATCACAAATTCTCTGAAACCATTCGAAATTTTGCAGATAGATTCCTAATAGGGTGTAGACTTGTAGAGGTCAGTTAAATTAAGGGGGAAAATAGTGGTTGAAAGTATAAATTAAAGTTTACGTACGCGTACAAAGTTGCGGGAAACAACTAGTTAAATAAATAAAATAAAAATTAATAAATAATCGGGACATTTTTGCACACACGGTCATCTGACCCCAAACTAAGCAAAGCTTGTGATATGGATACCAGAGACTGATATACATACATATATAGTTTTTAAATACATACTTAAATAGATATTAACAACCAGATATTGAATAAAAAATATAAAAAAACAAAGTAAAAAAAAGACAAGAAGTAAAAAAACTTTAGAGAAGATCTCACAAAGATCTGCTACGAACGCTACGGTCCTGCTACGAGCGCTACAACTTTTGCTACAACCTCTACGAGTGCAAAATATAAGCTACGCTGTTCTGCTACGTGTCCTACAACTTCTGCTACAAGTTCAACCTACAATACAACTTTAAATACCTCAGTTCGTTTACTTAATGCTGAGCGTGGTGATGCTCCTGATCTTTTGTAATTTGGCGACAAATCTGCTTCCATCTCTGACGGTCTCCAGCCTGGTAGGTACATCGCGTCAGAGATGTTCGTACTGAGGTAACAAATATAAAAATTTAAATAACAATTAAATTGGGAATCCCTCCTTTTATAAATCGGTAGAAAGTGATGTATGAACCTTAACTTCATTTCCAAAGACTTATATTCAACGATACGCAATACGCAAAACACAAAAATATTTTTTAGGTATTAAAATGAGATCTATACCATATCTGAAAAGTTTCACGCACTACAGAAGTTAGAAGATTCAAAAAAACAATTACGGATTGACGGATGAACTTAGATTCCTTGTAGTACTACGGAACACTAAAAACTGCTTTAAGGTGGAACGTTTTACCTATGGCGGGAAATTCAAATTTCAAACAGTTTTTTTGTCCTTGTAGCTAGGCTGGGTGATTGAATTTTTATGTTAATTTTTACTTACTTATTAGATAGTATTTTAAATTATTTTACTATTTTTTAATTGGACGTGTAAATTGGCTTTATAAATAAAATGACTATGACTATGTGAAACGTTGCACCTTAATAAGTATCTCTCCAATTGTTCGCAGGTTCTGGATAGACAAGGACTCGCTGAAGAGCCTGGACCCCGCGATACAGAAGGCGATGTGGTTGTTCTCCTGCACCAACTCGTGCGCCAACCCCATCGTGTATGGTGTATTCAATAGGAACCGGTGGACTAGGCATGTAAGTAACCACCTAACTTTATTCCCCATATTTATATCGCAATAAAGTTACCTCGAACTGTTACCTGGACCCGGATATGTCCTAAAACTGCGACCAGAACCACCGGAGGATGGGCAGCAGCATCCTATTAGTATGAGGTGAACGTACTGCGATCCCCAAGCCGCTTGCCAAGCGTGGGGATTATGGCAACAACCCTCTCTAAGAGGGAGGCCTTTGTCCAGCAGTGGACGTTTAATGGCTGCTGATGTGAAAGTTACCTAGAATCCTCTCCTTGTTGCTTACTTCGATAAGGATTTTTATTTTTTTAATTTTTTACTAGCTGCGCCCCGTGGTTTCACCCGCGTAGTGGTGAACAATGGTGTTGATTATGATGCAAAGTAGCCTATGTCACTCTCTGGCTCTTGAACTATATATACCCATGCAAAAAATCAGGTCGATCCGTTGTTCCGTTGCAGCGTGAAAGAGGAACAGACATACATACACCTATACATACAAACTTAGGCGTTTATAATATTAGTAGAATTTAATAATAGGTTTGCGTTTGATAGCCAACTCGCCTGATGTTAAGCGATGATGCGGTCTACGGTGGAGCACGCCATTGGCGGATCCAGGGGGGGGGGGGCATGGGGGCCATGGCCCACCTCAAACCCCCTCAATTTTTCGATTTGATTCCTTCGAAACTTGTCAGAATGCCCCCCCCCCCCCCCCCAAATGAAATCCTGGATCCGCCCCTGGAGCACGCTTACCTAGAAGAAACCCATTCACTCGTGATTTGAAGATACCCAGATTGTACCTATCGGGGAACACCCATTCAGGCAGCGCATTCCACAGACTAGCAGTTCGCGCAATAAAAGTGGAATCAAAGCGTTTCGTTCGGGTTTTCGGAATACCAACCATAAAGCGGTGTCGATTTTTTTGTAGAATGTTGAAGATCGAAGATTTATGTAGAAAAAACTCTCGAGGTGGTTCCACACATAATGTTTTATCTTAGATTTAGCAGCTTTTCCAATAATCAATCTATTGATGAATTCGTACAGTTCATTCATCAGAGTGTGTTGCAGTTGAATCAAATGCTTGGATTGTTGTAACCTGACCTCTTAACGCGGGCTCGAAATAGCGCTGAAACAGCGCAGTGCGGAAAACCACGTGTCACGTTAAGGTTCACGTACGTACCACGCGTAGGTACGTGAATCTTAACGCGCCGAGATACGGTTTACGGTCGCGCAACTTTTCGCCTAAACAGAATCGCTTAAAACAGGTAGCCGTAAGGCTCCTGAATCTCATGACTGTCTATAAGAGCCCACGACGTAAAACAGCTCCCTTTGTTCCAGAATATCAGGTGTCGTGCCGGTAACAACCGGCGCGGGTCGCAGCTCCCGTACGGCGACTCCATGGAGATCTCCGCGGCCACGCTGAACCGAGCGCGGAGCTCGCTGGGCAGTGGCCACGGCCGCCGGGACTCCGCGTACGCCACCCACAAAGGACACCACAAACACTGGAACGTTATTAACAACAACCACGTTGCTAATAATGGAATGGTATAGCTGTAAACGATGACCATTTTAATTTGAACTATATGTTTGCTATTCTATTACACGCTCTTAGCATGCTATCGCTGTTTCACGAACATGAAATCAGTATCCAAATGGATGAGAGAGAAACAGAAATAATATTCTTAAGTCAGCACAGAATACATATAAGTACAAGTACAGAAGATTCACTCCGCAAATCATTTAAATAAGTAACGACTCTTGCTACTACGCAATAAAGTGCAATTTAGGACGTGCAAGCGTTAACTACCTACAGCTATATTAACATAGAAGTTGCATATCTGTCTATCGCGTAACTCTGTGGCGTTTTCTCTATCGCGCGGCAGGTCCGACAAGTCGGGTACTTGTAACTTGATACCTAAAGCTCGGAGTGCGCCAGCCATGATATCAGTGAAATTGATATAGATCGCGGTGGTATGCTGTGAGCAAATGTTTCTTAGCCTTCATAGAAGTCAAATTAAAATAGAAAGTCTTCAGTGCCTCTATTCACCATTAGCTAGCTAAATACTCGGACTGACATTTCAGTGATGTGAAAATTATGTGACCAACGTTCTAGTGAAAAATAACAGTTATAGCGCTAATGCTAATTGCTATCGTTGTAACTCGTTAAATTAAAATATTTGTAATTATATTACAATGAATGGTAAGTTGTTGATTGGATTGCGTGTAAAAGAAAGCTTTAAGAGGTAGTCTCGAAACATATCTAGGATTGTACCTAAGCTAAGAAGCACCTACGGCTGTTGTACGTGCGGTTTGTGCCATGCCTTGTCGAATAGTCTTAGTAAGTGTTAAATAAATGTTACGCAAACTGTAACATTCCTAAGCATAAGTTATTTTTAAACTTAGATAGTAAGTAGTTTTTTCTTATGAATAAGATACTCACGGCTTTCCGACTTGTAAACTTAAACATTCCAATGAGAACACGCTTAAGTTATTTCATACATAATATTTATTCAATAAGACTGACTGACAGACGATAAGTCTTTAATGGGTATTTTGATACCAAAACTACTTATTGATTGTTATTTTTGCAAGATTGTTTTGTTTCACTTATTACTTCGTTCAAAAATACATTTTTATTTGTATCTATCTTTAAATTTATAGGATAGAAGCATATTTTGGCTGTGAGGTTATAGTCTCTACTAGGACTCTATAAATTACAAGTGAAAATAAATTTTGTACCAAAAACTGTAAACTTAAGCTGACAAGAATATTTTCAAATAAATATCTTAAAGCACTTTTTCTATTTTATTTACTACGTTTTACAATACTGTGAATATATATTTTAATTTAAAATAATTAAAATGACTGTAATCACAGCCCACCAGTACTAATTTATCTCAACATAAAAGTTTTATTCTTTTAATATAAATATTATATCTTTTAATATAAATATTATATTATTTTAATATTTGGTTAGAAGGGAAGATGGACGGTGGACCGAAGCAGTCACAGAATGGTGGCCGCGGAACGGAAAGCGACCACCAGGCAGACCACCAGCCCGCTGGTCGGGCGACATCGTTAGGACAGCAGGAAAGCAGCGGACAAGACTAGCACAGGACCGGAAAAGATGGCGCGCTGAAGAGGAGACCTATACCCAGCAGTGGGTGGAGAATGGTTGATGATGATGATGAATATAAAACACGACATCGGTATTTTTCTTTTTTTTTTGTATTGCAGAAACTTGAACTTGTTTTTGGTGGCTCATTTTTCACATTAATAAAAAATTATGAGCTAAACGACACTTTCATTGTAAAATATCAATTCAATAATACGTCACAAGGGAAAGTGCAGTCAGTTTGAAAATATTATTTCATACCGTAATTGGGTTGGCATCTTCTATTTATGAAGACGTCACCTACCCCGCCTGATAGAAATTAATCGACACCTCATTAATCAATGTCGGTTAAAGCGTTTTAATGTTGTAGGTGGGAACATACAAACATACATACATACACATTATACACAGTTCCCTCCTTTTTGTACTGTCGGGTTAAAGTAAGACTGATAAACTGACAAAAAACAAATATTTATTCTCAACTTATAAATAATGTGGACTAGAACTATGTCTACGTAAATATGATTACACCAATATACATTAACATCATAAAACATTAAAATATGTCTTACTGATACTGATATGAGAATAGCATTCGAAAATTAGATCTTACTACAATAATTATTAACATCAATTCATTTTATTTTTATTATACGGTAACAAGTCCGTACGGTTTAATGAAAACCGCATCAGTTTCCATAATATATCAATTAACGTATGGCCACAACTTAGATGACTCCCCCTTTTCCTGTGGTGCGAGTATGTTATAAAAACTTAAATTACTATAGACTTTAGTGCAATCAATTACCCCCACATTATTAGTCCGATAATTTTCGATCTTTGATAATACTTTTTAAATCGTTTCAAACGATCAGACAATATTTAACATAACACATTATAAGTATAATATAAATATAATAATTAATAACATCAGATAGGTAACTTCGTGTTTCCCTAGACTATAATGATATTTGGAATGCAATACTTAATTATTGAATTCGAACAATCACTACAATAAACATTCTCTATATGGCACATAATAATTATGTACTTAAACATTACCGGATGTAATAACACCAACTAGTATTAAAGAACATTCATACAAAAATACATGAAAGCTTAGACTTCACACGCATTGTCTTTAAAAGTTTTCATAAAGTTCGTAATAATCTCTGTAAAATACAGAAGGACGTAGTGATAGTAAACCGCTCAAAAATATGTAGCTCAAAACTCATTCCATGACTTCTCAAACAAGGTTCATTGTAAATAAAGTACAATGTTTTGAGAAATCACAAAAATGTTTTAAATACGGAAAAGTTGGATACAGATTACAAATATGATCGTCTAAAATAGTCTAAATGGTTGCCTACGAAATATAATGGCACATCGAGAACACACAGACACATTTATAAGTTCTAAACTCAACTTGAGTTCACACATTCATATACTGTCCATAAAACTTCTCCAATTATTGAACACTCTTATTATAATAACTTCATAAGTTTAACAGCAAAACAAATTATGTCGAACGATATTAAATTATTTATATTCCAAGTCATTTTAATGTCTCAATTTAAAAGCAAAGATTTAAAAACAAAGAATAAGTAAAAGGTCAACAAAAAAACTAAATAAAGGTATGTAGGTAATATACCTTTTTGAATTCACAATAAAACATGTTAAGCGTTAACGTTATTGTTCTTGCACAAAATAACGAGTGAATTAGCACTGCGAATAGTAAATGCTATCTGTTATTTTGTTAATTACTGCAGTAACAAAAGCTTTGTAACAGTGACAGTAATTCTTAGCAGTTAATTTCATTAATGAACTGCTATTTTTAGTTACTGAGACGATTGCTGCGTTCAAAGGTCGCCCTTCTCTAGCTCGGTGAGTTCGTGAGTGGTTGCAATTTCCCGATCATTTTGTTGTACATTACGTGACTTTTCAATGTCGTCTTCGGATAGTGAGGCGACGATAATAGCGCCCAAGGCGTCGCAGACCACGTTGATTGTTGTACGGAAACGGTCACTGGGAAGTAAAATTATTGTAATCACTGATACTGGACACTTGTACAACCTACAAGGACAAGATACAACCTGGGTCTCTTCAAGACAAGAGTGAATAGGCACCTTATGGGAAAGCGTGCCCCATCTTAGACAGCATCGTCACTTACTATCAGGTGAAAGGAGGTATCAGGTGGTATCAGGTGTGAGGTGAAACGCTAGCCCATTTCATCATATATAAAAAAAAAAACTTGAACATTGAAAAAAAACATGAATATTTGTTTATTTTGCCAGCATATCAATGGAAGCAGGGCATAAATCATTCAAAGTCCCTAGACGGTGATACAATGCAAAACTAAAACTGCTCGTAAATTACTATACATAAAACAGATCACAGACACAAACATAGCGGTATTAGCATAGACGCCGCAAGTTAGCTTTCTTTGCATGTCGTCGTTAAGTCGAACCAATGCCCCAACTAACAGGCCGCATAATTCAGATCGATCATCGTTGCCGAGGCAGTAGCACGTCAGGCGTCAATACAAAAAAAAATACAAATTGCGCCATAGAAACTGTAAAACTCTTCGAAAGCAGTTGGACGTGCGGAGTTAACTACCGCTAAAATGCTTTCGGGAAGTCTTAGTAGTTACAAAAAAATCGGCACGCTGGGTTTTCATATATATTTTAGGCCGACTTCGACCACAAATTACGAATGGCGGCTTAAAATAAATTAGGTTACTTGGTGCGTCCTCACATGACATATTGTAACCAATTTTAGCAGCAATAGTTACGAAACAGTTGCTACACGTGCGTGAGGACGCCATTGACATCGCTGTAATAATTGCTTTTCATACGCTTGCGATGACTTGCGCTACATTCTATCCTGCTTTAGTATACTGGGTTACGCATATAGGGTGCACTAAGCCGAAAGGGGTCCATATTACATTATGATTTTGTAGGATGAGTACGTTTATAGAGTAGTACTTACAGCAGCCAGTCTACGGCGAGGATGATGGAAACGTCCTCTGCGGGCAGGTTGACTGTGTCCAGCACCATCACCATGGTGACGAGCCCGGCTTGCGGGATGCCAGCGGCTCCTATGCTCGCTGCTGTCGCCGTCACGCTGGAAATTTGTAATATTTGGCTTTAATCTAAGACATCCGGGTTGCTGCCTTCTAGCAACCTGCTAGAAGGCAACAACCCGGCTAATCCCCAACAAGCTCATCAACACCAGGAGGAGTTCCTCATGGACTAACCATTTTGCACAACTAAATGTGCCATAGTAATTTTTAAACTTTCGTGATTTGAACACATGGCAAGTGAGGGTAGGAGAACAAAACACCCGCTCTTCTCGCCGGACTCACACGCAGTTTTCAGTCAGTTCGTGACCACGGCCATTGTAACATGGTCGAAACGTCGAGCGAAAGGTACATATTTTTACTTAAATTAAATAATACGTGATAAGTCCCGATAAACATTTATAATAAATGTGCCATCTCAAACATTAGTTCCTGAGGACACAACTTGGCAGCAATAATTGTTCCCTTAACCCAAGCAAAGCAGCCTAAACCGCATGAAACAACGCCGTCGGATGAACCTAAAAAAGAAGAGTGACAAATGATTTTTACCTGACAGCGACGATCTTCCCAAAGGACATGTCAACTTTCCTCAGCTGCGCGATGAATATAGCTGCGACGGCCTCGTAGAGCGCCGTGCCGTCCATGTTGATGGTAGCGCCGATGGGAATCACGAAGCGCGTGATGCGCGGGTCCAGGCCCATTTCGTCGCAGCATCCGATCGTTATCGGCATCGTCGCTGAGCTGGAATGCATGAAGAATCATTTTAAATTATATGTGATTAGCACATGATTGTTCATCATCATCACCAGCAGCCCGAAGGTGTCCACTGCTGAACCCTTCCGATTTTCACACTGAGCGAGCCATCTGCATCCACTAGATGCCCGCGACTCTCACAATGCCGTCGGTCCATCCAGTGGGAGGCCTACCTACGCTGCGTCTTCCGGTTCGTGGTCTCCGCTCAATAACCTTTCTTCCCCATCGGTTATCGGTTCTTCGAGCGATGTGGCCTGCCCATTGCCACTACAACTTGCAAGTCTGAGCAGCTATATCGGTGACTGTGGTTCTTCAGCGAATATCCTTGTCCGGATTCTAACGCGCAAAGAAACTCCGAGCATAGCTCTAATAATAATGGAGAGATCCATTACCCGCTGTGCAACTGAGTTTTTCCAAACGGCCAGCAGATATTAAGGACATGATTGTTAGTGTCATTAATTTTGTATATATTAGACAGGTATTTTTTGGAAGTTAGATCACACACGGGAAGCGGGCGGGCGGAAATTATTCGGACATCCTTTGATGTCCGAATTATTTCCACCCGAAAAAACAAACAGCAAAAAGCAAAGCATGGTTGCTATAGTCATTATTAGCAGCCATGCTTTGTGCAGCAATATTAACCTGATTTTTAATGTTAAGTTAGTTCTTGCTGATGTTAGTTGGTTGTTATTGAATTTTTTGAAAAATACTCTTGGCGTTTCATTTAAATTTGATAAACGATCAGTGTTCTTTGATGAGGGAGAAATGAGGTACAGTCCAAAAATTAAGACTTAATATTGACCTGCAATCTGAATTAGTCCAATCTCAAATTTATTTATAGTCATTTTAATAGGTATATAACTGCTGAACTGTATGACTTTAACTTTTTTTAACTTCATTAGGTTTGGTGACTCTTACCTAGAAGCAGTCCCAAAAGCAGTGGCCATGACCTGTCCCATCTTCGCGATATATCGGCACGGCAGCTTCTTGGTGGCCAGTACGAAGAGGATGCTCAGCGTGCCGAACCCGTGGAGAAACAACCCCAGGAGCACGGTCACGAAGTACAGCCCCAGTCGACCCACCAGCTCCCCAAACGATTCGATCTCCATTATCTTCGCTGTTACCAGGAAGAACACGCCGAGTGGAGACAGCCTGGAATGTGAACAGGTGGTTGAAAAGTATGGAGGGAGATGACATGGAAATAGTTCAAGGAAGCAAAATAAAAGCCTAAGCTAATCCGCACATAAATATCATACATTTGTGGAAATTGCACACTGTACGTTTTACGCGATCTTTTTTGCCTCACATCTGCAATTTGTGGAATGAACAAAGCAGCATTTACGAGTAACTATAACATGGGGTTCTTCAAAAGGGCTATTAATAGAGTCTTTAATGATCAGAAACGTATCTGTGATGCCCCTGGTGATAAAGGTATCTATAGGTGACGGTGATCGCTTACCATCAGGCGATGTGGCGTCAGTTTGTTTGCCACCTATAGCATAAATATAAAAAGCAATGAACCTAATCTTAGAGGACAATTACGGGAATAGCGCTACGACATACTAACTCAGGCTCTGGACGTATTTAATATAATTGATATACCTCTCGCTTAACTCGACTTGGTGATCACTGATGCTAAGCAACGAACAACACGTCCCTATGGGTGGGTGACCGTGAGTAAAATTTTACAACTAAGCGCTACCGTGGGTCGGATGAGACTTTAAATTGTAGGTCTGCCCTATAAAACTATGACATAAAGGCTATAATGAACTCACTTAATAGAATCGATAAAAACTTGCAATGTGGATGATGGATGAAATCATTTCAAGTAAATACGTACACTAACAGTAATTCTTTTAAGCGTATGTGTGTCTATATTAGGTATACTAAAAACTAAAAACCATGCCTCTAGGTAAGATAGGAGTTCATACCTAGGGGTTCTTAGAACCTGTCAGAGGTAACTGCTGCCAATCAGTTTCCCCACTCACCAGATAACCCAGCTAGTGATGATCATCATAGCCTCAGACAGGCTGTGGAAGAAGGTCTGCAGCGGACGGCTCTTCTCACCCATCTTGCCCAGGGTGATGCCCAGGACGATGCTGAACAACACCAGTCCAAGTACATTGCTGCCCTGCTGATAGTCGCCCCCGATTTTGTAAGTTTCGATATGACCTGGAAAGGGTTTACTTTTTATCATCACATCACATCATCAGCCATTAAATTTCCACTGTTGAACAAGGCCTCCCTCTTAGAGAGGGGTGTTGCCATAATCCCCACGCTTGGCAGGCGGCTTGGGGATCGCAGTACGTTCACCGTGTACTAACAGGACACTGCTGCCCATCCTCCGGTGGTTCTGGCCGCAGTTTTAGGACATACCCGGGTCCGGGAAAGGGTTTACTTTTTCTGTGGGTATTCAATTTTGTCAGATTCTTAGCATGCTGATCAGATAACTTATTGAGCGGCAGGAAAGCCATAGATGAGACTGAAGCAGAAGTGGGATACAAAACGCGCACGGGGAGATTTTTTTACGTGAGGAGGTCCTTGCCTTATCATCAGTTTTTTTAACTATGGGATTAACCACGAAAGCTCAATAAAAAAATTGCACTTCACGCACAAACACATGAAATCTATGGAATGTGTATAATTATATGTTTTCTGGTTATTGCCAACGTTTTGTGTAACCCCGTAGTTTTTTTTTAAATTGAATGTAGATCTTTGGCCACCAATTCTTCTGATTGTAAGCAACATTACTCACTCTAACCTGATGATTTGTCGTTCTCTCAGGAAACAAGGTAAGAGGCTGGAACTCTTAAATATATATCGTTCATTAAATGATTGTTAAAAGTACTTTTAAGCAAGTCATTTATACATACGGAATTCATATCTTTCGATCTTTAGAGCGGCACTACAATAAAGTCAGGATGCAATTATTATTTTTAACACGGTCGTAGGGGAAGAACCTTAGGAAGAAGATAAATTATTCATCATCATCATAATCAGCCTTTTAACAGTCCACTGCTGGACTTTTAGCCTACCCTCGAAAGGGTGATTGGGCCATATCCACCACGCTGGCCCAGTGCGGATTGGTGGATTCACATACGGCATTGAATTTCTTCTCCGTACGTATGCAGGTTTCCTCACGATGTTTTCCTTCACCGAAAAGCCAGTGTTATGAAAATCCGTACATAAACTCCAAAGAGCTCATTGGTACGGGCCCGGGGTTTGAACCCGCGACCTCACGCTTTCAAGTCTAGCGATCTCCCAAATGGGGTACCACGGCTTCAAATAATATTATATATTAGATAAATTATTAATCGCTATGAATCAATACCTTTTACGATGTTCGTATCATTTTCGATGTACGTGAGCTTTGTTCGGTACGACGCAATAGTAGCTTGAACGATGTTTTCAGGGAACACGTTTCTGAAAAATATGACCAAAAATATATTTTTCACTTCTCATACTCGTAATGTGATCTCTAACGGCCTTATTTAGAAACGTTACTTAAGTTAAGCAATGCTTAAAATTGCTCTGTCAACTTCTCGTTGACGGAAATTGTCACACATGAAAACGAGACAGATAAATTTTAAGTATTCCTTAACTGAAGTAACGTCTCGGACTGCGGCTGCAAAAAAATTACATAAAGAGTAGATTTTTAAATATGTATACCGATATCCGACAATGTTCTACGCTCTTTTTCAAAGCCATAGAAAACATTAAGGAATTAACTTGTGATCATTTTCAAAACTTGCAGCTTTAATTCAATTAATGCACGGATTGCTTTCCTGAATAGTTCTTTGTATTCGAAGAACTATTCAGGAAAGCAATCCGTCTGTATATAGACGCCTATTCTTGGCCTATTCAAAGGTCCCCCTTTATCATTGCCACAGATTAAAAAATAGTTGCTACGTAGCCCGGTGTCTCACCACCGGCAGTGAAGCGACTGAAGCTATCGAATATCCGGATTTTCTAGCTCAAAGGGTTACTTTAAAATATTTAAACCCGACAAAAGTATTTAAGATATCATATTCCGTAAACAGTGCATGAAATTTTTTATTTTTTTATTGAAAGATCTTGTATTGTGGCTTACTGTTGCGCTTGACTGCCATCTCCAATACTGCTGTCTACGATGGACGGCGCTTGCCAATAAGAAGCCGATTCACTCGCAACTTAAAGACGTTCTGATTAGACTTAGACATCGTTTATTTATGAGGAAAAAACACAACAGACAACACTAAAAAACAATAAGAGAACAATAAATGTTTTTATGTCACAAACCGGCCCCAGCTCATTATGATGCCGGTTGTAGAACTTGTAGACAACCGGCGCTGGTCTTCCGTTGGGACCGGCAGGTTACGTCACGTATCGTTCGGTGCGCGCACAGGCACTTCCAGTAAGTAAAACAATACAATATAAAAACCTACAGCCGAATTGATAACCTCTTTTTTGAAGTTGGTTAACAAAACATCACACAATATAAGCCGTTACTATCAATATTCTTATTCAATCTATTTATACGGGCAACAAAAAAAAGGTAAGGACGATTACGTTTCTTGAGCTACAAAATGGCTGATAGCTTACCCGCCGCCGTTGGCGCAAGGGTGGGACACCTGCCTAAACGGTCAAACAAAGTAAATAAAACAGTAGTCCGTACAAATACTAAGGACAAATCTCTTAAACGGATTACGAGGTGTACAGATGTGATTGGATCCCGAGTCTTCAATGGCATTAGGTCACTGGCGACCGGTGTTCTTTGTAGTTTGCTGTTCAATCTATTTCAAGGAAAACTCTGGATTACTTATGTACATTGAGTAAATGAATTACCAGTCAAGTGACTAATGGCTCCTTTACTTAATTCATATTAGCTAACATAATAGACAATCTTCACGGTTAATCTTAATGTTGACGGATGTTCAGATCTAAGTGAGAACTCCTCAAAATTTTCACGATTTTCTTTACTCTGCATTAGCAATGAATAATCTTTTTTTTGTTATAATTTTCATGACCGTGGATTCAATGTCCTTTAGTCGTAATATTAATCAGTTTACTTAGTCTTAATAGCGTCAAACAAGTCATAGTCACATTCAGAGTCAAGCTAAGTAAGTCACGGTCAAGTCAAACTCATGCCCCTGTAAAGTGGTGGAGACTTTACAAGAGGCTCTTATGGAGTTTTGGAAACAACACGAAAAGACACGTTTCACCTCGTTATATCACTTACCCACACTCGAGCACGTTTACGAGCACTTAATGAATAATAATTCACCATTTAGTACACATTAACACTCGAAAATACACAAGCTTAGGAAAATAATCCAACGAGCCGACAAGTTTTTTTCCACGTTGGCGCCAAAACTCCAATGAATAATCGTTATTCTTAGATTACCAGAATCAATAACAGCTTAAATTGACTTTTCTGGGGGTTTTTAAAGACATTTAGGTACATAAGCTCAGGTACAGTATTATTTTCATCTCACTGGCTTGAAAAGGCTTTCTTTATCGTTTATCGTTTAAAATTTGCGCGCGAAAGTAGTTTATGGCCGCTAGCGTGGAAAGTAAATTCGAAATTTAAATCTTATAGTATCAAACGCAATTTTTTTGCAGCAATCGACTGGCTTGGTCTTCCCGTGGGGCTAAATCCCACTTCTATTCATTCTCTTCAAGACGTCTTTATATATCAGAAACTGGCCTCCGCTTTTCCAATTCCCTTCTTGAAGTTCTGAATAGAAGATGCGCTTAGCTAACCTTTCTTCGGGCATTAGGGATATGTGTCCACCCCATCTAAGCTGCAGCCGCATAAGGTATGCTTCCATTTTGCTCACATACATGTCTCGTAGGTCGTATATATGATGAGTATATGTAGGTACAGTATTTGAATAATGGGTGTGGTCCGTAGTGTCAAGAGTGCCACCTGGCCATGATTCAACTGCCGTGAGAAGTTACATTGTCTTTTGATTGATATTTAGGCTAGGGTTGCCAAGTGGATTTTAGGTACTTACTTCAAACATACCTATTTTATGTGTTTCGTTTAGTACAAAATCTATGTAACAAGGTTGTGCAAAGTAATATTTTATTTATACTAGTAAAATAAAAACTATCTTAAATTTAAATTTATAACTAAAAAACTAATCTAAAACTAAAATTTATCTAAATCTAAAACTAATCTAACAATCCGCTACCGGTGGGGAGTGTTCCCAAAATGCTGGCTGCATTGCCACGTTGTATGGCAATGCTTATTCTAAGGTTATTTGAATTGATACACATAAAAATAACACGTTACAAGCTTCATCAAAACTCGCGTGAGGATTCATTATAAATTATTATAACACCGGTTTGCACTCAACATAATCGTGAGTGCAAACCGGTGTTATAATAATTTACGTTACAAGCTAATATAAATTTATGTTTTTTTTATGCTAACCTGTATTGTCCCACTGATGGGACAATCTTTACAGTGCATTATTTCAATCACAAAAATATGCCAAAGAGATCAGAATGAAGAAACCTGATTCCGAGGCAAACAAATCCAAGTCATCTCAGGGCCCTTACGGCAACTTGTCCTGTTTAGGTGTTTTTCGAGATTTTCCGCACTGTTTTTTTTAATTTTTTATATAAATAATGGGCTTGCGTTTGACCACCATCACGCCAGATGTTAAACGATGTCTACGTTGGAGCACGCTTGCCTAGAAGGAACCGATTCACTCGTGATTTGAAGACACCCAGATTGTAACTATCGGGGAACATATTCAGGCAGCGAATTCCACAGACTAGCAATTCGCATAATAAAAGTGGAATCAAAGCGCTTCGTACGGGTTTTCGGAATATCAACCATAAAGCGGTGACGATTTTTCGTGCCCGCTCGGGCAGTCCGATAGAAAAATGGGCAGGATCTGCACGATCTAATTCCCATTAGATCGTGCAGATCCGATGCACACTCTCCGAAACGAACTGTGCTGTTTCAACGCAGTTTCGAGCCTGTGTTAAGATGTAAAGCCCCAGGTATCTATCATAAATGACTTAATGACAATTAAGAGATAGCCACGTGGATATCAGCATCTAAGAACCATGGATGAATTCTGGACCCAAACCCATTTTTTTCTTTTGAGATAGGATCGGAAAATGCGTATAATTTACCTCTAAATATAAGTATGACATCTGCTAATGATGACTAGACTGCCTACAACGCAGATATCACTTTTGGCGATAAGGCCGCCACTTGTGGCACTAGCTCGTAAGTGTTTTCTTTCTGTTTGTAATTTATATTTCTAATGTAAGAAAAAAAGAGTTTCTATCTCTCTAACCTAAAGTAAAAAAGTATCGAATGTCGACTAAACCGATTTATTGTCAAACTGTTGTACGTAGTTATCAAAAAAAACCTTCCAGAAATCATCGATTGGGAAATCTTCCTCGAAGATGAATTATGATTCACACTCCATTAATTAACGCGATAACAATATCAAGGCATTAATCGAGAGTTCAAGCGAGACGGCCCTAATAACTTGCACGCTGGACGTACTCAAGGAATAGGAAAAATTTACGAATTATAATGAACTTTTCTAGAAGCCATTGATGAGATATCGCGAGCGCTATGCTTGACGTTTACTCTACGAGATTGAATCAGAAATGAAGAGATCCGTAGACGAACGAAAGTTACCAACATAGCCCACCAGATTGGCAAGATGAAGTGGCAGTGGGCAAGGCCACAGAAGACATAAAGGTATATGTATGCAAGTATGCAAGGCAAAATGTTTCATTTGATACCAATATCATAGAGGTGCATAAAAAATAACTGATCCGCCATTTAAGGGAGTCGGCCATATTGGATTTAAAATGACGTCATTTAGCTAACCATGCATTGTCATTAAAACTAAACGTGTATGCCAAATTTCAGCTCAATCGGTTGAAGATATCTGCTTCAAAATTGAGTTGCAAGATTCCACCCTAACAAACATAGTTACATACTTCGACCAAAATAAAATGAATGGACAGGCCCAGTAGAAGCGCATTTTTGAAGATTACAAAATGAGCGCCGGCTCTCATTTCGTTTCAGTCTCTCTATAGCCGCAGGAAGTGCAACACGTGTCTATTGTTACGTGATAACGAAACATCTGACAAAATTATGCATTCATATGCTTTCCCGAAGTGTAAATACACAAATAATACTGGGATCTATTTTTTGTAACAAATATACTGTACATTTTTATAATTAGGTGTTGAAGTATATGTCCGACGGTTTTGACTCGTTTTTACTGAGCAATTTCAATGGGTAGGGCCCGTCCATTAGTTTTATTTTAGTCGAAGGTTACATACATGCATTGCAAGTTAAATAAAAGCTTGTTATTAAAAGTAGGTACTTAAATTATTTTAAATTACATTCAGTTAAAGTAGAATTATGGTAAGAATAAGATACTGAGGAATTAAAATATTAAATTAAAGGAACGAACGCACTCAATTTCGCATTTTTAATATTAGTATGATAGACATTTGTCTATTATGTCTTCTGTGACATTAGTAACATTAAGCCCTATTAAAATCCTGGATCCGTCCACGGCACGTATCTAGGGCGTAGTATAAATAACCTGATGATGAGTGACGACAGGAACCAACCCGCACTCCGCCGCCCGACCACCACACCGCATTGCAATTGGCAATTTAGGAGATCAACTCTACATTCTACTGACACATTTGATAACTTACGCTGCGTTATCGACACCAGCGGGCCGACGAGCAAAGTAGGGTTACCAGATGAAAAAAAAAATCAGGAGAAAAAATCAGAAATTACCAGAAATTTCCTTCGAGTCCATATTTCGCGGTATAACTCGTGGCGGGCGTAGCAATACCACATACCGCTTAAAAAAAAACCGTTTCGTATTCTTCTGAGTAAACCCTTTCATTTGATACCCATATCATGATGGTAGGCAAGCGTGCTTCATCGTAGACCGCATCGTCGCTTTACATCAAGCGAGTTGGCGGTCAAACGCAAGCCTATCAAAAGATAAAAAAAAAATGATAATTTTGCCCGCCATATTGGAGCGTCCGCAATATTGAATTTATCATCTAGCACCAAAGTGCTTCCTAAGCACTTTGCTTGGGAAGACATCCCCAACGAAGCCAATCCCGACGGGGTTACATCGTTTCGTTTAGGAGTTCCTATGGCCACCTTCTGTCTCCATCATCAGACCAGCTCGATGGTAGCATAACATTGCATTGTCACTGAACTCACATAAGTATGCCAAATTCAGCTCATAGTTAGCAGGGGCCTTACGGGGCCTGTTTTAAGCGATTCGGCAGTACAAGTACCGTTCTTTATCGAACGTCAAATTCGATAAAAATGCCACAGAATCGATCATAGCAAGTACTGATCAAATGGCATTTTATCGAATTTGACGATCTCAACTGTCAAATTTGATGATCGATAAAGAACGGTACTTGCACTGCTGTTTAGATGATTGAGAAAACTTGCGCGACCCCAAACCGTGTCTCGGCCAAGTCTCGGCACGTTAAGGTTCATGTTCGCGTGATTTTCCGCACTGCTCTGCTTCAATCCTGCGTTAAGAGGTAGCCCTAAGGCCCCTGTTCTAAGCGGTTGACCGAAACGAGCAGTTCAATGAATCAGGTGACAGACGGCCAATTACTCTAACACTGGCTTGACCCTTTACACGCAACGGTCACTATCATAGACTCATCACAGATATAAAACACTGTGTGAATGGCTAGAGATTTTTAAAAAAACCTAGCCTACTGTCTGTTTGTTTGTTGGGGCAATTTTGCCATCAACAGTGAGTGAGTAGATAGTAAAAAGGGCAATACCTTCGACCAAAATAAAATTAATGGACAGGCCCAGAAGATGCGCACTTTTGAAGATTACAAAATGAGCGCCGGCTCTCACTTCGTTTCAATCGGTCTCTAGCCGTAGTAGTATTGGCCTAGGAAGTGCGCCAATACTATTGTTACATGATAACGAAACATCTGACGAAATTATGCCTTCGTGTGCTAATACACAACAAAAAACCGCTATTTATTTTTTGTAACAAATGTACTCTACATGGTTATAATTATGTGTTGAAGTATATGTACGACGGTTTAGACGCGTTTTTACTGAGCAAGTTCAATAGTTATGGCCCGTCCATTCTTTTTGTTTTGGTCGAAGGTTATTAAATTATTTTTATGTGACAATTTGTTCCATAGAAACTATACGGTTCGCCATTCTCAGTAATATGATTCATATAACTATTGCATAACAACATAATTTCGCCAATTTGAACCGGATGGCAGAGTTATCCACCACATAACACATCATTAAGGTTATTAGGCAAATGCGATAGCGTCATGCAACAATGAATATGAAATGGTCTGGACGCAAATTTGATAAACTTGATAACTACATTCGACACCGGTAGCGTTTCAGTTAGGTATTTGTCCTGTTCAAAATGTTGGCACAAACATATTCTTACAGCATTACTCGAACAAATATCTTTTTTGAAGTGAAACTTCTTATGCGACTTGCAACAAGGTTGCGTTAAACGTTTAACGTTACGATGGAGGGGGAATAGAAAGAGATAGAGCGAGAGTTTTAGATGCCATCTATGAGGAAATTTTGAAACTTGTACATCCTTCTCATAGTTTATTAGTTCACTAATATTTGCATAGATGGCAGAACATGCGACTTCCAACAACGTTTAACGCTATCATGGAGGGGGTATGAAAGCACTGTTGCGTTAAACGTTCCTGGGGAGGGGGAATAGAAAGAGACAGAGCGAGAGTTTCACTTCTTCCGCGCGGAAGGACTCCACGCACTATTTTTTTTTAGTTGTCAGCGCTGTTGATTGGGGGATTATTTTTCTTATAATTATGATAACACCTGGGGCTTTACAGCTACGTTTTAGTGATGTGAAAGTTTCGCGAACGTATCTAAGCGCGCTAAGTTTCCGAACTGCGCCTTTTTAGCGCTGCAAGTCCGTATAAGAGTTAGCCGTGAGACACCTGGTAGATCTCACATAACTCAAGGGCTTACTCCTACTACAGTTTCAATCGCATTCAGTAGACTTTTCCATAATAAAATCCTAGTATGCACAATGTACGGACCTAGGTATGTCCTAAAACTGCGACCAGGGGCCTTACGGACAACAGCTAATTGCGGCACCTAATCCGCTTAGTTGGAAAATCACGCGAACGTGAACCTTTATCGCGCCCAGATACGGTTTGCGGTCGCGTGATTTTCCAACTGAGCGGATTAGGTGCCGCAATTAGCTGTTGTCCATAAGGCCCCAGAACCACCTGAAGATAGGCAGCAGCATCCTATTAGTACACGGTGAACGTACTGCAATCCCCAAGCCACCTGCCAGCGTGAGGATTATGGAAACACCCCTCTCTAAGAGGGGGGGGGGGCCTCTTTTCAGCAGTGGATGTTTAATGGCTACTGATATAGATGCACAATGTAAATAGGTATGCAAACAGTAAGTGATGGTTAGTTATAATTTTATTCTGACCATCGATTCGACACAGTCATGCGTATTTTAAATAAGTCGACTTGATTAAGTTATTATATGAGTAAAACAGCACAGCCAATGGCAGTGGCCCTGGTTATGGTAGGAAATCCATTAGAGATTAGAGTTAAGACGCGGTACAATCGCAAAATTAACCAAAAGAAGTGTTTTTAAACGCTTTGTATGACGTGAAAAAATTAGCTGATCAGATAAAAAAAATACTACAAGTAGAAAAAACCCCTTGGTAATAATCTTAACCGAATAAAATTTTGAAAAATTGTCTAGACTCTTAAAAAAACATATTACAAATTGCGCAATAAAAATTGCTTCTGAATTGAAAAACTCTGAATTTTCAGCGACAACAATATATTTTTTTATACGAATTGTATAGCCAGACTAGTCTTTTAAAACTTTAACCAGTTAATTGTTGTAAATTCATTTATATATTTTGATAAATTAAATAAAAACCCTCAAAATAATATAAACACAAGCACAAAGTGATCATTAACATAAAATATGATGATATACGATTTTCGACTTTAAACAAAGCCGTTTTAGATAGCAAATAGATCATGGTGTGAGCGGGTGAAAAACGAATTTGAAATCGTGATCAGACCGCGCCTTAAGGTCAAAAAGATCGCGGTATTGAAATATCTATGTTTATGTTCTTATGTTTTAGCAACATATTCAGGTTATCCTGACTTTTGATGGTTAATGGCAGGGTTGCCACTGTACCGATTATGCCGGGACAGTCCTGATTTTAATGATATTATTCCGCGACCCGATAACCTTTAATTTTGTCCCGATTTTTATAACATGCATCGATCGCTCAATTGACGTATCGCAAAAAAAACGTGTCGACTAGATTCATTCAAGGTTGGATCCAGGAGGGGGTCATGGGGTCATGATCCCCCCCCCTGGGCTGGGTCCAGGACCTAGGTGGACCACAGTTTAATCCAAAATTTGAATTAAAAATTGACTTGACCACGACTATTTGTAGGTGTTCCCCGATAGTTACAATCTGGGTGTGTTCAAGTCGAGAGTGAATAGGTTTCTTCTAGGCAAACGTGCTCCATCGTAGGCCGCATCATCGCTTAACATCAGGCGAGTTGGCGGCCAAGCGCAAGACTATCTATAATTTAAAAAAAATTTAAGGTTTTCCTTCCTGACGCTATAACTCCAGAACGCACGAACCGATTTCCACGGTTTTGCATTCGTTGGAAAGGTCTCGGGCTCCGTGAGGTTTATAGCGAAGTCATCTGGTGGCGAAACGGAGTTCGCCGGGTTTGCTAGTCATAGATAAAAATATATACTAGGTTCAATTTACCTTATCAAATCAAGCAGCGTGTCGGAGGTGAGCGTGTCTTTGGTGATGATCTTGGTGGTGTTGACGAGCTGCGCCGTGGGGTCTCGGCCAGGCTTGATGGTGGTGACCAGCGTGATTCCCAGCATCACCGCGCACACAGTCGTCGTCATGTAGTAAATGATAGCACGGAGACCCACCCTGTATACCAAAGATTTAATTACCACTTCAAATTTGTGTTTGACAAAAGATATAGTTTTTTTCTGGCCTTTATTAACTGTACAAAATACAAGCTAACACTAGAGAAAGAAAGATTAAGATTAAAGACCTATCGGGGCGACTGGTCGAAGCTACTCGTGACCAAAATGCTGGCCTTTATTTTTCCCAAAGAATAAGCATTGCCATACAACGTGGCAATGCTGCCAGCATTTTGGGCACGCTGCCCACCGGTAGCGGATTGTTAGATTAGTTTTAGTTTTAGATTAATTTTAGTTTTAGATTAGTTTTAGTTATAAATTTAAATTTAAGATAGCTAACACTTACATATAAAAACAGACTGCCCATAGACCGTTGAAGGTCTAACAATCTCTTAAACTTGACAGAGTTAATGACGTATCGTAATCGCAGAACCACGAAACTTAACATGGCAAAGATTTCGATTCCTCAAGATTATAAAGAAGTATATTTTTTTTTTCCTGGGCAAGCGCCTTTTTTAACTAAACAAAATACAAGCTAAAACTAAAACTACAAATACAGTTAGACTGCCCATAGACCGTTGAAGGTCTAAAGACAATCGAAATGCTCAAGCCCACTACCAGTTGGCAGCGTACCCAGCATGCTGGCGGCATTACCACGTTGAATGGTAATGCTTATGCGTTGAGCCAGAAACACGCCAGCATTAAAGAAGATTAATCTGAAATGTGTTGGAGCGATGGCCGACCGGAAGCAAGTGCGCTTTACAATCTGAGTTACCGATGAGTTATTTAGTACTTAAATAAATACTGTGCAGTTTCGATGCCATCGCTCAACAACGGTGATGGAAAATATGTCCAAGAACCTCAAAAGTTCAAAGACATATGACATTCACCAACAGGCACTGTGCCAGCACGGTGGATTAGGGCCCATCTTCTCTCTCTCTCTCCCTCTCTGTGAGAAGGCCTGTGTCCCAGCACTGGAAATATGATAGGCTTACAATGATGATGATGAAATCGGAACAGTAGAAAAAAGCGCAAGAATGACCAAACTGAGCAGAGAAAGACTCACTTGCCAGAAAGACTAAGATCCAGTGATCCGATAGCGGATACTATTGAAGACACCAGCAGCGGGACGATTAGACACTTCAGCATCCTCAGGAAAAGCTCCCCGGGGTACTGGAAGTACATGACCTCGCGGCGGGTCCAGTTGTGGCCGGCCTGGCGCAGTCCCCAGCCCAGGGCGGTGCCGGAGACCACGCCGATGACCGTCAGGATGGTCAGCAAGTTCTGCCGCACGAACGGAGGTATGGTCTTTTTTCGGATTTGAAGCGGCATGATGAGGGCTCCGTGCTTTCTGTGGATTGTAAGATAAACTCTTTATTGACTTTATTAACTCAACCTTTATTAACTAAACAAAATACAAGCTAAAACTAAAACTACAAATACAGTTAGACTGCCCATAGACCGTTGAAGGTCTAAAGACAATCCAAATGCTCAAGCCCACTACCAGTTGGCAGCGTACCCAGCATGCTGGCGGCATTACCACGTTGAATGGCAATGCTTATGCGTTGAGCCAGAAACACGCCAGCATTTTGGTCACGCGTCGCATTAACCAGGCGCGCTGAAAGATTTTTGAAAATGAGGTGAGAGGTCCCCAGGGCCCCAATGTCTCGACCCCAAACGCCTCAAATATGCAACCACTGCCGAAGTAAGCATATTTGCGTCGTTTGTGCTGCTCTGCCGAATTGGCAGCCGCGCCAGCCCTACCCCGTGTCTCAGGAAGATGTGACTTAACTACTTTAGGACCAGAGATGCTGGCCGCTCTCGAAATTTTTTTTTACTGAACACGTGTTTTATTAGTGAAATAAAATAATACATAATACAGTTAGACTGCCCATAGACCGTTGAAGGTCTAAAGACAATCCAAATGGTCAAACCCACTACCAGTAGGCAGCGTACCCAGCATGCTGGCGGCATTACTACGTTGAATGGCAATGTTTATCCGTTGAGCCAGAAACACGCCAGCATTTTGATGACGCTTCGCATTAACTAGGCGCTCTGAAAGATTGTACATAATTATAGCGACCTGGGCAAACGTTTCATCATCATCATCATCATCAGCAGCAAGAAGACATCCACTGCTGAACATAGGCCTCCCCCTTTAACTTCCACACTGAATGACAGCCTGCCTTTTGCATCCACTGGATGTCCGCGACTCAGCTGATATTTTTTCGCAGTGTCAGGGTTCATCCTTTAGTAAAAGTTGTTCATAGTGATGATTATATTATAATGGACCCCTTTCGGTTTAGTGCACCCTTTCCGCGTAACCTTGTTTACAGTAGCTTGTAAGTAGACATAATATGGACCTGTTTGTGTCCTAAACTACGATCAGAACCACCAGAGGATGGGCAGCAGCATCCTACTTGAATGGTGGAACCTCCTGCGATCCCCAAGCCGCTTGCCAAGCGTGGGGATTATGGCAACCCTTTTAAAACGGGCCGAATTGAGAAACTTCCTCCTTTTTCGAAGTCGGGTAAATAGTGCAATAACTCTTGCTTATTATGCAAGCTGATTGGCTATTAGCTTTAACGTCAGAGTTTAGACTATACCTAAACTTACCTACCTACTTAATATTTATACATGGTTACGAGGAAACGGTGTACTAAACCGAAAGAGGTTTATATAATACACACCATTCTGAGTCACTTTTACTATGGAACAAATCCTGAAATCACGAAAAAATATCAACTGTTCCTTAGAAAACGGTCCTCGAAAACTCGAAAACGGTAGAAAACTCGACAAAATGTTTGGAACTGATATTTTTTTTCGCGATTTAAGAGTTGGCTCCATAGTAAAAGTTGTTTTTAATGTAGTTTCGCGTAACCCTGTATAGAATTTTATTCAAGAACTTAACACGCTAGTAAGTATATACAGCTCAAGGTTTATCCCTCAGATCAGACAAAGAAGGGAGATATGATTAAGTACAATAATAATCGTTCGTGTTCAAATAAATGCCTCTGTTTTTCACCCACTTTTTAACTTACCGCGGCAAAAAGTGTAACTATGGCACACTTAGGGTTTTTTCACACATACTAAGAAAATTGCGGACACCAATGAATTAATGAACTAACTTGTCTACATGCAAAAAAGGACGGAAAAGTCATCTGCAGAGTGAGTTCGGTTACAGGCCAGATTTTAGTCTTATGTGTTTGCACTTGCCACGCTACCTTAACATATCTCCCTTATTTGTCTGATCTGAAGTTTATCCTATAGTGACATAGGTGAAATCTCCACAAGCTGTAACCTTTTTACAGCTGATAAAGTTCAGACATTCTTCCAAGCGGGTCGAGGCACACTAGTTTAATATTAGTGCGGCACTTGGCACACGGCTCTATTCTGCCGGGCGCAAGCTCGAAAGCAGTTAACCAACATGATGTCCAATATTAGTTGACCCCTGTCTAGTTTACACACTAAGCTAGATAAAACAGCCACCTTACATTGGATCTAATGTCGATTAACTGCTTTCTAGATTGCACGTGGCTGTATTGTACTCGTAGCAATGCACCGGTGCCACGTCGATTGACGTAGGTATAAACAATGAACTTCTACTGAAAACCGTTAACATCCCGTAAAATGTAGGGCTCATCTGACTCACGGTAACGCTAAGTTGTAAATGACACTCGCGGTCACACACAAAACAAGTAAACCATAATATTATATGTGTTTATATTATGTCAGCAATTTGACAAAATCCACTCTCAAACTTTCCCACCGATATTACGAAAACTTCTTCTGTAATTGGTTGAAATGTTGAGTTGTTCCAAAATTTGAAGCTGTTATTTTCAGCATTTTATTACAGAGGAATTTTCTATAGAACTTTCTATTTGATAGAATCAGAACCCAAAAACCCAAATCTTTGCATTTTTGACAATTTTTTGTTAGACGATCCCTCTATTTTTTTGAGCGAAATAACTATTAGAGATTCGTAAAAAAATTGTACTGACACTACCTTTTTAGTTACACATTTCACCTCCACGAAGAGCACTTATTTCGCCAAGTTTTCCTAAATTACTATGTATCATACGACAAAAAGTATCGAGTACAGTAATTTCGCGGGCTGTGGGAGCACCCGGGTCCCCCGATGTCGGCGGATATCTTTATTTAGTGATATCGCGAGCGCCCCCCTCGGTCGCACGCACCGGCGGGTACCTAGCCTGTGGATGCTCCCAAACACTAGACATGCTCGACCCACTGCCAAACTCTCCGTGAACACACTGCGCACCGCTGCCGACAGACACTTTCCTACGGTAACAAAATAATCAACAGCCAAACTGCTAGCAGTGCCCGCGGTTTTATCCGCTTACCTATAAGAACCTTTGGGATATAAAATATAAAGTAGCCCATTCTTATTCGAGATGGGGGCGATAAGTCCTGCACTGACGTCCCGCTTGGGGTGTATTGTGCATTTCCTAGGGGAAATGCACAATACACCCCAGCACCTACCCGAGCCAACCCAACGCCTTGAAATATCGGAGTGAGGCTCTGGAGCGCTGGCACAATTGCTCCAGTGGTGTAGATGGTAGTAAATGATGATGAAAAGCAGTCTAGCTGTTATTGCGACGTGGATGAAAGAGGCAACGGTGCCCCATGCAACCCGGTAGCGATTCTAGTTTCTTCTGTGGCTTCACAATGCCACAGCACATGCTTTACAGTTTCGTTCTCTATCATGCAGCCACGACACAGTGGACTGTCCGTGGCTCCTAGCTTATACAAGTGACTATTCAAGTTGCAATGACCGGTTATAAGGCCTACTATCACGCGAAGGTCCTGTCGTTGCAATAAAGTAGCCCATGTATTAATCCAAAATATGTATAGAGAATAACAACTTAAGTAAATCCTAACTACTTTAAAAAAATGTACCTACGAGGTAGTCCCACATAAATTTCACTAATTAGGGACCCGTAGATAGATAGAAACTCTTTATTGTGTACACCAGAAATAAAAATAACAAAAAGATAAAAAACACGAAGCTAGAGCGCCTACGAATTTCTCGATAACAAATCATTACAATTCTTTTGTTTTGTCTTTTGTTCGAGTCAAAACAAGTAGGTATTCATGCATAAATGTGTAATCGTAGGTATCTATAAATAAACTATTAGTTCGCCCCGAACAGAGTTAAAGAAGGTTTTAAGCATTCCACTATCATAGGTGTTTCAATAAAAAATCTAAAATTAATTCTCTTTTAAAAAATCCGACTAAAAAAACACAAAATACAAACAAAACGTTCTAAGTTAATATGTCACTACATAGAACAAAATTATCTTTTTACACGGATTTTGAAGTAGGGTTGGGAACATCTACAAAATAAATTTGGAAAAAAATAAATCTTTGATAATAAAATATAGTTCCCACCCGACTTCAAAATCCGTGTAAAAATTCTATTTTGTTCTTTGTAGTGGCATATTAACTTATTTTTTATTATATTTATTATTATATCTTTATTTCAGATCCAAGATCCATAATAGTTACATAGTTAATAGTTACAAACACATAGGAACATAAGTAGGCTAACACTAAAATAAAATTACAATCACAAAATGGCTAGAAATGACATCTAACTCCGTACATAGACAGATACACAAACAGACAATTAACAAAAATTAAATTAAATAATAGTTTTTATCCAATATTGTATTATAGGACTATCATATTTATCGGCAATCGTGCTCAGGATTCTATTAGGACTGCCCCTGATCCTATTCAGTAGCGAAAAAAATCTTTTCCTTTTAATTGCGTAAAACCCAACTTAGAATGTTTGTGTTTTATGGTTTTTGGAAGTGTTTTCACTCAGTAGGCTTGTGTCACTCCTGGGATAGCAGACCTTGTTTTATTAAATCATGGTTAATAATACAAGGCATCGTATCTGTGTATGCCTGTGATGTCACATGGAGATATTAAAGAGTGATGCATGAAGGATATAGCACAATCCAATCTTGTCGTTAGAGAGCAACCTAGAAGATGATTACCATAGACAAGTTCAGTGGCAACAAGAAGTGGTTACTATCAATTTAAAAGACTGGCTGAGTAACGAGGAATGAATCATTGTATCGTATAGGCATGTGTCCTAGTGTTTAATTTAGTACAAATAACCGGTTTAGAGATGAATATAACTAAATACATTACACATACTGAAAAAATAATTTAAATTGGCTGATAAATCTCTGAGATACGAGTATTTAAAGTTTAAGGTGGGGATAGAGAGGGGATGCTCTATCCCTTTCTCGCAAAGCGTGTGTTAGTATAGCATTTGTATGGCGCACCTGAGCCGTGACGGCACGGCTCAGTATAGTGCGCTCTCTGTCTAGCATGAAATTAAAATGACTATATCTTATTTATTTATGAACTAATTTTAATTTTATTTTTGTTGATGGGCTCTATTTATGATCAGCTTTTTTATGAGGTAATAAAAAAATATTAGTCATCAGTACTACTCAAGACATTGCTACTGGTTTAGACAGTGGAAATATTCAGGGATATTATTGTACCTACTCATCATTAAGAACTTTTACTAAGGGACCAACCATGACATTGCGAAAAAAACAGCAACGGTGGGCTTAGCTTAAGGCCAAAACAATCGTGCTTGGCTGGGTAAGAACTAAACGCATCGAGATACAATACCTATAGAGTCCCAAACGTGCAAAAAAATGTCCGAACCAAAACTCAGCGCACGCTAAGCATTGCGCTGACTTTTTGGTTAGTTGTAAGGCAACCGCGACCCGACTACAACGCCGCGTGATGCCAGTGCTACGATGACATAGCAGACAAGCGTAGTTGAATACTATGCAATAACGTCATCATAACGTCTAAATTGGAGTAAATGTGGCATTCCGAACTATAAAATTGATGTCTAGGTAGACAGGTATGTAAAATGACGATAGGGAATTTTTTTACTGTTTCACTTAAATATTATGACTCTATCGATAGGTACCTATTGTATCTCGGTTACTAAACGTTTTAAATCCTCTGCCACCAGTAGCATAAATATCAAACATATTCCTTATCTACCCAAAGCATCTGCAATCAGACAGCCCTTTTCTTTTAGCCACTAACTACCTCACATCCAGAATCCACTGCTTATCCCCACTTGTCCCATCTTTTCTCATACAAAAAGCTGAAATTTGTCTTCGACCTACTTTGGAAATGGCTTTTATATCTGCCAAAGAGAGGCGCAAATACGAGAAAGTAAGTTACGAGTATTCTGTGAAGCATTTTTTTTTTTATATACCTAATCTATCTTCAGTTGATATGATAGGTATGTGATTCTTACATTTTCAACCGAATTTACAAAGGAGGTTTTAAATTAGATTGTATTTTTTTGCGTTATGTTACGCGTTATGTTTGCCGATTACAAACTGTTATTTAAAAAAAACACATTTTGATGGTTATGCGGGTATCAAAATAAAGGATTTGCTGAGAAAAATACGAAAAATAAAATAACGTAACATTCAATTCAAAAAAAGTTCAAAAGCTTGTTTTTAAAAGTGCTGTTGTTGTTAAAGCTTAATTTTTTTATTTTTTTAAATCTGTTATCAACGTTTTGTTTGAGGTTGTGTTTAGCTATGATGTAGGTAACTATACTTGCTTACACTTCAATATTAATCTATAATCCAGAGAAATTAAGCTTTTAATAGATTAACTAGTAACTAACTAAATAATTACCGAAAAGTGCAGCGTAGGACGTCCACCCACAAGATGGACAGACGACCTAAAAGAGACCGCAGGGAAACGCTGGATGCAGGCCTCTTCCAACCGGCCCTTTTGGAGATCGATGGGGGAGGCCTATGTCCAGCAGTGGACGTCCTACGGCTGAAATGATGATGATGAACTAAATAATTACTTCTTTATGTGAACAAATACTGGAAGTCGGTTTTAACCTAGTTATAAATAACTGTCGCATCTATTTAAGAGTTTATAAGGTAGGTCTATGTAATAAATAAATAAATAAATAAATATTCGGGACATTTTTGCACACACAGTCATCTGACCCCAAACTAAGCAAAGCTTAATCTAATCTTTATTCTTTATTCTTTATTTAATCTGGATGATAATACAATAATTCAGTACCAACACCTGATCTACCCTACTAGTAAAACCCCTTTCTTTTGGTTTGTTTTAACTACACATATTATATGCGTGTTTTTTTGTTTAATAAATTTTATAACTGTTAATCCGTTGACGAACGAAATTTAATGGCATAGCCCACCGGTTTAGCGAGTTGAAGTGGCAACGGGCAGGGCACATAGCACACATTACAGATGGCCGATGGAGCTGAAAAATTCTCAAACGGACCGGTAAGCACGGCGTAGGTTGTCCACCCAAGGTAGACAGACGACCTAAAAGAGACCGCAGGAAACGCTAGATGCAAGCAGCTTCCAACCGGCCCATTTGGAGATTAATGCGAGGCCTATGTCCAACAGTGGACGTCCTATGGCTGAAATGATGATGAAACTTTAATAAAAATTGCCATAACCAAATCCTTTTAATCTATTATTTAATTATTATTGTCTATCACTGTCTATTAAAAATATAATAAGGTCTAGTTAAGATTTGTTTAAATTTAAAGTTTTATTTGCTAATCAAAAAAAAAAACGTATGCTCTGTTCTCAGGGTACCCAAGATACAGGCTTAGCCTAGTTTGGGGCCCACCGAAAATGTTTTATTTAGGTTTCTCATATTATGTAAATTTAATAAAATCTTATCTTATCTTATTTTTTACCATTATCAATATTGTATAATATATTTATAATATTATAATATTTTTTTGTAAATATTTTTTAGTACTTATTGCTGTCCTCTCTTCCGCTCATTCAGCTGTGCCCGACGGGGTCCACAATTGTAACTAAAATACTTTTCTACCACCTAAGAAACATTGTGGAATGCTGAAATTAATGAATATGAATATGTATTTTTTGGCACAAATACATTATGTCTATGTCTATGTATTATTCAATTAAATAGTTTTAGTGTAGTCATATTTCCCGCACATAAACATATTTTATTAAATCATTATAGAGAAACTAAAAGTTCGCAACAGCAATGAAACACTTGTTGATTATCCAGCCCTAAAGGAATTAGGTACCTACTCATAGGGCTGAGATTTCCTGCCCGCCTAAGTTAGCATTGCGGCGGCATATCGGGAGCTCATTCCACAACCTTACCACGGTAAATATCCTGTAAATAATCATATAACTTTAGCATTACGTATTCTTTTTGCACAATCTCTATATTATTATAAGGACTGAATAAATTTAAGATTCATTATCAATAAAATATAAACAAAACTAGTTAGATGGACAAAAAAAAACTTTCCCAGGCTAGTGCAAAAACAGGCAATCGCAATGAACTGAGGCGAATGCAATTTGCGTCAATTAGAACTTCCGCTATAAAAGGCGAAGCTAAAGACAGCTAGTGTGGATACGACCTACTAGTAGGTATAATTGACCTTATTCTAATTTTGTTTTCTATTATTATCTGTTTTAATGGCATTTGTGTCAAAATTTATATGGACCTCGTCTGAAATAACATAAATAATCATTTACATTAATAATCATCATTTAAAACTTTAGTGAACAACCGTGATAGTTTAAAACAGTGAAATAACATATTATTATAATACTAGCTGCACCCCGCGGTTTCACCCGCGTAGTGATGAAAAATGGTGATGATGATGATGATGAAAAGTAACCTATGTCACTCTCTGGCTCTTGAACTATACCCATGCAAACAATCAGGTCGATCCGTTGTTCCGTTGCAGCGTGAAAGAGGAACAAACATCCATACATACAAACTTTCGCGTTTATAATATTAGTAGGATTTAATATTATTATTATATCAAAATGACGATTATCTTCATAAGCCCATGTAGGTCCTTACTAGCAAAACTGCTGCATATACTGTGTACAGCTGCCTAAATTACAAACTCAGGCATAAGCCTGAAAGTCTTCAAGCCATTGCTTAGATAAACATATATACTATAAGCCATTGTAAGCTTTCAAACGTGAATAGGTCAATTAGATGTTAAATTAAAAAACAACTAAAATTATAGCGTTTAAAATGATGATGGTAGACAACATACATTTTACATAGATTTATTTATGATTCGATTTATTTAAATTAAATAAATGTGATAAAATTTTAATATAATTTGAGGAGGTAGGTAATATTTTTTTTATTGGTTTTTTTAATTATTAATTATATTGATTGATTAATTAATTGATTAGCTATGCGTGAGGCTCAAATTTTAAATACAAGACAAGTATATTTCAATGCCAGTTACTTTTTCCATCAACGTGAATAAATAAATAATTGCATTAACACATATTATTAAATAAATAAAAACAGTATTTTCCCTGTATGAATTAGGTTTTACTTCGTTTACATCACATTACAATATCCTTAAGTGTGATAGTTAATAATTATGTAAAAGATAAAAGCTGTTAAAAGCCTAGATAATATTTTTATTGTAATGTTGATGTTATTCTTGTTTTGTGGTATTTTAATAAAGAGCCATTGTATTGTATTGTATGTACAAAAATAAATAAATATTTGGATTCACAATCAACATTGAAAAGAAACGTAACGTGTACGTGCATGTCCATACTAGTATTTTAAGCTTCAAGAAATCTGTAAGTACTCAATTAATTTTCAATTTACAAACCGAGCTCGATCGGGACTCTCAATCTGATTATCGGCGTTAGGGACTCTATTATCGGTAATCCGAAGCGTCCCACCCGATCCCATCAATAATCTCCGAAGAGATTAACATATCGGCGTCGCAAAAATCTCGCACATTTTGATAGATACTGCGCATTTGTTTACTACTTTCAGAAAATTACATTTTAACTATTGCTAGATATTAATAAATGCACAATTTCAAGTACTCACCGTTTCTAAATATAAACAGAAGATATATCAACACAGCACTCAGTGGTTTTCAAGTGATAAACACAGCATAACTGAGATCGTGCGTTCGTGCGTTCGAAGCGGCTGCCGACACGTGTGTCGCTGTCTGCAGCCGAGATCTGACTGATGACTGATGTGATAGGGCATGATATCCGCGAGATCCGCGATCCTGGGCGGGGTGGCAGCGGGGAGAGGGGAGGCGATTGATCTGCGAGCTTCCGGTATTTCATGTCCTGAATGAAAGCCGCAATAGTCCATAGAGCACATTATATACACGGGTACCCCTAGTCTACGCGCTACGATCGTAGCACGTACTTGTTGCGTTGATGAGCCAGAATGATCAATAGTTCAATATTGGTCATACAGATTATGGAGCTCGATTTTTAATCGTTCGGATGATTTCGCACGAAAATATCATGAGAAATGTAATATTTTCTATTAATAGAAAGCAAATTTGAATGGTTCAAACCACTCGTTGTTAACAAGTAATAACTTTAACTAACTAACTGTAATTTTTGTTTGGGATTTTGTTCGACAGTATTTGAATGAAAGAAAGAAAGAAAGAAAGAAAAAGTTTATTTGTGACCAAATAAGGTTTGCAGTCAACGAACGTAGTAAGTATAGTATGAAATCTTTGTTTGCAGCACTGGACCAAATTTCATGTTGAGCATTCCAGGTCCAAGCCAAATTACAGATTAAGATAATAACATTTTCACTATTGATCATAGATTGACTTGTATTATTGACATTTTATTTCAATATAAACTGGGCTTTGAGGTTTTGAGAAATGTCTCAAAACCTCAAAGCCACAATTTGTTCAGTTCAATGGACGTGAACAAATTGTGGTTAGTTGAACAGATCTATAGGATGAGAAACGGCACCTGTCTTATCCTGTCTCGTCTCAAAATACATTTAGGCAGGTGATGACTTGTCACCCACTAAATGGGCCCCCCATAATGGCTGCCGCATCTTGGCACCGGAGGGCAACATTGGCGTGGGTGCTTAGGGTGTCGAGGGATGTGCTGCACTTTCACTAAGAGCTACTAGCGGCGTTATGCTCTTTAATACTTTCACCCTGGAGCTTAGGTTCTTAGCTCTTGCGGTTTCCACCCCTAGACGGCTGGTTAAGGCAAGCCAGGGGTCAGGGGTCTCATTTAGCCCCATGGAATCGGGGTTTATTGACATTATTGTTATTCTTTTTTTTTTTTTATTGACAAAAATATGCAGGATGAATAGATTGTAATTACTTTCGACGTTATTTGCCTGCTAGCTTTGACCAAAATAAAATGAATGGACGGGCCATAACCATTGAACTTGCTCAGCAAAAACGAGTCAAATCCGTTGGGCATATACAACACCTAATTATAACCACGTACAGTACAATTGTTACAAAAAAAAAAGGTTTTTTTGTTGTGTTTTTACACTTCGGGAGAGCACACGAAGGCATAATTTTGTCAGATGTTTCTTTATCATGTAATAATAGGGTTCTGTCGCACTCCCTACGGCTAGAGACCGACTGAAACGAAGTGAGCGTCGGTGTTTGTAGTCTTCATAAAAGCGTTCCTTCTGGGCCCGTCTATTCATTTTATTTTGGTCGAAGCCTGCTAGCCGATTCACTCGTAGGGATGATAGGGATTATATAACAACCTTGCTCCAAATGCATGTATAATAATGCGCTCTATTAATAACAATCAACTTTAATTATTACGTGACCTTAACCGACAGTTTACACAACAATTGCTACATCCTTCTCATTATAGCAATATAGGATATAGTTCATTAACGCCGCAGTTAATTAGAGTTGCCTAAAAAGTTAATTTTTTGCAGTATCCCTAAAATATTCAAGATTGTTAGCAATTTGTAAGAACCGCTAAGTCAAAAGGAAAGCATGTATTTTTTATTTATTTATTTATTAGTATTTTTTGCGTATAATGGGTTTACAAATGTTACAGGGCTCCGATTCTACTATAGAAATTGTTATTAAATTGTACCTAATTGATTAAATTTAATTTTTTAAATAATTGCCTCAAAACTGACTGTTTAAAAAAATATACTATACTATACCACCATGGTATACATACAATACAATTAATATTAAAGCCAATTAAAGCTTAGTATAAAAAAAATCAAACTCAGTTTTGAGTTATTGTATAGAAAAACCTTATAGTCAACTACAAAGTTAAGTTTGTCTTTCAATATTATTTTCAACTTCAGTTAGTTTTTTTTTTTTTGGACTCACGCTCTGAGGGTCCTTCCAAGGGAACCCTCAGAGCACGAGTCCTACTCATTGTCTTTTTTTTTTATTCGTACATTTCTATTAAAATAATTTTCTATACCGCCAGTTCACTGAAAAATGTATTTGATACATGTTTATCATCGACACCGACTTATCTCGCTAATCCCATTTTAGCATCAGTGATCATCATCATCATCAGCCCTGAGTGACCCACTGTTGGGTATAGGCTTCCCTTTATTTACGCCACTCTCCCCGACGCCTTATTATAGATGTCTTATCGTGATTCGGATTGTGATCGTGATCGCATGCCATCTCACTTACGCACGTGGTGCTAGTAAATAAATTCGAACGGGACGGCATGCAATCTCGATCACGATCAAACTTCTATAATAAGGCAGCCGGTCTCTCGCTAGTCGCATCCACTCGTTCCCGACAGTATTTCTGATGTCGTCCATCCACCTCATCCTCTATCGGCTTGGGTTCCGCCAACCTAGTCTCGGCCACCACGCGGTTACTGTTATACACCACCTCCCATCATTACGTCTGGCCATGTGTCCTGCCCAGTTCCACTTAAGTTCCTTCACCCTTTTTACGACGTCTGCAGCCTTGGTGCGACTTCGTATCTCAGTGTTTCGGATACGGTCCTGCAATTTGATGCCGAGCATGGCTAGCTCCATGGCTCTCTGTGCGACGGCTATCTTGTGCACAGTCTTCTCCGTGAGCGTCCATGTCTCAGCACCACACAGGTCATGGTGAGGTTATAGAGACGAGTCTTCAGCGCACTGTGGTATCTCTTTCCAGTGGCGGCCCTAGCCCATAATCAAGGTAGAGCGAGATTCTCTTACGGCGCCCTTTTTTTTGGTCGACGCTTTCTCACCGTAAATTGTATTTAAGTTTCTACGTGATTTTTTTTTAATTTACTTTTATTTCAATAAGCAAGAAATGTAGGCGCCGTCGTGAAGCTATGCTGATTTTATTTTCATGAATTAAATTTTCATTTGCTTTCGGAGCAGCGCCGCGCCTCTCAAAAGGAGCCTAGAAACATAATTTTCGCTGGTAATTATTATTAATTAATTAATTTTATTTGTTTATTGGAAAACCTACAGCTTTGTACACTAAAATATACAATGGAAAAACGATAGGAAGCCAATTACAGGTTCTCACGAGTAGGTATCTATACTAATATTATAAAGAGGAAAGATTTGATTGTTTGTTTGTTTGCATTGAATAGGCTCCGAAACTACTGCACCGATTTGAAAAAAAAAATCACTATTGGGATGCCGCACTATCCCCGGTTGACATAGGCTATATATCCCGGCTTCGCCCGTGCGAAGCAGGGGCGGCCTACTAGTAGATTATATATACGAAGTTAAACATGTTCAAACACTAAGAAAGATTTCAGTAACATAAAAAACAAAAATGACAGATAAAATAAAATTAAAATAACAAGGTAGTAGGCAATAATTAAAAATAAAATACACATAACCGTGACCGTCTGCTAGGAAAAACTCACTGCTTAGTACCGCCTCGCCGAGGAAGCGCTGGTGCAAAATAGGTCAAGGTCAGTGCGTTTGCTCAGTTTATTAAACTTGTAGTTTTTTTTTTCGCATTTGACATTTTGGCGCCCCTTGCTAACTGGTGCCTAGAGCGACCGCTCCTCTCGCACTACCCTAGGGCCGCCACTCTTTCGATCGGAGAATGTCTTCCAGCTCCCCGAAACCAGCCCACCCATGCTGTATTCTCTTTGCTCTGAGGTTCGTTGCCAAAAGAAATCACATGTCCAAGATGCACGTAATCGTCAACTACCTCAAACGTCTCGTTGCCGACCCTGATGGTTACAATACAAGTTCTGGAGATGTTTGACATCACTTTGGTCTTGGACAATGTTCATCCTGAGACCAACGTTCAGAGATCCACACTCGAGCACGATCACAAGCACTTATTAAATAATAATCCACCATTATTACACATTAACACTAGAGCTGTAGCAAACCGTATGTATTCGTTACTAAGTAACGGGTACGCCATCTAGTACCGAGTAACGAAACGTTACTCACGAATACTTTTCGTTACTCGCATGTTTCGTATCATGGTTACATACGCTGTTTCAATGACCCAATGTTACGCTGCGTTGATGCGTGTATTGAAACGTTTATTACTGATCGTTTTGCGCATGCGTGCGTATTTTCCGCGAATTAAAAAGGTAATGTAAACTTATATACTTCAAAAATATTTGAACCGATGTGCGCGCATTATGGTGTCAAAATTTCAAATATTCAAAACAAAGTTTTCTTTAACAGAGTATGCAGTAAAAAAAAAAGTATATACTTGTGAAAAAGTGTTTTCATAAAATTTTGCCACTAAAATTTCATAAATTTTATGTAATCGTATGAAATAAACGAAAGTAACGAGTAACGATACGATAGTAACGAGTACTGAATGTATAGTAACGAATACATACGGGTACGTGATTTTTTCGTTACTTTTACACCTCTAATTAACACTCGAAAATACACAAGTTATGGAAAATAATACGAGCCGACATAATATCTTTTTCACGTTGGCGCCAAAACTTTTTCGCGCCATTAGAAATATAATGTTGCCATAACCGTGATAGTATAACGAATGAAGTTACCAGTGAACTTTACTGAATGCCACATTTCTTTCATTTATCAATATCAAATTGACATTAAGATTATAATGTCAACGTCAAATCAAAAGTTTAATTTCCATCAAATCAAAATTTGTTTATTTTTGTCATTTTGTGTTTTACTAATTTTATTTGCGTTTGGTTTGGTGTTATTTTCTTGTCTGCTTTTCCTATCCTAGTGAGACAGACTTGTATTAAATAAGCGGAATATATTTATGCTGATAGCAAAATGTCTGCGAGATATCTTTGGGGTGAACTGCAGAACGACGGGAGCGATGACACCGTGCAAAACGTAAACTTTAATCCTATCATAGAACTTGGAATGCAAAACATACCGGAGATACCCATCACTGTGAAATCATCCCCTATAGAACTTCCTCAAGCGAATTTAATCACTCACACTATACAACTTCACGCTTATGCCAGACAATTAGCTAACATTTTAGAGTTATCGGAAAACACAGTCTTCGAAGGACCCCTAAGTTTACCAGGCCTTCCACCACAACCTGAACGCACCTTGAAATTGGAACATGAAGCTAAACCTGCGATACACTTCTTAGAAAAAGAATACTGCGACTTCTCATTGGGAAAAGGTCCCGTTATACTGCCATTCACACCAGAAAGTCACAAGCGTGCGCTGAAACAGTGTGCAGCAATTGCTATAGCTCATGTAGGTATACCAACATGCACTAACACAGGTCTTGACGCCGTCACTGATGCCCTAGACATTTACATGAAGAATATGTGCAAGTTACTCAGGACTGTTGTCGATAGGGAAGCCAGCGGTCTAATGTCAGGCTTTCCGGATGCAATTTCAAAGGTTTTCACTGACTTACATATTGGTGACCTACATGAGTTTTATGAGAACCGAATAGTCCAATATCATGCAAGAATAAAACAGAAATGTGAACGTCTTCAAAGCCAATGTGAAGCGCAAGCAGTGAAAGACATCGCCCCACAGTTAAAATTAGAGGAAGTGCCCGAATTGCATTTTCCTGCTGCGTTGGATGGGTCATTTACTCCATCTCTAGAAACCGGTTATCAAATGCTGCAGAATTTAGAACAAGAGCAGTTAGAAGGGCTAGAGTTTATTGAAATTGTCGGTCAGGATGTGAAGTTGGAGCCCATGGATTTCGTGCAACCAGACCTAACAACGAAACCTTCTTCGTTATCACCTAACTCTAAGAAAAAAAGAAAATAAAAATTAATTCAAGAATTTACTCTTTTATACTTGCGTTATTCACCTACAAAATAGTTCTAGGTCCGTCTATTGAGCTATTTACATTTTATCGTAACAATCACAGATATACACAATCTGTGGTAACAATGATTCATTTTGTCAATTTGGTATTTAACTGTCAAAAACCATCATGTGTAAATAGGGCCCCAGGATCTCAGCCCTCTGCCTTCCGCCAGGACTAATGGTGTTCCACACCCAGCATAATCTAAGTCAATGGTATGTTAGGGGATAGAGCCACATGACTTTAAGAAAATTTATTCCCATTCTCCATTACAATACCATAATATTTTTAAAGATTTTGGGAAAAGAAAAATAAAGTAGGTAAACATAGCACCAAGACAACTTTTTATTGTAAAAATTTTGTTGCTACAAATTTAAAAACAAAGTAAAGTTAGATAAGGATTAGATGGATTTAGTACAATGATGATGAAATATACAATGAAAAAGTATGCAGGGTGTAACATAATGTAAATAAACATATTAAAATTACAGGTAGGTAGACAGAAAGATAGAAACTCTTTATTGTGTGTACCAGAAATAAAAATTACAAACAGAAAACACGGAGTTAGTACCACAAGTGGTGGCCTTATCGCTAAAAGCGATCTCTTTCAGGCAACCATTGGCCTTGGATGGTATAGAGCAGAATAGATGGTAATAATAACCCTAAATTGCATTTTAAGTAAAAAGTAATCATTATACAATTAAAATTATAATAAACCTTCACAAGACATTACAAGCAGCTGTTTTGTAATTTAATCATAGGTACTTTCAAGCAGCAAACTAGGCAACTTATTATAAATAAGTCTTTTAATGTTTAGGTTCCTCATATTAATTCATGTTATAATTAGACTAGATTAAATCTGCCATGCTCCATTGGGAGTGGCACTCAAAGTGAATGCACCTGGACAGGTGGGCCAAGGTCTCCATGGAGGGGTACCAGTGAACAGTCAATGCCCCCAGGTCACCCCGAGACCCAATGGCGCGACGAGCTCGGGAGTTGTATAAAAGATCGATCGGTGCTGGCCCAGGACAGATACCAGTGCAAAGAGTTGGGGGAGACTTATATATAGCTAACCATGAACAATTATAGATTTAAAAGAAATAGTCACTTCGTATGCCAGACTTTCATATTTGCTGGAATCTCTGTGGAAATGTTTTACAAATGTTACACCCTGTATTTGAAATAATCTGATTATTTCACATAGTATTTCATAAAATAGATTTTTACCAATGTTTTTGTTACAAATGTAGGTCGATACATTCTACTGAGTTAGTTTTATTCTTGCCTTTATTTAATTAGCACTAGTGTTTCTGCAAGAGGATACACAAGTGTCACTGTCCACCAGTGGTGGACAACAAGAATAATTTAAAAGTTGTGTTGTTGTCCACCACTGGTGGACAAGCGGTTGGTGGACAATGGGAATGATCAAAATGCATATCTATACTAATACTAGCAAACCCGGCGAACTCCGTTTCGCCACCAGATGACTTGCAAAACCGAATGCAAAACCGTGGAAACCGGTTCGTGCGTTCTGGAGTTATAGCGTCAGGAAGGAAAACCCGACTTATTTTTATATAGTAGATTAGAAAGAGGAAATATTTGATTGTTTGTTTGCATTGAATAGGCTCCGAAACTACTGAACCAATTTGAAAAATTCTTTCACTGTTGGGAAGCTACACTACCCGGGTGAAATAGGCTTTGTTATATTAAAAAAAAAAATAGGGATCCTTACTAAAACTCCAATAATGTAACCCAAGGTGTAAAAAAAATAAGATTAAAACCCGTGCGAAGCCGGGGTACGTTGCTAGTTGAGAGATTTAATAGTTAAAGTTTACAGATGATTGAAATAAAGACGAGAATAAAAAAACTTATTAGAACGTAGACCTACGTTTGAATCATGATTTAGCACAGTCAAAGCCTATAAAGTTGAAAAATGAAGAAATAACTTTTCGATGTTTGTCAACATGTGATATTGCTATGTTAGATTAGTTTTGTAACAATTATTATATAAACCTACCAATAATTGCATAATATAATGACAATGAGTTCACAATCGGAGGGAGCAGCTAGTAAAGAGAGCGCAAAATGAAACAACCCCAACGGGAGTAAAGGTGACGCGGGTGGCACACCTCCATAGAGAAATCTTAGACATGTTGAAGTACGAACCCTATATGGTGTCACACACAACAGAATGTCCAATGGCAAACTAGGATGATATTAAAAGACTCGGCCAAATACTCCGTGATCACACTATAAGAAAATATGACAGGGCCATTAGAATCTTATCAAAGATGCAATAGCCGTGGATTTACTGTCATGACATATATGGAATCATTTCGGTTTGCGCTCTGCTCTAACCCTTAAATCAAAGGCATTCATGATTCTTAAACATTAATGACTAAAGACACTTATGGAATGAAGATCAATAGACCCGTAACAAACTTTTTTATTGTGATTTTAAGTACTTTTGTGAATAACATTCTAAAATTAGTTTTGTTAAAAACTGATTTATATATATGCATATGCATTATACATATGCATTGCATCATACATATGCATTGCATTGCATCATACATATGCATTGCAGTTTTCAATAGGTAGATATTCTGACGCCTAAAGCATTAAGATCAACCACGTATACCTCATTGTTTCAAAATCTCTATAAAGAATAATCATCAACCTTAATTCAAAATTACGATCACGTTTCAGATTATTTGTAGCAATGTTTAAACAACGAATATTGATTGCATTGTCAAAAATCGTTACAAGAAAAGGGGCCAGCCCATGCATGTGACACAGTCAGTTGTGACCAAAAGTGTGATGTCACATATTTTGGAATACAAATTAAAGCTACCGCTATATGCCAAAAAGTGATACAAATAAATTGAATTATAATACACATAATTATAATTATATAAGTTGACAATATTTTGAAGTTTTATGGGAGTGAAATTAAAAGATTTAGCACTTTAGATTTGGACTGCATCGTCACAAAGCTCATGATTCGTCCCCTTGTCAAATGGAACATGTAACTGCGCCGAAATATCTAGAACTCCATCCACAACCTTATTATGGTAAATATCACAGAAAAGAGAAGTAAATAGAACGGAAATGAGAAGGAAAATCTGTCGCTAGGCATTATGACAAAACCTTGATTGATGATTCTTATTATGCCAACACGACGAACTCCACATGCAAAGAACTTGGACCTTACCGTTAGGTCTCAAAGTTGTCTCGAATGACTGACGTTTCGTTTATATGGGTGCAACTGGCTACAACAAATTTCTTACAAAAATGCCTTAAGAGCCGTTCTAATTTAAACAATTTTTTTTTTCTTTTCTATGGTAAATATCCCATTAATAATCATACAACTGATAGTGAATAACAGCGATAGGTTAAACATACACATAATTATATAACTAAATATTAGCTCTTCAGTAAATTGATGTTTGCTACGGGCGAAACTTAAACTAAACTAAAGCTAAGTCAGGAAATTCTTTTACTGTACAAATACTCCTCGGGCCTTGATTACTTCTTCTCTGGAGGCGTAGTCTTATTACGTCGGAACAGCAGGATGTGGGGCTCTGGAAGCATTGAAACTTTAGGTCAGATTTTTTTTGAGTTAATCACACAAATAGGGTGCGGTTCGGTCTAAGTATTTATTTGCTCTAACAGCTGCAATAACATTATACAAAAAGTTAAATAAAAACATTCTGCTGTCAATATTTCACTGTTAGGATATTATTATCTGGTACCTGCTACAATTCCCAGTGAACGTAATAAGAATTTATGGTTTTCATTTAGCGTTTTATTGTATTTTCCTATTTGTCCCACTGGCAAATAGGGAAAAAAACCATTGCCACTGTTGATAAATGGAAAGAAGATCGACACCGGTTTATGGTTGATATTCTGAGAACACATATGAAGCGCTTTGATTCCACATTTATTGTGCGAACTGCTAGTCTGTGGAGTTCGCTGCCTGAGTGAGTGTTCCCCAATAGTTACAGTCTGGGTGTCTTCAATTCGAGATTGAATAGATTTCTTCTAGGCAAGTGTGCTCCATCGTAGGCCACATCATCACTTAACATCAGGCAAGTTGGCGGCCAAGCGCAAGCCTATTTATAATACTAGTAGCACTACTTATAGTGTCACTATCAAGTCTGCAGGCATCCTACACTATATTTTTAATTTCATCCCCCGAGTGGTGTGTTTAAGTAATCTGTGGCATCGTAGCTTTTAAAAGTTTTTTTGTTTGAAGGTGACTTCATCGTGAGTGTTCTTAGCTTTCAAGAAAATCTGTTCAGCTTTTTTAAAGATAATCAGCTCTTTTATAGGGGGTTAAAAAAAATACAATTTTTACTTGTTTTGATAATAGATCTACTTTACACTCGATGATCAGTGGTCTGGCCAAGGATGAAGTTCAATTGCGTTTTCAATGCCAACCACCACTTGAGGTAGGTTGATATGAAATGGTTTTACTTACCGGGCTGATGTGTCATGTAGTGCACCCAACCTTGGCTCTGCTGCACCCCAATACTGCGCCACTCCTGCTCCGTCATCAGGTGGTTCTTTGGCACTAGTTTCACCAACTCCTTCGGCAGCACTACATGTCTGCAATTATATCATTATTCAGTCATTTGAAATTAACCCTAGATTGGAGCTCAGTTTATTTTCTTACTTCCCATACAAATAAGTCAATTGTTTAATTTTCAGTAACTTCTAGTCCTATTTAGATGAAACTTATTATCAATGTAAATTAATGCATAAATAAATTAATGCTGGCGTGTTTCTGGCTCAATGCATAAGCATTGCCATTCAACGTGGTAATGCCGCCAGTATGCTGGGTACGCTGCCAACTGGTAGTGGGCTTGAGCATTTGGAATGTCTTTAGACCTTCAACGGTCTATGGTCAGTCTAACTGTATTTGTATTTTTAGTTTTAGCTTGTATTTTGTTTATGTAAATTGAATGAATTACAAAAATCCAAAACAAAAAAAGTTTCATTGTTCCTAGATTAAAAGAAAAGTAACTCATATTGGTAATATATAGGTGTAAGGTAGGTCATGGTCTAGTGGTCCAAGGCATCTTGGTCCTTGGCACTTACCAAGTTTCATTAAAATTGGACAAGTAATTTTCTTAAACACATTAAGAATGACCAGACTCGCTAGAAGCTGTTAACTTGCACATGGAAATCACTAAAACTTGTAGCACACTGCTATAGATATTGCTTTTCATAGAGATAGTATGATAAAATGGACAATACACAAGCTACAAGAATATGTACCTCTTTACATCGCCTGTACATGCTAAAAACTGGTGGTAAGCTGTCTCGAGACAATTATCAGAGATTAGGAGCATAGATGTATTTCTTTGGTACTTCCTTAATACTCTGTATCATTGTGATGTACACTACAATATACAAATCAAAAATACGAAAATAAATTATTCTACCAGACCATTCTTGCAGGATTTCAAGAGGATAGGTTACCTCGACAGTAAAAGCTTTACTAGAGTGAAAGTGAAACATCAAGAACATGTAAGACCTGATTTTTAAGCCAGAAATGCTGTAAATTTACCTGTATTCATGTGTCTCATCAAAGTATTTGTCTGAATAGTAAATATCCCGTGACGACATGGTGATTTTGATTCTACTCTCTCAATTTTTCAATGTGTACCAGCCACAGCAATCGATCACAAAACTCTTAAGAATAACGATTTTATTGAATAAACTGCCCACGCTCACTTATTGGCTTTTCTAAATTGAAAAAAATCACAATTATCACAAAGAAAACTTTCGTGAACACGGCGAGACGTTAACGAATTTTGAAATTCGAAAACGAATCGAAGTGTGTGTGTATCTGTATGGTTATTTTCATGACCATGGATACAAAGTCCTTCAGTCGTAATATTAATCAAGATTTCACCTTTAAATAGCGTAAAACTAGTCAAAATCAAAGCCAAAGTGAAACAAAGTAAGTCCCGGTCAAATCAAACTCATGCCCCAGTAAAGTGGTGGAGGCATTACTAGAGGCTTGTATGGATTTCTGGAAACAACACGAAAAGACATGTTTCCCCTAGTTATATCACTTGGTCACACTCAAGCACGTTCACGAGCACTTAATAAACATAAATCCTCCATTATTACACATTAAGATTCGGAAATATACAAGTGAAAATAATAACAAGCCGACATGATTTTTTCCACGTTGGCGCCAAAACCTCAATCGAATCGAAAATATTTGTGTTGCCAGTAAATATTAAAAATTAAACCGTAATTTACCGATTACCGTTTATATAAAACTAAAACGTAAAGATATGATTTCACTATTTTGTTTTGATGAGAATACTATAATAATTTTTAGGGTTCCGTACCGAAAGGACAAAAACGGGACCCTATTAATATGCCTACGATGTGTGTACCTGTCCTGTGTGCCTGTCCGTCCATCTGTCCTGTAACGACTGTATCTTTCGAACCGTAATAGATAGCCACTTGAAATTTTCACTGAACATGTAATGTAACGGCGGATTGACTAACAAGTACTGTTCATTACCAAGTTATAACTGGTATTTTTTTTATAAAGTATATACCAAGGACTTTATAAAACCCATAACAGCGAATCCTTAATTTTATCAGAAAAAGCGATTAATACAAACTCCACGGTGAACACGCACTAGCGGTCGCACGTGCAAGTGTGTGTACTCTTATAAGGTGGTTCTGCCAAATTGACGATGAGTCATAACACAAATTGGAAAACTCCCTTGGACATTCCGGCACAGCAAAATTTTTATATTCCTGTCCTAATAAACAACTATAACCTATTGTAACCAGTAAAACTACAGTTATTTTTTACTTATTTTATTCAATCTAATTATTATCACAGAATTCTCCTAATCTACGAGCAACAATACATTTTGTTTAACTGATTGCATTCGCATTCATAAAAACGACTCTGAAGGGGTCATTCCCATTTGTTCTACTCTTTGTTCCACCAATAGGACAAATGGGAAAAATTGTTATCAGTAAAATGTACAGTACGCTTAGTCCCAGATTTGATAGTTTTCGAAAACTTTTTTCGTTTAAGTATTGTTCCATACATTTTAGTAAAGCGCCTCTATCGGAAACGTGGAGGAACTAAAATAGGTAGTAATCGGCGGTATAGATTGCTTCACTCTGATACGAAAAAAGTTTTCGAATACCTTTTAGCCCAGCAATGTATGGAACAATACGAAAACGAAAAAAGTTTTCGAATACTATCAAAACTTGTACTAAGGGTTTTTCAGTTTTCAGTCAGCTCGTGACCACGGCCATTGTAACATGGTCGAAACGTCGAGCGAAAAGTTTTTACCTATATTAAATAATACGTGATAAGTCCCGATAAACATTAAAAACATGTGTTCAAATCGCGAAAGTTTAAAAATTACTATTACACTAAGGGTACAGTTAGAAGACACCTCATTTATTTAGCATAATAATATGACAACACTGTCTAATATTGCCAGTGTAATTTCAGACTTGCTAAAGCTGGGAACAAATTATCGGACGCGGCTAACGGACGCGACATAAAGGTATCTAGATATTGAATGTCTGAGCAGTGCAAACTATCGGACGTAAGTCGTGGACGTAACCTTGGGATGACCTTGAGCGTTCGGACGTCAGACAGAAATCTGGCGCGCCAAATGTTTTTGTCACCCGAAGTTCTAGTATGTTTATCTATGCCCGAAGCAATGTCTCAAAAGTCTGTGCACATTTGATAGCCCGTTGGTCCAGTTGGTAGAGAACCTGCCTTCTGAGCTTGCGGGCGTGGGTTCGATTCCCACCTAGGACAAACATTTATGTGATGAACATTTGTGTTTTTTTTTTGTCTTTATTTTTTTTTCTGGGCAAGTGCCTTTATTAACATTTGTGTTTGTTCTATATCTGGTTGTTAATATCTATTTAAGTATGTATTTAAGACTACATATGTATGTATATCAGTCTTTGGCCGCCATATCACAAGCTTTGCTTAGTTTGGGGTCAGATGACCGTGTGTGCAAAAATGTCCCCTAACTTATCAGTCGCGTCCGTCAGCCGCGTCCATCAGCCGCGTCCGATAGTTTGTTTCCAGCTTGAGTCTTCTCACTTCCATGTGTTTCTTTATGCTTCTCCAAGTCGTCTTTCAGTTCTAACGTCTCTGGGCACTCAGCGAGAGGTTGGTGCGTTTGTTGCATGTGACGTTTGACGTGGGACGCTCGCGTCATGCGCTTGCCGCAAACTGAACACTCGTACGGTCTGTCTCCAGTGTGGGTAAGCAAGTGTTGCTTTAGGGCGCTGCGAGTTATGAAGGCCTTGGTGCATATGTCGCATTCAAAATTCTTCTCGCCCGTGTGTCGTCTGTAAGTTGATAATAAAGATTAAATACTTCTTAGTCTCGAGCATCGGCGTAAAGTTGCTAGTCTATCGGTTTTTTATCGGATACATTTCGGAGAGTGTGCATCAGATCTGCATGATTTAATTCCCTCCTGCCCTTTTTTCTATCGGACCGCCAGGGCGGGCACAAAAAATCGACATCGTTTTATGGTTGATATTCCAAAACCCGTACGAAGCACTTTGATCCCACATTTATTGTGCGAACTGCTAGTCTGTGGAATTCGCTGCCTGAATGGGTTTTCCCCGTCAGTTACAATCTGGGTGTTTTCAAGTCGAGAGTGAATCGGTCTCTTCTAGGCAGGCGTGTTCCATCGTCTACGATGGAGCGATGCGGTCTACCGCATCTTCACTTAACATCAGGCGAGATGGCGGCCAAGCGCAAGCAACAAACCTACGGGCCCTAAAAGCGCAAACAATTTTAGGGCACGTAAGGCAAAATTTGCAAGTTGAAGTGGCAATGGGCAGGCCACATCGCTCGAAGAACCGATAACCGATGGGGAAGAAAGGTTATGGAGTGGTGACCACGAACCGGAAGACGCAGCGAAGGTAGGCCTCCCACTAGATGGACCGACGACATTGTGAGAGTCGCGAACATCCAGTGGATGCAAAAGGCAGGCTGTCGTTCAGTGTGAAGGCAAAAGGGGGGGGGAGTCCTATGATCAGCAGTGGACGTCTTCCGGCTGATGAAGAAGGCAATATTGTGCGGCGTTATGGCATGCTACAGAATAAGAGTAAATAAATTCAAATCGCTTTCGTAACAGCAGAACAGATTTGAATGAAATTTGGTATGAAGGCAACTAATACCCTGGATTAGGGTATCCAGTCCCACATCAAAACCCCAATCACACATTGCGGATGTTTTCCCGTATTACTGATCCCGCAAAAGCGCGGGATCCCGCGTTTGCGGGATTGGATTTCCTATCTATACTTATAATAAAACTGTAACAGGTCCAATTCTGTACATTGAAGATATTTTGAAAAAAAAATATTGGGCGGTTCTCTATAATCGATACTGAAGTCAAAACTGTATTTTTTTTCATTTTTGTCTGTCTGTCTGTCTGTCTGTCTTTCTGTCTGTATCTGGGCTGCGCATCACGCCGAAACTACTCAATGGATTCATATGAAACTTAACATAATTTGAGTTCATACTACGAGGTAGGTTATAGGATACTTTTTATCCCGAAATTTTCTATGGTTCCCTTGGGAGAGGGGATGAAAGTCAAAATGTGTACTTAGTTGTAATTCATTACCGCGTAGTCCGATTTCATTAATTCTTTTTTTGTTAGAAAGGGGGTATATTAAATAACGTCCCATAAAAATTTCAAGGTCATCGACTTCGTAGTTCAGAAATTACAGACATCACAACCCTCAGTATTAGGTCCAAATAACTTGACCTCCGGAATGTACGGGAACCTTTGAACATACGGCTCATCTTAAGCTGGCGATTGATTTGCAGCGCACTTTGTAGTGTACGTTGAGTAGGTACTTAGATAGCCTATCTGAAGACACCTTTAGAAAGGAAATACCTACTATATCTATAATGTTCCTGAAAGTTCTAGAAATTTTGGAATGATCGACATAATTCTAAAAGGAGTACAAACTATTGTAATCGATTTGGAATGTTCGAGAAAGATCTAGAAATTTCTGGAATGATCTAGAAAATTCTAAAATGACTGCAAACTATTATAATCAATATAAAATGTTCGAGAAAGTTCTAGAATGATCTAGAAAATCTATATTTCTATATATATCTATACTTATAATAAAACTGTAACAGGTCCAATTCTGTACATTAAAGATATTTTGATATTTTTTTGAACTGCTATCTATAATCGATACTGAAGTCTGTATTTTTTTTTATTTTTGTGTCCGTCTGTCTGTATCTGGGCCGTGCATCACGCCGAAACTACTCAATGGATTCATATGAATCTTAGCATAATTTGAGTTCATACTACGAGGTAGGTTATAGAATACTTTTTATCCCGAAATTTTGCATGGTTCCCTTGGGAGAGGGGATGAAAGTCAAAATGTGTAATTAGTTGTAATTCATTACCGCGTAGTCCAATTTAATTAATTATTTTTTTGTTAGAAAGGAAATATCGTATTTCAAAAATTACAGACATCACAACCGTCAGAATAATGTCCAAATAACTTGACCTCCGGAATGTACAGGAACCTTTGAACGTACGGCTCATCTTAAGCTGGAGGTAGCTTTGTAGCGCATTTTGTTGTGTACATTGAGTAGGTACTTAATAAATCTATAAATTATTAAATCTTATTAAACAAATAAATGCCAAAAAGGGTCCGCAAATCACGTGATGCAAATTAATGGGGGTTACTATATTTTGTAGAAGATTCTTATGGAAAGAAAAATTAAGAAAATTGGAAAAATTCAGAAAACTTATCACCGATTTTAACTTCGCGCGTTTTTCATTTCTAAGACAGGACAACGTCTGTCGGGTCAGCTAGTCCTAGATAAAACAGGCTACTTTTTATCCCAGAAAAAATCATGTTTCCTGTAGGATAGAGAGTAAAACCACAGTGCCCTACTAGAAAAAATAAACCGGCCAAGTGCGAATAGAGCTCGCGCACTGAGTTATTATAACGCCTCTCAATCGACGGAATAATTTGCTACGCAGTTTGCTACAGGCGCTCAAGTATAATAACTTGGTAATGAACAGAAATTTGACACCGACTCGCACTTGGCCAGTATTTATTATTTATTATTATACTTTAGAGTGTGTACTACAATCGTGCCAAGTTTGACGGTTATACGTATTATCGTTTTTACATTAGAGCTAATACAAAAATACGTTTGTTGTAGGGGACCCTTTCGTTTTTACTTTTTGACTTTTCTATTATTATTTGTTAGTTAGTCCGCCGTAACGTTACATATTCTGTGAAAATTTCAACTGACTTTATATTACGGTTCAAAAGAAACAGCCGTTTAAAGATAGGATAGACAGACAGACTTCGTAGGCTTAGAGTAACAGAGAACCGCTTTTACCCTTTGGGTACGGTCCCCTATTTTTTTTGTAAATAAAGTAAATCCTAATTGTTTATGCCACATTTATGTAGCATGTCCACATACAACCACATATAACCAGAGTGATCATTGGCGGATCCAGGGGGGGGGCATGGGGGCCATGGCCCCCCCAAAACACCTAGCAATTCCATACATTCGACTCAATTTTTCGATTTGATTCCTTCGAACCTTGTCAGAATGGCCCCCCCTCAAAATGAAATCCTGGATCCGCCCCTGAGAGTGCTGCATGTCATTGTTTGGGAGTATTTTCAGCTTTTCTCACCGGACATGGTACTGCAAGTGTCCATTAGTCCGGAAGCTGCGCGGGCACAGCATGCAGTGGTAGGGCGTCTGACCAGTGTGCTTGCGCCTGTGAGCTGACAGCCCGGCCGTCTGCGCAAACGACTCGCCGCAAATTGAGCACTGAAGCGGTTTTTCACCCTGAAGCATATTATTTACAAAAATTAGAGAGCTGCAAAAGAAAATTTTGAAAGTATTTATTACATGGGACATGGAAAGTATCAGTTGGGACCCAGACCCGGGTATGTCTTAAAACTGCAGAACCAACGGAGGACGGGCAACAGCATCCTAGTAGTACACGTTGTACGTACTACGATCCCCAAGCCGCCTGCCTAGCGTGGGGATTATGGCAACACCCCTGTTACATGTGAGGAACTCACCCGTTTGTTTGCAGGGGACGTTTAATGGCTGCAGCAGGCCTAGCATGGGCTGTGGATAAATTGTCTTTCCACCGTTTTTATCCACGCTTGGACGCGACAAAGCTAGAATATGGTTACGTTTGTCTTTTTCTCGCGGGATAAAAACGGTGGAAAGACAATCTGTCCACCGCCCGTGCTAGGCCTGCTGATGTGATGTGTGCTGATCTTTTGGCGTGTGCCATTTAACATCAGGTAAGCAACTTGCTTTTGCCAGAGACAGAATACTATCAGTATCTATGTAGCAGTTTGTCGCTCTGTTTCTTGTTATTTCATGAGTAAGGCAAGGCTAACATAACTTATCCCACATTCTATTTTACTACAGGTCAAGTAGAAAGACGGCACTCTACTGTCTATTATGTCTTCTGTGACACTACCAAGGATGATTTGTGCTAGACAGTGGCGGCTATGAGCCTAGGTCTAGCATAAATCATCCTTAACTCGTGGACATTCCTAAAATTCGGCAGCCAGACGATTCAACTGGCACGATAACAAAACAAACCCAACAGGTATACTTTTCAATTTATGGAACTTACCGTATGAACTCTCATGTGGACCTTCAGGTTTGGTTCCAAGGAGAAGTTTTTGTTGCAATGAGGACATGAGAATGGTCTTTCTCCAGTATGTATCCTCAAATGGGTCTTTAAGCGGAACCTAGTAACAAATACATCATTTTATTTATATCAACCGAAAATGGCGGCCAAACCTCGGCCACAGATTAAGTAACAAACGAGGTTACATAGAAACTTATATCAAAACTATTTACACGGAACTACATACAGATACAACAGGAATGTAATTTGTATATTGGTCTTATAGAAATTTTATATATATATTTATACAGGTTGTTCATTGACCTCAGTCAATGAACAACCTGTGCCACGCACACGCTTGTACACTTTTGGCAACATTCTAAACCACAAAAGGAACTAGTATCTTCAGTTCGAGTGTAATTGTATTTAGAAAGTATAACAAAAGCATTTCGGCTTCGGGAGTTTCCCTAACACCCTGTATCAGCGTCGGACTGGCCATATAGTCAAGGCGTTTGCCAACCGGGCCCCCCACAGGCCTGGCGGTAGGTAGGATAGGGGGTCTCTGGTCTCGGGCTTGTGGGGAGGCACCCGGACTCTTTAGGCCCGGTCTGACCCTGCCTGGTATGAAATTAACTGCCTGTTTGTAACCTCAAGACTTGTAAAAAGACATCCTCACCTAGACGACATAACTTTTCCACAAGTGAAACATTGTTGCTTCACAGATTTTTTCTTATCTTTAGCTTTAACTTCTTTTATACATTTTTCTTTAGAACTTTTCTTTTTTTTTACATTTCTTTTGCCCAATGAAACCTGTTCTATGACTTGAAACACTTGATCCTTTGCATCAGTTTCTGTTATCAAATTACAATCAGCAAAATGGTCATCTTCAATACCCAAAGAATAATTTTCATTATCAAAATCAATTTCTAAGACAGTCTGTAATTCTTCATCACCTTTGTATAATACTGTTCTTAGTTTTAAATCAGACTCCTGGCATAAATTTATAAAAGCCATACAGTTGTCTAATTTTTTAATACATACAGCACATATTTTATCTGGCAGGCCATCGCTGGGAGATATCTGGAAAAGTTGTCATCAAATATTACTAATCCTACTAATATTATAAACGCAAAAGTTTGTATGCTAGTATGTATGGATGTTTGTTTCTCTTTCACGCTGCAACAGAACAACGGATCGACCTGATTTTTTGCATGGGAATAGTTCAAGAGCCAGAGAGCGACATAGGCTACTTTTTATCATCGATCATCAGAATTTTTCATCACTACGCGGGTGAAACCGCGGGACTCTGCTAGTATTACTATAATAGTGATTACATGGTTGGTTATTTTCACTAAGAGTAGTAAACAAAACAAAGATCATTCATCATAGGTGATCTTTACTCACGTTTACATTAGCTAAACTTATAACTCTTGTATATATCCGCTCTGAATCATGCTTTTCAAATATATTTGTGAGAAATCCATATCCCAAACATATTCTGCACATATTGTTAGAAGTCATTGCAAAAATGTATTATAGGTTGTGTTTTATAGATTGTGATACATTTTTACCCGGCGTACATTATAACGGCTGACTTATGTGTAAGATAAGAATTATAATAAAAAACGTCTCACGAAAATGCAAAACCAAAAATTAACAACAACAATGGAAGCGGTGTGGGGGGGGGGGAGAGAAGAAGAGAGGAACGTCATCCGCGTCATCGTCAATTTTTTTAAAATTATAATTCGCCCATCGGGCAGGCTAAAGCTTTTAAGGCCATACCGCCTATTCTTCTGTTTTGTATAGTCTTAATAACGTCAAACAAGTCATAGTCACAGTCAGAGTCAAGCTAAGTAAGTCACGGTCAAGTCAAACTCATGCCTCTGTAAAGTGGTGGGAACTTTACAAGAGGCTCCTATGGAGTTTTGGAAACAACACGAAAAGACACGTTTCACCTCGTTATATCACTTACCCACACTCGAGCACGTTTACGAGCACTTAATGAATAATAATTCACCATTTAGAAGTGTCTTTTTTATTTACTAGTGTCTTTTCGAGTGTTAATCTGTAGTGTTATAGTAAATGGTGAATTATTTAAAGTCTCCACCACTTTACAGGGGCATGAGTTTGACTTGACTGTGACTTACTTTGCTTGACTCTGACTTGTTTGACGTTTTTAATACTATGTAAACATGTTTAATATAACGACTAAAGGACATTGAATCAGCGGTCATGAAAAAAAAAAAAACATAAACTTTTAAAAGTTTAGTCAAAAAGTTATGTGAAGTGAACTTTTATGTCAAGACCAAACCAATATCAATAATTCAGTGTTATTTCAATACACTTTAAAGTAGAATACCTATATTGCATCTAATCTGTTAAAATGTCTACATTAAAACTATATCATTTCCCAGTCAGCGGACCTTCTCGCGGTGCGTTACTTGCCGCGAGATGCATCGGTGTTCCTGTTGAAATAGAAATTATAAATTTATTCAACAAAGAACAATTAAACGAGAAGTTTTTGGCGATAAACCCTCAGCATTGCGTGCCTACGTTGGTTGACGACGGATTTGCGCTATGGGAAAGCCGCGCGATCGCTAGCTACCTTGCAGACAAGTATGGAAAAGACGACCAATGGTACCCTAAGGATTTGAAGCGAAGAGCAGTTGTTGACCAAAGATTATACTTTGACGCTTCGTCCATTTACGTGAAAATTAGGGCCATTTGCGTAAGTTGTCTTGTTGCACAATATTAATTAAAATCGCGCTATAAATATAAAGTGGTCGAACACTTGGTTATCAGGAGATGCAACTTATTATTTTTAGCAATAGTAGTACATTTTGACGCCGTAAATTGCAATCCTAAGAATTAATTTAGTCATGTTGAGTATGGCCGATACTAGTATCGGTGGATCTACTTATAAAATAATACGTAATCACCTTAAATATTCATACCACAACCTGTTTGCATGATAATTCACGGTAATTTTATTCTCGAAAGTTATTTATATCAACTAAATTATTAGATTTGTTCTACCTACCCATACGTAGTCGTAATAAAGTATGACATCTTAGTACCTACCATTAAAAAATTTAAAACTTATGTATATAACTGCTTTGTTCCAGTTTCCAATATTATTTCTTGGTGAGACTGCAATTAAAGACTCTCTGAAGAATGACCTGAACACAACCCTGTCATTCCTGGAACAATTCCTATCCAAGACTAAATGGGTAGCTGGGGAGCAACCTACTATTGCGGATGCAACCACTTATGCTTCCATATCCAGCATACTGGTAAGTTTTTCTACATCAATGTTCGTAGTCGGTATAAAGCACGTTGCACATAATACCCAGTACTATCGCGAGTATTAGAGTCTGGCTAATGAAAGTAGAGACTGAAAACGCCCACCAAATTGAAAAAATCTGCATTGATACCCCAATATTAATATGAAATGCAAACATTACTGTGTTCTGACTGTGTTAAAATAAAAATTTATAACTTACAAGTATCAAGTGAGATTATTCCAGGCATTTCATACTGATTTTTGGGGTTTCAATGCTGATATTTTTAAATTTGCCGCTCTTTTTCAGTCTCTGCTTTCATTAGCCAGACTCTACTCGCGCCAGTTGAATGCGCATCATCTGTAATGCGCTAAAACTTTTTGCTTAGTGCCAGTGTCACTGGAAGTTGCTGTTAACCCTTTGCAGACGATGCACAGTAGTAGCGCAAATATTACTTGCGCCAGTTTACTGCGCATTGTCTGCAACAGACTTTGTATTAAGTAGTCTTTTCAACTAGTCCAGCTTAGTAGTAGTCTTTTTTGGAAACTAACAAACTCTTTCATAGATGGGTTAATTGGTTTTTGAAATAGCAAAATATCAGGTCTAGCCAACAGTAAGTTCAGAAGAAAACAATTGAACTGTTAAATCCGTCCACGCTGGGTCAATACATCCATACTAAATGGAATATTTTGTGCTTCAAAGAACCCTATATCAAGCTTTTGACATGATAATTGAATACTTATTTTTTTATAAGTTATTTGGACTTGGCACCTTCCAAAATTTTGACCCACGCATTCAACATTGAATTGTAGTTTTAATTTATTTTAAATCAGGGATTCCCAAACTATTTTGGGCAAGAGAATGGTCCGAAATGAACTAGAACCTCAGACCCACAGCCATAGGTTGGTTAAGTGATTAAACTTGACACCATTTTCTCAACAGAATTTATCAAAATATAGGGGTAAATTTTTAGACCTCATCGACCCCCAATATCAGTTTTCGTTTATGTCGACCCCTGGGAACCGATTTCGACCACTTTGGGAATCCCTGCTACAACAATCTATATGTACTGTAGTATGAAAATCTTTGCCCTGCTATAAATTAATTTATGTGACCAAATTCAAATGCAAAGTAACAGTATAATAAGAGAACTAATTATAAAATACCTAAGATCAGTGTAAAACCTTATTTCTAGTGAATAAATTTAAATGCATTACATTACAAAAAAATAAACATAATTTTTCAAGTTGCTAGTTGATATGCAGTAGGACATCAATGAAGTATAGTAAAATTTCCAGGCAGTTGGCTGGGACATCATACCGTTCCCCAGTATTCAGAGGTGGACAAAAGAATGTGCCCAGTTACCTGGCGCCGCTGAAAATGACGAAGGCGCTAAAGCTTTCGGAGAAGCTGTCAAAAAGAATCTCAAACAATAAAACCATAAAAATGTTACTTACAAAATATATATTATATTCACATGTTAAAATTATTTAAGTTCAATTTATCATTTAATAAAGTGCATCTTATAATACAAACAACTTTTCAGGGTTGGCATGATTAAATCAGTTTTTTTTTATGTCAATAAAAATCTGTTTAAATCAAATATTCTTTAATTTTCTTTTTTGAGAAGAGAAAAATATTAAAATTAGAATTTTTACGTGATTTACTCTAAATCGGATGCATCTCTTGTTATAGTAAATTTGAACAAAAAATTACTAATTTTCCAGCATCTTCATTGTCGGTCGGTTGCGTAATTTTGTGTGAACAATGCCAAAGGCAGAAAAAAATTCTTTTGATTATAATTACCGATGTAATTACGCAATAAAGTACAAGATGTTTGGTCACCTTGTACGACACGCCAAATTAATGAAAACCACCATAGAGGGAAAGATAGAAGGAAAGAGAGGACCGGGAAGACCAAGAAGAGTATTCTTAGACCAAATAAAAGAGAAGGCAGACGTCATGTCGTGCAGGGAGGTGAAAACGCTGACAGAAGACCGTCAAGCCTGGAAGTTACTCCACCGACAAGAGCTACGCTCTTAAATGTTGAATGAATGAAATAAAGTACAAAATCAAACAAAAATACGAGCGAATTAGATAGCCCGTTGGTCCAGTTGGTAGTGAATCTACCTTCTGAGCCTGAGGGTGTGGGTTCGATTCCCATCTAGGACAAACATTTATGTGATGAACATTTGTGTTTGTTCTATATCTGGTTGTTAATATCTATTTAAGTATGTATTTAAAACTATATATGTATGTATATCAGTCTCTGGCAGCCATATCACAAGCTTTGCTTAGTTTGGGGTCAGATGACCGTGTGTGCAAAAATGTCCCGAAATATTTTTTTATTTTTTTAATGACACATTTTTTTTTCACTCATAATAATATTATGAGTGAAACAATGAACGCTAGATCATAATTGCGCGGCATTGTTTACAAAATCCCGCTTCTTTTCGCCGACACCAAAGGGCGCGTTCCGTTATATGAAAAAAATTTGTGAAGTAGTAAGACAAGACGAAATAATAAAAAAAAAACGATTTATTATGATTCATTCAAAACGTGATTTATTGGATTTATTGAAAAAAATCGTAATTTTTTCCAACCCTGCAACTTTTACTTCAAAAACTTCAATACTACTTGTTCATTTTTTACTTTCCTCTCTAGTTTACAAAATCCCGCCTTTTTTCGCCGACAGCAAAGGGCGCGTTCCGTTATATAAAAAAAAAAATTGTGAAGTAGTATGATGACAAGAAAAAATAAAATAATCGCGATTAAATATGATTCATTAAAAAAAACGTGATTTATTGAAAAGATAGTGTTTTTTTCCAACCCTGCAACTTTTACTTCAAAAACTTCAATACTATTTTTATTTTATTTTTAACTTTCCTCTCTAGTTTACAAAATACCGCTACTTTTCGTCGACAGCAAAGGGCGCGGTCCGTTTTATGAAAAAAAATTGTGAACCAGTAAGACAAAAGGGAAAAAAAATCGTGTTTAATTATGATTTATTAAAAAAATCGTGATTTATTGGATTTATTGAAAAAATCATGATTTTTTCCAACCCTGCAACTTTTACTTAAAAAACTTCAATACTACCTGTTGTTCATTTTTAACTTTCCTCTCTATGACTGTTTCGGACTTAAATCCGAACTTGGACATGATTTTGAGAACTTCTTCTGGAATGTTTTCTTTAATCAGCAGGAGGTAAAAGGATCCATTTCGTGCCAGCTTATTTGGTATCATATCTAGCAGCCTATCAGTGACTTCTCGGCCTTTAACCCCTCCAGCCCAACTAGCAGCGATATCTCTTCCACTGCATTCTTCAGATTCCGTTACAACGTACGGAGGATTAAATATAATTACATCAAATATGTTATCTCGGAGTGAACTTGCTAAGTCCATTGTGACCGAATCCAAACCAACTTTATTGTAATCAGCCGTTTGTTTAGACATGATGCAAGCTCTGAAATTTACATCTGTGCTCACACAAAAAGTGTTTGGAAATGCCATTCCAAAAGCAGTTACTATTACACCACTGCCTGAGCCGACTTCTAAACAAAATGTAGGGTTTTTGGCTTTTAAATAAGTCAGGTCCTTTTCTAAGGCATCAATTAGTAGGAAGCTGTCTTCAGCAGGTTCGTAGACATGGTCAAAGTCCGCTTTGTTGATGTGATTCTGGTATGGTGTCTCCATGATTAATTAATGCTGCCTTGTTCGGAGACTGTACCACTTGTGCTCTGTTCTGGCTCAGGTTGAGGTGGTGGTAGAGCTGCTGCCCGTACAGTCTGTTCCTTCTGTATCATACGTCTTATTTCATTTAATCTGTCCTGAAATATCATTAAAAAATAGTTTTTTAGCTACAACACTACCAGCCGCACTACCAGTAGTGATTGTAGATGACACTACTGATCTAGTTTTTATGGAAAGGGATCAATCACAGATGTATGAGAGACAATAATATATAGGAGACATGGTAAATACTGCAGTGCATCACTTCATTTTATGATAAGGATTCAGATAAAATATTTTCAGATTTTTATCAGAGTAAAACAACACATGACCCATAAAACGTGCAATTACCACACCACAGCACTGAAGAAGACTATAGTTTCAGTTTTTGAAACATTAACGGCTGACCAGACATCAGGGCCCCGATTCTACTAAAGAAATTGTTTTTAAATTGTAATTGTTTCAATTTAATTTTTTAAATAATTGCCTCAAAATTGAGTTAAATTTTTTTTTTTCTAAGTTATAATATTAGGTTGTGGTATATTTCTAGTATAAAAAAAAAAAATTACTGTCAGTTTTGAGGCAATTATTTAAAAAATAAAATTGACACAATTACAATTTAAAAACAATTTCTTAAGTAGAATCAGCCAGTTATCATTGTCATACAAACATACTAATAATTTTTTTCGGAAACTTGGCAGATTTCAAAGACCTTCCATCCAAGATCCATACTTCATGCACCATCTATCCTTTTATTTATTTATTAGTATTTTTTTGTGTATAATGGGTTTACAAAAAGTTACAGGTGTTGTGTAGAAATAATGGTTTGCCATTATACTGCATTTCGGCATGCAAATTTGCTTCTTGCACATATTAAATTTTTTAAGACAAAATTACTGAATGTTCTTGGTAAAATATATGCTGTATTAGTCTTGGAGTCAGTTCGAGTAAATGCGCCACTAACGACAGTCGTAAAACACCATCTAAAGGCTTCATACATACATTTTTTTCTGGTACCTGTAGCACAGTTTAATTACTAGTACGGGTGCCAGCCAGTTCCACACACAAACAACATTGTAAATTTAAATTTAAATGTTATTATTATGTCCAGTTCGATTGCTTGTAAACAATATTGTTGTCTTTAAATTTTTTGATCAATAAACTATTACTAATTACTTAATATTTAAAAGCCCAATTTTAAGTTAAAAAAGAAAGTTTTCCATTAGCATGCCGAGGTTCGTAAAGATAGGATAAATATGTTTTGAAAAAATTAACTTTAGTATGTGTGCATGAAAATGACCGATGTTCATGCCTTTTAAAAAGTATCACTATTCTTGTTGATAATGTCATTCGATATCTAAATTGTTCCCTCTACGGTAGCATCACCACCTTAAGAAAATTGCATACTTCATCATATACCACAACATCGCTAACATCTGGGGGGGTTAGACAAGGCCCATTTTCTGTTAGCATTAACATCTGTGGAACGATGAAAATAACATTAGCTTGAGAGAGAGAGAAAGTGGGGTTTGTCTAACCCCCAGGCAAGCAGGTAATCAAGCGCAACCCTATTATCCCATCAAATTAAATTTAAAAACTTGGGCTTTGTTTAAAGTAACAAACCTGTGATGCCTGCAGGATATTAAGAACAACAGTGATTTTGTGTTTGGAAGCTATTAGTTTCTTCACATAAGGGTCCAAGTCCGGTTGATTGTTCAGAGCCTCTTTTACTTTCACTAGCTCTTCACTTAAAGATTCAATTTGTTGCTTCAGTTCTAGTTGAGATATTCTGGGAAATAGTTATTACATTGTTCACACAGGCAAATAATATTGCTAGATAATAGAATTGGATTTGATCTTTAAAGGGAGTAGATATAAAGATTGTATTGATTATACCTAGTAGCTCTGACCCTGTCGTCGAGCTGATCCACAGTAGGTTTCAAAAGTCCTAGTAAACCCTCTGCAAGAGTGTCTCTGGTTGGGTTATCACATAAGTTTCCAGTATTCTCTTCCGCAGATGTAGTAGTACTTTCGGTATCGTCCATGGCGCGTAGACTACTGCTCCATTATCGTCAGATGCGTAAGTTAAATTATATTACGCTGCTGAACTCGGCTTTGAAGCTCGGCTATCAGCTATTAATTTATAAAATTAAATAAAATGAGATTTGCTAATTGCTGGGCTTTTGAAATGGGACATTGGAAATTTTGGGTGTCTATAATGTACAACATGATATTTGCCGACACGATATTGTACGGCATGATAATGTACAGCATGATAATTGGTGTACATGTACATCGAATATCATTTTGTACAATCCATGTCGTACAATACTGGCCGTCAATTATCGGCCCGTGTCTATAAAGTACGGCAAGGAATGCACAGCCAGGATTGCACAGGCAATAATCCATGTACGAAAAAAAAGTCCACGTTTTATCGGGCTGTGCATTATTATGCCGTACATTATCATGTCGTGCAATACAGGCCGTGTTTTATCGAAACGGGCCGAAAATGTACGACCGATAATGTACAACATGATAAAAGGTGGCATCTCCCTATTGGCTAATTTTGCTGAAATGTCTCTGCTCTTATTGGCTGTTGAGTCTATGACGTCTGTCGATTCCATGCTTCGTTTGAACAAGATAGTCACAGATAAAAAATATGAGAACCATCAAAACTTTTTGGTGGTGAGGCGGAGAGAAGAGTAAAACTGTGTTTGTACTGTAGTCATTTCGAACCTAACCAACGCAAGTCTGACTCCAGGTGGGCTCCCGCCAGAAGCTCTTGCGGTCGCCCCTGAGTGTCGCTCCGCCACACTCGACCTTCGCTTCGCTACGGAGGTCACCGGCTCGCTTCGCTCGCCACCTCCCCCCTTCGCTCCGCTCGGTCTCGTATGGCTCGCTCTCACTCAGGACCTCCCTTGAGCTTCTGGCTCCCGCGCTTTTTATATACACTCTAGGGGTATGGACCACAAGACTAGGTGGAGTCGGGGTGCTCTGTGTCGGTTCTGTGACCCATTTCGAACCTAACCTACTCAAGTCCGGATGCTCTGTGTCGGATCTGTCACTCATTTCATTTGTACCTAATACACTCGACGTGGAATGTCCACGTCTAAACGAAGCATTAGTTTTGAATTTTTATGGTCACCAATTATCATGCTGTACAAAATCGGGGTGTGCATTATTAAACAGAGTCAATAATGCACGGCATGATATTGTACGACACAATAATGCACAGCATGATAATTGGTGTACATGTACATGGAATATCATGCTGTACATTATCGCTTGTGCATTATTGGACCGATCTGATAATGTACGGCATGATATTGCACGGCACGATATTGTACAACATGATATTCCATGTACATGTACACCAATTATCATGCTGTGCATTATTATGCCGTACAATATCATGCCGTACATTATCTGTGTCGTACATTATTGCCTCCCGAAATTTTTAAACGTCACCTCACCTTGATTGATTGACAGTGACAATTATGATGGAATTGACACTGACAATCAAAATTATTGTGTAAAGTTGGCACCACTGATGTCATTTGTATTGTCGACGCGTTCAAGTAATAATGTTCCTTGCGTTCAACCAATGATCATAATGCGTCAATATACCATCTATCATTATCTATCATTGATCCTTTGATACAATAGGTCAATGATCTTCATTATTAAGTACTACATGGACTATTTTATCAAAGCCAAAAGCAATGATCATAATAATTTATCTGGCTATAGACTTCGTATTGCGGAATTAAGAAGCCGGCACCTTTGAACGTATTTGGAACGGTTGCGTTGCAGCAGCCATTGAGAGAGAATTCTTCCATTTCCATGGAAGCATCGGCAGCATGTCTTACGGCAACCGCAGGCTTTGATTATGTATTAATAAGGATGAGTAATGACTGCTATCACGCATCATGGACATAATTATCAAAGATTTCTTAATAGACTATGTAGGTATGTATGTAATGTATGTATGTTTTAATTAAATTGTTATATTAATACCTAATTGGATTGTGGAAACTACAACATATTATTATTTTAACAATAATAATATGTAGTAGGTATAGTATGTGGTATGATTATAGTATACACTCTAAAGCATAACAAAAAATTATAAATAATGGCCAAGTGCGACTCGGTGACAAATATCTCTTCATTATTAAGTTATTATAAATGTGTGAAGCTCGAGCGCCTGTAGCATAATAATCAACTGTGACTGCGTAGCAATTGCATCGCCAATTTTGGAAAGCGTTAAAATAAGTGGTAATTCGGTTACTTACTTAAGGTTGTCCAACCTTATTGTGTTTTGTGGTTTATTTAATGAAGTTTAAACAACACTTTTTTTTTATAAAAACTTATAACTATGTACTTGCAATAAATAAAAAAATATAGCTAAAACAAAAAAAAATAGAATAAAATTCATGTCATATAGATAAGTACTTCTATATTTATTGAAATCTACATAATATTAGGCACAGACACGGCAGTATTCATGGTTAAATTAAAATTACTTAATTAAACGACCGCAGTAGCCAGTAACGTATTGCAATAGTTAGCAATACATTAATGTAAAGTGGAATTTACTAGTAATGATACCACTATTACTTAAAAAAGGTACGTTTAAAAGTTGAGCAGTTATCTATAAACCTAGTGTCTCAGTCCCTAGATTCTACATTTCAATTTACCTAATGATTTACCTTTTGTTCTAATTAAGTATCTTAAATAATTATCTAACTCTATAGTAAGTACAAGAGCCCACGACCAAATTTTTTGTCTCATAGCAATACAGCCAAAACCACATCAAATTGATAGATTAAATTATTCTGAACACGAAAAGTATTTTCGTGTTCATGATAATAATTTTTAATTTTTTTTTTACCTGACCGATTTTTCAAAAATTTCAACAAATTTTACCGAACTGTCATTGTCTGATTTTCAGACTATAGTTGAATGATAGCTCTAATATACAAACCCTGTGCCAAAACATATTTTTCAGAAGTCAGTAGTGTAGCGCGAACCCGGAAGATCAATTGAAAAATTAATAAAGAGCCCAATTTTTTTATTCTTGGCAATCCCTTTGAAATTGTTCTCTACGAGTAAAGGGTTAGTTGATGCTTAAAAAATAAATTTCAGAAGGAAATTTGAAAGCATTAAATATTGAGACAGTTTTGAAAATCTTAGAACATTTTACCGATGGGTAACACAGCAATCTGTCTGAAAATTGTGGAACGTGACAAAATGAGTTGTCCAGATGTCGAAAAAAATATCCAATTTTTTTGTGTAGCACCTTCTTAATCAGAAAACTTTTTAATGGGGCAGGAGTGTAACACGCGAAAAGCCATTCCCGCCACAGAAGCGTAACAAGCGCTGAGGCGTCTACCAGGACACCAAGAGACTCCGAAACGGTTTTTGGGAGTATATGCGACATCGAAAATGTCTGAATACAGTTTTTTGGTAATCGCGGCAGCCATACGAAAGGTTTTAAAAAAAGAAATATTCGGGTTGCTATGGTACAGGTCGGCAAATATGATGTGCGCAAAATGTCAGAGAACAAACTTTTTCGTCATAAAATTATAATATCTATGTACGTTTACAATATCAGACTTATTGCTATAATACTTATTTTTTTGAAACAGCGGAAATAGTTTCCCACGCAGTTGCTCCACCTTTGACTGTTACTACACATCTAGTCGGGTTCAGAATCATATAATCTGACGATTTTATACAGTTTCGGTCGTATTCCTATAATACATGGCTTTGGTCGTAGGCTCTAGTATAGTACTACTAGGTAATAACAAAAATTCAGCCAAAACAAGACTGCTTTTTCTACAATAACCTAGGTGCAATTACCTATCTACATAATTATGTTTACATAAATAAACACTTACAGAATCTTTTAACATTTTAGGGTCCGTCGCAAAGGGTAAAAACGGAACCCTATTACTAAGCCTACGATGTCTGTCTGTGTGCCTGTCCGTCCATCTGTCCTGTTTATTAACGACTGTGTCTTTCGAACCGTTATAGATAACCAGTTGAACTTTTCACAGAATATGTAACGTTACGGCGGATTAACTAAGAAATAATAAAAAAGTTCAAACGAAAGGTGGCCCATACAACAAACGTATTTTTTTTACGTATTTTGTATTAGCTCTAATGTAATAACGATAATACGTAATAAACGTATGATAAGCGTCAAACTTGGCATGATTATAGTATACACTCTAAAGTATAACAACAGATAATAAATAATGGCCAAGTGCGAGTCGGTGACAAATTTCTGTTCATTACCAAGTTATAATTATTGTGTTATACTCGAGCGCCTGTAGCAAAATAATTAACTGTGGCTGCGTAGCAAGTGCTTCGACAATTTTGGAAGGCGTTAAACTGGTAATTCGGTTACTTGAACAACTTTAATGTATTTTGTGGTGGTACGGAACCTTCAGTGCTCGAGCCTGACTCGCACCTTGTCGGTTTATTATAAGTAACGTTAGTTAATCAGTGCTTAAAATTGTTCTGTTTCGTATTCGAGGATGATAGAGGAACAACCCACAATTTCCGTCAGCGATAAGTTAACATAGAAATTTTAAACGTTGAGCTGAACTTAAGCAATGTTTCGATGTAAGGCCGTATCATAACAATTTTATTAATAAATAACTTTTTATAAGGTTTCCATCAGCATATGCATTTGTTCTTTGACATGTGATTCCATGTCAGAGAAGTCTCTAAGTATATCTTCGATCATTTCTACCAATATTGTTGGCCACTGAAGTTCCAAAGCTCTCAATCGTTGCGCCGCACCACATGCAAGTTCAATCGCGTGTGACAGCTGGCCTCGACCCCGCACACGCCAACTCATGTCTTCCTAGAAAAATAAAATCACACTTCATCCGTAGTTTTATACACGTGGATCACAAAAATATTTGACACCATATTTCATAAAAGAGGCATTAAACAGCTTTTTGAAGAGACGAGTATTTAATAGAATTGACACTTACCTGTGACACCTGTCCTTTTTTATACTGCAGTGCTTCTTTTGCAATAACGTCTCTCAGAGCTGGATCTGCAGCCCGCAACCAAGCCTTAGCACTAACAGAACTATTACCACTTCTTCCCAACCGTGACAATAGAGGCTGAAGCGGTGCGTCAGGAAGAGCTCGAAGGACCAAATCACTCAATCCGCCAAATGTTTGATTTGCATATTTGATTTCTTCTTCAGTCACCTGCTTGAAAATACAATAATGAGTACTACCCTATTTTCCCTTTTTCAATATCATGTTTTATGCTGAATTGTTTATAATTAGCTTACCAGTTCATCATTAATATCTTTCAAGCCCCAGTGAGCAAGTCTGTAAATAGCATACTCTCTCCATATTTTTGCATGTATTGGATTGCCTTCCGGCTGCACTGTAAGTCCAGTCAGGCCTCGTAGTTCGGCTAATGCGTGAATTTGTCCCAACCATTGCAGACCTGTTGCTCTTACTGATATGTGTGATACGTTGGGAAACCTGTAAAGTCAAATGGTGGAGTTTTAAATCATAATAATTACATAACATAATAATAATATAGAAATCTAAAAATTATCATGAAACCAGTAGTAGTATTATTTACTTGGCTTTGAGTTCTGGCAGCGACTGGGCTACAGCGTTAAAATGCACGTAGTGAAAAGCAGCACGTGTCACTGTTCGAGCTCTTTCCCATTCCCAATCGCGCGCAAGTCGACGTACTGCGCCTGCACCCCAGGCACTCACCACACCATCGCAGACTTCTACTAAATAATCAACTCCTAAAAATAGCATTTAGTCATTAATTTATTACAGATTCATAAAATATTAAAGCAGAGGATAGCTTCAAACCTTGTTCCCTATCTTTTGAGACAGGCATAGGTTTCGGCACTGGTTCCGAAGATTTAAAGCTAGCTAAGCTTTTTCCAGATTTGACTCTTGCTGTAGATGCTCTATTGGCAGATGATGCTCGTTCAGTCCTTCGAGATAAAGTGGCGCTCTTGATCCTACCAGTGCCTGGTCTACTGTTTAAAGAGCCTTCTCGCCTTAATACTCTATTATTATGGTCACTGCCAGATGTTGAAGACGTAGCCACAGAACCCACATTAGTGCTACCGGATATGTTACTTGCAATTTCGCTATTATCAGAATTTTTACCCTTTGTTTTCCTGCTCTCGGGGTCACAGACAGATTTGGAGCGGATGGAACCAAAATTTTCTCGCCGCCGAAACGCTGTTGGCATGCGTCGTATTGGTTTTTTTGTTCTTTCTTCTTCACTGTCGCTCGACGATGGTAGTGAGCTGAATGAAGAGTCAACGATTGGTTCAACGCTTGAAATACTTTCCCATCGTTTTAAAATTGGCTCATCACCATCAGCTAGTTTAACGTTCTCTAGGGAAGAAATTATGGGTATAAGTATTGGTGGCAATCTCAAGTCACTGCTAGTAGATGTAGAATGAGATGCGTCAGTGTCTTGAGACGCACTTCGATCCGAAAAATTTACTCTTCTTTCAGGAGCTTTTCGAAGAGTAGCACTCCTTTGTAGCTTTTTCATTGGTGTTGGTTTTGGAACACTTTCAATCTTTGTTTTGGCATTCGTGTCACTGCTGTTCTTACAGTCTGAATCTTCTGTTTCTATTTGTTGTAGTAGTATTACTGATTCGGGAAACACAGCTGCTTCCATTGTTTGTGTAGCACCTGATTGTGTGACAGTTGTTGACGGATCAATCTCTGCATCTTTTTCCGTATCTTCATTTTTGATTGGGCTCGGTGGATTGACGAAGCACTTATTTTCTGACCTTAAAATCGAAAAATTATTATAAAGTGCTATGTACTAAAGTATTAATATTTTGTTACACACAGGGTAAGCTTAAAACCTTAGCAGTTCCCAGTTTGTGCGTGCGTTGTTGATGATTTGATCGCGCCTCGCTTCTTGTTGAGCGGTTCCACCAAGTGCGCAGTAAGCAGCATGAGCGGCTTCTTTATTGTTTCGCCACGCCATAGCTGCTCGACGAACCTATTAAACATTATTAATCAGTTGAAAAGTATGTCATCAAATCTCTACATAGTATAAATTAAACTCGCTTTCCGCATCTGTCTGTCTGTCTGTATGCCTGTATGGCCGCTAACTCCCCCTAAACTACGTAACGGATTTTGATGCAGTTTTCACCATCAGTTAGATACGTTCACGGAAGGTTTATATATATAACTAGCGACCCGTGCGAAGCAGGGCACGCGGGTCGCTAGTAAGTGATAAATAAAGTTAGCCAATGAAGAGTCTTACCTGATCAGTAACAGTCATGTTGGTCAGCGTTAATAAATTCGGCAAATAAGATACTAAAAAAGGTGTGCAATCTCCCCCTAAAGCTACTGGGTTTCCATCTAGGGATATATCGATTAAAGTCACAGCTTCCGCCAATGTTGATACATCTTCGACACTGAAATTAAGAATGAAAGGTAAATTCATTTTAAGTTAAATCGCGGATAACTTTCGGTAGCTAGGAAAGTCATAAGGCTTATTAATTTTTATTGTACTACGCACCTCTGTAAATCATTGTTGCCCAAATACAATTTCTGTAGTTTCGGTGTATGTTGAAAACCTAGCAGCTTTCTTAGACGATTCCTTTTTAAGTTGAGCTCTCTCAAAGAAACCAAACCTTGAAGGTCAGTTTGTCCAATACACTTAATCTGATTACCAGCTAAATTGAGCACTTTTAATTCGCTTAAATTAGATAAACCACATACTTTTCCTATTCTATTACCGTGTAAATCTAAGACTTCTAATTTTATCAAATTTGAGAGGCCTTCTATTCTTTTTATTCTGAAAAATAAAATTTCATTAAAATATACATTGTTTGAATGCGTATACAACAATTTAAAGAATTCAAAAGCATATACCTGTTTTTGCCCATCAAAAGCACTCTTAGGCTAAAAAGCCTCTCGAGACAAGTTATCTTGTCTATTTGATTATCATAAACATCTAGGAATACTAATTTGCCCAAATCCAATGGTGATAATCCTGATAAACTGTTTATTAAATTATGTTGTAGTGACAAAAGCCTCAACCCAGGCTCTCCTACAATATGTGGGATCGACGACAGCCCTCTCCTAAAACAAAATCGAAATTTTCAATGACTAAAAAAAGTCTTCTTCTCTCTTTCTCACGTGAAACATGCTTTTAATCTTACCTATCGAGGCTTATTCTATCAGGTAGTCGATCTTTCTCTTGTGGAGTTCTCGAAAGCTGCACTTTTCCTTCACCAACTGCTTGTAAGTTCACTGAATCGTCTTTCCCGTCTTCTTTTGGTATGTAATCGTTACTTTGGAAAATAACGTAAATAAAATAGGTATACTTCGAAAGTAACTTAATGCACGGTAAGCACCTAAATGAACGCAGCTCAGTGCCCTTAGTCCCAGATTTGATAGTTTACGAAAACTTTTTTCGTTTTCGTCTTGTTCCATACATTGCTGGGCTAAAAGGTATTCGAAAACTTTTTTCGTATTAAAGTGAAGCAATCTATACCGCCAATAACTGCCAAATTTAGTCCACGTTTCCGATAGAGGCGCTTTACTAAAATGTATGGAACAATACGTAAACGAAAAAAGTTTTCGTAAACTATCAAATTTGGGACTAAGCGTACAGCACTTTAAGTTAGGTTGAATATGATAGTAAACCTACTTAAAAAGATAATTAAATCTAACTTGTTAACTTTTAATAAGGCTGAGCCTGAGCTAAGTGACACAAGCAAATCTCTCGTCTGACTATAAGCGCCGCAGTGTCACCCAGAATTCTGAATTTTGGTACTAGTTCAAAACATGGGATGGCGTAGCTACGCCCAGAGATATTAGCAGTACAATTATTTTAGTAAAGCTTGTAATATAATTGCTTACCCAGACAGAGTAGTATGTGATCGTTGAGCAAAAGCAGCTCTGGGGTCAGCTATAGCGGGTCTGATTTGTAGAAACATGCGGCCATCGCCGCCTGGCCCTGGGTCCACATGTGGACCTCCAACATCGAGGGACTGTGCTGATCGTCCTCTAGTGCGAAATGCTATCTTACGCATCTGAGTAAACTAAAATGTTTAAATAACGATATCGGGAATCGGGAATTAGCAGATATATTAATAAGATTAGGTGTAGGTACCCTCAGGAAATCAATACCTACACTGATTCACAATGATAATTTAATTTACATAATCATACGATTTCTATTCACGATGAACAAGGAGCCACTGAAAGTAAAACTATGTATCTTGTATAATAGACAACCGTATAACATGTTACTTACGTTTCCGCGATTGTATGCTATGGGCATCATAATAAAACGAGTTTATAAACACTTAATAAACATTGGCCCCATTTGAATTAATATAAATACGTGCAAAAGGCAGTTTTGGTCCATATTTGATCTCTCAAAACAAGTTGCTAAGTAACTCGAAAACAACTGTACTACCTCAACTTCTTTGTAAGTTATGAAAACTTGAACGCGTCTATTTTAAATATTAGGTAGGCAGTAGGGTTGGCAGTAGTGCATTGCTGTCAATTTTGTCACTGTCAGTAGTGTCAGAACGAAACGAATGTCAAAGAAAACAAAACAAAACAAATCACTTGAAGAACAAAACACAGTCAATTTAGATTTAACTTCAAATGGATAAAATAAAAGTTTAATTAAATACCGTTTTATACCATATATTCCGAAGAGAAACAGCAAAATAGATTACCGAACTATATGCATAGAAGTTCATTTAAGATATTTTCTTCGCGCTGTTTAAAAAACTAATATCTTCAGTGAGTCCTTGCGCTTTCAATATGGTAAGATACTTTCCAAATCCTTACGAGGATATCAAAAGTGGCACACAGCTAGCCATTGAGAATGCAGAAATAATCCCTCAGATAAATGAACACATTGCTAATATAACGAAGCGTCTTCAACCTTCGCGGAAGAACGTAGATGGAGGTCTGTATGTCGGCGTTACCGGCGTCGCCTATATGTTCTACAAATTGTCTAAGAACCCTGTTCTCTCTGAAAACAGAGCTGCGTATCTCGAGAAGGGGCTAGAATACCTACAACCTGCTTTGGAAAAGTCTGTTGGAGACAAAACTTCGTTCTTACTGGGTGACGCCGGCACCTACGCTATAGCCACTGCTTTAAATAAAGAATCGGGCAAAGACAATTTTAATGATACATTACAGCAGTACAAGGATCTTTATAATCAATATCTGAACCCGAACTTCCTGAAATGTGGTGGTGATGAATTCTTTGTTGGCCGAGCCGGCTATCTCGCGGGCGTTCTATGGTTACAGAGAGAGCTCCAAACTCAAGTTCTTGATGAGCAAGCTCTTTTCAACTTCTGTGACGTGATAATATTATCCGGAGTAGAATATGCTCAGAAACACAACAGTCCTTGCCCGCTGATGTATCATTACTACAACATGGAGTACCTTGGTGCAGCGCACGGTATCAGCTTCATATTACAGATGCTTCTATCTGTTCCTGGCTATCTGAATTATAACAAACGTGCGGCCAATGACATGACAAGCTACTATAGATTTTCTACTGAAACTACAAACTGAAGATGGCAACTGGCCATGCTGTATGGAAGAGCTGTCTATGTCGGAACACAAGTTGGTACACTGGTGTCACGGGGCACCAGGAACCGTGTACCTGATGGCGAGAGCTTACAAAGTATACCAAGAAAGGAAGTACCTGGAGGCATGCATCAAAGCAGGAGACGAGGTCTGGCATAAAGGTCTTTTACGTAAGGGCCCTGGCATTTGTCATGGGGTAGCAGGAAATGGATATGTCTTTCTCCTACTGCACCGTTTGACAGGAGATATGAAATACTTACACCGAGCAAAAGTGTTTGCTGATTTTATGAACACAGACGAATTTCTGCGAGAAGCAAGGCTTCCGGATAACCCTCAGAGTCTGTATGAAGGAGCTGCGGGTACTGTCTGCTTTTTGGCAGATCTGCTGGTTCCTGACGTCGCAGAGTTTCCCTTTCAAGATGTGTTCAACTAATTTGTCGTATGCATGCATAATGTTTAGTTATTAATTGTAATGGCTTCTCAAATAGATTTTCCTTTTATTAATTAATTTTTGTTATTTTCCAGAAATGTAAACTCAAACCGCCTTATTACTAAAAAGTCCATTAGTCCAGGTTTAAAGCAGGACTAAAAAGTCCGAGTTTGTTACGGTACTGAGGGATTAAAACTTGACCTTATTACAAATCTTTGACTAATCGAGGACCAGCTGATACATCGCTGATACCATCTGTGCTGATGCCAAAGATTGTCTATGGTAAAATTTTTGTCCACAGACTAAGTAAAAGTATTTACAAACGTTCATTTCTATTCTTCACAATATTAATTTATAATTTTCATCTCTCGTCAAACATATGTAATTATTACTTTTGTAAACTTAATATTTGATTGATTTTCAATCAATCCTCATTTAACTATATTTAATTAAACTATATTTAATCCTCATTTAACTAACTAACATCATAAGACAATGGTTTTATCGGCCATATTATACGTTTGTAAATTTTTTGTAAGTAACGATTTTTGTGATGATTGGAACGTAAACATACGTTTTCAAAGTTAATACTTACTGAAAACAAAGTTGGCTAATTATTTAAATATAATTTTCAAGTACCTGTGAAACAAAGTGTTGTGTCGAATTGAATTTGAACAAAAAACGACTGCGCATTCTTTTCTCTTAAAAAATGAATCAGCAAACAAAAAAAAGGGGTGAAAATTGGAGTTCTGAAGAAAAAGTGAGTCTTTTTCAAATAAACTATTAGTTATTCATCCAGTAAATCCTTCATATGTACCTATGCTTGTTATGATCAATTAATTTAACACTTATTTCCACTATTCTAGGAGATGTTAAGGCAGTTGATCGCAAAGTCAGGACATATTTTGGAAGATAAGTCTACTAAGACAAATATTAATATATTAAAGATCAAAGAATGGCGAAATGTAACAAATAAGTAAGTACATATTGTATAACCTATGCTAAATATTTGAGTATGGCTGTGTTCTACACAAATCGCCGGCTCACTATTAACGATATTAGATTACAAGGTTCTATGTTATTTTCTTACACGCTATGTAATTTTAATTTAAAAAAATTGACTTTCATAATTATTGACTTAGCAGGGTTTATGCTCGAGTGAAAGTATCTCTCTCAAGCATAAACCAAATATATATGAGTAATAAATAAATAAATAGATATAAGTCAATATATATGAAAGTTAAAAAATTTAAATTGAAATTACAGAACATGTAAGAAAATAACATAGAACCTTGTAATAGTGAGCCAGCAAAATGTGTTATTTGTTTCCTCTCAAATAAATGGCTCGACATTTTTAGATTAAATGAGCTGACTGGGAAGAACAGGTCAGAAAGTGAGATTAAACTTGCCTGGAAAAGGATGAAAATGGCAGCTAAAACAAATGTTTCTGCGCATCGGCAAGCACAGATGCGCACAGGAGGGGACGAAAAGCCACCATCACCTTCTCCGGAAGATTTGGTAGTCATGGCAATCACACCTCATGATTTTGTGGTTGAAATTAATGACTATGATTGTGATGCAGTTCTGGTAATGTATTCCTTATGAGTAGGCAAAGTAGATTATTATTTAATTATTTTTAAAGGTTATTTAAAGGTTCACCTTTAAATACCTTTAAATTGTATAAAATACTAAGGATTGTTTTTCAGGTACCCCATACTACAATAGAAACAGATGAGAATATTGTGTTTGCTGGACCTAGCTGTTCATATTCCCAACAAAAAATTGAGAACACTGAATCATCTGAATGTACTGCAGAACCAGGTAATATAAATGTAACAAATAAAACAGTAGGCAAGTGTCCTAATGTTTAATTTATTACAAATTACCGGCTTAGCGAGGAATATAACTAAATACATTGCACATACAGAAAAAAATAATTAAATTGGCTGGTAAATCTCTGAGATATGAGCGTTTAAAGTTGTAGGTGGATAGGGAGGGGATGCTCTATCCCTTTCTCGCAAAGCGTGTTAGTATAGTATTTGTATGGCGCGCCTGAGGCGTGACGTCACGGCTCAGTATAGTGCGCTCTCTATCTAGCATGAAATTAAAATGCTTATATCTTATTTATTTTTGAACTAATTTTAATTTTGTTTTCATGGATGTGCTCTATTTATGATCAGCTTTTTTAAGAGGTAATAAAAAAAATAGTCACCATGCCTTCTCTATCTCTACATAGTATAAATTAAAGTAGCTTTCCCCATCTGTCTGTCTGTATGGCCGCTAACTCCTCCTAAACCACGCAACGGATTTTGATGCGATTTTCACCACCAGTTAGATAAATTTTCGCGGAAGGTTTATATATATAATAACTAGCGACTCGCCCCGGCTCCGCACATTAATTACACCCGTGCGAAGCCGGGAGGGCGGGTTGCTAGTTGCACATAATTATGTATTTAATTAATACTAAGTTTATTGATACCTTATCAATAATTTATGGTTAAATGAGAATTTAATCTTTAAACATGCTACCTACCTATATTGTTTTCAGTTATATCCAAAACAAATTCAGTCAATGGAACCAAGGGAGAGAAAGGAAAGGGAACTAAAAAAGGGACTATTAAGAGGTATTATAAAATTATGTAATATAAAACATGACCCCCATGCCCGAGGCCCCCCCAAAACACCCAGCAATTCCATACTCAACTTTTCGATTTGATTCAGGTTCACTTTTACACAGCATACTCATAGGTACGTATATTTTACCAGAAATTAATTATTGTAGGACACCTCTCTACATCCCGGCAAAATAATCCTGAAAGATAGTTAAAAAAAAAACGCGTTCGCTTCGCTCGCGCAGCATTATTATGTATATGGTATTCTTCCAGTCCGTCCTTCAAAGTACATACCTATCGTCTTTTTAAAGTTACAAATTATCGAAAGTTCTCTAAAAGTCAAGCTCCGAACCTTGCCAGAATGCCCCCCCCCCCCCAAATGAAATCCTGGATCCGCCCCTGTTCATTCTCGACTTGAAGACACCCAGATTGTAACTGACGATAACTGATTGTTAACTAGATTTGCATTAAAGTTTTGCATTGTTGATATTTTTTTACATTAAGACTCACTTGCACAACCAATTTAAATCTCGATTTAACGAAATTCAAATATCAAATTGTTTCGAAAATTTTGTAAAATCTAGATTTAAACCAGATGTAATTTGTGGTGCAAGCCATTAATAGGTTTATAATTATTTTTCACAGAAAGGAAACTACAAGAGAAGCCATAATCGAGAGCAATATCAATTTTAAAAAAAGGCACCTGGAGATGTTGGAGATAGAACATAGTTATAATATTGAAATATCAAAATTAAAAATAAAGAAGCTTATGTTAGAAATAGATTTATTGTACAATAAAAATATAACAAATTAATAAACTTAACTATGAAACTAACTACCTAAGTATTTCTTATTATTATGTCACATGTGGTGTGTGTACCTAAAGGTCATCATCATCATCAGCCAGAAGACGTCCACTGCTGAACATGGCCTCCACCAATTACAGTAGCGAAGTTCGCGATACTGCGGAATTTTGACATCTTTTTCTCTTGTTCATCAAGTGTAGCAAGCATTTTTTTTTGGTAAAATTTACATGACCGTGGATTCAATGTCCTTTAGTCGTACATATTATTAATAGCGTCAAACAAGTCACAGTCAGAGTCAAGCAAAGTAAGGCACCGTCAAGTTTAACTCATGCCCCTGTAAAGTGGTGGAGACTTTACAAGAGGCTCCTATGGAGCTTTGAAAACAACACGAGAAGACATGTTTTACCTCGTTATATCACTTTCCCACACTCGAGCACGTTTACGAGCACTTAATAAATAATAATTCACCATTTACTACATATTAACACTCGAAAATACACAAGTTTAAGAAAATAATCCAACGAGCCGACATGTTTTTTTCCACGTTGGCGCCAAAACTCCGCAGGCATTTTGATAAACTTATGTGATACCCGTGCCAGTGCTCCTGTCACTTTTTTACAAATAATGCTCACAGCTGGTTGAGATATCCCATGCAAGTCTGCTGTGTCGTCTTGAATCTATGTACAAAATAATGAAAAGACATTAGAATATTATCTAACAATTTGAAACACAGAATTTACTTGATAAGTTTGTAAACACCAAATACTTACTTCATGGCGACCCCAGTTTCGTAATGCACAAACCTCTTGCATTTCAGGAGATATTGAGCATCCTCGAGGGTCGTTCGATAAATCTTCTTTCAATAACTGCACAATTTTTTCCCCAAAGTCTATTGTAAACCTATATTTATACCTAAAATCTTCATCCCTTAAATCGAAAGGGTTCACACGAAGTTTGTAATTATTAGGTCGCCGTCTCAGAGCAAATAAACAGGACAACATCCTCAAGTCACGCCATATACCACAATGTCTGAAAACTCGCCTCTTCAACCAATGTGTTCTGCCCACCGTGACTTATCGTGCCGAAACATGGACCCTCACACATGAGGCTGTGCACAAAATCAGAGTAGCACAGAGCCATGGAGAGATCCATGGTAGGCATCAAACTCCAAGACCGAGTTCGTAACACTGAAATCCGACGAAGAACAAAGCTTCGAGACGTCGGAATCGCGGTATTTAAATTAAAGTGGAGCTGGGCAGGACACGTTGCTAGGCGCAGGGATGATAGGTGGAGTAAGGTTTTAACAGATTCGTGGCCGAGGCAAGGTAAGCGGAGCGTTGGTCGTCCAGCTGCAAGATATTACGATATTATTACCTATCGCGGGTCGAGCCTGGAATCGATTAGCACAGGACCGAGGCAGATGGTATAGCAAGAGAGAGGCCTATACCCAGCAGTGGGATAAGGAAGGCTGTGGATGATGATATCGGGTACCTGCACCGATTTAGTATCTAATAGTGGAAAAAACGTCATTGGGTATCTGCTACAATCTTACATTCAAAAATCTAGCGAAAGTGATCAGAATTTGTGGTAGGTATTCATTCAGTCTAATGAATAGGCATGTTGACTAATATTTTTTTATTACCTCATAAATAAGCTGGTCATAAATAGAGGACATCAAAAAAACAAAATTAAAATTAGTTCAAAAATAAATAAGATATAAGCATTTTAATTTCATGCTAGACAAAGAGCGCACTATACTGATCCGTGACGTCACGGCTCAGGTGCGCCATATAAATGCTATACTAACACACGCTCTGCGAGAAAGGGATAGAGCATACCCTCTCTATCCCCACCTAAAATACCTCAGACATTTATCAGCCAAATTAAATTATTTTTGCAGTATGTGTAATGTATTTAGTTATATTAATCGCTAAGCCGGTTATTTGTAATAAATTAAATATTAGTCATCATGCCTATTTACAATGTTATGTTATTGCAGCTGTCAGAGCAAATAAATGCTTAATGCTTGGAACGAGTTTAACCTATCTTAGAGTAAATACATATTTAAAATAAGTAGGGATAAATTTTCTTGTCAGCATTTTCCATCACATTTGATATGCATGGTGACGGTAATACCTATAACTGCGTGTTGTTTGGTTATAAAACGCCATTTAGTTGTCAATGGTTGATAATATAATATACAGCGTGTTTTGAGATCCCTGTCTAATCCTTATAAGGAGGATACCACAACAAAATTGTAAAAAGAGAATTTGAATGTTTTCTAAATAAAAAAAAGTTAACCGTCCCGTGACGCTCAACAGATATTTTGCTTTTTACAACAGGTACTTTTGCCCCCAGAAAATGCGGAAAAACTGGAAAATCGCGGATTGGAAAACACAGCGGTATTCAGCTAGTAATAATATTATAAATGCGAAAAGTTTGTTGGTTTGTTTGTTCCTCTTTCACGCAGCAACAGAGCAACGGCTCAACCTGATTTTTGACATGGGTATATTTCAAGGGCCGGAGAGTGGTAGGCAACTTTTCATCATCATCGTCGTCACCATTTTTCATCACTACGCGGGTGAAACCGCGGGCGCAGCTAGTACATAAATATTTTTATTTTTTCCTTTCTTCTAGCTGATGATGTATATAGATTAGATAGATACCGAATAACTTTTTCGCAGGTCAGAGAGGGTTTTCACTACATCCTGTGTATTAGACTAACTCGTACAAGTAGATTCTTTAAAAACGTATGTTTAGTTCAAACTTGTGTGTTGCATCATGTTTCTTCATAGATACGTGCTAAACTATCTGATTTTAAAAGATATTGCTGTCCTCATCGATTTATTCAAGCTTAAAAGTATTTCTAATGGCGTTATTTATCACTGTTATAATGCTAAAACCGCTCTACAAATACATAATATATTTAATGAAAACCATTTGAGAATATGTAGTAAAAGAATTGATCAACATAAAGGTCCTATCACACCACATACTAATGCTAAAGTTGGAGTGGTTTTGGACTCGTCTTGTGAAGGAATGACAAACATGTTTGATTTTGTAGACATGAAACATGCTTTCAAAAGTGATTTTGTATGGCTCGTGTTGTCGGAAAACCTTACAGAGACAATTGATGTTTTATCACGATATAAAATTGAGCTAGATTCAGATGTTACAATAATTTCTAAACATGAATATAAGTACATTTTATATGAAATATATCGCACTGGATTTAATAAAAACGGCCAAGTTATTGTAAGAGAAGTTGGACGATGGAATGAATCATTACACATGGACGTCCAGGATAGGAAGGATTTGAACGGCCTAGTCCTGAGAAGTATGGTGGTAATACCAGAATCTCGGAAAGTAGTGAATAAAACTTTTGTCAGGTATCTGAAAGATGAGCAGCCAGACCTCGTTAAAGTTGATCCAATGCATAAGTTCAAGGGGTATGCTGCGTTGAAATATTTCCAGGACATGTTTAATATTACGTAAGTACTTTTCACTACAACTATCGCTATAGTAAACGCATTACCATCTGAGTCGTCAGGTCATAAATCATTGTCTGTCTATCTCGCTCGCACTTACAGGTCTTATGGTATGACGTTTATGGCCCTACGACTCAGTTGGTGACGCGATGATTATAGAGGCGTAGCGACGCTAGGTGTTCCTAAAACAGCACCCTCAGAGCAGACAAACAAGAGAGATATTGTATGGTGTCGTGGTGCGAACGCATCTGGCCTAAATCAGGCTCAGGAGGGTGACCTTTCCGCCCATTTTTTGCATGTGGACTTTTAGTTCATTCATGTTTCTAACGAGACTAACAAGGCTCAGTAGTTCAATCAATTGAACTGGTAACTGAACTTCTGAGTCTCACTAGTTCAATCAAATTATTTCAATGAACTAGTGAGACTAAAAAATCTCAGTAGTTCAAACAATATTGAACTGTTGATGTTGTTGTTGAACTACTGAGAATAGACGCATTGGTTCAGCAGCAAGTTTCTTAGTGTGCGTGAAAAATTAGTAGGGGAGATGTAGGTAATGGGGATCACTTAAGCGGGAATTGAAATAAAACGAAATCTATTAATCAACAATTTATTGTTTTGCTCTTATAATAAACTTTAGTTATTTAACTATCAATTGAGATCAACTTTAATCACTTTGGCTTATTAATTTAGGAAAATAAAAAAATTAAACATAAAACTGGTTTGATCACCATTGTCAACATCGGTTGGCAATGGTGATCAGCATGTGCACAATGGGGATCAGCACATATCGCACACATAATTACGAGCCGGGTCCAACACAGTGCAGTCGGTCATTTATCATTTGTCTTCCTAAGGCGAACTTTTGGCATCTACAAAGAAACAATATATTTTTTATCGAAGTAAGGGAATGTGTGCAATGGGGGTCACCATGTAGGTAATCGGAGTCATCTGACTCCAATTACCTACATGGGCAAAAAGGAGGAAAAAGAAATGGTGACGAGGAAGTTGAAGATATAATGACAATCTGGGTTTTAAATCAGAATCTAAAATGTTACGATTATTACATATCACAAGTACAGAAATAAACATCTGGTAATTTGAGCCTTACCTTCGGATATATCCACTCGAAAAATTTGATCAGAATGGCGCGAAATTTTCACACATCAATTTCTTTCCAGCGCGTCGCGCGAACTGAGTGAGCCGCCGCTCGCGCGCGTTATTGGCGCACAGCTCCCGAATAGATATTATGTTGGCATCGCTCGCACACTTTCTGTTTTTGTTATATTGTGGTGATCACCATTGCCAACTGACTCTGATTGCCTACATCTCCCCTAAGTGTGCTTTACAGAGGCGTCTCTAGCCCTTGTGGCGCCCGTGTGCAACCAGTACCCTGGCGCCCTCTAGTAGAAGCGGGGTCAAAATGGAATACTAACAGTTATAACTTTCAAACGGAAATTCGGGTGCAAATGGTGTCGGAAAGCAAAAACTTTTTTTTTGGATGGAACGGTTTACATCAAGAATAAAAAATCACAACTTTGTAGTTCATCCAAACATATTTAATTTAAAAACTAATATAGTTACATTACAGGACGCTCGTACACACAAATATATACACAGTACACACACACAAATGTATTTACAAAAAAGTTACTTTTCGTGCTTTTGCATTAGCGAAATCTTTAACAATGTCACTAACTTCAATTTTGATTTCATGTTCAATACTTATTAACGACTAGCTGTTGCCCGCGGCTTCACTCGCGTTGTATTGAAATCTATACTCTACTACCTCCCGTCTTTTTAGTTTCAGTCTCGCATCCGTCCTGTATTCCACTCTCCTCCTGTACCACCCTTTCCGGTCCAGTTCTGCATTCGCCCCTAAATCCACTCTACTCCCGTTCGGCTCTTTCCGCTCCAGGCCCGAATCCGTCCCGTAATCTACTCTTCTTCCATCCCATCCTTACTGCGCCAGTCCTGCATTTGTCCCATACCTAATCTTCTCTAATACAGGCCCACCCTTTCCGACCCAACTCGGATCCGTCCCGTAATCCACTTTACTCCCTTTCCGTGTATTTGCAATCCAGCCCCGCATCCGTTCTACAATCCAACCTACTTCAGTCCCACTCTTTCCGATCTAGTCCCGCAGTTACCAGTTATAACTTGGTAATGCACAGAAATTTGTCACTGACTCGCACTTGGCCATGATTTATTCCTTGTTGTAATACTTTAGAGGGTGTACTATAATTGCTCCTAATAATGAATTCATTTATTTTTGTAAACATTCAAAAATTAGATTACAAAACTGCATCTAAACATGACCTTATAATTTTTATTTTTATTCTGAACACAATAACCGGTTATTATCGTTATTGTGGTTTTCATCGCGGACTTTTTTGTAAAACTATTTAAGTACTAAATTTTTGTCAAACATTGTATTTACTTATCTCAAACCGTTAGGTCAGCGTACGCCGATAAAGAAGCCAATTAGCTTATTTTTCTCCAGCATGTTTTACTAATACGGTTATTTAGTGTAGAATATTAACTTTTATCATTATAAAACATAGCCTATGGCACTCAGGAATAGTGTAGCTTTCTATTAGTGAAATAATTTTTAAAATCGGATATGTAGTTTTGGAGTTAAAACAGAACAAACAAACTTACAAACTTACAACCTTACAAACTTACAAACTTTACCTCTTTATAATATTAGTGTAGATAAATTTGTCAGTCTACTTTGCGACAATGTTGATCTAAGATAGTTTTTAATAATTTTTAGTTTAGAAAATGACCTTTCGCTATGTGCGACCGTGACTGGAAGTGTCAGGTATATCCGCAGTGCTGTGGACAGATTTGGGATCACTGAAATTAATTTATTCGTAAACAATTTAAAATATCCAACGGCGTAGTGGAATCATCAATAAACATCGGTAATAATTCGATTTCGTTATAGAGCTCGAACTTTTCCACGTCTGAAGAACCAGCATGGCTAAGTTTATTTTCTAAATTAGAACAATGCGTTTTTTTTTGTATCTGAGTCCAAATCTTTCCAGTGTTTAAATTTTTGAAGAAATGAAAAAATTACATTATTTTCATTCAAAAGTTCGAACCGTTCGTCGAACTTAGAAATTGCGGTGTCTAACAAATAGTAGTAAAAATTTACTTTGAAATGTGTTTTCGGGTCTGTTATCGGTTCATCCTCCGCCTCATAATTAAAAAACCTTTTACGAGCGCGAAGGCGTGCAGGTGTGGGAAATTCTGCTATTGCCTCGACTTCTTCCGCTACAGTTTTCGCGCTGTTAAGGAGCTCCTCAAAAGCAGACTCATTGCGGAATTCAGACAAACTTATTTTTGCATTATCAATCATTTTCACCGCTTCTGACAATACAACGTCTGACTTTTGAAGTGCCTTGCTAACTATATTTATCTTGCTTAAAATTTCAAACCAAATAAGCAGAGAGCAGATGAAGTTAAACGACTTAATTTTTGTCAATAATGAATTTGCCATATTTCTTGACTCGGCATCTTTGCTCCTATCGGAATATATGGTAAACAAGGCATCATACACTTTTCCCAGTTCAAAACGTAGAGCTTTTACTGCTTCAACCCTGCTCTCCCATCGAGTATTTGAGAGTGGTTTTAGACTTAAAGTTGGCACTTCTTTAGCAAGTATTTGCCAACGTGCTGTTGACGCAGAAAAAAAAACATAAATTTCCTGCACAACTGAAAAGAAATTGACAATTTCTAATGAACTTTTAGCAGCGTCATTCACCACCAAATTTAGGCTGTGTGCCGCACAAGGTACGTAAAATGCGCGCGGGTTTAAATCTAAAATTCGTTTTTGTAGACCTATATTTTTCCCTTTCATGTTTGCACCATTATCGTAACCTTGACCACGCATATCTTGTATGTCAATTTCGTTTGAGATTAAACAATCTAACAAAAATTGAGTTAAGCCCAGGCCAGTAGTGTCTGTAATAGGAAAAAACCCCAGAAAGTGTTCTTTTACTTCAGCCTTGTTGTTGCTTGCATTTAAAAGAACGTACCGTACGACAACCGATATTTGTTCTTCGTGTGCAATATCTGGAGTGCAATCTAAAATAATGGAAAAATATTTGGATTGTGTCAATTCCAAAACAATAGCTTTTTTTATTCTTTCTCCTAATAATTGTATTATTTCATTCTGAATGTTATGGCCAAGATAATGAGTTAGGCGTGACTCAGATTTTTGAATAAGAGCAATGTGTTCCGCAAGCACATTATCAAAATTAGAGGTATATTCAACCAGCTTTAAAAAATTACCATTATCGGAATCGTAATTTTTTTGAGATCTTCCCCGAAAAGCCAGACATTGCCTCGCTAAAAAATGAATCATGTTGATTATTCGTTCGAGTACTGCAACCCAACGTTTTTTTTCCCGATCAATTTCATTTTGGTGCAAGAAATCTACCGACTTTTCTTTTAAAATAACAGTTTTCAACGTAATTTGTTTCTTAAGACATGATAGGTGCCCTAAGCTCTTTTCATGACGTTCTATAGCAGTAGACAAATGCTGCCAATCTTTGTAACCTATTTCACCATTAAAAGGAGTCGCATCAGCATGAAAAAGTTTACAGTAAAAACAATAAACAGAATCAGTTGACTTAGAGTAAACCAGCCAGTTTCTTAAAACGGTTTCATTATTTAACATCTTTTTAGTATAATAAGCATTTGAAAAAGATCTTTTTGAACTATTCGAAGGATATGAACCCACTTTTACTTGTACTGGCCCACGCTCCATCAAAAATATTCTCTGTTTATCGGATAACACCTGTGGCCATAACGCGAGATCATTCATTACATCTTCTCGAAGTATATTCTCCGGGGACGTTTCGGCACTAGGAGGTTCTTCGTCTTCTTCGACTACCGACGACAAAGACAGCAGCGGCGGCGGCGGCGGCGACGTTGAAGGAACGAGTTCTGCTGTAGAATTATCTTGGTTTTCATATGTCTCTGTCTCCAGGTGTTCGTCCGAGGATGGACCGGGTCGACCAAAAAACTTTTTAATAGAACATGTATTCTTTTTCAGAGACACTTCCTTCTCCAGCTTTCTTTTTCGACTTTGTGCACCAGAAAGTTTCTTTTTTCCATCGCCATCAGACATCTAAAATAAATAATAAACTAAGTATAGGCACCTAAAAGTACTATCAATGTAAATTAATATACCTAGGCCCAGATAAATAGTTGCAACTTGGACTAAGTATTATATATTATAATTATGACACATATCAATCAACGTCGCGGTACCTTCATTAGGCAATCAAACTGAATAAATAAATTAAATAAAAAAGTAGTTTGTTGTTCACAGGTTAGGTAAAAGTAAGACCTAAATAAATACCTAAGTAAGTATACTAGTTGGTACAACATATTAAAGCACTTTAACTTACCGTTGTTTGTTCCGCACTGCAGTAGGGTAAACAAATGAAAAATCCTAGGTCGTGGGTATCACTATCTATCACTCGATAGCACCTCGATAGTTGTTTTTTTTCATGGATTTCGCTGGCTATTTTTGATGACCTCTGACCTCGATGCTTGTCGCAATAATTGTCCAAGCAAATAACCAAATCTTATCTTTTATATAATTTTTATCAAAAGAAAAGCCGATTTACTTCCCATTTACATGTTTACTCAAAGATGATAGTTAATCCAATTACATCAAGGCTTATTTCGCAAAACTACGCTGTAGCGGTAAAACAAAAAATGCGGCACGCGTACACAAGCCTTTGAAAATGACCGCCCCACGTCCCTGGGAATTTTAATTTGAACTTTATAGCATTCCAATACAGCCGAGTTAGCAATGATAGTCGGCGTATTGTCAAACAAATCAAAACAAACAGGTGCAACGCCGGCACGCGCCTTTGGTAGCGATGCGACATTACGCCAATATAATCTTTAACTATCTGTTTTAAGGCTGATTTCACGTTGAAACAAAAGTTATTGTGTAGAGTAGGAAAAGGAGTAGCTTGTGGTTGCGCGCCTTGCTTTGCTATCGCGCGCCCGGCGTCAGTCATAAACACAGGCGCTTTTTGTCTTTGACATGGTCTTTGAGAGCGCCGGCGCCGCGAGCGACGCATCTTTGGAGGTGTCGCACTAGAGGGCGCTCGGCGCCCCCTTAGACCCGGCGCCCGTGTGCGCCGCACACCCTGCACCATAGGTAAAGACGCCTCTGGTGCTTTACGTATATCAACGACGCTTCTCCTTTTGCACAGACTACCTATTGATAATTTATACAAATAGCAAGCATCCATTATACTTTTTAACCCCTGACTCAAAAAGAGGGGTGTTTTATCGAGTAAATTAGCACACGCGACCTCAATGTCTACGACGCTTGTCTTCTCACAGACTAAGTGATTCAGCGGTATAGAGTGAAAGTGTATGAAACATGGAGAGAGACATTTAAACATGATCGACAATTTGTACCTACTAGGGCATATCACCCTTGTTTGCCTGATCTGAGATAGGGAGCAATATAACTCAACCGGCAAATTGCTGATAAATTAAGTATAAACTTACTGGCAGGTACGAGTTTCAACGGACAAAGTCGTGGGGGTACCCTTCCAATGGCACATTCGACGGGCTGGTGGGTTCATTGCAGCGGATGGAAACAGACATCGGAGGCTCGCCGCTCTTCATCCGCGCCGATAGGATGGACGCTCTCGATTATGCAGCGGAAACTTGGCTCACTAAGTATTTTCCTTTGCGATTCATAACGTATTCTACATTAATGCCTACACTAAGTGGGTACATGTGCAGCAGTAGTCTCTGACATTCTGACATTGAGGAACATGTTGTCTGTCTAGATTTAGACGAGATAGATAGATAAACTCTTTATTGTTCACACCACACATTTCGTACACATGATGATAAAACAGCTTAAAAACTAGTGCAACAATCGGCGGCCTTATCGCTAAGAGCGATCTCTTCCAGACAACCTTAGGATGGAGAGGATTTATACAGGAGGTAGAAGGCGGGGCGTGCAATATTAAATAATGTGATATTTGGACTGGATCATCGCGGAGATGACGTTCAAACGTAAACCTATTGACGAAAAATTCCACTGCAGTTACATACCGTATCGTTGAGAGGTAAGAGAGATACAAGAATAGAAGAGAAAGTTGAACTCCTGGTGACTACAAGAGTCTGGCTAATGAAAGTAGAGACTGAAAACGCCCGCCAAATTTTAAAAAATCTGCATTGTAACCCCTAAATTGATATGAAATGCAAACATTACTGTGTTCTGACTGTGTTACAATAAAATTAATAACTTACAAGTTTAGTATCAAGTGAGATTATTTCCAGGCATTTCATAAAAAAAATTGGGGTTTCAATGCTGATATTTTTAAATTTGCCGCGCTTTTTCAGTCTCTACTTTCACTAGCCAGACTCTAACACGTTATTATATTCAAGTAAAATTAAACTAATCGCTATTAGATCCACGTTTCACCACCGATTCGCCTTTTTGCAAGCGACGATGTTGTCGAAGATGAAGCAAGCTGTCTCAAGCAAACAGACAGAAGACACCTATTTACTCTGACTTATAAATACCTAGATTATATCTCAAGAAACAAGGAAAATTGTTCGTAATTTTTCCCAGACCAAACTTCATATTCCGGCACCCGAAGCATCCGGGAGGTTACTACACCATCTACACGCGTCCGCTGAGCACGCGGGTGTGGTGGTGCGTCATTTCACTCATGGCGTTGTCAGCCGTGGTGCTGGGAGTGCTGCTCAACCTCAACATCATTCAGGTCCCAGGAGATGATAACGACGTATCGATCAGCTTGGTCCTTCTATTCATTTGGAGCGCGATTTGTCAACAAGGCAGGTGACGCATACATTTACTTACCTACTCCGCTCTAGGGGTCTAGACAAGAGCCACTTTCTGTTAGCGTTCACGCCTGCGGAAAGATGAAATTGTATACCTACCTATCTTTGTACTTTTGAGGTTCTTGGACTTGGATATACTAGCGGTTTCCTCACGATGTTTTCCTTCACCGATGGTGCAAACGGTAAATCGAGCCGTTGCTGAGCGATGGAACCTAATATCGAAACTGCAAATATTTACTTGGGACTAAATGAGTCATAGAAACTGACGTGGTTTTCACACATTTTATTTATATTACACGGGAATTAGGTACCTAATCACGTAAGAAACGCGGTTGAAACTATAGTCGGAGTGACCGGCTTAAAATTACGTGAGTAATTCCCGTGTAATATAAATAAGTCATATTTGCCGGGCCGAGGATGGAACCGGTGCCGTCACATTGTAAAGCGCACATGTTACCGCCCGGCCACAATCGCTCAAAATCGCCAGAGCGTTACCTAGTTGCTATGATTTAAAGTGAGCTGGGTTTTTTCCAGGTTTGACAGTCAGTCGGAGTTCGAACTCTGTGAAAATGGTGATGTTCACAACATTTCTGTTCGCGCTGACGTTGTACCAGTATTACAACGCGACTGTGGTGTCCACACTGCTGCGAGAACAACCCAAGAACATAAGAACTTTGAAAGATCTAACGGAGAGCAATCTAAAGGCAGGCATCGAGGATATTTTGTACAATAAAGATTATTTTGCGGTAAGAAAACAGTAGTTAACTTATGGATACGGTAGATAGGTACGTCTATATATTATTATTTGGAGAAAATGTATCATGTATTATTATATCATGTAGGTATGTTACCCTATACCCATGTATTAGAGATCAAAATGGGGTCCACCCACATAAAAGAGAAGGGAAAAAAACCTAACCTAGGTACATAATCTGTATCTGTTGGTAAGTTTTTAAGCTGTTTTATCATGTGTACGAAATGTGTGGTGTGAACAATAAAGAGTTTATCTATCTATCTAAACTAAGCTAAAAAAAAAAAAACTGTGGTACCACCAGCCCCTTCTCCCGTCTCCTTTTTTGATCTCAACAAATCAATCGCAATTAAAATGAGCCGAGTATAATTGAAAATCTCAAGGCAATTTTAGTTTGAGTATAGAATAGATACAAGAATACAGATAATACATAACAAAGATTTTAACAAAATACTTTCTTTGGAGTGTCCCATTCTCACGTGAGCCTCCCTCTTTGGTCACCAAAGTGGGAAAGGGTCCAAATAAAAATAAAAAACTGCTCGTTGCCCTAAGAATCCTTGAAATGGCTATCCTCGATTTTTTCCAGCACACCATGAACCCGATAGCCCGTAAGATCTATCTGAAGAAGGTGGTTCACACAACACCTCACAACTTCTTCTCTCCGGAACAAGGCATGGCTATGGTGAAGAAAGGCGGGTTCGCATTTCACGTCGACAGCGCAGTCGCTTACAAGTAAGACTTACGAACCACACGATACAAAAGTTAATTATCAATTTAAAAAACCGACTTCAAAATTAGTAGGTACGCATTTACTTTTACTTGGATGACATACTTTTTTGATTTTGATGCAATTACCGTTTGTGTAAGTTTTTAATTGACGGTTTTCTGAGGTTACATAAACAAAAGGATTACCTAGGTCAATGATCTTATGTGTAAAATCTCATTGGATTAGGTATTCCGGTCTGTCCCTCTGCTCACAACTCTGAGTTGAAAACCGCCTCATTTTTGAATTCGGTTAAAAATATAGTACGCTACTGGACAGAAGTTTGATTTGTTCAAAATAACTGGTTTCGGATGGGCAGCGTTCGGGAAATTGCGTGACATCTTCTCGTCCAAGATACCACAGTGCCTCAAGACGAAGGTCTTTGACCAGTGTGTGTTGCCAGTGATGACATATGGTACTGGGACGTGGTCCTTAACTGTTGGCCTTTTGGAAAAACTCAGAGTCACACAGCGGGCAATGGAGAGAGTTATGCTTGGAGTTTCTTTGCGCGATAAAATCCAAAACGTGGATATTCGCAAAAGAACTAGAGTCACCGACATAGCTGTTAAAATTTGCAAGTTCAAGTGGCAATGGTCAGGCCACATCGCTCGAAGAACCGATAACCGATGGGGAAGAAAGGTTCTGGAGTGGAGACCACGAACCGGAAGACGCAGCGTAGGGAGGCCTCCCACTAGATGGACCGACGACATTGTGAGAGTCGCGAGCATCCAGTGGATGCAAAAGGCAGGCTGTCGTTCAGTGTGGAGGTTAAAGGGGGAGGCCTATGTTCAGCAGTGGACGTCTTCTGGCTGATGATGATGATGAACTGGTTTCTAAAATACTGAACCGATTTTGATGACAAGCTTAGTGATACTTATATTGAGGTAGACTTCTTATTCTAAGAATAAGAGAGTAGGTAGACGTTTAGACGTTTAGAGGTAGGTAGGTAAAGTTTTTGGTCGGATTAGGAAGGGATCCTCTGTCCTTTCCTGATGATGATGTAATATGATGCTCTGTGACGAGACAGAGCCTCTGTCTCTTTCCTCAACTTTCCTGCAAAACGCGTGTCAGTATGTAATTTGTATGGCGTACTTTAAAGTGACGTCATAAGTAAATATAGTGCGCTATTCAGCAAGACATGAAATATTTTACTTGATTTCAAACATATTTGAATTTTGTTTTTGGTTATCAGGTCTATTTACGGTAAGCTAAAAAAAAACAGTCCGGTAGCCTAGCATAGCTGAATTAACTATCATATGCCCTCAGGATTATGCGACGTACGTTCTCAGAGAAGGAGGTGTGCGAACTGCAAGAGGTGTCGGTGTTTGGGTCGTATCTTGGGATAGCTGTAGCGAAGCGTTCGCCGTACAGAGAGATTATGGCGTATGGGTAAGTTGGAAAAATCCTTTTTTTATTCTTCTTGATTCATATCCATTCCCCATTGGTTAACGACTGTCCAAAAAAGTGTTCATATTTAGGGAATTTTAGGGTTCATGGATGTGGGGTTTTTAAGTCAACCATAACTCCTGAACGCCTGATAAGATTTTGATCATCATCATCATCCAGAAGACGTCCACTGCTGAACATAGGTCTCCCCCTTTAACCTACACACTGAACGACAGCCTTCCTTCTTCAAAAAAAGATTTTGATGCGAGTTCGATTTTGATTCGTTAGAATCTTTGCATTAGGTATACCGAAGTATCATTAAGTCATTAAAAAAAAAAAATTGTAGGTAGGTATAACACAACTATTGGACGTAAATGAAACCAGTTTTATTTTTCACAAAATCTTACCAAATATAATCATCATCGCCTCAAACTTGTCGAGTTGATTCTAATTAGAGGTCACGGTACAAGCCCGTACTTTACTAGAAATAGCCATTAGAGTAACGACGCAGCGCGATAGAATCTCCGCTTGGGGTCGTGGGTTCGATTCCCACCTAGGACAAACATTTATGTAATGAAAATTTGTGTTTGTTTTATATCTGGTTGTTAATATCTGTTTAAGTATGTATTTAAAAATATATAATGTATGTATATCGGTCTCTGGCAGCCATATCACAAGCTTTGCTTAGTTTGGGGTCAGATGACCGTGTGTGCAAAAATGTCCCGAGTATAATTTTATTTAGTTACACGGGCATTCCTGTTTTTAAATGTTTTATTGGGGTCAGCCCCGTGCTCCACCTAGGTTCTCCACCTGGGTGAAGCACGGGGTACTTACAAGTCCCAGTGCTCCAACTGATAATATTTTAGTACTGTCATGTCGTACTATGTAGCTTGTCAAAGTCACGATTTCATGGTGTTCCCCATGATCCAAGAAAACAAGGTCTAGCAATCTGGGAGTGGTCCCGCAATGACGTCACTGTCCAGTTGCCACTTTATTCAATCAGCTGTTACGTGGTGTATCGTCATCTCTCTCGAACTAGTTGTAAATTACTTATTCTGCTCTTGCTTATGCACGTGTACGTGTATTGATGACATCATTGCGGGACGCCCACGTGGTCATTTTGCTATACCTGGCGGAGTATATTATTATACCATGGTGTTCCCCAGCACGCGGAAACTGTCAGAGTCCGGGGTAATGTCTCGGCTGTCCTCCGTGTGGGACGAGCGGCGGCCCGCGTGCGTGCGTACGCCGGACGCCAGCCTCATCTCCGTGGGCCTCCCGGAGTTCTCCGCCGCGCTGGCGGCGCTGGCGCTCGGAGCCGCTGCAGCACTGCTTCTACTTGCTGCGGAAATGCTCACAGCGAAAATCCGAAGCACACACGTTGTGATCCCATTTAGACATTGATGCTCTTAGGAATCTAGGTATATTTCCAGGGGCGGATTTGATACCTTGGCTGTCCTAGGCCTACGTAAAATTGCCGCACTCTTACTCCCTGTAACCTAGAAAAAAGCAAAGTAAAAAGACAACAAAAGCCTGTATAATAATAAATCTGTGTCATTAGATATACTGCTGCTCACCATTATTTGTGAGTAACATTGAATTGTTATTCACAAATTGTCTTTTTCCTGGCCTTCTGAGCAACGAGGGTTCATAGGGCGAGGATAAAAAAAAAACTCGCCAAGTAAAGACCTTGTAAGTATACCGTACAAACTTCGTACTGACACTCACGTTGCGGGAAAGAGACTATCCTTTCCTAGTCCAACCAAAAACTTTTTATATATCAGGGGCCTTACCCTGTTTTGTGCCGAGATACGGTTTGCGATCGCGCAACTATTCTCATACCTAAACAGCAGTGCAAGTACCGATCTTTAACGATCGTCAAATTCGATAAAATGCCATAGTATCGATCATAGCGAGTACTGATCAAATGGTTTTGAATGGATTGGCATTTGGATTGTGTTTAGACCTTCAACGGTCTATGGGCAGTCTAACTGTATTTGTAGTGTTAGTTTTAGCTCGTATTTTGTTTAGTTAATAAAGGCACTTGCACAGGAAAAAAAAACTTGTATCCGATAGCCTTTTATCAGAGGAAAGATTTTTTTTTTACCAAGCGTTTTGACTTTTCTTTCTTAATTAGAACAGCAAAACAATGGAACGCCTTGCCCCTGTCTGTGTTTCCGCAGCATTACAATCTTGGAGTGTTCAAGTCTAGGGTTAATAGGTTACTACTGGGCAAACGTGCTCCATCTTCGACCGCATCATCGCCTTCCATCAGGCGAGATCGCGGTCAAACGTTAGCCTAGTCCGATGAAAAAAAAAAGAAAAAAAAAAAGATATTAGATCAATAAAAACGTCTTGTTCAGCATCCATATGTTTATTTGGATACCTAACATCATCGCATACTACAATCTGACGCATTGTGAAAAATTACAAACCTCTCTCGTATTCAATTATAAATTATTATTTATAGGCAAACCTTTGTACATACTAAAACCGCGCATAATTTCTATTACTGACAGCTTCAGTTATAACATTACAGGAAATTAGTACAAAAAATCCAAATTGCTAATTATTATACATTATTTCGAATTTACACAGTGATCTCAAACGAGATAGTCCAGTTTCAAATATAAAAAAAAAAACACATTTTATAAGCTGGCCATACAATGTTCATTCAACAGTCACACAAAATTCTAATATTCAAGCTATTGAGACTTAGACCAACATTAACTATTAATTAACAATAAAATAAATCAGGCGCTACTTTGCAATAGTTAATCTTCAAATATGTGATTCTATGGCCAAATCAGTTTTTTGCAAACATTGTTCAAAGTGGTACCAGATGCTGTAAAAGGAGAATATTGGAATCATAATAGAGATCTATCTGATAAACTTTAGCTTTGGAATTGGACAAGAATAAAAATGAACGGTTTAGCTTGTAATTGGACAAGAATAAAAATTTATGGTTTAACTTGTCTGGACAAGAATAAAAATTAATGGTTTAACTTGTAATTGGATAAGAATAAAAAAGGATGGTTTATTTTGTAATTGGACTAGAATGCAAATGAACGGTTTAGTTTGTAATTGGAATAGAATTAAAATGAAAGTTTAACTTGTAATTGGACAAGAATAAAAATTAACGGTTTAGTTTGTAACTGCACAATAAAAATTAACGGTGATGACATTAGAATGAGAATGCGGTAGGGCCAATTTAATAGCTCACATTTAACATCCTATCGTTCTTAGCAAAGTAAAGTCAAAGTAAATCGCAAAATTGCCTTCATTTGTAATTATTACAATAAATAATTATTTTTAACTGAAAAAAGTGAAGCAATTCTAACTCAGAATAAATAAATAATATTATAATTACAAGGTTACATTGTTGAATTTTTATGAAGTGTGATTTATTAAATTGACTACTTGTTTTGTCTGTATTTAATCAGATCAGACAAACAAAGTAGATATGTCTTTAGAACAATTATCGTTCTTGTTCAAATGTCTCCGTGCATCCTTTTTTTTCACTATACTGCTAAACAGCGGTTTAGAAGTATAGTTAAGAGTAACGTAAAAAATCTAAATACGCTTCACTTACTAATTTTTCACGCACACAAAGAATATTGCAGTAACACAAATGAACGAAACAAAAAAAGTCAAAAAAACCTATCCGCCCTATTTTTTTTTTGCATTGCATTTCTGCATGATAAGTTTTAACTAAAGACATCAAGCCTGATTTAGGACAGATGCGTTCGCACCCGCCACCACATCTCCCTTGTTTGTCTGATCTGAGATTTATAATAGAAAAGAAAAGATAGCGTCTATAGTTCCACTTTTGACCACATTCATTACAGGGTTATTGATAATTAACTAACAACCTCTTACAGGCAGATTTTATCATACTCAACAACTTTTGTTGTATTTGACTCACTACTAAATAAGTGAAAAAAAATAAAAAAATTGCAGGCACCTAAGCTACACATTCTTATGTTTCATCTCGTTTAAAACCGCGTAAAGTTTTTGTGATTTAAAACCCTAAGTAAAATATTTTTGTTTTTGTATGTATTAAAAAAAACGCACAAATAATTAAAAGCCATAGTCGAAGTAAAAATAAAGTTTTGTATTTTGTAGGTGCAAGCTCCTAAGCTTCACCCGGGCTCTTATATGTTATAACTTATTTAAAACAGCGTAAAGTAATTGCGATTTAAAGCCCTTTTTATTGTTTTTCGTTTTTTTGTGGAAGAAAAAATTCAACTAAAAATTAAAAGCCATGAAACTAAAACTGTTAAGTATGATATAGGGAATACCTGCGAGTTGTTGTTAGATAATTATCGATAACCCTGTAGATAATTGATTTAGAATTATTACATAAATAAAATTTTCTGAGCAAATGTCTAAGCTACAGAAGTATTTAATTGCTTGCAGCTATAACATAAGTTATTATTTAATAGGATAATCAATTGAAACACATTTGAAATATATTCCCTATTATAATAAAATGGTTTTTATGCCATAGATTCAAGTCTTAATTTGCATTGTTTTAAAATACTTCAATGTACTGTTAAAATATAGGTATATTAAACACAATTGATACTTTATATACATATCTGATAATGTAAAAGCGTTTCATAAATAAATGTACACATAATTTTTAAACGGGATTTTATAAATAAATCGCAATTGAGGATGTGAACTAACTTGACTCAAGCCTTTTAGCTGCCCGATATCAAATGTTAAAAAAAATCTCGATGCGATGTTTTAATTGGAAGCTTGAAACGTCACTCTGGTGACTACCGCATTTTAATAAAAACAAATACTTAGGGCCAACGCTCACTATAGAGTCGAGGCGGCGCGGGCGTGGCTGCGTACAAGCAGCAGTGAAAAAGTCAACTTGAAACTGCGGTAAACCTCCTGAACTGTCTCTTCAAACCGTCACGTGAACAGGGAACTCTTATAACACAAGAACAAGGAATGTTCTAGCTAGATCAGAAACTACCGTGAACTAGGAAGCAATCTAGAGTTCAAGTGAAAAAGTATCGTCGGTGCCGTTGTTGAAAAGGCATCATAGTTAAATCATTTATTGCACGTTATGCGAAATAGATGACACTTATGTTAACATAACAACCCAATAGGGTATGACAATTTATGTATGGATGCCCGATTTGTTTTTACAATGTTTTAACATTAATTTTCTACAAAAAAAAATATTTTGTAAGTTTTTCAATTTTTTTGCAAAAGTACGTGCTCTTTTGTCATTCAATTTATGAAATATTTGAATAGCAATTGCATAGGTTTTGGTATTGCAAATTTATGCTGGAACCTGAGCGGATTTTAAAGTGTTTCTTTTTTAATATTTTTGTAATTTTTTCATCGCAATAGCAAATTTTAAAGATGTAAATTGATGCGACGGCTAAGACTTTTTTTTCACAAAGTACAGTCATTTATAGAATTTTACTTTGGTGATATCTAGAGATTTTATAGGTGTCAATTTTTCTGTGCGATAAAGTGTTCACCTATATTTACACGGTTTCCCCAAAATATTATTTCAGCCTATCATGTTAACTGCTGGGACACTCGGAGAGAGGATGGGCCGTAATCCACCATGCTGGCCCAGAGCATGTTGGTAGGTTTCCCCAAAGTATGTTACCGTAACCGACCCACGAGTAAACATAAGTATAGGAAGTTATATGATTATTTACGGGATATTTACCGTGGTAAGGTTGTGGAATGAGCTCCCGATATTAAATACTATATGCAGTGATACAGTGAGTGTGTTTTGTCGGGACTTAGGATCGAGTTCGAGTTCCAGTGATAATCGTAGCAAGACTAAGAAAAAGGGTAGATCGTTATGTCTGCACCTAACTTTTTAACTGTTCGACCAACCACCCGCATTCTTCAGTCTTCCCGTGAACATGGTGTGATCGTAACTGCGCCGAAATATCGGGAGCTCATTCCACAACCTTACCACGGTAAATATCCCGTAAATAATCATAATAACTTTAGTGAACAACCGTGATAGTTTAAAACATAAGTAAAGTAGTACCCTATCATCATGATAATCATCGCCTTCTTCGGTTGACCGAGTGGCAACGACAGTTGCTAGTCGTTCCCCACGCATCCGCGCTGCGTCTCTATAGAGTTAACTTTTTCACAGACACATGTCGCAACGCCGCCTTAACTTTTCAGTCAGCTTTTGGCCATAAGTAGCATTATAACGATAAAAATATAGCCCTTAGTAGCTTAATGGAAGTAGGTAAATGCCTTCGACAGATCATCTAAAATATTCTAAAGAAAGAATAAAATATTCGAATTATAAACAAAGTATCGAGTTTGGTCGCGCAGAAAACAGAAATTTGTAACTACCCTCAAAGCACAAACAATATTTACAAAAAAAAATATAAAATTTTGTACAGGCAACATTTGCATGAATAGGATCTTTTTCGTAACTGAAATTATAACTCTCTTGGACTCCTCCGCTAAGATTGTTTTTATATTTGAAACTTTGATAGCTACAGATGTCATGGGATTATGTTATAAAAGTGTAGGCCAGTTTTTTTTATGCAATATGTGGCGAACAAGCTATCGGACCGCCTGATGGTAAGCGATACCATCGCCTATAGATACTATATTCAGAATAGACATCGCAAGAACGCCAAATTGTACCGCACCTTGCATTTTTGAATTTCGTAATAAAATCATTTTAGAGGTAGTAAAATTATTTAACTCTATTCGCATGACCAATTGTTTTTGAAGAGTTTTTTTTCAGTTTACTATGGCGAAAACAGGCATTTTTTGTATTGGAATCTAACAAGCTGTTATAGCATTTATCAAATATAAGACTGCAGATATGCAAATTAGGTGAACTTGCGGTGTCTATCGCGAATGCAGTTTATTTATTGTCTTCAAAATTCAGAATAAGAAAAGAGCATCTAACGAAAAGAGGTGACGTCATTTTACATAGGTCAGTGGGAATAATATTAACAAGTAGTATCACGTTCCACTGCTGGGGCACTTAAAAAAAATTATCATTGTCCACCAGTGGTAGACAAGCGCGTGTTGGACAACGGAAATGGAGGTATGGGCCAATGATGAACATAAGTATGCGCGAACAGATCCGATATTTTCTTCACTTCGGGAAAATCTAAAACAGGTCTAAATATTCAGTATGTATGTATTGTGCGACCAACTTATCTACGGCCTTGAGTGAGGGAGCCACCGACATATTTTCTAAATAAAACTAACGGCCGACCATGGCAAATTTTAGTACCTTATTTAGCCAACTGTAGAGATAAGTCGGTCGGTCTGTACATTTGTATTGGGTTGTGTCCAGCGTACAAAAGGTACGTTATACTAGGGGGTGATGTTGAATGTTCGGAGCCAGTCAGCACTTCACCGTTCCTCAAGCATCACTGTTTCTTGCGGGTATAGCTTGAGCTCTTCTAGTGTACTGCTATGGGATTCGTTTGTAAGCTGCAAATAAAAGGTTTTTTTAATGGCATAACAACGGGCTGCTTGATGGTAAGCGATCACTATTGCCAACGTACCTGTAACACCAGGAGCATCACAAATACGTTGGCGACCTTTAAGACTCTCAAACAGACGGACTTCTCCTGACGAACCCCATGTTATAATGAAATGAAATAGTTTATTGTACAGATTTGCAGCCATAAATTATTTAAATACTTTTTTCATTAACCTATACTGTCCCATTCCTGGGCTAATTAAAATACTAATTATTTTAATTAATTGGTGGATAATATAAAGTTATACAGGGTTACGCGGAAAGAGTGTACTAAGCCGAAAAGGATCCATTTCACTCGAACAACATTTACTATGGGACACACCCTGAAACCGCGAATAAATTATATGCTGTTCGATACATTTTGTAGAGTGTGAATGACCGTGTTATATGGAATTGCCCCCATAGCAAAAGTTGATCATAATGTTTTAGATAGCTTAGAACCAGGAGACGGACATAGGCTACTTTTCATCAACATCACCATTTTTCATCACTACGCGGGTGAAAACGCGGGGCGCAGCTAGTAAACTATAAAATAGGCTTGCGTTTGACCACCATTTCGCCTGATATTAAGCAATGAAGCGAGGATGATGCGGTCTACGTTGGAGCACGCTTGCCTAGAAGAAACCGATTCACTCGATGGATACCTTGGACCCCTTTTAGCTTAGTACATCCTTTCCGCGTAACCTTTTTAAAAGAATTATGAAGTTACTTACGTCTCTCCTAGGCCAGCTAGATATCACCTTGTAGGTCTCTTGAGGGTATCCTTTTGATGCTAAGTAGTCAAATAACGCCTGAAAAATAAAAACATGTTGACAATCAAGTGTAATATTGTTAAAGTATTGTCGCTGAGGTATTTTATGATTATATTTATAGTCGGATACCCCAGGCCATAAGAACCATGGCCCACTTGGAAAACCCTGGGGGGTTAGACAAGACCCACTTTCTGTTAGCGTTAAGAGGGCATACCACGGCCAAGAAATTTGATGAATAGGTATTTAGCTAATCTATTGCTGTCCCCTGACCTCAAGCCTCTCCCAGTAGAGCGCAATAGGGCAATAGGCAATACAACTGCAGCTCGGATCGATTATACATACGAAAAGAAGACAAAATCATCGTCTCGTATTTTTCTGTTTCCTCATTCAAAACTAAGCCGATTTCATTATTTTTTAAATTAATAGAAATGAAAAAGGTTGCACTATGCTTCTATCATTTATTTTTGTTTTATAAACTCGTCAAATTTGTTTGATAGACATCTGAACATGGCGGTAAAAAAATTTTTTTTTTGGGATATTTAAAGGCTCATATTTCTTATAGTAGTTAATTTATAAGAAAAAATAAATGATAGAAGCATGGCAATGGGGGAGATAAATTTTATTTAAAAAAATTATAGTTCTAGCGTTATTATCCAGGGAGGAAACACGAGAATACGTTTGTATGGACAAAACGCTGCCCGTGAGCCCACTTAACGCCTGCGGAAAGGTGAAATTGTATGAAAATGACATTGACAATGACATTAGCTTGAGATAAATTATCTCATGCTAATTTCATTTCCATACAATTTCATCTTTCCGCAGGCGTGAACGCTTACAGAAAGTGGATCTTGTCTAGACCCCCTGAACCGACTTCGATCCCAAGTGGGCCAAGTCGGGATAACCTGGCAAAGTGTGGTTATATAAAGGGCTCTGATACCGAATGTCTTTGTGGTGTGAACCCTCAGACAATGTCACACTTGATGGACTGAGTACACTGCACACTAGACGGCCTGATTGAAGCCACGGAGAGTGCCATTAGGATGGCCAAATTTTGGTCCAAAAACTTTATTTAAAAACAAATAAATAATTTACGAAACTTCCGACTCGTAATAAGAAGACAGGAAAAATAACAAATTTGTGTAGTCGGATCATACACGTACAATACACAGAGGCACAAACGTACAAAAATAAATGCCCGAAACAAAACTCGGCGCACGCTACGAATTGCGCAGACTTCTTGGTTAGTAACAAGGTAACCGTGATCCGACTACAACGCTTCGCGATGCCAGAGCTACGATGACATAGCGGACAACTAAAGTTGAACTCTATGCAAGCGACATAACCTCTAATTTAAAGTAAATATGGCATTCTGAAGTATATCATTGATACAATGGTGTCAATTCTGTTGTACCATTCTCTAAACTAAACTAATTTGACAGGACTAAAATTATCGGCGTCTCTTTTTAATTTAATACGTCAGAAAAGGATAGCAACAATTTTAAAGCTGTCAAATTTAGTTTAGTTTAAAGAATGGTACGACAGAATCGACACCATTGACGCTCAGACGTTTTTTCACTGTTTTTACTGAAAGATTGTGACTCTATAGGAATTGTATCTCTATGGGTCGGATGAAAGAAAGAAAGAAAGAAAGAGATGTATATATGACAGAAACAAAATATAAATAGACATAACAAGTGTAGGATGACTAGGATGAGGGTTGTACCTGCAGCGTATCTGTGGCGTTGAACCGTCGCTCGAGGCAGTTGTCGTGGGGGGGCGGCAGGCGCACTCTGATGCGCGCCACGTCGCGCGCGCTGGCGTCCGGCTCGTCTGGTACTCTCCGCGCGGCCATACTCCGCATCGCCTACAGTACAAACATTTACTCATTAAATAACTTGACCATAACTGGAAGCTTTTTATACAGAGGGCACTACCATTTCCGTCGGATTACCAGCGTCGACGTCCTTTTTATTGAGTTGTAACCGGAAGTCGTCAGGTGGCGCCACCGTAGCAGCTGCGCACCATTTTTTTTTTTAATTATTGCGAGCTCGTTGGAATCTTTAGCTCTTTTTCCATCAGGCAGGAATTAAAGTGAAAGGTTCCAGTTAGGTAAGTATTTTAATATGCGTCTTATTTCAGGTAAAACGCTGCTATTTAGTTGACTGAATCAGGCGTTACTTTGCAGATGTTGGTCTTCAAAACTGTATCTTTGACAAATCTGTAGTGTATTTGTATCTGTAGTGTAGCCCGTTGGTCCAGTTGGTAGTGAACCTGCCTTCTGAGCTTAGGGGCGTGGGTTCGATTCCCACCTAGGACAAACATTTGTGTGATGAACATTTGTGTTTGTTCTATATCTGGGTGTTAATATCTATTTAAGTATGTATTTAAACCTATATATGTATGTATATCAGTCTCTGGCAGCCATATCACAAGCTTTGCTTAGTTTGGGGTCAGATGACCGTGTGTGCAAAAATGTCCCGAATATTTATTATTATTATTATTTAGCAGGAACCAAGGAGCTCTGTTAGTGCCCAAATAAATGGTTTGGTTATTTGTAAATAAATACGTAAATAAGAACTGTTTATTTGACCAATAAATGTATTTAAGCTTTAACGTCGCATTAAGTATAATAAACCTTATTATACTTAATGCGACGTTAAAACAAAGTAAGTACAATGAAGTACAAATAAGGAATAAGGGATATTTTTTTTTACTATACAGATTTTTTTCAAAAACCTAACTTAACCGAAAAAATTAATACTACACGAAAAAAAAAACTACCTCAATGATCTTTGTCAATGAAACATGATGAATACATATCAGATGATCACAATACGGGATGTATTGTGAATTTTATTGGGCCGGTATTGAAGGATTGATAAGAGGGACGTCAGTGACGAATAAGAATGCACCCAATGGTTATCAGAAAATTAAGTTCTAATTTCCGGCGCGCTCACCCATAAGCACAGAACATATTTTAGTACAGAAGATTCGCTCCGCAAAATAATTTAAATAAGTAGCGACTCTTGCTACTACACAATAAAGTGCAATTCATAAACCTAGAAGTTGCCTCTCTGTCTATCGCGTAACTCTGCTCGTATTAGCAAGTCCGACAAGTCGGGTACTTGTAGCTTTATACTTAAAGTGCGGAGTGCGCCAGGGGTTTTGACAAGACCCACTTTCTGTTAGCGTTAACGCCTACGGAAAGATGAAATTGTATGAAAATTACATTAGATTGAGATAACATCTCACAAGCTAATGTCTTATTCGAGATGGGGGCGATAAGTCCTCCACTGACGTCTCGCTTGTGGTGTATTGTGCATTAGTACAAATGACATTAGCTTGAGATAACATCTCTCAAGCTAATGTCAATGTAATTTTCATACAATTTCATCTTTCCGCTGGCGTTAACGCTAACAGAAAGTGGGTCTTGGCTAACCCCCCTGGCCTGCCATAAGTGCGGTCTAAGAGGGGTTTTGTTACGTTCACATGACTGTCTTCTTACCTCTTGTTTCGCTTCCTCTATTTGTCTTTCCGATTCTGCTCTCACTATCTCTTCATTTCTCTCCCGTTCCTGCTGTTTTTTAACTTCTTCCTTTGCTCTGAAAAACAAAATTAAGCATTTTTTTTACTGAATAATAGACCTGCATTTGACCGCCGCCATCTCGTCTGATGTTAAGCTATGATGCGGACTACGATGGAACACGCTTGCCTTGAAAAAAAAAAACCAATTCACTCGAGATTTGTCCAGATTGTAACTAACGAGGAATACCCATTGAGGCAGTGCATTGCACAGTCTAGTGGTTCACACAATAAAAGTAGTAAGTTACAATCTGGGTGTCTTCAAGTCGAGAGTGAATCAGTTTTTTCTAGGCAAGCGTGCTCTATCGTAGACCGCATCATCGCTTAGCATCAGGCGAGTAGGCGGCCAAGCGCAAGCCTATTTATAATTAAAAAAAAAAAGTAATCTAACTATTTCTGCTCTTGCTTGACATGCTATCTTGCATCTCGCTTGCTCCATCTTGCCTTCCCTTTCACATACTGTGTCTCGTTTTCACCTATCGACTTTCTAACTGCTAGTAAGCATCATCCAGCTTAACATATTGTCTTACGTCTCGCTCGCACTATATGCCGTTTTGATGCATCTTGCATCTCATTCACACTTAACCTCACACCGTAGTCTGTCTCGTTCTTACCTGTCAACTTCTAGACTCTGTTGGTACGCCTCGTCCTGCTCTCTCTTTACACGTTGTCTTGCATCTCTCTCTCGCTCCATCTTGACGTCCTCTTCTCGCTGGGACGCGAATCGCTCCCACGCTTCTACTAAACCTCCCATTAGTTCCGATACTCCGACGTTGCCTGTGAAAGTGCAAAAATCAGCTTTTTTACTGCAAGTCCATGATAAAAACTTTTTTTGCCCATGGTAAAGCCAGAATTACCAAGGTTATTTTATTTAGCTGAGGAACTTTGCTGTGATTTCTTGTTACTGTCCAGAACCACTACTCGAACCTACTTGGATGGCAAATGAACGAACGCTATGGTCACTTGTGAATCATCATTAGCCAGAAAACGTCCACTGCTGAACATAGGCCTCCCCCTTTAACCTCCACACTGAACGACAGCCTGCCTTTTGCATCCACTGGATGCCGGCGACTCTTACAATGTCATCGGTCCATCTAGTGGGAGGCCTACCTATGCTGCGTCTTCCGGTTCATGGTTTCCACTCAAGAACTTCTCCATCGGTTATCGGTTCTTTGAGCGATGTGGCCTGAGGCCACTTCAACTTGCAAATATTCCGGAATAAACCAATAAAAAAATCAATATAGTACAAGTCATTTCTAACGACGGAGTGGATCTCACTGTTTGAGGGGAAGTGAGATATAAAATTTTACCATAGTTTATCCCACTTCTGAAATCTTACAAGGAAAAGTCACTACTACGAAATTAGTGATAGACTGATAATAAATCGTATTACTGAACCAATAGAGTTCAAGTGAGCATTTATGATACAGTAGATCTCTATGTTAAAAAAGCACAATAGAAAATGTGATCACAAGTTATCCCACTTCTGAAATCTTCTAGATTCATAAGTACAGTTTGTACAGGCGAAGTAGGAATGTAGTAAGCTATAATGGATCGTGTTATTGTAACAATAGAGTTCAAGTTACCATTGATTACGGAGTAGATCTCTGTGTTGGAGCGCACGCGCATGATGATCACTAGTGCCGGCAGCCGGTCCACGGGGATACTACGTATCGTCATACTTGCTACGGGGCCAAGCGCGTTCGCTATTGATTGTAATAACCTGGAACGTAACAAGTGTCATAGAAATATGGAAATCTATATAACTTATTTTTAATTTATTTATTTATATCACACAAGGTATGCTGTAAACTAAACTAAAATTAAATATTATAAGAATTTTTTTTTTAAATTAAATTTTTTTTTTTAATTAAGAATACATAATTATCCAAATAAATTAGTAAATATATGGCTTTTAAAGTACTTAGATTAAGTTGTTAGTTAACTAATTATCTTACAAAATAATAAATCTAATCTTTAAATATTTTGTAACCCTGGCCTCTACATAATATCTATATAGAAGCTAAATATTCATTGACTAACTTCATCACAAAATCTCAAAAACGACTTGACCTACGACACTGAAAGGCATATTATGTAGATTTCTTATGGGGTGTAGAGGTGCGCTAAGAAAGGATTTTGCGATAGGGCTGAATTAAAGGGGGCAAACAGGGGGGTGGAAAGTTTATATATACTAATATAGCTTTTGCCATGACTTCATGCCTCGTACGTACGAAGTCACGAGCAATAGCTAGTGTATAGATATAACAACTTACTACTCTATAGACATATAGGACATCTGTTATTTACAACCCAGTAATGAAAGTGCCGAACTGTTTTTTTATTTTATAATATGCCTTTGACCGCCAACTCGCCTGGTGTAAAGCGACGTAGCTGTCTACGATGGAGCACGCTTGCCTAGAAGAAACCGATTCACTCGTGATTTGAAGAAACCCAGATATTGGTGAATGTTACCTGTTACAAAAGGATCTATGTAGATTTGAAGAATACTTTCGCCTCAATAAACTCGCTGGAATGTTATGCTATTAATTTCACTCGTAAAATTAAAGTTGTTCAATATAAATACATACTTAAAAGTCATCTACTCAAAAGCGAAATAAATAAATATATGTACACAGGGTTACAAATATAGACTGTACTAAGCCGAAAGGAGGCCATTGTACTCATCATTATGAAAAAGTTTTACTATGGGACCTACCCGAAAAAAAATAAAAAAATATTGATCAATGATGATTACAATATTGATCAATGATGATTACAATGACCTTTCGGGTTAGTAGTTAATATGCGTAACCTTGTATATTCATCGTAATCAGCCTTCTAACAGTCCACTGCTGGACTTTTAGCCTACCCCCGAAAAGGTGATTGGGCCATATCCACCACGCTGGCCCAGTGCGGATTGGTGGATTCACATACGCCATTGAATTTCTTCTCCGTACGTATGCAGGTTTCCTCACGATGTTTTCCTTCACCGAAAAGCCAGTGGTATGAAAATCCGTACATAAACTCCAAAGAGCTCATTGGTAAGGGCCCGGGGTTTGAACCCGCGACCTCACTTTCAAGACTATCGGTCTCCCAGATAGGCTACCACTGCTTTTTACCTTGTATATTAACTGTACTGTATAGCCGTGATAGTTTAAATCAGTGTTTTAGCACTTACATATTGTTGTTGGAAGGGTGAGTAAGGTCCCAGCCGTACACTACGAAGTTGGCGGCTAGTGTCTGTAGCACAGTGTCGCAGCCCAGCAGTTGTGCGCAGAATACGTTCGACAGCACAGACTGCTCGTGGTGTAAGTACACTCCCAGTAGTTTGCGCTGGAACAATATCTCAAGTTAATGACTTCAAACTTTCAGAAGTGGGTTTTTTTTTAAAATTTATTTACTAGTAGGCCTGCTTCGCACGGGCGAAGCCGGGATATATAGCCTATGTCAACCGGGGATAGTGCAGCATCTCAACAGTGAAAGAATTTTTCAAATCGGTTCAGTAGTTTCGGAGCCTATTCAATGCAAACAAAAAAACAATCAAATCTTTCCTCTTTATAATATTAGTATAGATAAAGGCTTTACATTGATAACTACATTATTACATGCATGTAATAATGTATTTACATGTGTATGTGTGTTTCAGTGTACTGAAATCTTATAAATAAACTTAAATAAATGTGTTAGTCGTGAATAATTAGTATATTTACTTCTTTGGCAGGTTTGAGGCAGGACTCTTTGATGGCATCTTGCAGTGTTCCCTCGAAGAAGGCGGGCGTGCTGGGTCCGTAGCGCACTCGGAACCGTGCACAGAACTCTATGCAGCCCAGCGCCTCGTCTTCTACGTTCTCAGACACTGTAAGACAGACAAACGCTTTGCTTAACTTATATGTAAACATAGGAAGAATATTGGAGAGAAGTATGTAGGAAGGTAAACTGAGAGATTAAATTAAAATGTAAAAAAATATTAAATTAAACCGAAATAATATAAAATTTGTATTAGTAGTTGTATTATTAGTATTTAAATATTCCGCAAACCCGTACGAAGCGCTTTAGTTCCACATTTATTGTGCGAACAAGCTAGTCTGTGGAATGCGCTGCCCGAATGGGTGTTCCCCGATGGTTACAATCTGCGTGTCTTCAAATCACGAGTGAATCGGTTCCTTCTAGGCAAGCGTGCTCCACCGTAGACCGCATCATCGCTTAACATCAGGCGAGATGGTGGACAAAAGCATGCCATTATGTAAAAAAATAACAAAACTAAAGTTGCCGATATTCTTGCTTGTATTGACAATAAAAAATGGGGCTGGACACATGCTACGTTGCATATTATACAAATGGAGTAAGTCACTCTATGGTACTCAAGGGACAGCACAAGAAGACAGGGACATTCAACAAGATGGGATGATGACATTTGGCTGACCCTGGGGCCATACTGGACAAGACTGGCAGATGATACAAGAGCAATGGACAGTTGAAATTAAATGAAAATTTATTGATAACAAACGTCATCTTAATAATATATTGTAATACGTGGTGTCATTACATATTAATATTCCTAGTGGAAGTGCATTGGTACCCAAACTAGGAAATCCTATGGGATGGCATACCAATACCCTCCGCCGAACAGAGGTGGTTGGTCATGTGACGATTACACATTAGCTATTGTACAAAGAAAAAAAAAAAAGGAAAAATAAAGCTTGAAAAATAAAAACTGTTGAGATGTTAGTAGGTCCGAGTTAGGGCCATGCAGTTATTCCCCATATGGGCTATTATGTCTTCTGTGATATGGGGTTGGACTGTTGCGACATTGTTAAAGGAGGCCTATGCCAAAAGACACAACGAATAGAACCATTTTATAAAATTGTAAAAAGAATCTATACAAGTTATGTAAAAATAACTTATTCGGAATATATGACTATTGTATTCTAAACATAAGATCTCACCAAGATCACGAAAAGATGCACTTTCGCCTGATCAGTCCTACTGCTGGGCCGAGACCCAGTGCTGGCCTGTCTGTCCTGCCTATTAACGGCTGTATCTTTCGAACCGTAATAGATAGCCAGTTGAAATTTTCACAGAATATGTATTGTTTCGGCGGATTAACTAACAAATATACAAAAGGTAAAAACGAAAGGGGGTCCCCATACAACAAACATATTTTTGTGTTAGCCCTAATGTAAAAACACTATTACTTTTAGAATTTTGAATACTTACAAGCGTCAAACTTAACATTTTTATAGTACACACTCTAAAGTATAACAACAAATAATAAAAAATGCCCAAGCGCAAGTCGGTAACAAGTTTCTGTTCAATACCAAGTTATAACTGGTAATTTCGTTATTGAATTTTGTGGTGGTACGGAATCCTCAATGCGCGAGCCCGACTCACACTTGGCCGGTTTATTTACTTTAACTTACTGAGAGGCTGTAGTCGCTCCGATTGCACCAGATCCACAAACATGTCGTCTTCTGCAATAAACACTTCACTTTGGTCTTCTACTTCCTCCACTGAACTGTTCTCGCTGTCTGAGCTTTCCACTATTATCTGTAACAAAGAGCGAATCATATGAGACAAAACCATCGTCGTCAACAAAGGGAGCGTTCAAGTATTACGTAACGCAATTTTTGAAGATTTTTGACCCCCCCCCCCTGTAACGCACCGTAACGTTTTTCTGTGTGTCTATCGAGGGATTCCCCGTAACGTAAATGAAAAGGGTTACCAGTTTGCGAGTTTTAATTCCCTAATTTTTTTGAAACAATGTTACGTACCGTGTTGTAAGAAAGACCCCCTCCCGCCCCTGTAACGCATCGTAACGTTTTACGAGACCCCCCCCCCCCCCCCAAATTACGTTACGTAATACTTAAACGCTCCCAAAGATAATAAAACCACTTGATCGCGCATGTAATCAAAATTCTCTTTAGCAAAATGATGCCACGGCGGTCGCGGGGGCAGCTTGTGATTGGAGACACGACGCGACTCGACGCTTGTGATTGAAGAATCATAAGTCATTCATTTAATTCGCGCCTAGGATTGTCCCCGCTCGAAATAGTTTAGTTTGACATGTTAGAACTTTTGGCTTATGCGGGGTAAAGGATGAGCAGCCAAGTGGTTATATTGTCATTGGTCGTCAACAAGGGCGCTGGAGTCGGACTCATCATCATCATCAGCCAGAAGACGTCCACTGCTGAACGTAGGCCTCCCCCTTTAACCTCCACACTGAACGACAGCCTGCCTTTTGCATCCAATGGATGCCCGCGACTCTCACAATGTCGTCGGTCCATCTAGTGGGTGGCCTCCCTACGCTGCGTCTTCCGGTTCGTGGTCTCCACTCCAGAACCTTTCTTCCCCATCGGTTATCGGTTCTTCGAGCGATGTGTATGTGGAGTCGGACTGCGCTGTTCCAATAGCATATTTTTTGCAAGTTTACCAAACGAATTGATTTGTTTTCTTACCCTCTTGTATTCCTTCTGTTGCTTAGGTGGCGCTCGCTTCACGGCAAGCTCGTGTTGAGGCAGGTCGAGTCCCACCATCGCAAGCACCGTGTCGTCTAAGCCAGTGATCGCAGGCCACCCTGTCCATAACTTATGGGCAAAACATAACCTTTATTAAATACCATTATGTAAATACAGTACCCTTAGTACAAGTTTTGATAGTATTCGAAAACTTTTTTCGTTTTCGTATTGTTCCATACATTGCTGGGTTAAAAGATATTCGAAAACTTTTTTCGTATTAGAGTGAAGCAATCTATACCGCCGATTACTACTGATTTTAGTTCTTTCACGTTTCCGATAGAGGCGCTTTACTAAAATGTATGGAACAATACGTAAACGAAAAAAGTTTTCGTAAACTATCATATCTGAGACTAAGGGTACAGAATAATATTGAATGTCACCGAACGATGTGTAAACATAACATTTTATTTTACACTATTCGGGAAACAAACAGCTGAAACTGACTAATTATAGTAGGTAGATAGTAAACACAAGCCATAAGATGTTTTCAAGTTCATTTTGTGAAGTATATAAAGACTGGAGGGTTTTCAACAATTCAAAATTCTGCATGGCAAAGCACTGAGCTCTTTGCCCTGTGATATTAGATCTTAAATCTCTATGTGCCCGATAATTTCACTGAAAACATTGCTCTTCAATAGTTTAAATCCGAAACACAGTAATGTTTGCCAAAAAACAAGTTTTTTTTTTAAATCTTTTAATGGCTGAACAGATTTTCATGAATCATAGCTACACTATCGATTAAGTCACCTTAAAAAATACTATATCAAAATCAGTTCTACCGTTTGGGAGTAACGATGCCACACAGATACACACATTAAACTTATAACACCTCCCCATTTGCGTCGGGGGTTAAAAATACAAACTATCACAGACTTATCAGGTTTGATTCCGTGAGTTCACTAACTTTCCATGGCTGTGGCCTGGGCCATACTGTCACCTGTCTTAATCGATTCAGTTTAGGTGATTGCGGAAAATCACGTTCTCGTTCGTTTGTTGGTCAATCAAATGTTAAACATATAACACCCCTCTTTTTTATGTCATAGCTGATAAACAAGCAGACGGGCTGCCTGATGGTAAGTCACCGTCGCCTATGGTAATCTATACAATATTATAAGGAGGAAAGATTTGTATGTATGTTTGTAACAAATTGGCTCAAAAAGTACTGGACCGATATTAAAAAAAAATTCACCATTTGAATGCTACATTATCACTGATTAATATAGGCTATTTTAAGAGGCTATATAACTATACCCGTGCGGAGCCGGGGCGGACCGCTAGTATATTAATATAATACATATTAGTACAAGTACAGACGATTCACTCTGAAAAATCATTTAAATAACTAGCGACTCTTGCTACGAGACAATAAAGTGCAATTCAGGACGTGCGAGCGCTAACTAACCTACAGCTATATTAACCTAGAAGTTGCCTCTCTGTCTATCGCGTAACTCCTGTCGCGTTATCTCTGTCTATCGCGCGGCAAGCCCGACAAGTCTGCTACTTGTAGCTTCGTTTTTGGTACAGGCGTCGGTTACCAGAGGCACACACACAGCGATCCCGCCGGCGGGATCGTAGACCCTCAGGATCTGTTAGAAGATCGGTTAGATTCTCTCCAAATAATCAATCAGTTCAACAAACCGCTAGGGCTCCAGGGCACACCCTTTCTGGTGAGCCTGAGCAAGTCCGATTCCCACTCCCGGCGACGGCCCAAGCCAAGGTTCGTACCTTCGAGGTGCCCTTGTGCTAGTCGCCCAAAAACTTAAATCACCAAGTTATGCCGAACGCACTCTGCGTTCGCTAACTTGTCCGGTCAAACTGTAGAGGCCAAAAAGCCAACATTACAAGTCAATAAAAAAAAAACACTTGTAGCTTCATACCTAAAGTGCGGAGTGCGCCAGGCCTGCCCAAATTAAAAACAACGAGTGATAAAAATTAACTTACTTGATGCCTTGCAGGTATATCGGTAAGTGAGTAGATGTCGTTCTTGACTTCCCGCACTGTCTTCGTGCCGGGGTACTGGAGCATGTAGTCCTTCTCATCGTGTTTCACATGCAGCACGTAGGTAGCTGTCAGACGCTCCGCCACTCTGTCGTGCGAACAAATAGGCATGATGACAATTTTTTTTTATTACCTTATAAAAAAGCTGATAATAAATAGAGCACATCATCAAAAACAAAATTAAAATTAGTTCAAAAATAAATAAGATATAAGCAGTTTAGTAGCATGCTAGACACAGAGGGCACTATACTGAGCCGTGACGTCACTCCTCAGGAGCGCCATACAAATGCTATACTAACACACGCTTTGCGAGAAAGAGATTGAACATTCCCTCTCTATCCCCACCTAAAACTTTAAACACTCATATCTCAGAGATTTATCAGACAATTTAAATAATTTTTTCAGTATGTGTAATGTATTTAGATTCATTGCTAAGCCGGTTATTTGTAATAAATTAAACATAAGGATACATGCCTATTGTACAACTTGGATTATCTATTACACTCTTTGACAGTACCGGCGTTAGGGTAGGGCCTAGAGGGCGAACGCCCAGGGCGCCAGATAAAAAGGGGCGCCGCAGGTATATAAAAATCTATAGATCTATTCTATCTAATCTATTCTTTGCCCGGCTTGAATGGCAGGGGGGGGGGGTCGTAGAAGTCTAGCCCAGGGCGCTGGTAGTGCTAAAACGGGCACTACTCTTTGATAATATAGTTTGCTTTAAACTCGAGTTAGTACCGAAAAAGTCTGCCAAAAACTGAAGGGGCCAAGGTTAACACGTATTGCACACACTGACATATTCTTACTAGTTTTACAAACGCACACTTCAATATTTAGCGGCACACAACTGCAAACGACGTGCTCAAATTGTAATCTGAGGACCAAGGGTGTAAGTGCTAAAGGGGAAATTGTAGGTTTAACGCTTAAATTTTTTTTCTGATCGTTATCGTTAATAGTCCCGTCAAGTAACTCTACTGTAATTTAAATCCTATTTTGTTATGGCAATGTCTAATTTAGCTTGAAACAATTGTACTCTAAATGTACAGATTACCTTAGAGTTACTGGGTTTTATCTCTGGGTCTGTAAATTTTTGAGCATTGACCCAACATCCAGTTTGTTGTACATTGATGTGTACATAATTATTTAATATTATATTTATCTTAATTATGTAAAATATTCAAATATTCACCTTTTATCTCTGATCCAGAATGCAAAATGGAATAAAACAGAGGATTTATTAGAAAACCCTGATTATAAACTATCAATTTTGATTCATGGTCAGGAATATGTTGTAAAGAAACAGGCATAAATTCTGTTATTTGATTGAACAGGTGATATTTTGCAGAGTTCATCTTTAATACCGTTTTATCACAACTAAACACTAGAGATTCGTATAAAAAACTGTTTTTAAATTCTATCGCTATACAGGGTGGTCCGGAAAAGATGCTCATACATACTTTGGAAGAGCACTTGGTACACAATTCTGAACGAATGGGTATAACGGAGATGGTTTCTGAGTGGTTGTATTTGATATGTAAAAACCTTAATATTAGACATAGACATAATTTATTAAGCGGATCGCCTGTTTTTATTCTGACATAATCAGTGGACAGAAGTGGACACATGTTAAATGTCCGTGACATTAAATAAAATAAATAAATAAATATTTCGGGACATTTTTCACACACGGTCATCTGACCCCAAACTAAGCAAAGCTTGTGATATGGCTGCCAGAGACTGATATACATACATATATAGTTTTAAATACATACTTAAATAGATATTAACACCCAGATATAGAACAAACACAAATGTTCATCACATAAATGTTTGTCCTAGGTGGGAATCGAACCCACGCCCCCAAGCTCAGAAGGTAGGTTCACTACCAATTGGACCAACGGGCTAGTTTTGGTCAGACATAAAACTTTGCGAAGAATTTAATTTTGACTTAATAATAAACGTTACTGTTTTCATTGGCAACTTTGTTGCCATACCCAATCAGCGTCATTATGTGAATTTTATAATGTGTAATAAAATATTGAGTATGTATTTATTATATTTTTGCATGTCATGTTAGTCTAGTCTAAACTATAATAGTAAAAAGTTATTTATTTATATATTTGAAGTGTTGTTTCACACTTCAGGTTTTATGTGATACCTACCATAAGATAATAATATATGAAATTCACATGCATAATATTATTATGCATGTGAATTTCATAATATTATGCAATAAATTATTGAGTTTTGAATCCTGTTGGTCGTAGTTATAATAAGCCGTGGTAGCCCATTCGGAAGACCGCTAAACTTGAAAGCGTGAGGTCGCGGGTTCAAACCCCGGGCCCGTACCAATGAGCTCTTTGAAGCTTATGTACGGATTTTCATACCACTGGCTTTTCGGTGAAGGAAAACATTGTGAGGAAACCTGCATACGTACGGAGAAGAAATTCAATGGCGTATGTGAATCCACCAATCTGGACTGGGCCAGTGTGGTGGATATGGCCCAATCACCCTTTCGGGGGTAGGCTAAAAGTTCAGCAGTGGACTGTTAAAGGGCTGATGATGATGATAATATATCATCGAATTGATTTGTGAATACCTTGTACAATAGCTGCACCGTGCACTTTTATCTGTGATATTCCGCTGTAGACATGGGCAGCATCACAGTCCTTGATCATAAACCTGTGGATGTACTCACTCGTCATCTGCCACCATCTCGTCTGCCGCCTTGAGTCTGATGACTGCGTTCCGCTGCAGGCCAAGGCTGCCTAGCGCGGCCCCCATTGTAGCCCGAGAGCCTCCGATGCCGGAGATCTGCTGCCGGCAGTACGGCACTCCGCATACAAGCTCTAACCGCTTTTTTAAATCACCTGGAAAAGTTTAAAATAAACAATGCAAACATTGCAATTTGTACTTTTTTATTTATTTCGTAATAGGTTTGCATTTGACCGCCAACTCGCCTGATGTTTGCCTTTCCTCGATGATGCGGTCTGCGGTGGAGCACGCTTGCCTAGAAGAAACCGATTCACTCGTGATTTGAAGACACCCAGATTGTAACTATCGGGGAACACCCATTCAGGCAGCGCATTCCGGACTAGCAGTTCGCACAATAAAAGTGGAATCAAAGAGCTTCATACGGGTTTTGGGAATGTCAACCATAAAGCAGTGTCGATTTTTCATGCCTGCTCTGGCAGTCCGATAAAAAAATGGGCAGGAGGGAATTAGATCATGCAGATCCATTAAGTCCATTACACACACTCTGAAAAGCACTAAAACTATATGGTCATAAGCATGCTAGTTGCACAATGAGCTATAGAGAGGGCAATGGTTGGGGTTTCTTTGCGAGAACGAATCAGAAATGAGGAGATCCGTAGACTAACAAAAGTTACCGACATCCCACTGGATGAGCAAGTTGAAGTAGCAGTGGGCAGGGCACATACAATGCAGAACAGATGGCTGATGGGGCCGAAAGGTTCTCGAATGCAGGCCACGGACTGGTAAGCGCAGCGTAAGACGTCCACCAACAAGATGGACAGATGACTTAAAAGAGACCACAGGACAACGTTCGATGCAGGCCGGCCGGCTTTTTGGAGATCGATGGGGGAGGCCTATGTCAAGCAGTGGACGTCCAATGGCTGAAAGGATGATGATGAAGGTGCAACGTCAAATATCCACTATTGGGGTTGGATAGATAGATAGAACAGGGCATATTCATGAAGATGGTTGTACTTACTGATTGTAGCTGATCCTGACATCTTGATTTCATGGATCTTGTTATTACAATGTACTAGCAGCTCTACCAAATTGGTGTTACTATTACTAGGAGAGGATGTAGATGCTTGACTACCATCTTCTCTGTCTGTAATAAGCAAATTCACAATTCATCATTAATTTGCCTAGTATGTGCGTCAGGATAGAAGAGGTTCAGCCACTGTCACTGCTAACTGCATTACTTATATCGTCACTTCTTTGAGTCACAGGGAGTGCTATGCTACAATTGCCGATTTGCTAGAACAGCTTATAGATATGGCTCACAAGCAAAATGGGTTGATAATTCAATTCAGCGTTGAATTCAATAAATTTGTTTAAAAACAAACTGGACAGATGGATAAGAATGAAGATAATCTTTACACACACACACCACACTAGCAGCCATTAAACGTCCACTGTTGGACAAAGGCCTCCCTCGAGAGGGGTGTTGCCATAATCCCCACGCTTGGCAGGCGGCTTGGGGATCGCAGTTCGTTCACCGTGTACTAATAGGACGCTGCTGCCCATCCTCCGGTGGTTCTGGTCGCAGTTTTAGGACATACCCGGGTCCATCTTATCTTATTTATTTTGTATTTATCTTTACAGATAAATACAAAATTTTTGTCACTGTGATATAGGCGCATCAGCCTATGCTGCTCACCTATTATCAAATAAATAAATCCCTATTTACCTTGGTCACGTCATAACTTGAGAACGACTTTACCGATTTCATTCATCTTTATTTTTAAAGTTTTCTAATATTATATGTACTTACGGAAAGAAAAATTAAGAAAATTCTGCAGAAAATTTGAAAATTTCTGAAAACTTAACGACGATTTTAACTTCGCGCGTTCGACAGTTCTAAGACAGTACAACGTCTGTCGGGTCGGCTAGTAATAGTTTAACTAATTTTTTAATTTTTTTAATTGCATAATAATTCTTCTAAAGGGTTTTATCATCCCTATCGAAAAGCAAGACAACCATGCTTCTGTGCCATGCAGAGTGCTTCCTTTAAAATGAATGGTGTTAAACAATTCTTGGAGAATTATAACTAACATAGTTGTACCAGCCTTGAAGAGATCTATAGTAATTGTGAAGCTGCTCTTTAGGCCTGCATGCATCTTAATCATCTCATATTGAGTTTCCATACCGGGTGGGTGTGTTTTTGGAGTTATCACAGATATATCGTCATCAATCATCTCTACATCTTGGGTGTCGTCGGGCTGTGCTGCGTTGCTGGCCCCATCCTGGGGCATTACACGGTTTATGGCTGCCTGCAAGCATATATCAGATTTGTTATAATTAATAAGCTATGTCATTATAATGGGCCTCAGCAGGCCTAGCACGGGCCGTGGACATATTCTCTTTCCACCGTTTTTATCCCGCGAGAAAAAGACAAACGTATCCATATTCTAGCTTTGTCGTGTCTAGGCGTGGATAAAAACGGTGGAAAGACAATTTATCCACAGCCCATGCTAGGCCTGCTGGAGTTATAAGAGTTGGGATGACATGCCTTGTTTTTATTTGTACTCAAATTTGTAACATAAACTTTTTATCCTGGAAAAATTTATGGTTTTCATTGTGTAAATATATACAGACCAGCTAGTTATTAACTAAGGTAATTTCTTTACTTGGTACGACTATTAATTGTGCATTAAACTGGAGAGGTCAAAGGAACAAGTATTCAACTAGTTTTTACTATAAATACTGGTATGCCAGGCCAGTAAGGTCACTGTCTGATAATGGTGATGTAAACGAATTAATGATACTTACAAGCAAATCCCAATTGGATTCTTCCAAGTGATATATCGCTTCAGCAACATCTTCTATAGCAGTAATACCCTGAAAGCCAACATAATAGCAACTCTTCATACAACTGTGTAAACAAAGGAATCTGGAAGCATTTCCGGATTGAGCTTATTTTATACGCACTTCTAGCCATCAGGGACGTTTACTTCGCAGCTTTATTGTTTGTTACCTTTCCTATGACTAGGCACAAAGGAAAAGTTATGACCATTTTCACAGCACCTTTGTATGCGTTGAATATAACTTTTATACATCAAAATTATACAATAGATATATTACATAAAGAATTTTAGAAAAAACATCTCTTGAAACCGATATACGGAAAACACAAAGAGATATTTATGAATTTCACAGTCACTGTTATTGTTTAAGACATAACCTTATCGCAGTGTTTCGTGTTAAAGTTAGCAATAATTTTACATGAAAAGAAGTAAGCATAAGTGTATTTACCTGGAAATTTGCTAGTATTTCCTCTCTGTTTTCTGCCATCACGATATTATTGAACTCGAAAAAATGCTATGACATTTACGATTGCGACAAAATCAAACCCGACGTTGACTTGACTTCTTCGACTCGACTCGACTCAACTCAAATGATAACCAATGACCACAGACAAAGGAACGAAGAGTCGAGTTATATCACGTTCTTAATCACACCAATGTCGCCATTATTGCTATGACAATATTATTAGATTGCGACAAACTGGAAGTGATAACCTACAGTTTCCCTTTCCCCTCGGTAGTCGATAGAATAGAATAGAATAGAATATCATTTATTGATCGGCCGACTACAACATCTTAGTATAATTAAATATTATGAGTTGGGCACAAGTTGGGCATCACACCGATCTCGTCGTGTCGATACATTTGATGAATTTGAGCATATCGTTTGCAGTATGTTTGCAGTTGTGTGCAGCTCATTATTGAAGCGTGCGTTTGTAGAAAAATAAGAATAAGTCAATGTGTGCAATTCGTGGCCCTTTCAGTTAATATCAGACTTTTTTCGGTACTAGCTCGAGTTTCAGGCAGATGCAAAATTCCAAACTATAATGATTATTATCAAAAGGCGACAAAATAATAATTAAACACGACGACTGTCTGCGTGCGTCACGTGCGATGATGATTTATTTTGGTCTCGATTTGGGTGATTTGATGATGATGACTACGGATAAAGTTAGTACGCGTTCCGAATCAAGCATACAGTGCCGATGCAAAATATTACCATAATATTGAGGACTAACATAGTACGAAGGTTTTTTGGTCCGCTAAGTGTCGATTCTCCTGCGATATAATAAATATGAATTGTAGGCGTAGTTGGTGTTGATTAGGAACGCAACAATACTAGTAATAGTGCATACAAACAACTAGCAGAGTTGCCAGATATAAAAGCCAAATATTTGAGCTTTTATATCTGGCAATCCATTCCAAACTCAAACACAAATAAAGAAGGAGTTCCGCGATACTTCGCTAGATGCCGCAATATGACGCGTACAAATACGTGCACTCTAGAAGTTCTATAATCATCTCACTATCTCCTCATGATCTCCTCAAACCAAAACCTTGTGTCACGCGACTTTACGCAGGCGTGTACTGCAGGGACGATTATTAATTTACATAAAATCTGATTCTATTTGTAAATAAACCGGCCAACTGCGAGTCGCGTTCGCGCACTGAGAGTTCCGTACCACCATAAAATACAATAAGGTTGTCCAAGTAATAGAATTAATTAATACGTAGGTACAAGCGTCAAACTTGGCACGATTGTAGTACTACACACTCTAAAGTATAACAACAAATAATAAATAATAGCCAAGTGCGAGTCGGTGATAAATTTCTGTTCATTACCAAGCTATTATACTCGAGCGCCTATAGCAAACTGCGTAGCAAATTACTCCGACAATTTTGGATGGCGTTATAATAACAGGTAATTCGGTTACTTGGACAACCTTATTGTATTTTGTGGTGGTAAGGAACCCTCAGTGCGCCAGCCCGACTCGCACTTGCTTGGCCGGTTTATTTGAAGGAGTTCCTAGTACCTATTTCGCCAAGACAACCTTTTTTTTTCTTCTTTCCCGTATTGGGGATTTTGTTCGCCCAGACATAATAACTATTTATTACATTGTAATAAATAGTTACAATAGTTGGGTGGTAGGCAGTTATGTACGTACATTCTAGGTTTGAGTGTGCTATTATGTCTTCTGTGATTTGAGGCCATAATATCATGATTTTTGATTATCTCCGCAACCATGATCCAATCCGCAACTTGGTCCAATAAGGTTTATCTCTCAACTTCTCAAGCTGCCGGCAGTCCGCAGTTGTAAAGCGCGCCCGCAGTTCGCGCACGCGCCTAACGCACCGCGCACGACGCGGGAAAAGAAAAGTTTACGCGGGATACTGTGAACAAAAAACGCGGTAGGTATTATTTGTGTTTAATTTTATTTTGTGGTGTATTTGGGAAAATTACGTAACTAAAGTATTTATTGATATGGGTAGGTATTTAAGATTAATAAGTAAATAGTCGGTATGTACCAAGTGCGCTACGTATGTAGGTATACCTACCTACATAATATATTTTAGTTTTAGTTATTTTTAGTTAAGTACCTACAAGTATCAAATTTAAACAAAAGAATAAAATTTTTACTCAACGACGTAAAACAAAAAGAAAAGTATGGCGTTTAACATTCGACCAAAATATTTAATTTTGGTATGTATACTATGTATGTATGTATGTAGGTACCTACCTACAGCCTTTTAAACGTCTTAACCGAAATTGAGAAATGTTATGTCGATAGCTACATTCCGAAATGGTTATATAGGTGACGTCATCCTAAATACAAGATGCTAAAATGAAAAAAAAAAAAGAAAAAAAACACGGAATCCGCTCATGTGACGTATCATTGAGTAGATTGTAATATGAAAGTTAGGTTTGGTACTTCGTTTTTAGTTCGGGTTTTAGATCCGCCAAAAATACCGTTGTCGCGGTTTAAATGTTCTAAAGAAATCGTGTATTTTAAACACCTATTAGATACTATGCACGTATTATACCTAGGTAAGCACCTCAGATCAGACAAACATGGGAGATATGTTATGGTGGCGTGGCGGTTGCGAACGCATCTAGCCTAAATATGGACTTGATGCATTGCTTGATGCCTTTATTCAAACTCACGGCACTGAAACGTGGTCTCTCACTATGGGCCTCATAAGCAAGCTCAAAGTCGCACAACGAGCTATGGAGAGGGCTATGCTCGGGGTTTTTCTACGAGATCCGGGCCTTAGGACGTCCACAGCTGGACATAGACCACCCCCATCGATCTCCAAAAGGGACGGTTAGAAGCGGTCTACATCCAGCGTTTCTCTGCAGTCTCCCCCCGGGTGACATAGGCTATAATCTATACTCGTGCGAAGCAGGGGCGGACCGCTAGTAATATTATAAAGAGGAAAGAATTGATTGTTTGTTTGCATTGAATAGGCTCCGAAACTACTGAACCGATTTGAAAAAATCTTTCACTGTTGGGAAGCTACACTACCCCCGGGTAACATAGGCTATATTATATTTAAAAAAAATAGGGATCCTTTTTTTTATTTGGTTACTCCAATAATGTAACCCAAGGTGTAAAAAAATTATATTTACAATTTTAACTTTGCGTGTTTGACAGTTCTAAGACAGGACAACGTCTGTCAGGTCAGCTAGTACTTGATAAAACCTAACCAGTTCAGATAGGGCCCCAATTCTTTTTCGCACCAGGGCCTTTGGTTACCTAGCTACGCCAGTGGGTGGTATAGGTAGATACTTACAGTTATGCGGTAAATGGGTTAGCGGTTTAGTGAAATGAAAAATGAAACATTCGATCGATAATTGTACCTATTACTAATTAAATACTAAGGCATATCCCCCCTGTTTGGCTGATCTGAGGTAATCACTTTTAAAACCACAATTTTATTATTAGCCAACTTATTGTCGTGAATGACCAATGTCGTTATCAGCCGAAGTTATAGGTCAAGTCTGTTACAATTTGGGTTATTATAGTACAGCTACCACCCAGATAACTTGTTCAAAATATGAGATAGAGTGCGGAGATATTTCTACCTACGAGTATATGAGTACAAAATAACTATTTCAGAAGAGTTATCGTTGGTTGGTTGGTAGGTAGGTAGGCAGTACCGGCGTTAGGGTAGGGCCTGGTGGGGCGAACGCCCAGGGCGCCAGATAAAAAGGGGCGCCTAGTCTCGCCCAGGGCGCTGGTAGTGCTAAAACCGACACTGTAGGTAGGTATACGAACTTACACTTTTTTGATACATAGTTAAAGTAGTGCTCCACGTAATTGGATCTAGGTATATTTACAACAGACTTACAGACTTCCACAGATGCTCATTGATGCTCCGAGCTTAGCATCTTTCAAAAACAAGTTAAATAAGTGGCTTATTACGCAAGCTTATTATGAATATAGCTTAGAATAATACTATTCTAAGGAATATAGTGACTTTTTTGATAATTATCAATAAACAGTCTAACTGTAAGTATTTGTAGTCTTGTATTTTCTTTAGTTAATAAAGGGACTTGCCCATCAATAAATATAATATGTTTATATCTACGTCTATGTCTACCTATTGTAAAAAAAAGTTATAGCAGATTATACAACACTAGCGACCCGCCCGCCCGGCTTCGCACGGGTGTAATTTATTTGCGAAGCCGGGGCGGGTCGCTAGTTACATAAGTGTATAAACCTTCCGTGAAAATCTATCTAACTGATTGTGAAAACCGCATCAAAATCCGTTGCGTCGTTTAGGAGAAGTCAGCGGCCATACAGACATACAGACAGACAGACGCGGAAAGAGACTTTAGTTTATACTATGTAGAGAAGAGACAATCAATGACAAAAAGAGATTTTTATTTAATGTTATCGATGAATCAAATGCCCTTTACGAACGATAACATTGAGTATTACCCGCTTGATTTTTAAATTACAAATAACTGTTATTTAGTTAAAACACTGTATTAACACTGTTTTTGTTGTTTAGTAATTGTTATTCTAATTAAATTAGGGACACGGTGAACAAATTGTTTACTAATTTGTGTTCTCTGCAAGCTACAATGAACAAAGTCATAAATTATTTGTGTTCTCTGCATGGCACAATGAACAAAGTCTGCAAGCTACAATGAACAAAGTCATACCTGATATTATGTATTGTGTTCTCCGCAAGCTACAATGAATCAAGTTATGAGCATAAATGATTTGTGTTCTCTGCAAGTAACAATGAACAAAGTTGTAACTGATTTGTGTTCTCTGTAAGGCACAATGAACAAAGACTTAATGATTTGTGTTCTCTGGAAGCTACAATGAACAAAGTCATAACTGATATTATGTGTTCTCTCGGTTCAACAGACATGGCTACGGGCACCGTGGGGGCGCGTATGTTGGTGCATCTAGCTATGGTCGTGGCAGCCAGCGCTCTTATCATGGACCAAGGTAAGAAAATATAATTTCCCCCCTACTTTTCAATCTCATGTGGTCAAAAGAATGTATTACATGGATGTTCATGTGGGGTATTTTGTATAGGCAAAAATGCTTAAGCGTTGACGTCTATCACTTGCCGTCAAGATTGCGGGAAAACATAGCCATTGTGTCTTGCACGCGGTGGAAGTAACTTGCGCAACCTATAACAAGGGCGCGCGTGTGAGAGTAGGGTGCATGTAGGTATGCATTAATACGTGTTGGTATCCTTCTCTAGTTGCGTTTACTAATATCATGCACTAAATGCACCATTACATGAGGTAAGAAAACTTTTTTTTATTTCACAGATATAATTACTTACTAATATTTAGGTTAATAAGTATCAAAAACTAGATTGTTTGTATCGGTACTTAGCTTCACACGCACTGACAAAACAACAAACACAATCAACAAAATAATAAAATAACATTAAATTTACGAAATAAAATTATAAGTAAATAAACTACGAAAAAAATAACACATAAAAAACCATGGCATGACAGTGTCAGACAGACAGACAGATATTGGCTTCGATTCTGGCATACCACTCACTAAACTAAACCAATCTGACAAGACAAAAATTATCTGCCTCTCTTTTAATTTTAATACGTGAGAAAAGGATGGCAACAATTTTAGAGCTGTCAAATTTAGTTTAGTTTAGATAATGGTAGATACAACAGAATTGACACCATTGTCTGTCTAGAGAATAAGCAAGTTTTTTTAAATTGACCTTTCTTCGTGTGTGGTTGCAAAATCTTCAGATCCATGTCTCGTCAAGGTTTCGTTAACGCCATATTTTTTACATCGAGGCTTATCCCAGGTATGAACTATGTAGTACATAATATAGTAGTGCTAACAAACGTGTGGATTAGTCCCTCTTTTCTGATAGGGCTTTTAGATTATAGAGCAGTTCCACTTCCACTTCCCGGCCACAGATCGGCTGTAAATTACCTATTTTTCCTTTCATTTTTGTTATATTCTCTTCCTTTTCCAATGAGTTTCATACTACAATTATTATTTTTGTTTTAAAAAATTATCGACACATAAACCTATTATGATTTTTTATGAACAATTTTTTTATTGGTTTTCGGAAAACCTCCCATTGGACTTATCCCGACTGAGTAGATGACTGTCGCATCCGGTGTTTTTTCGTCAATCAGCTCGTTTCTGTCACAACTGTGCCGGTGCTGTGCTAATGACTACGTAAATAGTGCCGGGTGTTGTCCTCATGCGACCTATGTTTAGATGCATATGATTTATTCCTGGACTCCGGAGTCTTCCAAGATGCAGACAAGTTTTGCTACGATACGAAAAGTACCTACATAGTAAAGGTCTTTCACCTTCTGCAGATAATCTTAGGTACTTATTTGTATAGTTTTTCCACTTTACTAAAAGAGACTGAGCTTTTCCGATGCTAGATTTCTAGTCTGTTCTAGGCTGATTTCTAGGTAGGTACAATGACCTCCTTTCGGCTTAGTACAGTCTATATGCGTCTTGCTATTTAGTACATACGGGGTGTAAGGAGAACACTCTCGAAGCCAAAAGAAGGTAATTGTACTCATCATTATGAACAACTTTTACTATGGGACCAGCCCTGAAATCGCGAAAAAAATATCAGCTGTTCTATAGAAAACGGTCATTGACACTCGACAAAATATATGGAACAGCTGATATTTTTTTCGCGATTTCAGGGCTGGTCCCATACTAAACGTTGTTCATAATGATGAGTACAATTACCTTCTTTTGGCTTCGAGAGTGTTCTCCTTACACCCCGTATGTAATAAATAGCAAGACGCATATAGACTGTAAAAGTGGTTCATAAGGATGAGTACAATTACCTTCTTTTGCCTTCGAGAGTGTTCCCCTTACACTCTGTATACAGTAAAATATTAAAAGCAAATGCTTTTATTCAGATTTATTCATTTTCTCAACGGCTGGACTGTAGGTACATCCGTATAGTTTATTTGTCCCGTAGGTAGGACCATAGATAAAGTAGGACCTAGGTAAGTAAGCATTTTGTAACTCGAATAGACACAAAAGAGACCTCTACAGACCATCCCGGAATTCATTGGCCACGCTTCGTTGCGACACTTGTAGTTGGCAAGTCATGTGGGGAAGGTAGGCTAAAACAAACTAATATCTACGTAACTAAAAGGCAGGACCGTAGGAAAACGCTGGATGCAAGCTGCTTCCAACCGGCCCTTTTGGAGATCGATGGTGAGGCCTATATCTAGTAGTGTACGGACGTGCTATGGCTGAAATGATGATGATGATGTACTAAAAAGGAAAGATCTAAAAGTAAAGATATTTTATGCTTATCTGAGCATTTGTTTCCCAGAATGTGTAGGTACATGAAAAAGTTGCACCATCTGTCGAAGTCTACTAAATACGTCTCCTCGCTCACCAACGAAGTAAGTATTATTGGAAGTATAGAAATTTGTATTTTGAGTTCACACCCGTGAGCAATATACGCAACTAGTTGCGCCTAAAGGGAAAAAAAGTCCAAACGGCTCTACTAGTTGAGCGTCGTAGTTGAGCCTAGGGTCCGAAACGATCACATCACTGACTCTATGCCATTGAAAAAGTTACATGGCCCTATCCTTATGAAGTAATATTAAAAAGTCAATTTATACATTAGAGTATGTCCTAAAAATGCGACCAGAACCACCGGAGGATGGGCAGCAGCGTCCGATTAGTACACGGTGAACGTACTGCGATCCCCAAGCCGCCTGCCAAGCGTGGGGATTATGACAACACCCCTCTTTAGGAGGGAGGCCTGTGTCCAGTAGTGGATGTTTAATGGCTGCTGAACTATACATTAGAGTGAGTTTGAGATAAGTAATAATCAGATTCTAGAATTATTAAATATTCATCAAAGAGACACAAGGTAGGGCTGGTGCGGCTGCCAATTCGGCAGAGCAGTACAAGCGACGCAAATATGCTAACTTCGGCAGTGGTTACATTTGAGGCATTTGGGGTCGATACATTGGGCCCTTGGGGACCGGGGAGCTCACCTCATTTTCATCTCACCTCATCACCTCATAAAAAATCTTTCAAAGCACCTGGTTAAAGCAACGCGGGACCAAAATGCTGGCGTGTTTCTGACTCAATGCATCATCATCATCATCAGCCAGAAGACGTCCACTGCTGAACATAGGCCTCCCCCTTTAACCTCCACACTGAACGACGGCCTGCCTTTTGCATCGACTGGATGCCAGCGACTCATCACTATGTCGTCGGCCCATCTAGTGGGAGGCCTACCTACGCTGCGTCTTCCGGTTCGTGGTCTCCACTCAAGAACCTTTCTTCCCCATCGGTTATCGGTTCTTCGAGCGATGTGGCCTGCCCATTGCCACTTCAACTTGCAAATTTTAACAGCTTTGTCGTTGACTCTGGTTCTTTGGCGAATATCCACGCTTCGGATTTTATCGCGCAAAGAAACTCCGAGCATAGCTCTCTCCATTGCCCGCTGAGTGACTCTGAGTTTTTCCAAAAGGCCAACAGTTAAGGATCACGTCTCAGTACCATATGTCATCACTGGCAACACACTGTGGTCAAAAACCCTCGTCTTGAGGCACTGTGGTATCTTGGACGAGAAGATGTCACGCAATTTCCCGAACGCTGCCCATCCGAGTTGGATTCTTCGGGTGACCTCTTTGCTTAAGTTGGACTTACCTAACTGAACAATCTGTCCAAGATAGGTGTAATGGTCAACAACTTCTAGAGTATCGTTCCCAACGACTATCTGCACGGGTTCAACATGGACATTCGACATGATGCCGCCAGTATGCTGGGTACGCTGCCAACTGATAGTGGGCTTGAGCATTTGGATTGTTTTTAGACCTTTAACGGTCTATGGGCAGTCTAACTGTATTTGTAGTGTTAGTATTAGCTTGTATTTCGTTTCATCAAAGTGATTTCTATGTTCTCTATATTAATTGACTGGATCCCGTAAGATGGGATACCAAGGCACTGGCGTGACGTCACATTAACCGATGCAGTAACGGTAGTGGATAAAAAGTGACTTGTCTCGCCTTGTACGGCCTTCCGCGTCCTGACCTCAATGTGATGCGGAGATGGAATATCAAAGGAACGATTCGCATTACAGAGTAAACATTCCTTGCACTTAGCTGAGAAACCTTCGAAAGAAAGAAATGGTGAAAATGTAAGAGGACTATATTTTTCAAACTTCGGATCGCCATTGATATCGTAATCCCACCGTCCACCTTCTGAGACCACCTGGGTGAACCGTGGAAAGTATTTTTTACAACGGCTTACCTTTGTCCACCTTGTTATCAAAATTCTTCATATTTGAAGTGCATAGAGATTATGATTATTTATTTTAAATGTTTTATTTTGTTTGACGTTATCATACAATGGCATCGATTCTGATGCACTGATTCTAAATTAAACCAAACTAAATTTGACAGCTTTAAACTTGTTGCCATCCTTCTCTCACGTATTAAAATGAACAGAGAGGCAGATAATTTTAGTCCTATCATTTTTTGGTTTATTTGGTTTAGTTTGGTGAGTGGTATGACAGAATAGGCCACATTGTCTCATACTTCTCCCTGTAGTAGCAAACTATAAGATTACATAATATTTCACACTAATGTTATACCTACCTAAATGCAAACGTGTTTTTAGGGGCAAATGTATTTATTAACTAAACATTAATTATTAATAAAAAAACAAGCTTTTAAGCGTTCGCTCATCATCTAGGACCTATGTGAATCGATGGGGAAGAAAGGTTCTTGAGTGGAGACCACGAACCGTAAGACGCAGCGTATGTAGGCCTCCCACTAGATGGACCGACGACATTGTGAGAGTCGCGGGCATCCAGTGGATGCAGACGGCAGGCTGTCGTTCAGTGAGGAGTTCTAATTGGTCCCAATGTTTAGATGATGACATGATTTTAAAGTTATATGATTATTTACGGGATATTTACCGTGGTAAGCTAAAATAGTGTTTGACATGATTTTATCACATTGGCGCCAAAACTTCTTTCCTTTTCTTTTAAATAGGTATAAAAACAGCGTCAGGTCAAGTATGTATGTAGTATTGTGTATTTATTGTATACATAAATGTAGGGATATATAAATTTATTTAGGTTTATTTTATGTACACCACCGACCGCTTTTCAATTTCTTTCCTGTCCATCCAAAGGTTGTCTGGAAGAAATCGCTTAAGGCGATAAGGCCGCCCATTATACTGCCGTATATTTGTTTTTTATGTTAGTTTAAGTTTCATTTGTATTTTCGGTGTGTAATAAAGAAATATTGTATTGTCAGGGCAACATCATCATTGTCTCATAACATTGTCATGTTTATACAAATGAGGCTATCAAAACCGTACGTGGGTAGACGCCTAATAAAGCCATAGGTCCAACCGGATCTACAGGCCAGTCAGCTGTTCGTCCCGAGTAGGCGTCCCAGCTGTTGACAATGCCGAATTATGCGGCGTACATAAGTAAATTGCATTGCCACTGGCAAAATGACGAATGGTGTGAATACTGATTTTTAGTCGGTTTACAATCTGTCCAGAATAAGGAATATTGTATTTTCATAATCCAATTATAGTCCTAAATAAATTCTTATTGTTAAAATACATATTCCACCCAATACATACACATGTTCATTTTTATATTTATGGAATACTAGCTGCGCCCCGCGGTTTCACCCGCGTAGTGATGAAAAATGGTGATGATGATGCCTATGTCACTCGCTGGCTCTTGAACTATACCCATGCAAAAAATCAGGTCGATCCGTTGTTCCGTTGCAGCGTGAAAGAGGAACAAACATCCATACATCCATACATACAAACTTTCGCGTTTATAATATTAGTAGGATAGATATAGATTATATCGGGTGTCTATAAAACACGACTGGAATGATGTTTTTACTAAATTGTATACATAGGTACCTATGTTTGTTGCGACTTGCGACAGTCAGCAGCAGCCATCAGCCATTTGCAAATGTAGCTAGTGGGCATGTAGCGCTGTCAAACTTGCTGGAATAAATTAAATCCTTCAGTGACTTTACCACAACAATAAATTAAACATGTTTTCAAAATACAAACAAAGTTAAATATTCTAACAGAACTTCTATCGTTGTGAAACAAACATTAACGTTGCTTGAAATCTCATTATAATCTTTTAACATCTGGGCAATAAATTACAGCACCCGACTTTAATTGGGCCTCATAATCTCTTAAACTATAGGTACATTGAAGTACAAAACTATGTACTGAAGCAAAAAAAGAGTGAAGTTCATATTTTGATGAAAAAAGCAATGAAAACTGGATTTTTGGCGTTCTGATTCTACCAAATACGGGCGCAATTGAGAACCTTCCTCCTTTTTTGAAGTCGGATAATTAGAAAGATCCATAAAAACGCAATTTCTGTGATAGATAGAGCAGTATTTTTTATTGAAAACTAGCTGACCCGACAGACGTAGTCATGTTTTGGCTATGACTGTCCAAAAATAAAAATAAAACTGCTGTCTGGTAAATTCACATTCATCAAACGCGCAAACTGTCAAACGCATGAAGTTAAAATTTTGTCGTTTAGTTTTCTGAAACTTTACAATTTTCTGCACAATTATCTTAATTTTTCTTTCCGTAAGAACCTTCTACACTGTATTAGAAAACTTAAAAAAATCGGTAAATTCGTTATCAATTTATGGCGTGGCCAAATAGGTGGTAAATATGCGTGCTAAATAGGGATGAATTTTTGTATCTATGTATGTAGAAGATAGAAAACAGCTTCATATTTTGGAAAAAGTCAACATATAAACTTATTATTTTCAAACACTGTTTTAAACTATCACGGTTGTTCACTAAAGTTATATGATTATTTACGGGATATCTACCGTGGTAAGGTTGTGGAATCATCATCATCATCATCAGCCAGAAGACGTCCACTGCTGAACATAGGCCTCCCCTTTAACCTCCACACTGAACGACAGCCTGACTTTTGCATCCACTGGATGCCCGCGACTCTCACAAAGTCGTCGGTCCATCTAGTGGGAGGCCTCCCTACGCTGCGTCTTCCGGTTCGTGGTCTCCACTCCAGAACCTTTCTTCCCCATAGGTTGTGGAATTAGCTCCCGATATTTCGGCGCAGTTCATAACCGCTCACGTTCGGGGTTCGCGTTCGTTTGGGAGCTCATTCCACAAACTTACCACGGTAAATGTCCCGTAAATAATCATATAACTTTATTATTTTCAACTTCTTATTACCTTCAATTTACAAAGTTGTTATTTGTAAAACTGTACATACAATAAACAATTTTAATGTTATGGTTTCCTTGTTTTATATTCGTCTTGAAAATTACGGCTTTATTATCCTTTTTACGCCCAAAAATTCATGTAAAAAACTATGCATTTTGTAATATGATAGCTCTAGAAGAATTAGTGTCGAGCTCAAATTTCAAACTAAATCTTTTTAAGATCTCTCTCTCTTCTTAAATCTCTTTATGCATTATATTCTCAGAGATCTTTCAGTTAAGCCATCGTATATCTGAAATCTGAATATGCTGATCTGAAACCTATGTGCTACCTACTTCGAAGCTTACAAAGGAATCCTTTGGCAAAGATTATGCATGCATTGGATTTCAGCAAAATTCCAACGTCTAATTCACTTTTGCTTTGACTTTCGTGGGTTTTCCGTATATCTTATCCTATTATTCCGTATATTTTATTCCATTCTATTAATTCTATGTACGTAGGTATATAAACATTAATTATTTATAATGATTTTTTATCATTTAACTTGGTCACGCACGCCATGACTTGAGAACCACTTTACCGATTTCATTTATAATTTATTTGTAATTTTCTATTATTTTGCAGAAGGTTCTTAAGTAATGAAAAATTAAGAAAATTGCACAAAAATTTGGAAAATTTCGGAAAACTTAAAACGACGATTTTAACTCGCGGGTGAAACCGCGGGGCGCAGCTAGTCTATACTTATAATAAAACTGTAACAGGTCCAATTCTGTACATTGAAGATATTTTGAAAAAAATAAATTTACGGCACTCTATAATCGATACTGAAGTCAAAACTGTAATTTTTTTCATTTTTGTCTGTCTGTCTGTCTGTCTGTCTATCTGTCTGTCTGTCTGTATCTGGGCCGCGCATCACGCCGAAACTACTCAATGGATTCAAATGAAACTTAGCATAATTTGAGTTCATACTACGAGGTAGGTTATAGGATACCTTTTATCCCGAAATTTTGCATGGTTCCCTTGGGAGAGGGGATGAAAGTCAAAATGTGAACTTAGTTGTAATTCATTACCGCGTAGTCCGATTTCATTAATTCTTTTTTTGTTAGAAAGGAGGTATATTAAATAACGTCCCGTAATAATGTCAAGGTCGTCGATTTCGTAGTTACACACATCACAACCCTCAGTATTAGGTCCAAATAACTTGACCTCCGGAATGTACGGGAAGCTTTGAACGTACGGCTCATCTTAAGCTGGCGACTGATTTGCAGCGCACTTTGTAGTGTACGTTGAGTAGGTACTTAGATAGCCTATCTGAAGACATCCTTTAGAAAGGAAATACCTACTATATCTATAATGTTCGAGAAAGTTCTAGAAATTTTGGTATGATCGACATAATTTTAAAATGAGTACAAACTATTGTAATCGATTTGGAATGTTCGAGAAAGTTCTAGACATTTCTGGAATGATCTAAAAAATTCTAAAATGACTGCAAACTATTATAATCGATATAGAATGTTCGAGAAAGTTCTAGAAAATCTATATATCTATATTCTATATATATATAAGCGAAATTCATCTACTCATCTACTCATTCACTCACTCATTCGCTCATTAAACACGAAATCTCGAAAACCACTTGACCTACGAAGCTGAAATTTGTCAGGTAGATTCCTTATAGGTCCGCTAAGAAATTGCGAAAGGGCCGAATTAAGGGGGGCAAATGGAGGTTGAAAGTTTGTATGAAAGTCCTTTGTTTTTGATCTTAGGGATATGAAATTTGGTATTCAGGTTAATAATTTAAAATAAATAAATACTGTATATATGTTACCGGCAATGTGTATAATCCGGTATTCTATACAATGCCTAGGCAATGTATAGAATGCCTAAAAAGTTCAGGCAATGTATGAAATATTATTTATTTTATACTTTGCCTAGGTATTCTATACAATGCCGAATGCGCAGCCGGCAATGTGTGTAAAATACGAGAGCAGGGAAGGGGGAGACGTGCGAGCAGGAAGTAAACTTCTTGCGACGCGGGCGGGAGGCGTGATGACCCTCCAAAACAGCTTATAAGCATGGCTTAGAAACGAGATGGGTCTAATAAATTTTAAAGTAAGGTTTTGATAAAAGCAAGATGTTGATAAACACACACTCACAAATACACACACACTCACAAATACACACACACACACACACACACACACACGGGTACACGCACGCACGCACCCAAACACACACACACACACACACACGCGCGCGCACGTTCTGACGCTCGCTCAGACGCACGCTCACACTTATGCCCACTCTCACACTCAAGCCCACTCGCACACTCACGCCCACAAACACACCCACACTCACACTTACCCCCACACACACACACTCACGCTCGCACTCGCACTCACCCACACACACTCATACTCTCTCTCTCTCACATCTCGCCTAGGCATTGTATAGAATACCTGAATTATACACATTGCCGGTAACATATATATTTTTTGGAAAAGACGGAATAAGGATGAGAAATGGGGGTTTTATTTTTTGTTGAAAGTTTGTTGAAATTTGGCAAGTAGATTACTTTCGGGGTGTAGAGGTCCGCCCAGAGAGGATTTTGCGAAAGGGCTGAATTAAGGGGGGCAAAAGGAGGTTGAAATATTGTATGAAAATCTACGCGTACGAAGTCGCGGGCAACAGCTAGTACAATATAAAAATATGTTTTACATTGATCACGTGACTTGACTGCATACGCTCTATGTAGGTCGAATGTCCTTATGACGTCACAGAAAGGCGAGAAGAACCTTTAAAAAGCTTATGTGTGAAGTCACTTCGTGGCCCCATAAATTGCAAAGGGAGCGTTTACGCGGTAATTTAATAATTTGAATTTTGATTCGCCATTTAAAACACAAATACTGAAAATTATGATGATTAAATCACGAGATTGCTTTATTTTAATATATAATACTAATATTATAAAGAGGAAAGATTTGTATGTAAGTATGTTTGTAACGAATTGGCTCAAAAAGTCCTGGACCGATTTTAAAAATTCTTTCACCGTTTGAGTGCTACATTATCACTGTTTAATATAGGTTATTTTAATAGGCTATATAACTATACCCGTGCGGAGCCGGGACGGACCGCTAGTTTTAATATACTCGTAAAATCAGTCAAATACCCTATCTATTGGGTTCAGTCAGTTTTCATGGAGAGCCTTTGATGGCGTGGTTTTGCGATAGGCGATAATAGGTTTGTTTGGGAATTAACTTGTATTCGTTAATTGTTTTATAAGGCCGTTACTTAATTCGTTTTAATTGGCGTATTATGTCTTACTAGATGCGCCCCGCAGTTACACCCGCGTAGTGATGAAAAATAGTGATGATGATGATGATGAAAAGTAGCCTATGTCACTCTCTGGCTCTTGAACTATACCCATGCAAAAAAATAAGGTCGATCCGTTGTTCCGTTGCAGCGTGAAAGAGGTACAAACATCCATACATCTATACATCGATATATCTATACATCCATACCTACTTACAAACTTTTTAGTAGGATGTGGTAGTACTTCATAATAACCTAGTATTGGAAGGATATCATGTTATTATCAAAATAAAGTTTGATGTAAAATTTAATCTATAGATATATAAAAAAAACAAAAACATACAGTCGAATTGATAACCACCTCCTTTTTGAAGTCGGTAAAAAAGGCGATACATGTGTATCGGCTGGACCGATTTTGACGAGGCTTTCACTGGCAGATAGCTGATGTTATTAGGAGTAATCCCCGTGAGTGAAACCGCGAGGCGTAGCTAGTTATAAAAATACTATAGTTGCGCGATGCGATGTTGATATTATATTTAAAAAAGTGGTTAATTATAACATAATAATATAGCTAAATCCCTTGTTGTTTGAGTTTCTGTAACGTTATTTTATTTCGTTTGTTTTTATTTTTGTCCAGTTAATAGGTACCTAAGTATAATTATGGTATGGTGGAGGCGATTGGTGGATGCGTCGGTTGTCCAGTACCCTTAGTACAAGTTTTGATAGTATTCGAAAACTTTTTTCGTTTTCGTATTGTTCCATACATTGGGCTAAAAGGTATTCGAAAACTTTTTTCGAATTAGAGTGAAGCAATCTATACCGCCGATTACTACCGATTTTAGTTCATCCACGTTTCCGATAGAGGCGCTTTACTAAAATGTATGGAACAATACGTAAACGAAAAAAGTTTTCGAAAACTATCAAATCTGGGACTAAGCGTACAGAATGCTGACTTTTATTTCGCACAGAAATTGAGCATTGCCATTCAAGGTGGAAATGTCGCCAGCATTCTGGGGACCTTTCCCTCCACTGATGGTCGTTTAGTTTAATTTTTTAGCTTGTATTTAGTTATTTTAAGTTTTAGCTTTTAGTTATTTATTTAAGTTTTCGTTCAATTTCTGTTTTTTAAGTTGTGCAATTGTGCATAATAAAGGATTACTAATTATGGTATGGGTGCTATAACCTGAAATAAATGATTTTGAGTGGTTAGATCCTTTGTATTGATAAGATAAGTGTAATAGCAGTTTTATCTATGTTATTATAAATCATACTAATATTATAGTTAAATAAATATTCGGGACATTTTTGCACACACGGCCATCTGTCCCCAAACTTAGCAAAGCTTGTGATATGGCTGCCAGAGACTGATATACCTACATACATAGTTTTAAATACATACTTAAATAGATATTACATAGATACCATAGATAAGTTATTATCAAGGTTATTGTACCTAATAATCTATAGAAGCGGACAGGATTGCGTGGGCGCAACCTGTTGAACCAAACTGAACGCAATGATGTCATTCTGCAGAGAGTTGCATTTAATTTGCTTTATTTAGGCCATTTTCTGAATATTTACGTTATTTTGTTTAGGAGAGCTGAAACACGGGATCAATAAAATTATGTGCATTACCTACATTATATTACATATATACCGCATTACTAGATTTTTGGCTTGCTATTGTGAGCCACCTGTAGATTTGTATACTGGGTTACGAGGAAAAGGTGTACTAAGTCGAAAGGGGTTCATTCTACCCATCATTATGAACAACTTTCACTATGGGGCCAACCTTCACATCGCAAAATAAAAATGGTCATAATGTATGGAACAACTGATATATTTTTTGCGATTTCAGCAGTGCAAGTACCGTTCTTTATCGATAGTCAAATTCGATAAAATGCCATAGAATCGATCATAGCGAGTACTGATTAAATGGCATTTTATCGAATTTGACAATCTCAACTGTCAAATTTGCTGATCGATAAAGAACGGTACTTGCACTGCAGGTTTGATCCCATAGTAAAAGTTGTTCATAATGATAGGTACTATTGAGAACGATACACTAGTCATCCTATGGACTCCTTCGACTTAGTACACCCTTTCCGCGTAACCCTGTATAGGTATACTTCAAATCTAGCGAATACATTATGAGGACAGCTGGTGGATAAACAGCTGGTGTATAATAAGATACCCTCAGAATATAAAGATACCTGCCCGTAATAAAGATTAGAATATAAATTCTGCGCTTCTTAAAGAAGCGAAGGTTGGAATAAGAAGTCTTTTTCATTAAAAAGGTAAGAGTCTCAGTACATAGAAATACGTAAGTAGATTTTAGGGAACTTTTCGTCGGAGTCGTTGTATATTACACTAGCGACCCGCCCGCCCGGCTTCGCACGGGTGTAATTTACGCGCGCAGCCGGGGCGGGTCGCTAGTTATACATATAAACCTTCCTTGAAAATGTATCTAACTGATGGTGAAAACCGCATCAAAATCCGTTGCGTGGTTTAGGAGGAGTTAGCGGCCATACAGACATACAGACAGACAGACAGACGCGGAAAGCGACTTCAATTTATAATATGTAGAGATTCTGAATCAAAGAATGAATGTTAAAACTCTAGATTTCTAAAAACACTTTCGCGGTTGTTCACTAAAGTTATATGATTATTTTCGTCATATTTACCGTGGTAAGGTTGTGGAAAAAATCGTCTATACTAGGTAAACAGATGTATATTTTATATGTAGATATAGATAAAAAAACTAAAACCAATTATTTCCACTGTATTTGTATTTATAGAGGGGAATTTGCAATGTACTCGCTAGGCCATTTCTTTTGATACCAAATATGACATTTATCATAATTTGTATTGAGTTGTGAAGTTAGTTAATAAAATCCGCTACATTGGATTTACTGTGACGTCATATACAGGGCTACGCATAAAGCCTGTACTAAGCCAAAAGTAAGTCATTGTAATCATCATTAATATCATTATGAACAACTTTTACAACGGGACCAACCCTGAAATCACAAAAGGAATATCAATTGTTCCATAGAAACCGGATTGACACTTACGCTGGCTCACTATTACAAGGTTCTATGTTATTTTCTTACACGTTCTGTAATTTCAATTTAAAAAAATTTGGTTTGATAAGTATTGACTTAGCAGGGTTTATGTTTGAGTAAAAGTATCTCTCTCAAGCATAAACCCTGCTAAGTCAATATTTATGAAACCAATTTTTTTTTAATTGAAATTACAGAACGTGTAAGAAAATAACATAGAACCTTGTAATAGTGAGCCAGCGAGTCTTGACAAAATGTATGGAACAGCAGATATTTTCTCGCGATTTCTGGGTTGGTCCCATAGTAAAAGTTGTTCATAATGATGAATACAATGACCTCCTTTCGGCTTAGTACAGTCTATATGGGTAACTCTAGCTACCCTATGACATGCATGTCATGACACCTAATTTGCCAAAATATGATTATTGATTTAGGAGATTAGAGGGGGGAAAACATGAAATGGGGACGTTGGGAATTTGAATTCCTAGTGTCCCCATTGATGGAAACTTGTTGGGGACGTTAGGAATTTACCAAAAATAATACAACAAACCAACAAAACAATAAAAAAAATAGTGCGTGGAGTCCCTCCGTGCGGAATAAGTGAAACTGTCGCTCTGTCTCTTTCTATTCCCCCTCCATCGTAGCGTTAAACGTTTAACGCAACCTTGTTGTAAGTCGCATGTTCTGCCATTTATGCAAATATTAGGGAACTAATAAACTATGAGAAGAATGTACAAGTTTCAAAATATCCTCATAGATGGCATCTAAAACTCTCGCACTGTCTCTTTCTATTCCCCCTGCATGGTAGCTCTTGTTTGCAAGTCGCATAAGAAGTTTCACTTCAACAACACCCGACCCTCGTGAAGACTGTCAATATCATCACCCTCCTTTTTTGTACTCGGGTAAAAATGTAGTACAGTCACACGATCACACGATGAGCAAGCATTGTGCAAGATCCAGTATTATGCGCCAAATATGGCCTTGCCATATGTCCCTTGACCCTAAAGAATACCGAGGCATCGAGTGACGAGCCTCTTTTAGGAACAAGAATGGGAAATTAATGTTTATAGTACCCATTTACCCTTTACAGTTGAATAGGTAATAACAGTTAGTAGTTCAAGTTCTAACAGACAAGATGTTTGGAGCCAAGATGAAATAAAAAAGTATCTACTACTCGTAATAATACTTTCGAAAAGCTAGCATAAGCTTTTTATGTAAAGGCGCGTGCAGACGATGCGTGGTACCAGTGTCTATTATGTCTCCTGTGGTACCAGTAGCAACGGCAAGTAATTTTATTACTGCGCATCTTCTGCAACGTTTCTCAGAACGTAGCTCTGGTTTTAGTAGTATAGGGCTCATGGGCCTTATGGCCAACTGCTTACGCGGTATCAGACTAAGGTTAAAACCGCGCAGTTGGAAAGGTGAACGTGAACCTTAACGCGTCCAGATACGGTTTGCGGTCTCGCAAAATTTTTTCATTACCTAAATTGGATTGCTTTAAACGGCTAGCCGTAAGCAGTAACGCCGCAGTAGAACACCTGAGGGGGTCTAGACAAGACCACTACCTGTTAGCGTTCACGCCTGCGGAGAGATGAAATTGTATGAAAATGACATTAGCTTGAGATAACTTCTCTCAAGCTAATGTCATTGTCAATGTAATTTTCATACAATTTCATCTTTCCGCAGGCGTTAACACTAACAGAAAATGGGTCTTGTCTTGTCTAACCTTCAAACATCATAATGAGCCAGTAAATGGTAACCCCAGTCTGGTAGGTATCCTGCCCTATTAAATAGGTACGAACGGAAGAGCTAACATTTGGATTAGCATTTTCACGGAATACAATTTCGGAGCAACGGTATTTTTTGCGAAAACAAACGTGTAATTTCTAGTAAAATGTAAAACTTCGTTGTGAATTTCCGAGCGTGGAGGTCAATGTAGATTACTTCATTAAACAGTCAATAAACAGTTATGATATGTTTGTTTTACATAGAACATAAATTAAATTAAATTAAATTTAAATAGAGGAGGAGGAAAACGGTTTCTGGGAATCTTTGTTTTAAGCTTTTGAGCATAGCTGTCATAAAATATTTACCTACTTCGATTGCATAGGAAATTTTACTGTCTTTACGAAACCATCTCAAATTATCTATACTATAATATTATAAAGAGGAAAGATTAGATTGTTTGTTTGTTTGCATTGAATAGGCTCCGAAACTACTGAACTGATTTGAAAAATTCTTTGACAGGTGAAATTAAATAAAAGCTTGTAAAAAAGTAATCCAGGGTTTATTCACAAATGTCATCATGACGGTCTTTGACAAGGAACATTATTACCTACTCCTAGCGGGTCTTTGACAATTTTTCAATCTGTGAAAGTTCATATCGATACGAAAAACGTACCTAAATAGGGCACAAGGTTTCAACCAACGATCTATTACTATACTAAGTAGTATCATACAAGACATAATAGACAGTAGTATGTCTTTAATTTATCTAAGTTTTCAACATTGTTTTGATTTAAAACCGTTGAAAAGTTAAACAAGCGCTTTAATTGTATGAAATTTGACACTTCGAGACAAAGAATAATCGCGGATTCGTGGTGGTAATTTTTCAAAAATATGGCTGAGTTTTTTTAGTTAAATTTTGGATGAAGTTGTCCATGTGATAATACTCCAGCGAGAGGTGTATTTCATAAGAAACTCCTTTCATTCTATCAATCAAGCTCCCAAAAAACTCGCTGAAGTTAAAAAAAAACGTAATAACTCAGATGGCAACAGTTAAGTTCGGAAATTGGAATAGCGTTGCAAACAAACAACAAATCAGTGAGTCAAGCCGCTTGACTCAAGCGGCTGGTTGTGTCATCTGGACGAGAATAACTTGCCGACCCCGATGGACATGGAGAGCTTGGCTTTATTGTAGCTTGCGAACGGATGAGCAAAAATGTAGGTACAGCACAAGTATTAGCATAATTTCTTCTTTTCTCTACAAAAACGAAGACTTTTCAAGTTTTGGCGGTACTTGTTAGCTTCTTATACGGAGTGTAAGGGGAACACTCTCGGAACCAAACGAAGGTAATTGTAGGTACTCATCATTATGAACAACTTTTACTATGGAACCAGCACTGAAATCGCGAAAAAAAAAATCTGCTGTTCTATAGAAAACGGTCATTGACACTCGACAAAATGTATGGAACAGCTGATTATTTTTTCGCGATTTCAGGGTTGGTCCCATACTAAAAGTGGTTCATAATGATGAGTACAATTACCTTCTTTTAGCTTCGAGAGTGTTCCCCTTACATCCTGTATATAAAAGGCGATGTGTGTATGTAACATCTATGTATGTACTATTTTCCTAATGGACTCCAAAACGACTGGACACCTGGACTGGCCTCCACTAATTTACTAGAGTATGACTTTGACTTGATCGTAACTTACCTGCTTTGCTTGACTCTGACTTGTTTTAAAATATCTAATAAAATTTGAAAATAATTATTACAATACATTGCCTAACATAGGCAAATGCACAAGACGTGCGACACCAAAATCCTCTCAAGAGGAAATAATTAAAAAAAGTTTATGGTGTTAGCTCAGCGCCTTAATTTACACAATTTGAAAACTTGGACACAACACTGGTTCCTGAGAACTACAATTTAGGATTCTAGGCTAAAATGAATAAATGTCTTCTAGATCAACGTGTTCCATCCTCGGCCACACCGTTGCTTACCATCAGACGAGTTGATGGCCAAACGTAGATCTATTTCTATTCTATAATAATTAAACAACAACATAACCTGAAAAGCTTATTTTTTACCCATGTAATAGAGTGGCAAAGAATCAGTCGATAACCTTTGATGTTTCAACCTACCTATTTAAGATAACTAGTAGGCTGCCCCTGCTTCGCACGGGCGAAGCCGGGATATATAGCCTATGTCAACCGGGGATAGTGCAGCATCCCAACAGTGAAAGAATTTTTCAAATCGGTTCAGTAGTTTCGGAGCCTATTCAATACAAACAAACAAACAATCAAATCTTTCCTCTTTATAATATTAGTATAAATATAGATAAACTTTATTATTTAAAAAAAAACAAAGCTTTTTAAAAACAAGCTTTTTCGAATGCTTTTCAGCATACCCTTTAATTTGATACCCATATCGTGATGGTAGATAAGAACATTTTGTCCACCATCTTTGGGGCGTCCGCCATATTGAATTTATCATCTAGGACCAAAGTGCTGGGAAGACAAATCCAACGAACCTAAACACGACGGGGTAGCGTCGTTTCGTTTAGGAATTCCTATGACCACCATCTATCTCCATAATCAGACGAGCTCGATGGTACCATAACATTGCATTATAACCGAACTTACTTAGTATGCCAAATTTCAGCTCAATCGGTTGAGCATAACTGTGGGCTTACTCTTGACACTCGATTTCAATCGTAATTTGGGATTGGGATCGAAAATATGCCATTTTGGTACTCTTGAATTCTAAACTAGTGCACGATTGGAACCGATAATGGTGGAATTTTATGGAACTAAATAAAATCGACTCAACTCGACGCTTTCGGTACTCTTGACGCGATTGAAGAGTACCAAATGGCATGTTTTCGATCCCAATCCCAAATTACGATTGAAATCTAGTGTCAAGAGTAAGCCCACTGGTCTAAATGTCAGTTGCAAGATTTGTCTCACACAAACGAACATACCAACAGGGCAAGTTCAAAAAAAGCTTGTAAAAATGAGATCAGCCTTAATTCACAGTTCACACCAACATTAATAAATATTAACTTCTTAAGGCGAGGTTTTACCACTTTTAAGCAACGCTTATTACTACAGATGACCATAATCCTTGGTTTATTGTATCAAAGTCGCATTTAGGGGAGCAAAATCATGGCGCTTACAAACAGTCTGCGTTTCGCTACTTCTATTTTTGGGGTATTTCTCATATTTTTCGAAAAGTATAGCTGTAATTTAAAATGTACCTCACCGGTTTCCTTCATAATTATGAAATCTATATATTAATATATCGTAGACATAATTTGATAAATAGGTAATTGAATGATCCAAAAAAAACAGGGATAAAAGCGCAAATCAGTGCTACTTTGATATAATTTTTCTATCTAGCGAAATGTGCTTAATCGTGTTTCGGTCTCATGGGTTTCCTAGATATAACATTCAATTTTGTTATGACACCATTTTTATAATTTTAAGCTAACCATGGATGTATCCACACTTAAACTAGAATAACCATAATTGCTAAAAGTCAGAAAAGAGCGTCTTAAGTTAAAAAAGTTTAAAAGTTAACTAAAAATAAATCATCTTAGAAAACGATTTAGCAACAACATTATCTAAACTATTGTATCAGAAGCGGGTTGACGGTCTCTTATCGGCGGAATCCACGAATTCCACACAATACCTCATTTATCTTCTGAACTGTGATCTTTGGTACCATTTCACATGTGGAGACAACAGCTTTTCGGGCGATAAATTACGTTGTCTTGGGCTTTGCTATGACCCCACTTTTCTACCCGTAGATTTAATTTAGCTCTGTCTATAAAGTCTATAGCAAAGTAACATTAGATCCATTCCATGCGGGTCTAACCGCGCAGCTAGTATTGGGTTAATTCCGACAAGACACAAATCACATCGATATGACTTTCATTATGGTGTACATGTAGTGATTACAAATATTTAGTCGTAGAAACCGAGGATTAAATTGCACATTTCTTGCTGAAGAATCAATACGCCTATTGGCGTTTTAACGTGTGTACCTCATGGTACCTCGGAGTCACTCTAAAATTACAAACCAAACAGGTACAGAAGGCCGGCTTCGGCTGACCTTGATTTTAATTACCTGTGCGCAACCGTAGCGCTAGGGCTGACAAAGCAACTATATTTAACGTTTTGTAAAAAGTTTAGATTTGTTAGTTTCGTTTCAATTAGAAACAATAATATATAATTTTTAATAAATAATTATAATAAGTCTATAAATAGGTTACCGAAAAGTACTTTCGTCGATTACGGCACGTACGCAAGGCATGTTATTATATTTTAAAGTAAAATAAAGCCTCATTTTTAAATAAAGTTTTTTTGCGTTCATCTTAATTTCATTTCCGCCATAGAGCTTCCACTGCAGGACATAGGCCTCCCTCATCGATCATTGGTACGTTAGGACAATGTAAAAATCAGCGTTAACTAATTATGACGATTGTCATACGAAACGATAATTACGTGTACCTACTGCCAAAGCGCGGGCACTCGCGACTGGCGTTCGACCGAATTGATCCGAGATAACTGTACCTACTTACGCGTCTCGCGTCTTCTTGTGCGTGCGCTTGTTATCGCTCGTTGTACGGAGCCGGACTTCTGTACCTATTTATTATGTGCTGAAATGCTCCAGACAGACGCGCTATTATATGTATTTAACATACACACGTCTGAACTGCTTGTGAAGAAATTGCCCAATTTACACTAAGAGCTTTGAAGCACTCTTGCGAATTGATGACGCTTTTATGCAAAACGTACTTAAATGCTACGTGAACCCCTAGAATTTACTTAGAAGTCTTTAGTATAATACAAAACCTCAAATTGCTCCCACGAGCTCAATTTAAAACAAAAGTATAGTTAAAGATTTGAATAAAGTAACTTGATAGCTAAATACGCATTTAACGACTTTTCTTCAAAAGTTTCATGATGACACTTTTCCATGAAACTTTTTTGATATCTAAGTACTAGTCTATACTATTATACCATATTATAAATATAATATTATAATCTATACTAATATTATAAAGAGGAAAGATTTGATTGTTTGTTTGTTTGTTTGCATTGAATAGGCTCCGAAACTACTGAACCGATTAGAAAAATTCTTTCAATGTTGGGAAGCTACACTATCCCCGGGTGACATAGGCTATATTATATTTTCAAGAAAATTAGAGATCCTTACTAAAACTCCAATAATACTCGTGCGAAGCCGGGGCGGACCGCTAGTATCTAATAAAATCACTAATAAATCCAACGATGTTCATCTATGTCAATACCAGTATAATCAACCTTCTTCTGCTATTAAGGTCTGCGGGTACTGCTAAAATAATTATTTCTGATAAAAAATAATTTTAATTGGCTAATAAATGATATAATAAGCGTTGGATAAACGGAGATATAAGCGTTTAAAGTTTCTGGTGAGGATAGAGAGGGGATACTCTGTCCCTCACCCGCAAAGCGTGTGTTAATATAGCATTTGTATGGCGCGCGCACGGCTTGACGTCATAACGTGCTAGTTAAAGACATAACTTTTTTCTTTTTTGTGGGAATTTTCGTATAACTTTTAATTTGTCTTTATTACTAATTATCACTAATATAATAAAAAAATAAAAAAAAACAATGATGATGATGTTGTCCTTGCGGTAAAGTGCTAAAAACGCTGGCTACATTCCCGCGTTGAATTGCTAAAGAAATTCTCTGCGCGAGGACTGAGCCAGCTCTCTGTATGTCTATTGTAATGTGTTATTTATTTAAATAACATCACAACTAATAAGAAATATTACAATCGACCTAACAATCTATTTGAGGTTTAATACATCGATAATTGGAAGTCGATAAACATGCAATCCCTTTGGCAAATTAAAAGTGCTACGATCCGTGTATATAATTTTTTTTATGGTGTTTTCGTCAATGTGCTCTAATTATAATCAGCTTTTTCATAAATTAATAAAAAATATAACACATGCCTGTTATAGAAATATTATTAAGAATTTTTAAGTAGGTATCAGAAATTAAAATTTTTGATTTTTTATTGGTACTTTTCCACATATTTTAGCAAAATTTCTGATACATAGGGTGCTACGTAGCTCGTAGACATCATTATAAAACCAGTTGATGGATAATGGTTGTCCATATCTTTATACCTACTTTGCTTGTGATTCCAGAGGCAACGAACGACGTGATTTCAGCAGCGAACACGGCCCGTGATGGTGGCGAGGTGGTGCTGGTCATCCGAGGACCTCAGGGTACGGATGCCAGGAGAGAGGAGCTGCTTCATGCCAAGGGATCCGACGATACTGCTCTTTGGCTGTATTATAATAAGAAGAGTAATAAAGGTCAGTAAAACTAGAATGGTAACTGGCTTTTCGGTGAAGGAAAACATCGTGAGGAAACCTGCATACGTACGGAGAAGGAATTCAATGGCGTATGTGAATCCACCAATCCGCACTGGGCCAGCGTGGTGGATATGACTCAATCACCCTTTCGGGGGTAGGCTAAAAGTCCAGCAGTGGACTGTTAAAAGGCTGAGTATGATGATGATGAAAACTAGCATGGAGATATAGTATGAAAATCGCGGTCAATACCTAGACCAGAATACCAAGAGACCGAGATAGATGGCACAATAAGAAAGATATGCAACTAAAAATATGCAACATTGAGAAGGGCAAAAGCAAAAGCCTATCTAATTTGTATACCTAGTGTTTTAATATGAGATCATTTTTTATGATGTCATTTAAAATGTGATGAATTCAACAGGCTTACAGATCAATTCATGCTACAACATTGTTGATGTCATCCACAGTTTCCAACAACTAGCTTGTTGGATTATTCAATGTAAAATTAAATCGTTTATAATGTATAATGTTTTTATTTCAGCAACCCTTGAAACTCTTCACGGTGGACATATCAAGTCAGTGTCATGGGGCCTAGGATCGTACCCTAAAGGTACCTTGCTTTTGGTGGCAACATCTAGAAGGGTGAAGTTGATCGTCGGCTGCAACTTACTTCACTGGCATTCCTTGTCGGAGAAGTACGATCTCCTGGATATTCTGTCCAGTCAGAAGCTGAAGTTGGTAAGTTAATGAAGTCGAAGCCTTTGTAAATCTAGGACAGTTTTATCTACTATATTTACAATATAGATAGCAAATAAAAAAAAAATCTTCTTCTAGTATCACGAAGAAAGCGCACCCGTTGAAATATATGGTAATGAGAAAGAAGCGTTGGATTCGCTTAGCTGCAACCTCCAAGAAGATACCATGAGGCCTCCATCTCTAATCAGGGTTGATCAAGACGAAAACGAACAAACCCCTTCAGACGTCATTGAAGTAAAAGATTATCTTAAAAATGAAGAAAGAAGGAAGCGAGACGAGGAAATGCAAGGAGATCAATATAGAGATAACTTTATTGGTAACGACCCTAGGACCACTACAACACCACCTAGAGGCGATATACCGTCAAACGCTATTGAATCTTGTGATGGTAAGTCTACGTATACTCTCATACAAAACAAACAATACATAGGTATAAAAATCACATAACAAAATTTTAACTTTTAATTTAATTTGTTTCAGACGAAGTAATCCGTCAGCTCACACTTCTTCGTCAAACCATAGAATTGCTTCGCAGAGAAGTAGCTGATCAGAAGGGCACGATAGAAGACTTGAGAAAGCGCCTTGCCCAATGCTGCACCAGAGTGCCTGCACCACCGCCAGTAGATAGATGCACTTCCGGTTCCTGCTATCCTGGTTATTAATGCATTTTATTTCACATCTGTTTAGAGATTTGTATGAAATGGTCTTTTACATATTTATTAGTTTTTGGTCGTTAACTCTATTATTATGTTTTTGTTCTCCAAGCGTGAGCTATGAATAGCTGTGCTGTTTATTTTCTGTTTTCGTATAGTTCAAAATATGATTTTGTCCCATTGCTCTCTTTTCGAACTGATTGACTGATTTACCAATTTTCTCGTCAAACTTCTAGCCTAGTAGCCTTTATTTTTATATTTTAGACTCATATTTTTTTATCCTTACTTTATTTTTATCATCATTTGCTATTAATCTAACTGTGTTACTGTAGCATTTATAGTAATGGTCGACGTTGTATAAGGTAAATCAAGCAACTTGTGTGGGTTTTGATTAAAATACTTGCGTGCTTAACCACCGGGTTTTATTTTTACGTTACCTATCAGTTCATTTGATAAACGGCTGCCTACAGAGTTCCGAGTCTCACCCACGTTCGGTATTCGTGAATAAATGAAAGTCAAGTTGCTTGATTAACCTTATTCTGTCAATGAATGGACGCTAATTTTGGCGAGGACGAAAAATCTGTGGGGACATTTAACTCTGTAGGCAGAATATAAAAGTTTCTTTGTTCGAAAACGAGCTCTCATCGGAAAGCTTTTAAAGTTTTAACTGTTGAAATTATGTTAATTGTTTCGATTCGAAATCTGCCTGCTACAAAGGCTTACTTAATTAGCGATTAAATTTTAATTGAAAGGTTCTCAATCTCAAGGACAACTTTTGTAATTGAAATTGGAAGTAATGTAACTTATTTGGAGTCACTTCTGAAAGTATCCAACAAAAAATTCGTCGTAGATACCTACATACAATTTATCCCTGTAGGCTGTTGTGTAGGGAGCGATGTAATTACATACCTAAAAATATTATAAACCACCATGCTGTGGATATACAAGAACTAAAATTAAGTATCTAAGTACCTAATGTGCTTAAGTCCGTCATATTTATTAACATTGAGATTGAAAATCATTTGAGAGAATAATGTAAATTCTTAAAATTTATTTTAAATTCTTATATAAAGGTACTAACTTCTAAAGCCAGCAGACGTATCCTATTTATTCTTAGATTTGAGTTGATTCGTTCAGATCGTTATCCAGCAACAGTAATCCACCAGCATCAAAAATACAAAATTAAGTAACATGACTGTATTCCCTAAGAATCTGTCAAGTTAATTGTAAATTCAATTGATCATAGAGCCTTATACCATAGTTTACAACACTTTGTAAGACTTACCATGGTAATAGTTTTTTATTTTATATTTATATATAGGCTTGCGTTTGACAACCATCTCGCCTGAAGCTAAGCGATGATGCGGTCTACGATGAAGCACGCTTGCCTAGAAGAAATCGATATGCACTCGTGATTTGAAGAAATCCAGACTGTAACTATCTGGGAACACCCATTCAGGCAACGCATTCCAAAGACTAGCAGTTCGCACAATAAAAGTGGAAAAGTGGATTTTAGGGATATCAACCATAGAGCGGTGTCGATTTTTCGTACCCGCTCTGGATTCTAATAAAAAAATGAGCAGGACCTTAGAGTCGGAGAGATTTAAGATTGCATAGAACTGATCAGCATGCAGCTACGTCTCTAACACGTACAGGAGCTGATTAGTGTTATGTTGTAAATAGGTGTAGAGTGCCGGAACGTAGCGACCGGATACGAGTGCGGGGAGTGCCCGCAAGGCATGGAGGGAGACGGCAAGAGGTGCCGGCCCGTTTTGTGTAGCAGAAGGCCTTGTTCTGGAGGTAAGCACAAATACTCATACTCATTATTTTGTAAGAAAAGAAAGTGCCTTTCTTACTTTTTCACCCATGAAGAGTTCACAGTTCCAATCTAAAATATAGATATATGTAGCTGTAGCCAAAGAACCTTAAGAACAAACGCATTTACTATATCTGTTTAAAAAATCTTGTACACGCATTGTATTATCTAGACGACGACAAATCATTTGATTTTTAATTTACTTTTTACGATAATTATATGAACAGTTGATTATACAATCCCGAGTGGACCTTTTTCATTGAAATCTTATTCTGAACCTTACGTTCCACAGTGGAGCAATGCATCGACACCGATCAAGGTTACCGATGTGAGCGGTGTCCAGGAAGACAGACCAGTGACGGGCAAAATTGCCGCTCTTCTTGCAGTTCCAACCCTTGTTTTGGAGGACGTAAGTACACCACTGTAGAACATGTGAGTAGAAATTACTTAATGATTTGTCAAGATTTATAATTTTCTTGATTTAGCTTATCGCAGATATATATCTTACCTTGTTCTACGGATATAATTACATTTTTATGTGTTTGTATTGTGTTTCATATAGCTAAACTCTTGTGTAATTATCCAAAGGGGTCCAATGTCAAGATCTGCCTGACGGCACTTTCCGTTGCGGGCCCTGTCCTTCGGGCTTCCACGGGAACGGTCAAGATTGCTACAGGCTCGGGTGTCGAGCAAACTCTTGCTTTCAAGGTTCGTACATGATCAGTGTCCATGGCCCTTCTACTGTAGAATTTACCATCATGCATTAATGAACGTTATCTCATTATCTGATGCCGATGTTAACATGAGTAGCTTAAGATAAAATAACAGTTCATAACAAAATCGGCTCATTAATGTGTTTTCCTCTACGTGTATCTCCTCATAATTTTATTGATCGTCATCATTCTTCTAAATAGGAGTAGAATGCACAGAGACAGCATCTGGCCCTCGCTGCGGGTCATGCCCGGCCGGCTACGTGGGCAACGGGCAGCAATGCCAGCACTTGTGCGATGCTAGAAGACCTTGCGGAGACAGGCGGTGCTCGATCAAAGCTGACAGCCCTTATTACGACTGTGAGGGGTGCCCTAAAGGATTCGAGTGGAATGGTGAGTATAATTTCGCTTTTATATGTAGAAAAACCATGTCTGAGACTTTTGGGTGACCTTAAAGCTCCAAAATTAGGGCTAGATATTCAGTCCAGATGGTAAGCAAGTATGTAGAAGAAATATTAATGAAAATGGTCGAATTGAGCCTTAATGGAAGACAGCAGAGAAAATGAAAGACCTTTGTGCCATTAGGCAAAAATTCAGAAAATTATTAAGGTGTAATTTTTTCATCTTACAATCGAAAGCAAGTGTATCGTTTTTTTTATTCGACCCTGTTCTCCCTCTATTACAGGATACACATGCGTTGACATAGATGAGTGTGACCTCGTGAAACCATGTGACGAACAAGTCTCCTGTCAGAACGAGGAAGGAGGATTCGTGTGTGGGGCCTGTCCCCCGGGGTACTCCGGGAGTCAGGGGTGGCGCGGGGCGGGGAGAGAAGTGCGAAGAGAGGTGTGCGTGGATATTGACGAATGCAGCGAAGGACGAGGTAGCTGTAACAGGGGACGACTCTGTGTCAATACTCCAGTGAGTATGGCTGATATGTGATATGGCTTTCATATAGTAGGTAGACGATAAGTCCTGTACTTACTGAAGAACGGAGGTATAACATTGTACAGTTCTCTCTGACAGCGCCTACCAGGGTCATCATAACTCTCGAAGTAGAGGAAGACAGCTCCGCTAGGTTGGTACTTTAACTCAGGCATAACAACGAAATCCGAACAAGAAAGTGCTCAGGCTGGTTCAAGTGGGTACCTGAACCAGCCTGAGCAGTTTTCTTACATTGAGCTTTATCTTGCTCTCAGCTAATGAGCTCGCTTATTATAATAATGTTTTTGATATTATGGTAAGTGGTAACCCACCAGGGCCGTGAAACGCGACAGAAGAAAGCATCCTCAAGTAGTCTTCTCGGCACATTTGAAATTGAGCTTTTTCCTACCAAGTAGCCTGTTTGTTTCTCCAGGGTTCGTACACCTGCGTGCCTTGTGGAGGCAGCTACTACGTGAATACGACGCGGCCGTGTCTCGACGCGGGAGAGCTGGTCAGGAGATGCGACCCCGCACAATGTCGCCGATACAATGCCGTCTGCGGATACGGATACAAGTGTGTTTGTGCTGTAAGTAAAATGCACAATAAAAGTTGACATTTCATCTGGATCTAAATAAAGTTAAACCTTATTACAATCTTTTATTCAACTTGCTCTGTTAGTAAGTGTGAGACAATTCTTACTATTGAATTTTAGACCAGTTATCCTCAACTAATTGACCAAAAATTTGGCATACTTATGTAAGTTTTACAATGCATAGTTATGGTACCATCGAGCTGGTCTGATGATGGAGACAGAAGATGGCTATAGGAACTCCTAAACAAACCAACGTAACCCAGGCCCCCAAAGTAACCACAAAATTTTCCAATACTCTAAGTTCGTCTTCTAGGTTACGCGAAAAGGGGGTGCTAAGCCTAAAGGGGTACTTATTACCCATTTTCTTTTATTTATTTTTTACAATGGGAGCTCTGAATTCGCGAAAAAAATATCAGCTGCTCCATAGAAAACAGTCATTGATAGGTACTCGACAAAATGTAATGGAACAGCTGATATTTTTTTCTTGATTAGAATCTGAATTTATTTATTCGATTTCAAGTTTGGTCTCATATTTAAAGTTGTTCATAATGAGTATGACGGGCCCTTTCGGTTTAGTACACCCTTACCGCGTAACCCTGTATAAGTACCGTACGACCTGCCTTAGCCAGGAATAACCTGGGCCCCGATTCTACTAAAGAAATTGTTTTTAAATTAATTGTTTCAATTTGTTTTTTTTTTTAAATTCAAAAAATTTAATTTTTTGCCAGTTTTGAGGCAATTATTAAAAAAAAAAAATTGAAACAATCACAATTTAAAAACAATTTCTTTAGTAGAATCGGGGCCCTGCTTATTTTCATTGTTCCTTCATTGCATTCTGTTCTTCTAATGTTGACCGTGATAAGCAAGATCAAGCGGCACCACAGAAAAATTCTACACTCAACTAATTTACATACCTATTGTCAAATTTCATTTACAGACGGGGTGGGCTGGTAACGGCACTGTATGCGGTCCCGACAGAGATCTCGACGGATTCCCTGACCATAAGCTGCCTTGCAACGAGCGAACATGCGAGGCAGATAACTGCCCTGAAGTCTCCAACTCGGGGCAAGAAGACGCCGATGAGGATGGTATAGGAGACTCTTGCGACCCTGATGCTGATGGCGATGGGATTCCTAACTTTCCAGTGAGTAAACATTAATAAGAAAGAAACAAAAGCAACAAAAACGAAAGAACAATCAATCCCAGTCTCATAGCCATCATTTCCACATCCCTTGGATTTGGAATGCTTTCCCTTCCCGCGAAGCTTGAGACGCTTAAATAATTTAAACATGAAAACTAAATCTTCATCACAAGAGTAGGCTACACACTACACATCAGCAACGCTTCTAGTATAGCAGTTTTCCATAGACAGCGGTGACGACGTACCATAGGTAGCCCGCCTGCTTTATTGATACCCTACTTTATACCTGTACTGTGATACACCAAAACAGGAATACAAGGAATTTGAATTATTTGGTCTTTGTTTGGAATTTTAACATTAATCAGAACATTACCAGGTTTACAAATTGGTTTAATCTACAGGGTTACGCGGAAAGGGGGTACTAAGCCGAAAAGGTTCCATAGTACTCATAATTATGAACAGCTTTTACTATGGGTACAATCCTGAACTTGCGAAAAAAATATCAGCTGGTCCATACATTTTGTCAAGTGTGAAAATCCTTTTTCTATGGAACAGCTGCTTTTTTTCGAGATTACATGGTTGCTGCCATAGTAAAAGTAGGTCATAATGATGGGTACCATGGACTCCTTTCGGCTTAGTATACCCTTTCCGCGTTGGGTTACGCGGAAAGGGTATACTAAATAGAATATATTTTTTCAGGACAACTGTCCGTTAGTATCGAATCCTGACCAACTGGATCGCGACGACGATCGCAGCGATAAGCACGGGGACGCGTGCGACAACTGTCCCCGGCGTTACAACCCGGGACAGGAGGACACGGACGGAGATGGACGCGGGGACGTGTGCGACCCCGATATGGACAACGATGGTAATACTAAACTAAGTGTGGATAATGTTATTCTTAATAGACGTTAGAAGAAATGTCGGTAAAGAATGTGTCAAACCAGAGCAAAAGAAAAACAAGGATAAATTATAAAAAACGACAGAACTGATGATCTAAATACGGCTGAACAGATGTTCTTGAATCATAGAACTTAACACTTAAACTCTTAATCAAGTCAACTTTCAAACAAACAAACTAAATCAAAATCAGTTCTTCCGTTTGGAAGCTACGATGGCACAGATAGATACACAGATACACACGTTATACTTATAATAACCTATGCAGCGGGGGCAAAAAAAATTGCAACACACTTTACGAGAAGTTCACTAAACGGAATTCATCACCTAATTTTCCACACTCAGAGGTGGAATGTTATCTTTAATTTTAAAAGACTGCTCTCTAGCGGCTAAAGAATAGTATCTATATTCTAGACTGGACTCTCGCCAATTCTCGCCAATTTTATAGAATTGGCGAGAGTCCAGTCTAGAATAAATAAAAGAATAGAATAGAATAAATGAATAGATTTAAATTTTTCTTTTTCTATAGAAAAAGAAAAATTTAAATCTATTCACTATTGGCGAAGATATTTCGTAACACACACACACACACACACACACAAAAATACAGTTAAATTTAGATGCTCTTTTTGAGGTTGATTGTAAAACATAGATTTTAGGCCTCAAAAATCTGTTCAAAATGTGATATAGTGTTTTGTTTTTTATTTCTGTCGATAAATTATATTTTCTAACTCGAATCTTTCATCAGGTATCCCCAACGACGCTGACAACTGTCCTCGCAAGTACAATCCGGGGCAGGAAGACATCGACGGGGACAGGATTGGGGACGCTTGCGACAACTGTCCCCGAGTGCGGAACCCGTCGCAAGATGATGCCGATAGGGACAACGTAGGAGATGCCTGTGACAGCGACGTGGATAGAGATCAGTGAGTACTCTGCTGGGCTGAGAATAGAAATAACAAATAGTTAAATAAAAATAAGATTAAGTGTACCCACATCGCTAAACTTTCAATGAGACAAACAATGCACTTACGTTAGACGATGGTGAAGGAAAACGTGAGGAAACAGTTAAGCCCAAGTACTTCAAAAAGTTCAAAGACATGAAATTCACCAACATGCACCAGGCCATGGTGGATAAGGGCCAATTCTCTCTTTTTCTGAGAGAAGGCCTGCATCCCAGCAGTGGGAATATGATAGGCTGATAATGATGATGAATTTTGCGATCACTACGAGCTGTCATCAAAATAACATGAAAATAATAATCACAGCTGGACCTCTTAATTCCAGAGACGGCATACAAGATGGGCTCGATAACTGCCCTCTAATCCCGAATAGTGACCAACAAGACGTCGATGGTGATCAGAAGGGAGACGTTTGCGATGATGATGACGATGGAGACGGCATCGTCGATATTGAAGACAACTGTCCACTCGTGCCTAATAAGGATCAGAGAGATAGTAACAGTATGTATCAACCTGTAGAGACAACCCATTAAAATTTTGATCATGATAGTATTGGGATTGGATATATAGTATTGGATAATTGTAATTAGTTAGAGTAAAGTAAGTACGAGCGAAGGATTGACGGATGATGGCCGAGTTGGCATCAATTTTGAAATAAAATAAATCGTAAAAATACTTCCCAGGCAGTGCACCTTCGAAAGTGTTTACTAATCCCTACTTTTATATCCAAATTTTTCAGTGGTGGTATTTATAAGAGCGGGCACTCTACCATTACAGAGATATTTACAAATTATCAGCTGATTTTGATGTAAATATTTAGAAGACTCGTTGACAAGTTGCTGTTACTGTGACAACCATGGCACCAAGCCGTGGAGCCGCCAATTTTTATCTTCTGCGCAATGCGCAGAAGTGATGCGCTTGTGCAGAGCACTTTAGACAAGTGTTCCGTGACTTTAGACATGTTTCAAACGTCAAGCTGACATCAATATTATCAAGCTTCTACACACATTTTTTTTGTTTACATTGGACGATTTTTCTAGGAAAGTGTTTTTATAAAAACTTCTAATACTATAATTAATTATGTTAAACAATGAACAATTCCAATAGCTTGTGCTTGTCGGCCCCAGTTGTGTTGCTTGAGTGCTCCATTTGTGCTGACAGAAAATTGTATAAAGGCCCTCGGGGCCTGAAAATACACTGCAGTCGGCGGCATGTACCCCGTACCGACTTACCATCAACACCAGATATACCGTTGTCATCGAATTCAGTGACTTGCACGACTGGAGCGTCCAGCAACACATCTTTGGCCACGAGACTCGCACAGTTCAAGCGCACCATAAAAGTTATCAAGCGTATACCCAGAGGAGCCCGCGTGACCGTTGCTCGTAGCTTGGCGGAGTGCGTGGCAAAGGTAGTTAGTGAGAACACACTTTCTTCCTGGGAAAACTTGTTGACATTCTCATATAACACTTTTCATGTAGGACCAGACTCAAATAAGCATTCATTAACATCTGCTATCAAACACAATACGTCTCGCCGCTTCATTCCTTCACTCGATATCGATCCGGTCATCCCTTTCACAAATCACACTAAATTAATAGAAAACAAAGTTTCAGATGGAAACATAAAAGGCGCTGCAAAACTCCTTTTTTGCAGTGACTCTCTTGCCACGGATTCCGCTGAGACTTATGCAGCATTATGCGATAAACACCCTGCGCAGTCGCCTACCACTCAGCTCCCGTCACCTCCTGCTTCCGAACCAACCCTGCAAACTGATGAGGAAGCTATTCTTTTGGCTATCAGGTCCTTTCCCAATGGGTCTGCGGGTGGTCTGGACGCCATAACTCCACAGCATCTGAAAGATCTCACCGATCCTTTTGTCGGTGAAGCAGGAAGATCTCTTCTCCGTGATTTGACCGCCTTGGCAAACCTTATGCTGAATGGTCGAGTCCCGGAAGAGATAGTACCCATTTTATACGGTGCCAATCTAGTAGCGCTAACAAAAAAAGATGGCGGGGTTCGCCCCATCGCTGTCGGCAGTACTCTGAGACGTCTCACATCCAAAATATGTTGCAGAGTTTTTCAACAGCGTCTCTCCAAAAAATTCATGCCAAATCAGCTAGGTTTTGGTGTAAAATCTGGCTGCGAGGCGGCTGTGCACGCTACGCGTACGTTTCTTGGGTCGACCGATTATGAAGTTTATATAAAAATTGACGTGAAAAACGCTTTCAACAGTCTAGACAGGGGCGTCTTGTTGTCTGAAATCCATGAAGAAATACCGGAGATTTACAATTATATGTGGCAATGTTACGGCGCCCCTACAAAACTGCTTTATGGCCTAAACGAAATTAATTCTTCTGTCGGTTGTCAGCAGGGAGACCCGCTCGGCCCAGCTCTGTTCAGCTTAGGAATCCACCCTATTGTTGCAGATCTAAATTCAAAATTAAACGTTTGGTACCTCGATGACGGTTCTTTGGGGGGCAGTGCATCCTTGGTATTGGAGGACCTTAAATTGATCATCCATCGTTTCAACACCATAGGCCTGACATTAAATTTTGATAAATGTGAAATTTACGTCCCAGATCACATTACAGACCAAATTCGTTCATCCATTATTGGCCAATTCAATTTATTGTGCCCCGATATTTCAATACAGTCAAAATCATCACTAACTCTACTAGGTGCCCCAATATTCTTGGATGCGATACCATCTTTAGTGACGTCAAAGATTAAAAAATTTACTGACAATTCTGCTCGCCTGTTCCAAATTAAACCACACATGGCTATTTATATCCTTCGGCTTTGTCTTTTTACCCCTAAATTCATGTATTTGTTACGAAGTTGCCCTGTGTGGTATTTTCAATCAATTATAGACATAGTTGATAACACATTAAAGGAAACAGTCACCAAAATTCTAAATCTTCAGTTTGATATTCGCTCTTGGGCACAGGCAACCCTCCCCATTTCTTTCGGTGGCTTGGGCATTCGTCGTTCCGCTAGCGTGGCACTCCCGGCTTTCCTGGCGTCCAGTCATGGTTCACAAGCCCTCATCGGCATGATCCTGAATATACCTATTGCCGATGTTCGGGTGGCAGGCCAGACTGAGGCCTTGACGGCCTGGTGTGCTTCATGCCCGAGTATCAGTGTTCCAGCTGAAATGGGAACACAGAGCGCGTGGGACATTCCACTCATCAAAATCACACATTCGGCTTTACTGGAACAAGCTACAGACATCGCGGACCGAGCGCGGCTCCTGGCTGTGTCGGAAGTGGAATCAGGTCACTGGCTCCGTGCCCTCCCTTCCGACAACCTAGCAACCATCCTTGACCCCAGCAGCCTACGAGTAGTGGTGGGATTGCGTTTGGGCGTAAAACTGTGCGAGCCTCACCGCTGCCAGTGCGGCCGAGGCGTGGACCAACTCGGACGACACGGGCTGTCGTGCGTGAAGAGTGCTGGCCGCCTATTTCGTCATTGGGCCATCAATGACTTAGTCAGGCGGGCACTCTCTTCAGCTTCCGTGCCCTCGACGCTGGAGCCCACTGGAATGGTGAGAGATGACGGCAAGAGACCAGATGGTGCCACCCTAGTTCCGTGGTGTCTCGGACGGGCACTTGTCTGGGACGCTACGTGCGTGGACACCCTGGCGCCATCACATCTCTCCGGTTTGGCTCGAGACGTCGGGGCCGCGGCTGACAACGCTCAATTATTAAAACACCGGAAATATGCACAATTGAGCGCGCATTATGAGTTTTCCGCATTAGCTGTAGAAACTCTAGGCCCGTGGTCGTCCGATACAAAAAAGTTTTGTAAGGATATTTCGACCAGATTGGTTCTCGCCTCGGGGGATCCCAGAGCTGGAGCATATTTCGCACAAAAATTAAGCCTCGCAATACAGCGGGGCAATGCTGCCAGCATTCTGGGAACCCTGCCGCATGGTGGCGATTTGTTCGCCTAGGATTTTATTTTAATTTTTTGTATATACTATATTTTTAGTTGTACATAGTAGTTTTATCGATAAGTTGTATAAATAGACTTTATAATTTTGTCTTTGAATAATAAAATACCTATCGTTTTCATTAGTTAGATTAAGTGGTTCAGAACGGTTATGATGTTAACGATGAGAGTATTATTGATTTTCAAAACAACAAAGTGTTGGTGAAACACAAAGTGAATTGTAATCAATCACGTATCACCAACACTTTGTTGTTTATGTGTTTTCATCATACCTATTAAGGTATGATGAAAACGACATAAATATGTCGCCGCACAGGGGCAGGCCGATCTTCATCAAATATCGTTGTTCTATTGCGTGAGTATGGCGGCCAAAGAGAATGAGACATCACTCGTACAATTACCCCCGATGGTTACAATCTGGGTGTATCTCAATTCTCAAATCACGAGTGAATCGGTTTCTTCTAGGCAAGCGTGCTCCAACGTAGATCGCATCATCGCTTAACATCAGGCGTGATGGCGGTCAAACGCAAGCTTATTAATTATAAAAAATTACACAGGTTTTATTTCGTAACACTATGATTATTCTTACAATGGAAAATTACTTGGGGACAAGGTGTTCTGCCTCGTAACGAACGCTGCCACCGTCCAACCAAAACTCCAAATTCAAGCTAAGCTCCATCGAGCCTCGCGTGTCCGCGAGCCTTCGCTAGCGCCTCTGCCGGCCGATATCCGAACTTGCTAAACGCTGATTGATCGCCAACGACACATCCGCAAACAATTTCAGCAGACTAAGTTACTGCAGCGTTACACCAGTGATGGCGCTACCTCCATCTCACTAGTTCACCAAAACTAAGCTAAGTAGCGCCTAACTAAATAATCTAAGCCTTAAAAACTATCCGACGGTAGTTGCGCCCGAGTGCCAAAATATCAACACGTTGACAAATTCAAAGGAATATCAAGAAATAAGCTGTTGGTTATTGACGCGATTTTGTTATACGTAGTTGTACCATTTCTAAACTAAACTTAACAAAATTTTACTGCTCATAATTGTTGCTGCTCTTTTCTCACATATTGAAATGAAAAGAAACGCAGATGTAGTCAGTCGTGTCAGATTGGTTTAGTATACAAACTATACAACAGACCTACTACAGTAGTGAACAGCAGAATCGATGCAAAAAGTCATTGTAACCTCTTGAGAATACTTTGTTAACATATTTTCGCTCTTCCAGATGACAGAGTAGGCGATGCGTGTGATAATGATTTTGATGGGGACAAAGTAATCAACGAAATCGACAATTGCCCTAACAACTCCCGTATTTACCGCACTGACTTCCGGTAAGTATTCAGACACCCAACTTAGACTTAACAAGTTTTTTTTTTTGCGAGTTATGCCAATGGGCAGGCCACATCGTTCGAAGAACCTACCGATAGGGAAGAAAGGTTCTTGAGTGGAGACCACGAACCGGAAGACGCGGCGTAGGTAGACCTCCCACTAGATGGACCGACGACATTGTGAGAGTCGCTGGCATCCACTGGATGCAAAAGGCAGGTTCGTTCAGAGTGGAGGTAAAAGGGTGAGGCCTATGCTCAGCAGTGGACGTCTTCCGGCTGATGATGATGAAGAAATTTAGATACAGTCATGTTACTTTTAGCCGTGCCGTGGTAAGAGCCGTGGTAGCCCATTTGGGGGACCGCTAGACTTGAAAGCGTGAGGTCGCGGGTTCAAACCCCGGGCCCGTACCAATGAGCTCTTTGGAGCTTATGCACGGATTTTCATACCACTGGCTTTTCGGTGAAGGAAAACATCGTGAGGAAACCTGCATACGTACGGAGAAGAAATTCAATAACGTATGTGAATCCACCAATCCGCACTGGGCCAGCGTGGTGGATATGGCCCAATCACCCTTTCGGGGGTAGGCTAAAAGTCCAGCAGTGGACAGTTAAAATGCTGATTATGATGAATGATGGGTATTATGGACGCCTTTCGGATTAATACACCTTGTCCGCATAACTCTGTATATTGATTTTAGATTATTTAGGTTTGTTTGGTTGGACCATTTGATCGCGCACGAGTCATAATTTGCATGTGCAAGATGTAAGCCACGTCGGTCGCGGGGGGTATCGTATGGCGCTTGTGATTGGAGACTCTAAAGTCATTAATTCAATTCGCGTCTGCTCGAAATAGGTTAGCTTAAGAGGGGGCCTCCGAAATTTTATGCTAATTTGCCATGATATTCTAACTAAACCAAATATCCTATCAACGTAATAATTGATATATGTGATTTTTCAATTCATTTTCTTTCCGGCACTAAGACAGAAACATAATAGCGAGATATTTACTCGATACTTTATTGTTTTCAAAAAGGTGCCTTTTTGCTGATTTTTTTGATTTTTTCTTGGATAGAACTTCAGTCACATATCTAAAATAAATACTCATCGAAGGAAAATATAGTTTGTTTTCCAGTGCTAAGACAAAATTTACCTAGATTAATTAGTACTCTCATAATAAATTATATTCAATTTGAGACTTACGTCCTTTAGTTCTAAGCAACTATTCGGTCAAACGGCAAGTCCGATATTCAACCTTATTCTGTTGCGCTTTGCATCTAAATGGCGAAACATGCTCCGTTCAACCTCAGTACCGCACTATGCTCCAACGGGGAAGGACGCACGCGCTTGCTATTCGCCTAGATTTATCTTCCGAGTGCGATTATATCAACACCTACTGTATTTTCAAACAATGGATAACATAAAAAATCTATGGCTTGAACGCGACCATTTGATGCGGCAACCAAGTGTTGCCAATGACCTAGAGCACAGACTAGGTAAAGCTACTATGAAAAAATTACAGGTATTAATAATTATGGATACGACTAGGCCATCTATCATTAGGGCATCTATTATTATGTACGCTCGGTAATATAGTTACAAAGTGTTTCGTGTGGAGAGAGAAAGAGAGAGAGAGACAGTCAGAAAGACTACTAAAAATCAAAATTATTAAGTAAAATATAATTTTCGTTGAATAAAAAATAATAATAATAATGAACATATTTTTTTTTAAATTAATAATTTCATAAATTAAATGAAATTTAATTAAATAATTCATATATACTTAAATAGATTATCGTTATTAACAACCAGGTATAGAACAAACACAAACGTTCATCACATAACTGTTTGTCCTAGGTGGGAATCGAACCCACGCCTCCAAGCTCAAAAGGTAGGTTCACTACCAACTGGACCAACGGGCTTTCGCGTGTTTCGTTTATTTTAGTATAGTATAGTATAGTATAGCATAGCATAGCATAGCATAGCATAGCATAGCATAGCTTAGTATAGCAAAGTATAGTATAGTATAGTATAGCAAAGTATAGTATAGTATAGTATAGTATAGTATAGTATAGTATAGTATAGTATAGTATAGTATAGTATAGTATAGTATAGTATAGTATAGTATAGTATAGTATAGTATAGTATAGTATAGTATAGTATAGTATAGTATAGTATAGTATAGTATAGTATAGTATAGTATAGTATAGTATAGTATAGTATAGTATAGTATAGTATAGTATAGTATAGTATAGTATAGTATAGTATAGTATAGTATAGTATAGTATAGTATAGTATAGTATAGTATAGTATAGTATAGTATAGTATAGTATAGTATAGTATAGTATAGTATAGTATAGTATAGTATAGTATAGTATAGTATAGTATAGTATAGTATAGTATAGTATAGTATAGTATAGTATAGTATAGTATAGTATAGTATAGTATAGTATAGTATAGTATAGTATAGTATAGTATAGTATAGTATAGTATAGTATAGTATAGTATAGTATAGTATAGTATAGTATAGTATAGTATAGTATAGTATAGTATAGCAAAGTACAGTATAGCAAAGGATAGTATAGTATAGTATAGTATAGTATAGTATAGTATAGTTAGTATATATATAGTTTAGATAGCCCGTTGGTCCAGTTGGTAGTGAACCTGCCTTCTGAGCTTAGGGGCGTGGGTTCGATTCCCACCTAGGACAAACATTTGTGTGATGAACATTTGTGTTTGTTCTATATCTGGGTGTTAATATCTATTTAAGTATGTATTTAAACCTATATATGTATGTATATCAGTCTCTGGCAGCCATATCACAAGCTTTGCTTAGTTTGGGGTCAGATGACCGTGTGTGCAAAAATGTCCCGAATATTAAAAAGAATATTATAGTATAGTATAGTATAGTATAGTATAGTATAGTATAGTATAGCAAAGTATAGTATAGCAAAGGATAGTATTGTATAGTATAGTATAGTATAGTATAGTATAGTATAGTATAGTATAGTATAGTATAGTATAGTATAGTATAGTATAGTATAGTATAGTATAGTATAGTATAGTATAGTATAGTATAGTATAGTATAGTATTGTATAGTATAGCATAGCATAGCATAGCATAGCATGGCATGGCATGGCATGGCATGGCATGGCATAGCATGGCATAGCATGGCATAGCATGGCATAGCATAGCATAGCATAGCATAGCATAGCATAGCATAGCAAAGCCTAGCATAGCATAGCATAGCATAGCATAGCATAGCATAGCATAGCATAGATATATTATATAGATACATAGCATTTTTACAAAAATGACCTCATACGTACTGTTTCTGAGATAATCGATGGTTTTTGAAAAAAATTACGAAAATTTTCCGGATTTTTGCGCTTTAATATTTTGAAAGGCATTCTTTGCACAAAAATAGCCGAATTTGGGCTTATCAGACGCGTCTTTTTATTTTCTACACACGTGTGTTTACTGTGTTTCTATTTTATTATTATTTATGCCTACCAACTAAATAAACACATATTTTTTTTTAAATATTATTTATTTCCTGAAATTGTGAGAGTAGAAAGCCAAAAAAATAAATATAGTCTATTTATTACACCACTGAATTTTTTGTGTTGAATTTTTTTGTTATTTTTAACATGAAATTCCGGTTACGTAATTTCAAACCCAATTTGGGGTTTTTAGGGTTAGGTCCTAAAGCCGAGTTTTTGAGTTTAACGTCTTCGTCTGCCAGAAAAAATGATGCCTATGACGTCAGATTTTTGATTGGACCTTTGTGTCCAAAGTTATGGACCTTCAAAAAATCGGGTATTTAGGGTCCGCCTCGCTACTTAGTAACTCAAGTTACTATGTACCTACGAGTCTTAAAATACTAAATGACCTATCGTTGGATAGCCAGTGAAGCTAACTATTCTTGCCTGGATTGACCTGGGACAAAATGTTTGAGGAGCCGGGTATTTCAGGTCGTCAAAATCTTAAGACCTAACTTAGACTATAATATAAACTAAAAACTAGAACTAGTTATATTTCCTAAACCACAGCCTTAAAAAATCTAAAAAAAAATACTAAAATTTAAAATGAGCTTTACTACCTCGAGCCAAAATTTGGGCGTGGTAGGGGGTGGTTTTCACCCTTCTTTATTTCTATTTAAATGTATTTCTCACTGATTTCAAAAGTAAAAATCTAAATATTTTTTTGTAATTTTTTTTGGGTTAAAGGTCTGGTTTAGGAGATATGACCCGGGATCGGGTACCCCGTGCCACGAGGTTTTTGGGTTTTTTGGTCTTATCCCGGCAAGTTCAACCTAGCAAAGCATAGCATAGCATAGTTCAGTTTAGTTTTATTTAGGTTATTTCAATTTAATTTATATACTTTATTATTTTTATATTGTAGAAAACCTAAAAATAAATTACAAATACAATTTTGAAAAGTGAAATAAACAATTTACGGTTCTGCGCGCCGCGACCGAACTCAGCTAATCGCCAAAACACCAAGTACACCAACACTATGCTTATCCTGTGTGTTATTGCTCCTTGCCGCTTTACAAGGTCGAGTGCGTGAGTTGTGTACACTTTAGCTGCGCGCGACTGCCGCGCTGCCGTGGTTGTGTTTCACACTAATGCGGGTGATGCGAGACGCGCGGGTGAAATCAGAAATTTTTCTGGCCTTATACCCAGCCTTAATAAGTGTAACTTTGGCTTACGGCAGGGTAAAAGATGAGCAGTCAAGTGGTTAAACAAAGTATTATGCATCTCTTCGTGAGACACTTCTACGCGTATAAATAATAAGTATCCATCACATCTACTCGCATTATCTTTTTGGATCATGAAAGAGTCTTATAACTGTCAAAATTTCACGACCCCATTACTCTTATCTGCCTACGTAAAATAGTAAGCGTGTATGGTTTGACTTTTCACACATATAAAAATACATGTAAATTTTCCCAATAACACAGGATGTAAGGGTGTTTCCTCTCGAAGCCATAAGAAGGTAATTGTACTCATCCTTATGAACCACTTTTAGTATGGGACCAACCCTGAAATCACGAAAAAAAATCAGCTGTTCCATACATTTTCTTGAGTGTCAATGACCGTTTTCTATAGAACAGCTGATATTTTTTTTCGCGATTTCAGGGCTGGTCCCATAATAAAAGTTGTTCATAATCATGAGTACAATTACTTTCTTTTGGCTTCGAGAGTGTTCCCCTTACACCCCGTATATTATGTTCCTATATTTATTCCTTCTTTTCAGAAACTATATGACAGTCCGTTTGGACCCTGAAGGCGAGTCCCAACAAGATCCTAACTGGGAGATCGCAAATCAAGGCGCCGAGATTGTACAAACTCTCAACTCCGACCCAGGTCTTGCTGTGGGATACGATTACTTCACTGGAGTCGACTTTGAAGGAACGTTGTTCGTTGACACGCAGATTGATGATGACTACGTTGGATTTATATTTGGGTAAGTCCTTCAATATTTCAACTCGTCTGCTGGAGGGTAAATTTTTTCGGGTCCAACTTGCCCTTGGCTGGTTTTTTTAATTTATCTATGATTTTATCCTCTTAGATACCAGAACAACAAGCGTTTCTATGTGGTGATGTGGAAAAAGAACGTGCAAACGTACTGGCAAACGTCTCCGTTCCGTGCCGTCGCTGAACCCGGAATACAGCTCAAGCTGGTGCACTCCAAGACTGGCCCCGGGAAGAACATGAGAAACGCGCTCTGGCATACAGAATCCACGCCCGACCAGGTCAGGAACATTCAACAATGCTATTAACTCTATCAATGCCGTAGATCTTCATACCTACCTGGATTTGCTGTTAGATTTCAAACAAGATGAAGATTTTGGCATAAGCATTTCAAATAAATATCAAAAGATTAAGGGTTTGTTAGGTTGTGTTTGTCTAGTTGTGCATTATCTTGTGTGGACCAGACGTGGTAGAGCCTGCCGTTTTCCTATTAGAACATCTCACAAAGTCACCAGTCATTAATATACTTTCAATTAAAAACCAAAGTATTCAGTCATGATTTGTAAGCGCTGAAAATACGATTAAACTCTTATTATTGTGGTAGCTTGGCGACAACGGTTCCATTATAATGTGTTTCTGAACCAGTTCCGCTTGTTTTATTGCTTTAGAAGTCTGTGACATATAGATGTGGGTGAATCTTAAAGAGCTTAATTTGCACCGAGATTTGCGCTATTCGGGCCTCTGGGGCAAAAAAGTACCCACAGTTTCCAATTAGATTTCCCTGGTGTTTCGCCAGGATGATCACCTTTTCCCTAATTATGATGATGAACAAACGTGAAAACGTGGGCCGATGCGAAGTTGAGGCACACGTAACATACAACCGTCAACACTTCATTGCCACCTAGGCTTGGCTTGGCTTGCTTTTCTCAAACATAGCGACAATATTTTCTGATTGCATGATGATACATTGAAATAAACAATTTAAAAGAAACAGTATTATACTTCTATTGACCATCATTTCTAACACTAGGGCATTATAATGGCTTGTTCTCAGAATGGCCACCGTTCGCTAACGATCCACTGTTATGTGTCACGGGTATAAACTTGTAACACATTCGAGTCACCGAAACAATTATTCAGTCTGTGATAAGAAACTGTGATATATATTTATGTAAATATATTTTTATATACATTTGGTACACGAAATAATAGTTTTAAGCGGTATATTTTTGCTGAACATTGCTAAGAAAATTACATAAAAGTATTAATTACATTATGAGGTAATCAGAGCTCGGGTAAATTTCATACATTGAAATAAGGTCTCCTACTAGATGGACCGACGACATCGTGAGAGTCACGGGCATCCAGTAGATCCTCAACTGAGGATACTAACTGATTACCAGTAACCCTGTTTATTAGATAGCCCGTTGGTAGTGAACCTACCTTCTGAGCTTGGGGCGTGGGTTTGATTCCCACCTAGGACAACCATTTTATGTGATGAACATTATTTGTGTTTGTTCTTTATCTGGTTGTTAATATCTATTTAAGTATCCACTAAAATCTATATAATTATGTATGTATTATGTATATCAGTCTCTGGCAGCCATATGTGATATGGCTGCCAGAGCTTTGCTTTGTTTGGGGTCAGATGACCGTGTGTGCAAAAATGTCCCGAATATTTATTTATTTATTAAAAATTTAAAACGTATTGGCAGGTGACACTACTCTGGAAAGACCCTCGCAACGTCGGTTGGCGTGAGAAGACTGCCTACCGCTGGCGTCTTCTACACCGACCCAAGATTGGTCTCATCCGCCTCAAAGTCTACGAGAACAATCGGCTGGTGGCTGATTCAGGCAATATCTACGACTTCACTCTGAAGGGAGGCAGACTTGGAGTCTTCTGTTTTTCACAAGAGATGATCATTTGGTCCAACCTCGTCTATAGATGTAATGGTAAGTTGGATTTATGGCTAGCTGTGCCATCTGGTTTTGGGTCAACGGTACCCAAGGGTTCCGTACCCAAAGGATGTAAACGGGACCCTATTGCTAAGCTTAGGCTGTGTGTCTGTCCGTCCGCCTGTCTTATCTTTTAACGGCTGTCTTTCGAACCGTAATAGATATTACAATTAGTATGGGATACAAAAAAAACATAAAGTTATTTTTGTGCTTCGTGCATCCTCTATCTCAGGGCTGTCCAACATACCGCCCGCGGGCCACAATGTGGCCCACCAAGGTTCCTTATCTGGCCCGCGAACGAGTGTAAAGTTGGGTAACTTTTAACTTTCTTAGACAACATTTTGTAAAAAACGACGAGTCATAAAATATTAAAATATTAAAACGCCGTTCTTAAAAAAAAACATCGATCGATCACAAATCGACTCAGCGAAAACGTGGACTAGCACATCGGGAGAAACCCAAAAATAAAACGTAAATGCCATTTTAATTCTAGGAATAGCACCTGCGCGCGAAAACGTTAACATTACCGCCTCTCTCACCTCCACGCATGCAACGTACAGGCCTAATATGGCCTATCTGCCAATTTACTTATTTATTGGTCTTGATTTGCTCAGTTACGAAGAATCTGTTGGCCCGCCAAAGTTACAATGTTAATAAATCCAGCCCGCCACAAAATTTAGTTGGACACCCCTGCTCTATCTCATTCTCACTTGCGCATTTTATAATTTTTGAAGATATAAAATGATTGAATGTGAAGATTAAGCAGAAAGAATTAAAAAAATAACAACACAAATATTCAGTAAAATTTTCATTTTTACTCCAGTATGGATTAGGGCCTATCCTCCTTCTCTAAGAGAAGGCCTGTGTCCTAGTAGAGTGACTTACGATTCGTCAAAACACCCTTGAACGATGTAACTATACACAGAAAGCACGGTTCACCGTTGGATAGTAGGACGAAAAAGTTATTAGCCGATACATTTTTTTACCGATAGAACGTTTCGCCGTAATACTTTCCAATGAATAAATGGTAGGTCGATACCGCGACTTGCCGATACCTTGGTTCATAGAAACACGCCGCAACGAAATAACTTACAGATAGAAAAATGGTAACATAATATGCTGATAATGATAGAATTTATTTCCTTTTTTCAGATAAAGTCCCTTCTAACATCGCTTCAGAGTTGTCGACGAGAAACAATTTTGAAATCGACCACGATTTTGTCTACGCTTAATCTGAAAAAACGGAACAATTTTTATGATTTTTCATAAGTACCTCAAAATTTTGGATTTATTAATATTGTATGGTTTGTAAATAAATAAAATATATTTGAATCACCCCCATTGCATTATTTAAGGCAGTTTGTCTAGTAAGATTTTATGGAGGCAGATATAAAATTTGTTTACTATGTACTTCTTATTAGCTTAAGTTCAACGTTTTATTAAAATAACTACAAACTATGACCGTGTTTTTTTAAGAAAAATATAAGCTTTCTTATCAAACTTCGCAAAACGCAGCTGCAGTTGATGTCATTCCGCGATGTTCCAAATTCAGTTTTAAATTGTATTTATAAAAAAAAAAAAAAAAATTTTTTTTTGGTAAATGTTAAATAAAAATAATAAAATCTTAAATGTTATATAATGTCGTACCCTATAAGATTCTTCAGTCTTTGTATTATTGCTTATCATGAGGTTTAACTGACCATTTATATTTAGTATATTTCTTCTAATTATTATAAATCCTTTCGTTACCTGTGTTAGGTACTACCAGTATTACCTACCAGTAGTAACATCTGTTTTTTTTTGCCTTGTTACTACTTACTACTTAGTGGTATATCATCATATATGTTATTGATCAAGGAACATAAGTAGGCGCTGGGTAGGGGCGTAAGTAATGTTATATCATAATACTTAACTTATAATTTAGGAAAAGTATAAGCACTACACAAATAAATAATTATGTAGTGTTTATATTTTTAGTTAAAAATACCTCATATGAGCTGTCATTTCATTTAAAAATGCATAATATTAAAGATTTGTTATAAAATGCATTAAGTATATGTTCCACTAACGGTATTAAAATTAAAATAAGATTTAAATTAACCACGACTACTTACTTATATGATGGTACCTAAATTCTTTTCTGTGCACAGGCCCTGTTGTAACTTCTTTAAGATGTGTAAACTTCTTTTGAAATTGTTTCGACAATGTTCTTAGTGATTAATTTGCATTTTGAATTTGACTTGAATAATTTTGTCCATTCCGTGACATATCGTTGTGATTTTGTTTTATGATTTTGCAACATATTTTCAATCAAGTAAAAATTTTACATGTTTTTTTACGTTTGCAATATATATTTCTGAAGTATTATTATAATGGAAGAAGAAGTGCAGCACAACATCCACATTGCCATGGAAGTCCTGGACCAAGACCTCTCACCGAGGGACTCGAAGACAGACCAGAGGAGCCAAAATAAGGTTGAATATGTTGCGGATATGGCCACTGATCCTCCTATGAACCACGGCGATGGTATCGACATTTTCGAAGAACTCCCTGGACCTAGCTCAAAAGCGAAGGCAAAAATAAAGCGTTCACGCAAAAGAGCGGACACGAGCAGCATCGTCGTTTTGCGCGAGAGCTTACATAGAGAATCGAAGAGCAAAGCAATGGAAAAGATCAGGAATACGATCACCCAATATTATCAAGCCGTCAAAAAATCTAGGAAAATATTGAGAGGTCGCGTTTATCGTAAGAGATTCATATCGAAAATGAAAGTAGCTAAAGTGAAGAAAAATGCGCAAAAAAAGAAGAAAAAGAAGGTGATACGGGAGCGTATGATTGCTTTGAGTCCGATTTCCTGTGATTGCGAGTCTTTGGTGTCCGGCAGGCAGGTTTCGGGCAAGGGTTCGAAAGAGTCGTGTGAGTCAGGGTCCAGTGGTTCTAGAACTTCTGGAACTTCTCAATCTTCTTGATGAATATCTGCGCACGGATATTTATTATTAGTCATTTTTTAATTTACTTAATATACTCATACATGTGTACTTAAATTTAAATAAATTTATTTCAATAGAGATTAATTTAATTTATCTGATCATCATCATCATCATTTCAGCCATAGGACGTCCACTGCTGGACATAGGCCTCCCCCATCGATCTCCAAAAGGGCCGGTTGGCCGATGGGGAGAAACATTCTGCAATGGAGCTCGCGGACCGGTAAGCGCAGCGTAGAACCGAGGAACATTATTACTCAGCACATTTGTTACAAAAAATAGATAGCGGTTTTTTGTTGTGTATTTACACTTCTGGAAAGCACACGAAGGCATAATTTTGTCAGATAATTAGTTATGCGTAGGTCGTCCACCTACAAGATGGACAGACGACCTAAAAGAGACTGCAGGGAAACGCTAGATGCAGGCCGCTTCTAACCGGAGGTGCTGATAGTTGTTAGTAATTGTTTAATTTTTTAGGGTTCTGTACCCAAAGGGTAAAAACGGAACCCTATTACTAAGCCTACGATATCTGTCTGTCTGTCCGTCTGTCCGTCCGTCCGTCCGTATCATGGTCCTAACTATTAACGGCTGTATTTTTCGAACCGTAGCTTCTCAACAGTGAAAGATTTTTTCAAATCGGTTCAGTAGTTTCGGAGCCTATTCAATGCAAACAAACAAACAATCAAATCTTTCCTCTTTATAATATTATTAAGTACTAGCGTTCCGCCCCCGCTCCGCACGGGTACAGTTATATAGCCTATTAAAATAATGTAGCATTCATATGGTGAAAGAATTTTTAAAATCGGTCCAGGATTTTTTGAGCCAATTCGTTACAAACATACATAGAAATCTTTCCTCTTTATAATATTGTATGTCTAGATATAGATAAAGTATATAAGTATAGATAAATAAAATCTCTTTAATTAATTAGACCTTTTAGAATGAATTAAAATGTAATTTTGACAAAATAGGATAATAACCCTGTCGTATATGACAGTACTTTAAAATTTTCTGTGACATTATGTACTTACATATTTACAAGTTTAAGCATTTTTGAATATACTAGTGATTTACAAATAAAAGTAAAATTTATAGGTATATTGAATATTTGAAAAAGTTGACTATGAACAATGATAATATTGAAGAACAGCCTTCCACCAGTTCGAAAGAAAATGTGAACAAGGGCCAAAGCAGTGATGCTGAACAAGATAAAAAAATGGATGATGGTGGGGACTCGAGAATTGACAGTGTAAGCTTCCAGTCAAGCTCTGTGTCCGTGCACAGTCGGATGGAGATGATAAAGACCAGACATAAAATTGCTAAGCCGGCAACAGGAGCGAAAGAGTCGAAACTCCCAGAGAAGAAAAATAAAAGAAGAGTACCATCTGGCCGTATCGAAAAGCGGATAATGCCGCGGCGGCTCACTAAAAGACCTATGAAACGCAGATTGCTAAAGCACAGAATTCCTAAAAGGAAACATAGCCGCTCTATGTTGACGATATCCACTAGACGGTCATCACAGACAGCTTCTCCAGTAAATTTTGGATGCCAATATTGCGGCCACCGCTGCTGCCGCAGAAGGTACTAGTTAACCCTTTGTAAAGTTTTGAAGCATGATTAAATATTTGATTAAAATGTTTTGCTGTTTGATTTCATCTAGTTATGTCAAGGATAGAAAGGAAACTTATTTTTCAACAGATATGAAGAGGCAAGGAGAGAAGCCTTGAGGAAGCGCAGAGAACATAGAAAACTGAAAAATGACCAGAGAAGAAAAGCTACTCAAAATAGAGGTATACATTTCATTCCAACAATAGCTTAACACAATCACAAATAAGTGATAATCCAGAGCCCAAATTGTTTTTTGCTCATTGCCTTATTTCTGGATCGGCCACACTGCGAAGGGTCCAGAACATAATAAAAGGCATTAGAATGGAACTAAGGCCGGAAAAAGCAAGACCAATCAAAGTAAAATTGGCACTCTGTGCTGGCCACAGACTAGGTAAAGCTACTACGTAGCCAGTCTTTGGTGCTGGCTGAAGTAAAACATATTGGTTGGACATAGTTTGAAGTAAAACATGAAGTCCAAGGCAGGACGATATGGGAAATCACTGTGGATGCTTCTACCGTCCACCCCAACTCAGGGCACCTAAGATATTAACTATTGATTCGCATAAAATGCAACGATATACTTTCTGAAACCATGCTGTTTAACGACATAATATTAATTAATACTAATGATTTGTACTTATTATATAACATCACTACTTCCACCATCACGAATACTAATATTGATAGTCATAACAATTACTAACAATAAAAATGGAAGCCATTTTTTCCCCTATATATTGTTTTTACAGGAAATAAATATTTTTGTATTATGTAAGTGCTGAAACAAACAAATTAAAATCTAACTACTAAATAAAAATAACTAATCTATCAAACTGCTACCTGTGGAAATTATTTAAAAAATGCTGGCCCCATTACCACATTGTATAACACCGCTCACCCTTTCAGCATAGTAAAATTGAATTGAACTGAATTTAATACCGGTTGGTAATACCGGAAGGTATGGTGTGCCATAGCGACCAACGCGTCAATAATATTATGTTAAACAACCTATTAGGATCTACAAGCATTGTGATCAACAACCATTGGGACTTACACATTGGGTTATAAACACCAAAAAGTATTACAAGAGACGAAAAGAATAACGGTTACTATTCTTTTTTTGGTCTCATTTCGTCACATTATAATTATGACACAAAAATCAAATATTTGATTTTTTTTGTAAAAAAATCAAATTTTATACTAGATGACGAACGACTTTATGACAAATAATATTATGCTAATGAATATATTGAATATGTCACTGCACTGACCTAAGAACATGTTTTATTTTTTGCGGTACGATTATTATTATAATATTATGGTCATCTCTATTACTTACAGACAATATGAACAAGAAGTCGGAACAAAATATACTTAGTAAGTACCTTTGAATATAATATGCTAAGCGAAAATTTGGAAGTGCTCTGTTATAACATAAAGAAATAGGCAAGATCAAACACTCATAAAAACACAAAGTTGGACCAAGAATTGTCTATAAAGAATATTGCTCTTCAACCCTTAATAATATTTAAATTTTAACTTAAATTTTGCAGTTTCATATAAGTAAGTTCTGTCTGTTGACTTAAGCTGTGACTAACAGCTTTTACTGTCAAAAAAGAGAACAAAGTATGGGTAGGTATACGTTTATGTTACCTATGGCATAAAAATTATAAAACTACCTACATACCTAGATAGATGTTGCCCGCGATGTCGTATATACGCGTAGAATTTTATAACTATCAACCTCCATTAGCCCCTATTCATTTGGACCTTCCGCAAAATACATTCTTAGCGGACCTCTACACCCTATAAGAAATATATCTACCAAATTTCCGTTTTTTAGGTCAATTAGGTAGTTCTCGAAATTTTGTGACGAGTCAGTTAGTGAGGTATTTCGCTTTTATTTATACCTATATTTAACCTATTTTACCGACATAGCTGTTAAAATTTGCAAGTTGAAATTTCAATCGCCAGGCCACATCGCTCGAAGAACTGGTAACCAATGGAGAAGAAAAGTTCTTGATTGGAGATTACGAACTGGAAGACGCAGCGTAGGTAGGCCTCCCACTAGTTGGACCGACGACATTGTGAGAGTCGCTGGCATCCAGTGGATGCACAAGCTGTCGTTCAGTGTGGGGGTTAAAGGGGGTGGTCCACGTTCAGCAGTTGACGTCTTCTGGCTGATGATGATGATAAAACTATTATATTTAATCATATTTAGGGTCGGAGAGCGTCCAAGCCGGCTCGAGAAGCCTAATGCTATCGTCGCTATGCGAGAACACGAATGTTTCACCACCTGAAGAATTAAAAGAGCCTCAATATTGTGATGTAAGTTTTGTGACCTGAATCAGTAACTCTTGGTAGCGTTTTTGGAGCGTACAGCGAAAACAGACGCCCCATTTGTTATACTCTTTGTTCTACCAATATAACAAGTAGGAAAAATATTTCCCGTACCAGTGGCAAGAGCAGAGCGGCTAATTTATTTGTGATTGTGAGGCACTTTCCTGGATTACTGTGGGACGGTGATATTTAGACGGGTGTAGCTTGCGAGCAAATGAAAAAAATTACAATGCTCTTATATCTGTCCCGTAGATAAATGATATATTCGTAATGTATTAAATTTCAAAATAGCTATAACTGTAACGATTAAATTCGGAATATACGTGCCAAGTATGGGAAAAACAAAAAAATTAAATAAAAATGTGAGGCTTAACGCGTACGTATTTTGTATTGCCGTCGCAACCATAGGTATGCTGCGATTCCCGCTTCGATAGAGACGTCGTTTAAATTTAAACTGAAGACTTGATACTCACGATCATGCTCAGGCCTGTTAACGCGATGGTCTGATTATGATTTAAGGGCAATACAGAATGGGCGAGCAACTTTATAAATGCAAATACTTGGCCCAAGACTTCAGCCAAGTAGACGGTCTTTCAGTCTCTAGTTACTATCCTTCAGTCCTATCTTATTCGGCATAAATGCTATCTGATTGTCAAATTACAAATACTTTTTAGTTTTATATGTAGATTACACCGGAAATGATCTACGAATCGATGCGAAGGCTCACCATGTGGAAACAAGATGTAGCTACCATAGCTATCCTAGAATACGTTAAGGTAATGAGTTGTTTATGATTGTCATTCAACTATCTAGTATCATCATCATCTGCCAGTAAACGCCCACTGCTGAACAAAGGCCTCCCTTTTAGAGCGGGGTGTTGCCATAACTACTCGAGTAATTTTGAAACAACTTCAAGCAAGACCTAATCATAAACCACATCTTTGTTTAATATCGGGCACATTATATTTACTAAAAATAAAATAAAAGTGGCTAACAAAAACAACAGCAAAAATATATATATCTATACTACCTACATATAATAAAATCGCAGAGATAAGAAAATCGGTAATTGTGAGATATGAACAAAAAAAAACAAACACTTAAAATAAGCAGCCGAATACGTTAATATAGTTTTTAGAATTTTTGTCTGTCTGTTTGTGCACGGACATCTCCTAAACTACTGAACCGATTTAAAATCGGTTTTCACGAATATGCTTAGCTATGACCAGCTTGACCGGCTATGTTATGTCGCTGGCAACACCTAGTCGTGAATAAATCCCTTAGTTACACTAAGGCTTAGTAGGTTGGTAGGTACCAAACCAATATTATCAGTGTGAAAGTATTATTCTTCCTCGTTTCACGCACCAACAGATCAACGGAACGGCAAGAGAAGTAATAGGTAGTATAGGTAGAAAAAGGGCCGGCACTTGTAATTCGTTTAAAAGGCTTGCGTTTGTTCGCCACCTCACCTGATTTTAAGCGATGATGCGGTCTACGATGCAGCACGCTTGCCTAGAAGAAATCGATTCTATCTTGATTTAAAGACACCGAGATTCTAAATATTGGTTTCTAAGGAATTATCCACGAGGGTGCCACAGGGCGCAGGAAGTATGTAAATAAAAAAATAAAAAAACTTACCTGCAAAAAGTAGTCAAAGACATGAAGACCAATTCACCACTACGTACTCAAAAAAATGTAAAGGATGTCATATAAGAACAGAAAACTATGGACCGTACAAAGTAAAATAATAAGACGACAAACTACAATGATCGACTACATTTAAATTCGACCAAATAACAAGTCTAGCTTTCGGGGCAGGTGCGAAGCAGATGCGATTCACTTCTAGGTACTATAGATGGCCCTGTTGGTTCAGTTGGTAGTGAACCTGCCTTCGGAGCTTGGGGGCGTGGATTCGATTCCCACCTAGGACAAACATTAATGTGAGGAACATTTGTGTTTGTTCTATATCTGGGTGTTATCTCTTCTCTATCTTTATCTCTACATGGTATAAATTAAAGTCACTTTCCGCGTCTGTCTGTATGGCCGCTAACTCCTCCTAAACCACGCAACGGATTTTGATACGGTTTTCACCATCAGTTAGATTATTTTTCATGGAAAGTTTATATGTATAACAAGCGAGCCGTAAATTACACCTGTGCGAAGCCGGGCGGGCGGGTCGCTAGTTATCTAAATAAGTATGGATTTAGAAAAAGATTATGCATGTATATCAGTCTCTGGCAGCCATATTACAAGCTTTGCTTAGATTGGGGTCAGATGACCGTAAGTGAAAAAAAAACCCGGACAAGTACGAGTAGGACTCGTGCTCTGAGGGTTCCGTTGGACAGAACCCTCAGAGCGCGAGTCAAAAAAAACCTAAATTTGAAATATTGAAAGACAAACTTAACCTTGTAGTTGACTATATGTAAGTTTGTAATAGCAAAATAATTATTTTTAAATGATATAACTTCAAATTTTTTAACTTTCAGATTTATTCCTATATATATGCTATGAGACCTTGCCTTTTGTCAAATTTCATGATTCTAGGTCAACGGGAAGTACCCTATAGGTTTTGATTTCCCTGTGAAATCGCAAAATATGCGACATAAACGTTCATATCTTTTGATTGCGTTGACTTACAAATTTTATTTGTTTACAGGCGAAAGAAACCGTAGAGCCAAGTATTTAGTATAAATTTCAACTTGATACCTGATTCGTTCTTGAGAAAAAGGGTCTTGACAGACGGACAGATGGACAGACAGACGGACAGACAGACGGACAACGAAGTGATCCTATGAGGGTTCCGTTTTTTCCTTTTGAGGTACGGAACCCTAAAAACTATGTCTATTCGGTGACCCACTATCAGTTCCCCGAACTTGATAATATAAACGAAGGCAAACTCATTACTAGTTTCAGTTTTCAGGCGTTGTAGAGCGCTAATTGACACGGCGTTCTAACAAGCGAACCTTAAAGCAAATAGTGGAAATGTTTGATGTCAAAGCTAAACGAAAATTTACCGCATTACCCACAACATAAAGTTCAGAACACTGCGCAGATAAGAAAATTTATTCTATTTCATAGGTACATTATTTTAGTTAGCAGTTATACATCTTTTTGCATTTTGATTGTAGTAAGATTTTTTTTGATTTTTTTAGACAATCTTAAATTTTCTTATATATAATATGGATTTTGTTTATAATTAAAGTATGTTTTAATTAATGTTGGTTTCGTTATGTTTGTGTTTGTTTATTAATATTAGACTCTGTGTCATGAGAGGTTTTAGAAGTATACCTGGAGTGACTTTAATGGAAATTTATGGACAAAGTAAGGAACAACGTGATAAGAGAACGTACGGTAGAAGATGTTCGGACATAATAATAATTATAGAGAAGATGGATGAAAGATGATTGACGAAAGAAATTTATGTGCCGAGCGTGAATGGGCAAGCCGGTAAGGGTCGATGTCACAGAAGACATAATCGATGTAGACAATTATAACGCGACCAAATTAAAGGCATCGTCAAAAGTACCCGTAGCCGACGAGCTCGCGTGCCATTGTTTTGTCGCCATTATTTCGCCACCGCTCTCCCAGATTATGGTAATTTTTGGTACGTCATTATAAAAAAAATCTTCTCTTCTCTACATAATAATATAATAACATAGTATAAATTAAAGTCGCTTTCCGCGTCTGTCTGTCTGTATAACCGCTAACTCCTCCTAAACCACGCAATTGTTTTTGATGCGGTTTTCACCATCAGTTAGATAATTTTTCATGGAAGGCTTATAACTAGTGACCCGCCCCGGCTTCGCACGTAAACTACACCCGTGCGAAGTCGGCGCGGGTAGTTTTATACAATAACTTAATTACCGAAGTGTCAATCTAAATAGGCAGAGGCTTCAACATTAACAATATTTGAGACTATCTATCTAAACTGGCAAAGTTATGTACTTAGTTTACATATAGTTAGTATAGGAGCGTTAATCAACCCTGAAATTGGCAAGTTGTTTCACTATAACATCCCTAGTTTAGTTTATTTATAGGCGTAAGTACTTCGTCTGAGCGAACTATTTCGTGGATTAAACTTGCTTTGATTAGAGGTGTATATATTAATCTTAGAAATTGGTTAGAAACTTACAGAGATCAAATACAAAGGAAATATAATGAAAGTTATTTAATAGATAATATTTTGTTTGCTTTAAATAAACTAGAGTGAGAAATGTGTTTGACGATGTTATGAATATTTGAATTTTATGAATTATTATTTTTTCACACCACCTGCTCGACTATGTCCAATAATATAATATGTATTATGTTATAGACATGTGATTAACCGCTATCTCGCCTGATGTAAAATCAAATGAATATGTCTTCGATGGAGAAAGAATGAAAAGAAAGAAAATAAATTTTATTCGACACCTTTACAAAAACTTTTAGCTAAAAGATACAATCAGTGTCGAATGGGTCCGTCAAGGACTATCAGCGCCGGTTTTCAGAAGAACCCTTGAGTTTACACTGCATGCTTGCATTATTTGCATGGAGCATGTTTGCTTAGTTAGTTAGTTAGTTAGTTTAACTGACCATGAGAAATAGGCCATCTTAGCCTTATTTTTTGCATAAATAATAAAATTTTGACAAACAAATAGTGAGCTTCGGAGCCCTAAACTAAGCTTCAGCTTGTGCTTCAGAGATCCGAAAAGAAAATTAAAAATGAATTCAAAGGCTTCCACGAAATTAAAATGAATGGACGGGCCATAACCATTGAAATTGCTCAGTAAAAACGTACGTACTCAGTACTTCGACACGTAATTATAACCACTACAGTATATTTGTCACAGAAAATAGATAGCGGTTTTTTGTTATGTATTTACACTTCGGGAAAGCACACGAAGGCATAATTTCGTCACATGTTTCGTTATCATGTAACAATAGTCTCATGTTGCACTTCCTACAGCTAGAGACTGACTGAAACGAAGTGAGCGCCGGCGCTCATTTCGTAAGCTTAAAAAATGATCATCTTCTGGGCCCGTTCGTTCGTTTTAATTTGGTCAAAGTTTAAAGGCTCTGCGTCTATTAGGTAGGTACTTACCTACATAATTTTCATTATGTACTTAAAAGTTTTAATCGTAGAACGTTCTTTAAAAAGGCTTAAAAAGATAGTAAATTCGAGATCGGTCCTCCAGCAGGCTTTGTGCACAAACCTGCTCGTGAAATCTCTGAAACTTTTTAAATTGAATAGGGAGCCGCGCCTCAAAGACAAACGGTCGAGAAAATACGGAAGTAGGTATTCTTAATGGCTGCCGCAGAGATAAAAAAGTAAAATGTTCAGGGAAGTTGCCTTTTAATTTATTTCTTTTGTGAGAATGCAACAGTGTGCTAGGTTTTTCTCATAGAGGAAACGGGATAAAGAGAAGAGTTCAATAAAAACTGTAATGCTGGCTATGCTATGTTCTCTAGTTATTTCGTTTTTTTAATGCTAGGCTATATTATCTTTATGCTATTTCGAATAAAAAATATAATGCTAGGCTATGCTAGGCTATGCTTTGTTCTATTGTTATTTCGAATAAAAAATATGATGCTAGGCAGTGCTATGTTTTTTTGAGTTATCTATATTATATACCTGTAAAAATCAATTGCTGTTCGTTAGTCTCGCTAAAACTAAAAAATGGTTTGACCGATTTGAATAATTTTCTGGTCTGGTTGGTTTGCTCAAGTAAAGGGCTGCGTTAAAAAAAAATTAAATTATCCCAGAAAATTTGGGAAAAACTGAAAGTGGTTTTTGAAACTGCGCCCCGTGGTTTTACCGACATAGAAATCTCTTCAGAAACCGTACATATTCCGGAATAAAAAGTAACGTTCAGCCCTCCTTACTGCAAAAGATCACGTCAATTTGTCGCTCTGTTGGTTTCTGAATGAGGATGATTTTACTCGTAAATCAAGCCAAAAATCTAAAGCCTGATTTATAAAAATAAAAACAACTTTGGAACTCAGCAACACTGAGCTTATAGCAATATTTGGTCGCTATATCAAAACTCTGAAGCCTACTTAATGAAAATAAAAACAACTTAGGAACTAAGCAACACTGAGCTTATAGCAATATTTGGCCACTATATCAAAACTCTAAAGCCTGCTTTATAAAAATAAAAAAAACAACTTAGAAACTAAGTAACACTGGGCTTATAGCAATATTTGGCCGATTTATCAACATTCTGAAGCCTGCTTTATTATGAAAATAAAAACAGCTTAGGAACTAAGCGACACTGAGCTTATAGCAGTATTTGGCCGCTATATCAAAACTCTGAAGCCTACTTAATGAAAATAAAAACTACTTAGGAACTAAGCAACACTGAGCTTATAACAATATTTGGCCGCTATATCAAAACTCTGAAGCCTGCTTTATGAAAATAAAAACAACTTAGGAACTAAGCAACACTGGGCTTATAGCAATATTTGGCCGCTATATCAACATTCTGAAGCCTGCTTTATTATGAAAAAAAAAACAACTTAGGAACTAAGCAACACTGAGCTTATAGCAATATTTGGCCGCTATATCAAAATTCTGAAGCCAGCTTTATGAAAAAAAAAACTAATTAAAAACTAAGCAACACTGAGCATATAGCAATAAGTACCGTTCTTTATCGATCGTCAAATTCGATAAAATGCCACAGAATCGATCGAGTACTGATCAAATGGCATTTTATCGAATTTGACGATCACAATTGTCAAATTTGACGATCGATAAAGATCGATACTTGCACTGCTGTTTCGTTACTTTTAAACCATTTGAGCGATGGTGGCCGAGTTAGCACTTTACAATCTGATGGCGCCCGGTTCGATCCTCGGCCTTGCCAATGACTTAATTAGTAAGAACTTGAAATAAATTCTTTGCATGCAGTTTTGATGCCATCGCTCAACATCGGTGAAAGATAGTTCAAATACATATGATATTCACCAACATGAACTGGGCCGGCATCGTGAATTGTGGCCCATCCTCTCTCTCTCTCTCTCTCTCTCTCTCTCTCTGAGGGAAGGTCTGTGTCCCAAGCAGCAGTGGGAACACGATAGGCTGATGATGATGATGTATTTACTTCCGTGTTTATTTCTCACTAGCAGTCCGCCGAGGCTCCGCACGGGTACCTATAGTTATATAGCCTATCAAAATAGCCTATATTAATCAGTGATAATGTAGAATTCAAATGGTGAAAGAATTTTTAAAATCGGTCCAGTACTTTTTGGAGCAATTCGTTACAAACATACTTACATACAAATCTTTCCTCTTTATAATATTAGTATGTATAGATATACTTAACAGAATAGTGACATACTTATTATCAGAATTCACCAAATCAGCTCTTTTCTAAAGGTTTCGGAGCATCACGTCACGGCTGATGCGATTTGAAAAAATGTACAGACCTATGGCGACATCATGGCCGCACGCGTCTGATGCAGGCCTTGGAAGCGGCGCCATACATTTTTATATGCTTAGACAGCATCATCGCATATCATCTGGCGAGATGGTGGTCCAACGCAAGCCTATCATATCATACTAATATTATAAATGTGAAAAGTTTGTTGGTTTGTTTGTTCCTCTTTCACGCAGCAACATCAACGGATTGACTTGATTTTTTGCACGGTTATAGTTTAATGGCTGGAGAGTGACTTTTCGTCATCAACATTTTTCTTCACTACCCAGGTGAAATCGCGGGGCGTAGCTAGCTACTTATTTATAAAAACAAAAACATTTTCATAGTGCGAAGTCTTGTCACATCAGCCGCGATGCATAGAAAGTTTGCGACTTTTTCAGTCCACATCGTCTGTCTTTCAATAAATTGAGTTACGATTCTCCTCTCAAATGGTTGAATGCAGTTCAGTTTCAACTTTCAGAGAAACTATCCCGTGTGCCAGGACATCCCCGCTCTGTTCGAGGAGTTGGCTCTCAAACTTCAAGTGGCAGCTATTGTCGGTACGATCAACGCAAATTAATAACTGGGATTACAAACATCCAACGTTGAAACCTGTCCGAAATTTCTAAACTTCAGACCGTACGGACGTAGCGCTTGTGGCGTAGCCGTAGTTTGACCTGATGTTTGTAAAAGAAAATCAAGCTGAAATTAAGCAACCGACCACAGATTAGATAAACAAGGGAGATATGCTTTAGTACAATTATCGTTCGTGTTCAAATGTCTCCTTGTTTCATAACTTTTTTTCACCTTACCGCAAAAAACTGTAACCACTCACTCATTTTTCAAGCACACGCAACGCGACATTATGTCTTCTGTGCTAATGGTCTACATGCGAAAAATAGTGGCAAGGTCCTGTAGGGTGAGATAGACTTGGATAGACTAAGGGTGAGTTCAACCAAACTTGGCGCCAGCGCTTAATTTGTTATCTTCAAAATTGCGCTTCTTCTGGGCCCGTCCATTCACTTTACTTTCGTCGAAGGGCACGGTAACAAAGATAATTTATATTGTCGTTGCACGGTAACTAGTCTATCTGCGGTAAGTATGTTTTGTATTGTCTCAGGATTTGTAGCACTGACGTCCTTGGGTCGCTGGCGGTTATGCTGCGACCTTCAGGAGCGGCACCTCTCCTCCAACCACGTCACTCAGTTCTGGATTACGTACGTGGACACCATGAAGCCTGTCACTAAGAAGATGATTCTTGTGAGTATATGCCTGAACAAGCAGAAAACAATATTAAGGTGGTACGATTCACCTATGGCGGGGAATTCAAATTTTACACAGTATTTTGGTCCTAGTAACCGGGCCAGGTAATTATTTTTAAATAACACAGTGTTTGCGCAAAATTTTGGCTGTTCTTTACATTATAATGGATAACTATTTAACAGTAACGCACCATATTACTTACATTTGTCAATAAACCGTTTGAAACAGCAAAAAATAGTTTATTCACAAATGTAAGTAATAATTAGCATTAGAGATAAATACCTTTACATGATTTTGTAAAGAATCATAATTAATTTGCGCAAACATCATGATCGTTTACAATAATTACCCGGCCTAGCTACAAGGATAAGAAAACCGTTTGAAATTTGAACTTCCGCCATTTGTGAAACGAACCACCTTAATCGAGCAAACTGCATTTGCGTCAAGAAACAGAGCCTGCTCGTTTAGGCAACATTTCCATTACTCCAAAATTGCTGACTGGTTTTGCTATAACAACAAAATTTCAAGTTCGCAAAATTAAGTAAGCACAAGTTCGTTGTAAATGTAAAATACCATCAAAATAACAGCAAGGTCAGAAGAAAACAATTGAACTGATAGTAACTATCTGCGTTGGGACGATAAACATCCATACATGTAAATTAAAGTATCTTCGCCATTTCAGCCATAAGACGTCCACTGCTGGACATAAGTTCCCCCATCGATATCCAAAAGGGCCGGTTGGAAGCAGCCTGCATCCTGCGTTTCCCTGCGGTCTCTTTTAAGTCGTCTGTCCATCTTGTGGGTGGACGTCCTACGCTGCGCTTACCCGTCCGTTGTCTCCATTCGAAAACCTTTCGGCCCCATCGGCCATCTGTTCTGCGTGATATGTGCCCCTGCTTACTGCCACTTCAACTTGTTAATTCCGTGGGCTATGTCGATAACTTTTGTTCGCCTACGGATCTCCTCATTTCTGATTCGGTCTCGTAGAGAAACCCTTAGCATAGCCCTCTCTATAGCTCGTTGTGCGACTTTGAACTTGCTTATGAGACCCATAGTGAGAGACCGCGTTTCACTGCTGTATGTCATCACTGGTAACACACACTGGTTGAAGACCACTGAGGTATTTTGGACGAGAAGACGTTGCGAAGTTTACCGAATGCTGCCCAGAGTTGGATTCTATGATTGACATATTTCTTGAAGTTGGAACTGCCTAGTTCAACTGTTTGTCCTAGGTAGACGTAATAATAATGTATCTTAGTGTTAATTAATTTTACAGCCAACTCCATCCGTAGACACAGAAGACAAACATACCAGCGATACTGACGAGGCGATCATTAAACATGATTATGATGTTATTTGAATTTAATAAAGTTTCTAGCATTTCAATAACATTTCTGTTTCTTTTATACTGGGTCACGTGTAAAGGGTGTACTAAGCTGAAAGGGAACCCATCATTACCCATCATTATGAACAACTTTTACTAAAGGACCAACCCTGAAATCGCGTTGTCTAAAATATCGGCTGTTCCATAGAAAACTGCATTCACAATCGACAAAAAGTATGGATTGCTGATATTTTCCCGCCTTTTTTAGGGTTGGTCCCTTAATAAAAGTTGTTCATGATGTATGTATTTTCTTTTGACTTAGAACACCCTTTCCGCGTAACCCAGTATTATCTTTTACTAACCAACTTTCGCCGTTCTATAATTATTATTTATGACGAGCAAAACGCTTTTCCTTCTTGTTTTTTTTTCTTGTCAACACCGATGAGACTACTAGACTAAAGCACGAGTTCTAGTCTCTTTAAAAGTAGATATTTATAAGTAGTTCATAGCTTAGTAGCTCATTCCCGTAGGTTAGTATCTGGATTTCATTAATAAAATTACTCATAATGATACAAACGTATTTACGCGGTCTCAAACTAACGTTAAAACAGCGCAGTTCGGAAAATCATGCCAACGTACTTAACACGCCAGATACGGTTTGCGGTCGCGCAACTTTTTGCATCACCTAAACAGCAGTGCAAGTACCGTTCTTTATCGATCGTCAAATTCGATAAAATACTATAGAATCGATCATAGCGAGTACTGATCAAATGACATTTTAACGAATTTGACGATTACAACTGTCAAATTTGACGATCGATAACAGATAAACATTTTTATTGATAATTGTGTGAATTATAAGTCAGTCAATAAAAGTACATTAAAAATTATTCAAAATAAGTTACATTACAATTGCTTAATAAACAATTTAATTACATTGTATACTTTTCTTGTCTAAAATAATAGAATAGAATAGAATAGAATATCATTTATTATCATAAAGTCACATTCATAATAATTTTTATAAAAAAATATATACTACAAATGCTCCTATTATGGACTCGTCAATTTAATGCACAATATTTTTTTTATTGTAAGTAAGTAAGAACCATAGAGGCTCGCTCAGCAAACGAAAATTTTAACCATAATATTTATTTATATAATTAATTATTTAAGATTGCGACCGTAGTTATTTAAATAACATTTTGTCTCGCTTTTAAAAAGGTCGTCGATAAAGAACGGTACTTGCACAGCTGGATTGCCTAAAACAACTAGGCGTAAGGGCGCTTGCAGACGATGCGTAGTACTGACAATAGACAAAGTTTATTTGCTAAGTAGTAAGTAAAATTTGTCAGTTGTCAGTAGCACTTCTATGCGTAGTACAAGCGTACTACGCATTGCCTGCAAGGGCCCTTCATCATCATCATCAGCCAGAAGACGTCCACTGCTGAACATAGGCCTCCCCCTTTAACCTCCACACTGAACGACAGCCTGCCTTTTGCATCCACTGGATGCCAGCGACTCATCACTATGTCGTCGGCCCATCTAGTGGGAGGCCTACCTATGCTGCGTTTTCCGGTTCATGGTCTCCACTTAAGAACCTTTCTTCCTCATCGGTTATCGGTTCTTCGAACGATGTGGCCTGCCCATTGCCACTTCAACTTGCAAATTTTAACAGCTATATCGGTGACTCTGGTCCTTTTGCGAATGTCCACGTTGCATTCTATCGCGCAAAGAAACTCCGAGCATAGCTCTCTCCATTGCCCGCTGTGTGACTCTAAGGGCTCTTACCTGGTATCAATTAGTCCGGTTACTTAGTCGGATGATCGACTGATGAGAATTTTTCGTTTCAGTATTCCGGTGTTATAAATAATAAGAGTCGCTGGCATCCAGTGGATGCAAAAGGCAGGCTGTCGTTCAGTGTAGAGGTTAAAGGGGGAGGCCTATGTTCAGCAGTAGACGTCTTCTGGCTGATGATGATGATGATGAAATAATCAGACTAATGGACTATTGAGACTTTTTTCTCACTAGTCCGGTGTTGGGCTTAGATGATACATGTGCACACTTGTGACAACGTGCGAAAGAGAGAAAGACTTTCAGTGCTAATTCCACACTCGTTCGCTCGCGTAATGTTCGTTCACGTTCGTTCACTAAGTCTGCATGCGACTTAATTCAAATTCAAAATTCAAAATATTTTATTACGGACAACTTAAAAATCCATTGGGTTAGTACAAACAAAACTTAGAACTATTGTTACATAAAAAAAAAAAAAAAAACACTAAAAGAAAATAATATTTTTTTTTTCACGCACCCTCGGAACATCTGCACTAATAACGACTGACTTAAGGGTCCATCACATTTTTTTACGATAAAAGCATCGAAAACTGGATTTTAGGTATAATTTTTCTTTCAACTAATAAGATCTGTAGAAAATTCAGTTGCTGTATTAAATAGATCTGTATTTTTTATTGAATGTAGCGGGTTCAGATTTTGGTTAAACTTAACATATGTATTTGTTACCTCCAATTTACAAGAGTAGTTTTTCGTAAAACTTTAGGAGGGAAAGTTTGAGAATGGATTTCGTTAAATTACTGTCATAAAATAAACATTTTTATGTCATGGTTTACTTATTTTATATTTATTTTGAAAATTACAGCTTTGTTTAACCGTTTTATGTCCGAAAATACAAATACTTAAAATAGAACGGTTCATTTTGTAATACGCCTCTTAAGCACCACTATCGTAGCGTGTGTCGACCACAGACGTGTAATGTGTCGGCACAGTTGATCGTTATTGCTCCAGAGAGTCGAGTTTAAATGGCAGAGAAGTAACAATGTGGCTAATGCAACCTGCACGTTGTGTCATCTTCCCGTTTTCACTAAGTACCGGATGACTGACTTTTTTAGAAAAATTAGGGTGTGACAGCTACATTTAAGGTGGTTCGTTGCACAAATGGCGGGAAATTCAAATTTCAAACAGTTTTCTTGTCCTTGTAGCTAGGCCGGGTAATTATTGTAAACAACCATGATGTTTGCGCAGATAGATTTTTATTCTTTACAAAATCATATTAAGTTTTTTATCTCTAATGCCCATTATTACTTCAATTTGTGAATAAACAAATTTTTGCTGTTTCAAACGGTTTATTCACAAATGTAAGTAATATGGTGCGTTACTGTTAAATAATTGTACATTATAATGTAAAGAACAGCCAACATTTTGCGCAAACACTGTGTTATTTAAAAATAATTAGCTGGCCTGGCTACTATGACCAAAAAACTGTTTAAAATTTAAATTTCCCGCCATAGGTGAATCGAACCACCTTAACAATAGGGTATGACCAGTACATCGGCTAAAATCATTAATAACTTAAGTTAGTAAATTACTTATTAAGTTATAACTTCCTAACCTAATCTAAAACATTTGGTGCTAGGTATAACCTAGAACCATTGATTTTAACCTAGAAACATTGTGCTTATAAAGAGCCCTCTCACATTTTTTTCTTTGGCGAAAAAAGCAACGAAAACTGCATTTATGGCGTTCTGTGTATATCAAATACAATATCTATAAATTAAATTTCTGTAATAAATGGATAATTATATATTTTTTTTAATAATGCTAATAAAAAAAAAGATATCTACTTATTACGTCCAATTTACATAAGTAGTGTTTCATAAAACTTTTGGAAGGTAAGTTTGAGAGTGGATTTCGTTCAATTATTGACATAAAATAAACAGTTGTTTTATATTCGTCTTGACAATTACGGCTTTACTAACCGACTTCAAAAAAGGGGAAGTTCTCAATTCAATTGTATTTTTTAAAATTTATGTATGTCACGCGATTGCCGCGCCAATTATGAATTGATTTTGTTGATTCTTTTTTTGTTTGGTGCTCATACTTCAAAGATATAAAATATAATCAACAGAGGTATACGGGGTAAATTTTATCAATATAGATTCAACGCTTCTTGAAAAAATCAACAAAACAAAACACAAAATATACACAGATAATGAAATGAAATGAAAAATTATTTATTGTAGCAAACGTGGTACATTGTGATGTTACAAACTAAAGTCCCTCTCGTTCGGACGTTCCAAGTACGTCATACAATATTAAATCTACATGTTATATGGTGTCAGTTATTTTAGCACTAAAAGAGCAAGGAATCTCTCACGTGATTACCTACCATAAAAGGCCTTCTGTCAAATAGTACCTACGTAGCCTTTGGAGTCTTGTACAGGTCTCTGGTATACTATTTTTTTTACAACCACAAGCAATAAAACGTTTAATAAAGATGTCAATAAAGATGACGTTTTAGTTTGTAGTTCCCTTCAGCAAAAGTTTTGATGAGGACTTTCAATCTCTGTTTTTACTGTCATTTTTCTACTTTTTAGTCTAAACTTGTAGCTACTTGAATATCGTCGTGAAGTCATATTTTTCGTTATAATTTTTTCCTTTTATGCCCGAAATTCCAGATACGTACCTAAAATTGAACGATTGCATTTTGTAACACGGCTCTTAAGGTACAATGCTTCTTCCATATAAGCTTAATTAAGTGCAAACTATCGTTGAACTACCTCAAGTTAGTTAAGTACAGCTCTAAGTTCAACTAAGTTACGAGTTAGGGCCAATTTGTAACTTATAAAGTGCGAGTATGTATTACCTAGCTGGTGGCATGGAACTGCAACATTCGCCGCACCATTATATAAGGCTGTTGCAGACATAGCACACATATAAGACATAGTACAAGTAGCAAATACAAGTTGCAAGTGCCTACTACCCGTCGTCTGCAACGTTTTGCTTAGTGGCAGTGGAAGTACTACTAAGTACCTACTTCCACTACAATTTAAACACTAATTACGTAGTACACCAGTAGCAAGTACAAGTAGCAAGTACACGTAGCAAGTGCATGTAGCAAGTACACGTAGCAAGTACACGTAGCAAGTGCACGTAGCAAGTGCACGTAGCAAGTGCACGCAGCAAGTGCACGTAGCAAGTGCATGTAGCAAGTACACGTAGCAAGTACACGTAGCAAGTACACGTAGCAAGTACACGTAGCAAGTACACGTAGCAATTACACGTAACAAGTACACGTAGCAAGAACACGTAGCAAGTACATGTAGCAAGTATAAGTGCACGTAGGCGTTCAAACGTTAATAGCATCTCGATCGGTGACGCGTACAACTCGCGTGCGAGTACGTACTCGAACGAGTGTTCGATCGAGACGAACGATGTGCAGTAGGCGTCGCGCGAGTAGCAAAGGGGCAGGGAAGCTTCACTTGCGCAAGGACTAGCGAGAGTGCTACTATGCACTTCCACTTGCACTAAGCAAAACGTTGCAGACGATGCGGAGTAGGTACTTAGTACTTGCAATTGCTACGTGTACTCGCTACTTTTACTTGCTTCTTGTACTTCGCATTGTCTGTAACGGGCTTTAGTAGTAATTTTATTGAAGTTTCGGTACTATAGCATTTGTATTGCAAACAAATGCTATATATAGTACCAAAATGCTATGCTATGGTTTTATGATAAGTGAATATCTTTTCTCAGTTAAGTTCGCATTAAAAAGTGTATTTCTGTAGAATAATGAAAAAAACAACAACATAGGGGTTGAAAAAACTTATCTATTTTAGTGTAATATCAAAAATTCCGTGTCTTTTTTTTAAATTTAATAATAGTCTTACGTTTGATCGCCAATTCGCCTGATGTTAAGCGATGATTATTGATGATGATTATTAGAAAGAAAGAAAGAATGAAAAATATTTATTTATGACAGAAACAAAGATACAAAGAAATAAAATGAAAGAGAAATAAAGATACATAAGATAATATATTATTGTTAATTCTAACTTATTAGAATCTAAGCCAAGAAGCAAAAACTATTCCAGACCTAAGTTAAACAGTAGCTAGGATTAATAGTTCTAAGAGTTAAAATCACTGTTCCGAACTTTCCCTATAAAAACTCGGCCGCTGGAATAGGTTGAACAGTAAAGCTTTGATGGCTGCAATTCAGGTGGCACAGAGATAGCAGATCGGCACTTAGGGGAAATTACTGCGGACGTTCCTGCCCACTGCCATTTCGTTTTTACGGAGTGCAATGTTAACTCTACGTAGGTTAATGGTACCTACTTTGCCAACTTATTTATAACTGCTACTAGCCTAGCCTTTATTGTTATTATTTATTATTGAAAAAGGGTTTGGGCTTAACCTCCATCTGGTACGTTCACCTATGGCGGGAAATTCAAATTTCAAACAGTTTTCTTGTCCTTGTAGCTAGGCCGGGTAATTATTTAAATCGACCGTAATGTTTGCGCTAATTGTTTTTTATTTTATTTTACAAAATCATGTATAGCTATTTATCTCTAATGCACAGTATTACTTACATTTATCAATAAACATTTTTGCTGTTTCAATTGGTTTATTGACAAATGTAAGTAATTTAGTGCGTTACTGTAAAATAGCTGTACATGATAATGTAAAGAATAATCGACGATTTGCGCAAACACTGTCTTTTTATAATAATTACCCAGACTAGCTACAAGGACAAAAACTATTTGAAATTTTAATTTCCTGCCATAGGTGAAACGTACTATGTTGGTACACAAAGTTGCTAGTTTATCGGTTTTTTTATCGGATACATTTCGGAGGGTGTGATGTGCATCGGATCTTCATGATCTAAGTTCCTCCTGCCCATTTTTCATTCGGGATTCCAGAGTGCGTACGAAAAATCGTCACCGCATTATGGTTGATATTCCAAAAACCCGTACGAACCGTTTAATTCCACTTTTAATGCGCGAGCTGCTAATCTGTGGAATGCGGTGCTTGAATGGGTGTCCCCCAATAGTACCAATCTGGGTGTCTTCAAAGCATGAGTGAATCGGTTTCTTCTGTCAAGCATGCTCCATCGTAGACCGCACCATCACCCCGTTGCAATTTCGATCGGTGCCGAGTCATCGATCAAAACCGACCGTCGTGACCGTCGTGCGAACCGAAACGACCCATGACTTCTTTTCCGCTTTTATTCAATGGACATAAAGCTCTTTCTGAACAGCTCAAGCTAATTCCGCGTCGATAAATGTGGTCTATTAACGGCCGGCTATCCGAGTCGCGTAGGCTACAAAACGCTCCCTCAGCCCCCGCCAACTTATAGCGACGATATATATTGCCACGCTAGAATCAGGAAGCCCGCGGGGGAAGTGCAACGACAACAACGAACATAGGTCCGACCTCGATGACGCCTGGCGCGGCACTGAACGGAACGCGGCGCGCGCAAATACTCGCGACCTTTTTACGGTTTTAATTTCACTAAAAAACGAAACTATTCACTATCAAAATTCCATCCAAATAAAAAAAAATTGAATAAAATTGCCTTTCAGTACATGCAATTTCCAGGTTGTTAGGAGCTTTCATTAGAGCATAAAACGAAAAAAATTAACTGAATCGACTTTGTTTCAGATTTTTTTTTGATCGAGGAAAGTTTATTCTATCGTGTTTTGAACCAAATCACAGACTCTAACACAGATGTATCTGTGACATGTATTTTTTTCCAGTCAAATATTATAATTTAACTGTTTTTTTTTAAATTTAAAACCGTTAAATTTGGTATAATGCGCGCGCCACTTTTATGTAGGTAGGTTGTAATAGAGACTAAACACAGTCCATTTTTCAATTACATTTGCATGATATAACGTTACGCGTTTATGGCAAGGAATCTCAAGTAATATAGAGTAAGGGCCCAAGGGTATCTACTAAGGGTTACAATACAAAGGCTTCTAAAACTCCCGGAGACATTAATTACCTGTCTATGCAATATATGCTTAGGTTTAACTCATTAAAATGTGAGAATGTACTGTAAATTAGAGAAACAAGTAAATAATACCACAACCTCTTTCACCGCAGATAAATGGTATCCATTGTTACCTACTGATGGTCTTAGGGATACAGACTGTATATTCACCTAAAATTAAATACAGGGTTACGCATATAGACTGTACTTATTAAGCTGAAAGGAGGTCATTCTACTCATCATTATAAATAACTTTTACTTTAGGACCAACCTTGAAATCTTGGAAAAATATCAACTAGTTATGGACTAGTTGATATTTTTCCGACTGACATTTCTTGACAAAATGTATGGAACAGTTGTTTTTTCCCCCGGGATTTTAGGGTTGGTCCCATAGTAAAAGTTGTTCATAATGACTAGTACAATGACCTCCTTTTAGCTTAGTACAGTCTATATTCGTAACCCTGTATAATGTTTATTTTAACAAAAAAGGGTAGGTGCAATCAAAAAGTATAATAAAAAATCATATGTGTATTGTAATATCACAAATATATTTATTGTTTTATTGTACATAATGTATGTTCACATAATATATTATAACACAGACGAAGTAGACTATCACTCTGAGAAATTATGATTTAGTTAAAATCCCAATAAGGACAATTGATTTTAGTTAAAACGTGCTAAGATTCGAAAGATTTTTATAAAATTATGAATGAAAGATAATAATATTGTGCTTGGGCAACCGTCTGATATGGAAGCGTCATACGTTCTACAAACTTCTGGTATAAAACATCATCCAATACAATGTACGTACACCTCTATTTACACTAAATATTTAGTTTCCAACATCATTAAAATTTTCAGAGTTTTTATAACATGACAACAATTTTTCTTGTGTTTAATTTAATAAAATGTAGTTACCTATATTCGTTGACAGCTAAATAACTGTTGCTATACTTTGCAAAACAGATAAGTACACATTTTGATAACTGTATATATACAGATTTTGCTTAGGGGATTAGATGTAAGTACTTTATACTTGGTACGATTGACTTTAGGTGAAGACCTTATTAAATGCAATTTTTTATCAAAAATTTCCAATAAAATACTGGGCAGCTAGGGACTATTTAAACCAGGCCATTTAAAGGGCAGATAGCTCGTGCATTTCTAAGCTTTAGCAGAAAAAAAAATAACAGAGAGAGAATTTAAAAAAGAAAAACTATTTGGTATTATTTTAAGAATATAACATTGAACATAGCATAAAGTAATTTTAGATTTGATGTTTTATAGGATGGTGGATAAGACAGAAAAAAATGCATTCGAGTGTTTTTTAAACTTTATTTGCCTTAACGAGCCATTTTACTAAGCGAAGCCACAGAACCAGACAAAGCCTGTGCCCTAATTTTTATTTAATCTATATCTTCTAAATATATAAAAATTAATCCCTATTTAACTTGGTCACGCCATAACTTGAGAACGACTTCACCTATTTCATTCATCTTTTTTTTCTAATTTTTCTAATACTTTATAAAAGGTTCTTACGGAAAGAAAAATTAAGAAAATTGTGCAGTAAATTGGAAAATTTCAGAAACAAAACGATGATCTTAACTTCGCGCCTTTGATGAATGTGACTTTACCAGACAACAGTTTTATTAAAATTTTTGAACATTCATAGGTAATACAGAGCTACGTTTGTCGGGTCAGCTAGTATCTCATAAAAAGCTGATCATAAATAGAGCTCGCCAATGAAAACAAAATTAAAATTTGTTTAAAAATAAATATGTTATAAGTATTTTAATTTCACACTAGACAGAGAGCGCATTATAGCACTTAATGACGTCAAACCGTGCGCGCGTACTAACACACGTTACATAAATGCTATACTAACACATGTTATGCGGGAGAGGGACAGCGCACCCGCTGTCTATCCCAACCAAAAACTTTCTCGCTTTCTCAATCTCAGAAATATATCAGTCAATTTATTTTTTCAGTATGTGTATTAAATTTAATTATATCCTTCGCTAAGTCTGTTATTTGTAATAAATAAAAGATCAGGGCATAAGCCTATTGCTGTAACGGACATCCAGTCATGTAATGGATTGTCTCTATTTCCACAACGTTAATAACGACATGGCTTATTAGAATGGCTCGACACATGGCCTGGTGAAAATAGTCCAATATACGCGGAATATTTTGGACGAGAGTTTTATTAAGTGACAAGATGTATTGATGAATTTTGCTACTTAACTTATAGAAGTTCTATGAAACATTCATATTTGTAAAAACTATGTGCTTATTGCTTATTCAATATCGATTAGTGGGATATGCTAAAGTCCTTTGTTTTTCTAAAATGTGATGACAATCTTTATTGCAGTTTACACCGATCCTTATACTTATGCCCCTATTAATACCTAAATGTAGAGTAGCCTTGGAATAGTTACACCGCCTTTTGTCTTTTTCGATCGAGTTCAACATTTGAAAAAGAGAAAAAGACAAAACACTGCGTAACTATTCCTAGACTACTCCACGTTTATTAATAAGGGGGATAGATACTAATCCTAACTACTTATATTTTATTCAATATGCTTTTTTCATAGTCACCTAATTAATATACACTTAAACCATTCATGTTCTACAATTGATGTTCTATAATTATGTACAAAGATGTTATGTTCTGCAAATATAGTAAAAATGGTAAGATTTGCACAAAATATTTGGTATTGTTGAACACATTGCGATGACCATTATATTTTATTTGAAGAATAGGAATTAATAGTGTTAAAATCTGTTTAAAGTTCATTCATTCATTTATTTCGAAATCAGTGTTTTAAAATAAATTTCAATTAATAACTAAAAAGTTATAAACATTTCAATATTATTTTAAACTGTTGAAAAATAAATTTCATTGGTTGTGCTCACTTTTAATGCATTTATATATTTGTATATTAATATACAAATATATAAATGCATTTTATTTGAAGAATAGGAATTAATTGTGTTAAAATCTGTTTAAAGTTCATTCATTGATTTGGAAATCAGTGTTTAAAAATAAATTTCAATTAATAACTAAAAAGTAATATACATTTCAATATTATTTTAAACTGTTGAAAAATAAATTTCATTGGTTGTGCTCACTTTTAATGCATTTATATATTTGTATAGTACTTTATTTTATTATAATAATTAAGTATCACTGAAAGAAGCGTAGTGTATTCCGATAGGAATATAATTGAATCAAAATCTGTCGGAACTCGTTTCTATTCTTACAATAATAACATTAAAATCTCATCGACTATGATTATCGTCAGTTCCATTTCATAAGTTTAATATTATACTCTCTGACAACAGTATTATACACCGTGAGCACTTTTACTTGTATTGTCGTTTGTCTATCTCTTAGATCTTACACGTACTTCTGATCCTCTTTTGATTTACCTAATACAATAAGTACCAGATCTTAGAACTTGAAACATTGAGTTTTAGAATATGAAAACAGAGTGTAGATACTATGAATCAAATTCTAAGAGCAGATTCGATTATAAATATTACAGAATACGAAAACGACATGCATTTGGACCAGGTACCTACAGATGAAATATTAAATTGAGTAACATCTAGCATATATTATGTACAGCGAAATTGAAATTCTTAGTAATATAATACATATATATTAGCATGTTCAGTATTTAATACCTTCTCATAAATCGCAAACCTTGACCTGTAGAATTATAATTTCAAATCATGAAACGATGAAATAAGAACTTGTTATTGCAAAATCAACTATCAAATAATCATATAACCAATAAACTTAATAAAGTAAAGTAAAGTTTATAGATTATGTGAAAATACGCATAGGTAGTGCCAATAGTGTTAACAATCTATAGATATGATTTATTATAATAGAATTACATTCCATTCAGTTCATAAAAATATAATATTATATCAAGAGTACTTAGTACAGTCAATAAGATGTGCAACAGGTGTAAGAGGCTTCAAAACACATTCAACACAAAGAAATACGATCGTCTCAAAATGTTCTATCTTTAACATTAACAGTACATTTGGTGTTATTACATTATGTTTAATACTTTATACCGCTTCAGTCCTTATTGTAGATTTTACTACAATGCTTATTATTACTGGCTTTTAAATTAATCTTCTTTGGAAGCTTCATAATGTGTTAAGTCGCTGCAGTTTACCTGTGCAAAATAGACAAAACGATGTTAATTTTTATATGAAGGATATAAGGGAAACACCCCGAAAACGAAGACTGGAGATTGCTGATCAATACCACAAAAATGTTTTGTTTTTAATGTTCGCAATGTAATGCAAATAAAATATCATCTGACGCTAGAAGTCAACAAACGACCTGCACCGCGTTGCACCACACGCACGCTTGTACGCTTTACATTGCTGGTTTGCAAAATTCTAAACCACAAAAATAACAAGTATAACACAATCGAATACCAATATACATTGGCCTTACTCAATTAATGTATTGTAATGTGTGTATTGGTTTTCGAATGTGTTCAGATAGTATAAATAGTATTAGCTTCGAGAGCGTTTACCTTACGCTCGATATAATCTTAAATTACATTTAAATTAGTTACATAAATCCCACGACCATATTAGTTTTGAATGATTACAAGCATGGTAGCGTAGCAGAAGTAGCGTTTCACATACATTTTATTGTGATTTTTATCTTGGATGTTAACAAAATATCTTGGTTGGCGAATAAAGTTGCGATATTTTTGATAAAAGTATCTCCAGAGATAAGACGACCATACCAATGCGACCAGTTAGCTAGTTAGCCACCTATGGCATTAGAAAAACATTGAAAATTTCGACTTTTCGCCTCACATAAAATACGGTAAACTAATACGGTCATATTATGGTCATGGAAAAGTTCCAAATGTAAATATCCTAGTCCCACAAACTCTCATCATCATCATCAGCCAGAAGACGTCCACTGCTGAACATAGGCCTCCCCCTTTAACCTCAACACTGAACGACAGCCTGCCCTTTGCATCCACTGGATGCCAGCGACTCTCACTATTTCGTCGGTCCATCTAGTGGGAGGCCTCCCTACGCTGCGTCTTCCGGTTCGTGGTCTCCACTCCAGAACCTTTCTTCCCCATCGGTTATCGGTTCTTCGAGCGATGTGGCCTGCCCATTGCCACCAACTCTAGGCTAAGATATTTCCTAGTCGCAGTGTAGTGACGTACCGCGCGTGAGTGCGTGTGTTAGCACATGGTCTCCGGGCGCGGGCTGCGGTCAGGCGGCGCCGGCGCAGACGGCTGCTCGGCGGAGCGCTGGCGCGGCAGCGACGCCGAGTCCAGCACGATGGACGGCCGCGGCGGCAGACTCTCGCTCACCATGTGCGACAGAGACAGCTCCGACGATGCGTTCGTGTCGCCTACACATGTATCAACACTTTACCTTGGACCTTCTCACTAATTCATTTTGGGCAACGATATCTCAGTGACTAGGGCAACCAGAAGCTGGGCATACCGATAAGTTTCAGCTTCCGGTGAAGGAAAACATCGCCAGGAAAGCATAGCATGGCAGTGGGTCACTTTGTAGTGTTCGGCTAGTTAGCTACTACCCTCAAATCATCAAGCCCTTGCCAAGCGTGTAATGGCGTTATTATGCATATTCATGATGAGGCTATTCGTATTAATCCTATTGTCAGACCATGAAATGCAGTTCTTATCTTTGTTTTTCGGCCAGCAGCCATATGAAAATATCACGTAAAGCTGTAGCATCAGGTTTTACAAACAATTGGGGCGATTCTTGTTAATTTCAAAAGTAGCTCAATCACAAAAGACAAGATGCTTAATGAAATAGTTAGAAAAAATGAATAGTTAGAGGACTTTTACAATGAAGAGCAATCAGAAGCGTTATTAAAGGCAGCAAATGCGATGGTACCTGAAGGTTGCCTCGGGACTGGAAGTGAGACCTCCCCGCAAGTGTCGTCGTCAATTAGTGGCTGTAGGGGCGATGGAAGCTCGCGGCTGTCGATCGCTGATGATCTTCGTAAGGAATGCCTGTACACGTCATAAATAGTAATTACATGTTTATTTTACAGGAACACAATACTGATTGTGACATATATCGTGTTGCTATAAAAACAATGCTAATAAGAGCATGGTACCAGCTAAATTATGGCAATTTTGTGGTGTTAGTCAAGAACCTAGTTCATATTATTTCAAACTGCCAACTTCCTTGTTTCCTGAGAGATATAACCTGGGCCTTTTCAAGGCCAGAGAGAATAGGTACCTTCTAAGTCTGCGTGATTAATCTTCAACCATATCGTCGCTTACCAATTACAGGGGAGTTGGTGGTCAAACGCGGACTTATCCGCGGTAAAAAAAATATAACGTGATAAACATAACGTGAGCGTAAGCCGTTTTGTCATAGTTTATATTGGATCCTCACGCTAGTTTCGATGAATTTATGAAATGATGTCCTGGAACGTGGAAGTCTCATTGTTTTCCACGTAAATAAGCCTAAGACTTCCGAGGAGATCTTTCAAACGGTGTAATGTTTTCCAACTTCCTGAAACCCTCACCTCTGATGCGTCAGCCTTCTATCTCCGACAGTGAGAAGCGTCTTCGTCTGTGGTGGGACTCCATGCTCTTCATTCCCGGTGGTGTTCACGCAAACACTGATACTGATCCCGCTCATCTCCCCTCCCGCACCCTCTGCCTCTCCACCCTCCTCTTCCTCATATCTGTTCAGGACACACTCCAATTCTAGACTATTATGAAATCAACTATTAATATACACTATTTTAACGATCACAGTGTACGCGATATTGACATTAGTACTCAAGGGAGATTAAAAAAAAGAAAATATCCATAGTACATGTAAAAAAAAACAATAAAATGAAATGAAAATATATTTTTGGTGTCTGGTTGAGAAGCTACTCCAACTCCACGGACAAGAGCTACGCTCTTAAATGTTGAATGAACGAATGCATGGTTGAGAAGCTTTGTTACCCAATTGAATGACAAATAAATAAATTGAATTTAAATATTAAGTTTCTGAAACTTTACACACTTTACTTATTTAAAATTTTATGCTAAAAGGCTTTTATATTTCCCACAAAACATTCTCAAAATTTTAATACTACACATAGAGACTAGACTTTAATTGAAACTGAATTGACTTATTTGAAATCAACACTCATTGTTATCAGCTGCCGTGAAAATAGTGCATGTGACTGAGTAGATTTTTTAGCCTTGCCTTGATTGTATGGGGTCAAATCTTGCAACTAAATTTTTAAACTGTTATTCCCAACAGATTCAGTTGAAATTTTGCATAGATGTTTAGTTTGGATGACAGCATGGTTAGCTAAGTGACGTGATTCTAAATCCAATATGGCAGTTATTTTTATTTACCCTCGTGATATGGGTATCAAATGAAAGGGTTTGCTGAGAAAAATAAGAAAAATATGACACTAAATTCAATTTAGCGGATGTCTATAAGCTTGTTTTACATATTTATTTATTTTTTAATATTCCGTGAGTACTATTTCAGGTTGTAACTAACCCTCTTATGCAATAAACGCTCAATGAGCTAATCTAGGCTATAAAATTATCTGACAATTTTCTTCTTTTTCTCTTCTTCTTTCTCTCACTGACGATAAGTGGCACGCGTGAAAGAGAGACAGATTGTTATAGAACAAACTTATTAGCGTTATTAGCTTATTGCGGGTTTATGCATTAGAAAGAGGGTTTTATTTATAGTCTGTTATACAGATGTCCAGACATTCACAAAAAGCAATTTTTCCGGAACCATTCCTAATGGTGCTTGTTTTAGTGAAGCTGTGAATTTGTTGGTTAAACATAACAAGTACTAGACACAAACGAAAATATTCAACCTACAATTTTGACGTCCAAGGTGAACCCATATAGAAGTTTCTGGAATAACAAATTATGGTAACGATTAATAAAATATTAATTTCTGCCAATTTTTATAGTTGTACATATTCTCCTCAACATCGTCAACCAGACGTCTACTGCTGAACAAAGGCCTCTCTGTTTCTCCTCTAGCTCAGACAAAATCTATCTTAACTTAGCTTGCGATATATTCAAGGCCTTTTGGACCCTAAGATCTTTGTCAGATTGAGGTGTTTCAGATCTAGATTATAAACTGAAGAACATGATGGATAAGCAGCTTTTACAAGAGAAAGCATGTTTCAATCAGAACTTAACAGGCTCGATGCTGGCATGCCAAGCGAACTTCTCATCATTACTGCCTTTCCACTACTGCAAGCCTAGGAACTATTCTTGTCCCGCGATAACGGGACATCTATGATATGTTTATTTATTTAATGCATATAATTGTTTACTCTTTGGACGAAGCCCCTATAGAGCTGAATTATGTTAATTTCAATCCCTTTCTACTATTTGTTTTGTCGTTTTTTGAGGGAGACATAGAATATATACTAATTGCTTTTTGGTACATAATTTTTACAAATTACGAATGATGTTATTTATATTATAATTTTTTTGACGAGTCCATGTTGAAGTGTTAGTAATATTTTATATAATTATGTAAAATATCTGTTAACGCAACCACTGGATAATAAATAATATTCTATTCTATTCTATTCTATGGATACATCATATCATAGCTTTGTCAAGTTTACGCACGGATAAAAAGGGTTAACATCATGTTATAGCGGCACGCGAGTTAGGACTTCTGAAGGCCTGCCATCAGCTCAAAATAATGTCATAATTAAGTGCAAAGCGAAAGCTCTTCTTCAAATTTCCTAATACCTCTAACATCATTATCAAACTACCCCCTAAACCTCCACTCACCGCCTCTGTATGAGATTCTCCATGATGATGTAGTCGTCTTCCTCAGCGCCGCGCAGATGTTCCTTCTCCATGAAGAGTGCGAACTCTGGGTTGGACATCTCGCTGGCGTGCCGGCGTCGAGCCGATGGTGACGCCGCACGGGCCGGAGACAGGAGCCGGGACGTGATGGGCGTTCTGAGGATGAGTATGCAGTCAGAAAGGCAAAACTCATGTAAATGCTTCAGTATCAGTATCAGTATCTTTATTTCAATTGGGTACAAATACAAGTACACTTTCGAAAGGTCAAAATTATACATTAAAAGTACATAGTCAAACTAAACGTTAAAAAAAATTATACTTGTATACACACTAAGGTTGGTTGCACCATAGTAGTAGTTAAAGTTAAGGTTTATGACAAATTTGACAATAACAATAACGCTGACTTTAGCAGTTACTGCAAAATGCGTTTCACCAGCGTGTTCACTAGCATAGTTAAAGTAACTAGGGTTGCAAGTCAAATGAGACCGTATTTGCTCCAGATACAAAGCTGGAATTATATTTTATGCATCTGACATATATTTAAAATAAATAATAGCGAATCGTGGGCAGTTACGGTTAACAGTTAAAGTTATGACGTCATTTAACAAGAAATTGTCAGATGGTGCATTAATTTTTTTGCCTAACTGGTACTTTAACTGAAATGTCGACGTTTGTTAAAGCTAAAGTAAGATGGTGCAACTCACCCTTAATAATTATAAAATCAATTACATACTAGAATTGGCTTCAAAATTTATAATCTCTTTTAGATAGCCTGTTGGTTCAGTTGGTAGTGAACCTACCTTCTGAGCTTGGGGGCGTGGGTTCGATTCCCACTTAGGACAAACATTTATGTGATGAACTGTGTTTGTTCTATATCTGGTTGTTAAATATATATGTATGTATATCTGTCTCTGGCAGCCATATCACAAGCTTTGCTTAGTTTGGGGTCAGATGACCGTGTGTGCAAAAATGTCTCTTTTTTTTAAAATTCGGTTCTTTAGATTTGAGATGGGCTTCAACTGCCAATACAAGCGTAAAAGTTAAGTACTTGTTTGTATCGTTAGTGAATAAGCCTTACATGGCCTACCTTTTGGAGTAGTTACCGTCGCTTGTTAACACCTACACAGGTTATTGTCAGCTTTGCCACGTTCAGTCCATTTATGGTATTCAGGGATCACACATCCCAGAGCAGTATGACACTCGCTTGACAATCACGCAGTACTGAATATTTGGATTATGAATGGTCTTTGTGTAAAATTCTTCACACAAAGACCACGGACCGGTAAGCGCAGCGTAGGACATCCACCCACATGATAGACAGACGACCTAAAAGAGACCGCTTGGAACGCTGGATGCAGGCCGCTTCCAACCGGCCCTTTTGGAGATCGATGGGGGCCTATGTTCAGCAGATGATGATGTTTAGATGATGATGATTAAAATTCTTCAATACCTTGGAGTGTGTGGGGGAGAGAACAGGCCGTATACGGTTTCCAGCTCGTCAGTGATGCTGGTGTACTCGTGCATGGCAAGCAGCAGGGACCTTGGAGCACCCCCAACGCGAGACCTGCCGGATGCGATGCCGGTGGCGCCCCCTGTCGCTTCCCAACCTGATTGTACAGTTGCTTTAAAATAAGACTCTCATAATCTCAGAACCACCGGAGGATAGGCAGCAGCGTCCTGTTAGTACACGGTGAACATACTGCGATCCCCAAACCGCCTGCCAAGCGTGGGGATTATGGCAACACCCCTCTCTAAGAGGGAGGCCTTGTTCAGCAGTGGACATTAAAATGGCTGATGATGTAAAGACTCTCATGGGCTGAGACTAAAGATAAGGGAATAGTTACAGCATAAAGCTTCATAATCTATACTTCTATACTAATATTATAAACAGGAAAGATTTGATTGTTTGTTTGTTTGCATTGAATAGGCTCCGAAACTACTGAACCGATTTGAAAAATTCTTTCACTGTTGAGAAGCTACACTATCCCCGGGTGACATAGGTTATATTATATTTTCAAAAAACATAGGGTTACTTACTAAACCTCCAATAATGTAACCCAAGGTGTAAAAAAAAAGATTTACACCCGTGCGAAGCCGGGGTGCGTTGCTAGTTATTATATAAAAATGAGATGCGGCTCCATATAAATTGCCGCCAAATACTTGACAGTGCGTGTCACAGCCAAGTTATGGCAAATGGCAAGCCATGACAAAAAGTTTAGAACCATTAAGTTGTTTATAACCATTAGTTGTAGGCCTGCCGATCTACACATGCAGCTACTGACCAGTGACAGAGTTGTGGGTAGACCCTGCGTCGACGCCGGAGTTGTCCGGCTCGGAGTGGGTCTGGCTGAGTTGGCGGCGCGGCGCTAGATGCTGCGCCGAATGGTGTCCGCCCATGCCGCAATCATTTCCGCCTTCCGACCGCCTGCCAAGTATCGATCATTTAGAACACCTTTGAGAATAGTGTTTATTTTAAAGTTATATGATTAGTTACTGGATATTTACCGTGGTAAGGTTGTGGAATGAGCTTCCGATATTTCGGCGCAGTTACATGCACCATGTTCACGGGAGGACAGTGTTTATTTTCTTAGTCAATTTATTACGCTCTTGTAAAAGCGTTCGTGATCATTATACATCATAATTTTTTCATGATGTCAAAACTTGGGTATCCTAAAATTGCGAGGTCACTAAATTTTAATGCAGCAACTTAGCGTCGAACGACGTTTTCTATGGGAATCGTAAAACCACCATTTAACTTTACATTATTCCATGGAAACCACGTTGAAAAGGCTATAGTTATCAACCTTAACAACGTCAACCAACCTTAAGAACCTTAGTGACGTCATTCGAAACTAAATCGCTAGCTACTGCTACTATGTGCAGTAGAATGTGTCGTTGCTGCTAATCCTAGAAAGCCCGAGCTTACGGCGACTGCTTTGACCCAAAGCAGTTCATGTGACATATTTATCTCTAGCGTTCTGCAAAGGTATTGGGAGACATCCAGTAAGCCCCAGAAGTACTGGGATAAATTCGTGGAAAGAATTTATTTCCTTCAAATAAATTTTTCACGAGAAATACTGTCGTTACATACAAACTATACATATATAATGTGTATGCGTTACATTGTAATGATCTAGATGTGAATAATGAGTATTTGTGTCTGAAAATATTCTGTATCCAGTTTTCTTATTTTAATAAAGAATAAGAAAATAAAAGTATGAAATAAAATTTGAATTTATTTAAATACGATAGAATTGGAAATGAGCCGAACGAGTCTTACCTTTTCTCCTTTTGAGACCACTTCGTTTTCGGGGCTCAAAAATAATGTATACTAATAGAACTTTCAAGAAATTGATGAAAATAACAGAAAAGAAATACGTGAAAAGATTTGAACAAAAGAAATCACGAGCAATTTACTTATAAATATTTAGAGAAACTTTTTTACAGCATTAGAATTGTTTGCATTATTTAGTGAGTTAGATTAGAAGTTTAGAAATTGAAAATATAATAGAATCTAACAAATAGCAAAATCAAATACGTTTTCAGAGTAGTGTGGTCAACTAGAAAAATCAAAGTGCTGTTAATAACGATTTAGAGTGTGGTGAGTTCGTGTACAAGCTATAATACAACCGTGACAATGTATCAGTAGGTATTTACAGATATGCGCTACGACTAACTACAGTTCTAGTATTACAAAGCTAAGCCAATCGCCAATGAGTCTAACAAACTTACTGTTTCCACAACCGTCTCCTAACAGATGCAAGAAGGTAACAAAAAATAAAATTAAAACAATCATGGCGGTGATATAATTCATATTCGTAAAAACAAAATTCACAGTTGTTGCTGATCTCGTGAATAAAGGAAATCATATTCATGAAACGTTTCGGAATCCCGATGAAGAAATGAACAATGGTAATCGAGGAAACGATACAGTCATGCTCAGAAACGATATGGATGTAGCGAGCCTGAATGAAATCACAACAACTGCTACCAATTTTTTTGCTCTGTGGGTCGACAAAGTAACTTGGATTATAATGCCCGACTTTACCGTCATTTTCCATAATGTGACTTGAAATAAGGTAGATATTTTGTCCTTATTTCATCTTATATTACGTATTTTGTTCTCGCCTTATTTCATCTTTTATCTCTTCGCCTTCATTCACGTAGTACCAATATTTGTAAGTAATAACATCAAGTAGGCACCACCGGAAAAATTGGGCAATATTTAATGAAACAGGGACTATTTCGCTTCGTGTACGCTTACATTAGGTATTTTATCATTTATTCGGTTCAATATACGTACAGAGAACGTGAAACTGGAATATTTTATAAATTAGACAGTTTAGCACTTTGCGTTTCCTTATTACTTTTGACCGAATGCGTGTTTAACCACTCTTATTGCATTTAGATATTGCAAATCTATTTTTGTTCTCGGTGGGACGTGTATCCATTTTATAAGTTAGTGGGTCGCAGGTTATTATAGTTGAAAATGAGAAATGTACCTTCTGGCATTGGCTGTGCGTCGCGTGCCAGCGGATGTGGTACGTGGTCGTAAGCTGTTTGGATCCCCGGGTATCTCGCGCACTTCCGGGAGAAATGCGTCGTCTGTTGATGATGCCACTGTAGAACAAAACTTCCATTATTTAACATTTTTTGTATGTCATAGATCCCAAGTATGTCCCAAAAATCCGAATCACGATAAGAGATCTATAATAAGGCATCAGAACCACCAGAGGATGGACAGCAGCGTACTATTAGTACATGATGAACGTACTGCGATCCCCAAGCCACCTGCCAAGCGCGGAGAATAGAATAGAAAAATAGAATAGAATATCATTTATTATCATAAAGTCACATTAGTGATTAGTAGATTATAGCAACACCCCTCTCTAAGAGGGAAGCCTTTGTTCAGCAGTGGACGTTTGCTGGCTCATGATGTGATGTATGCCGTAGCAAACAAGCAGACAGTCCATCTGATGGTAAGTAGTCGGCCCTAACCTTAACAGAATAAACAGGGTTACGCGGAAACGGTGCACTAAGCCAAAGAAGGTACATAATACCCATCATTATGAACAACTTGCACTATGGGACCAGTCCTAAATTCGCGAAAAAAATATCAGTTGTTTCATTGAAAACGGTCATTCACACTCTAGGCTTATGTCCAGCAGAGGAACGTTAAAGGCTGATGATGTAGATGATGATTCACATCCGACAAAATGTATGGAACATGGAACAGCTGCTTTTTTGCGATTTCAGGTTTGGTCCCATTGTATAAGTTGTTCATAATAATGAGTATAACGGAATCCTTTCGGCTTAGTACACCCTTTCTGCGTAATCCTGTAAAGGGGTAAAAGGATGCAAACTTTACCAATTGCTCGTATCTCAGTTCGTACAAACAAAGGAGACAAATGGTAAAGTGTTGTGGCGGGTGGCGAGCGCATATGGCCTAAATCAGGCTGATGCCTCTAGTAACTAAAGCGGCTAACGAACTAAACTTTAGTTCGTTAGCCGCTAAAGGTTTCTCAGTGTGTGTGAAAAATGAGTAGTGGTGCTTACAGTTACTTACAGTTTTTGCGTTAAGCGGTTTAGCGGAATGATGAGTAAAATTATTAAACTCGATAACGCGAACGATGACTGTAATAAAGCCTTTATCTGGTTTATCTGATCTGCAGTGCAAGTACCGTTCTTTATCAATCGTCAAATTCGATAAAATGCCATCGAATCGATCATAGCGAGTACGGATCTAATGGGATCGAATTTGACGATCGCAACTGTCAAATTTGACGATCGATAAAGAACGGTACTTTCACTGCTGATGCTCGTATTTACCTTTCTTATCGTCACTAGGTTCCGTCCTATTGCTATCTGAAGAACGCTGTCTGGCAGGCGTGATGGGGGGCTGGGGCCTGACAACGGTCACGTCAGGCCCGGCGGCACTGGCACCCGACGACGATGATACAGATGCTGCATCGGGCTCCTTCTCCACCACATCGGGCCCTGACTGGGGGGCTTCCTCCTACAGGGAAAATTGACACTCAACACGGGGCGCGAAAAATAAATATAGGTACAAGCTAGATATTAGTGCGTAATGAGAAACGTGAATCTATTTATCTAATTTGTGTTAAGTGTAATGCAAGTGTAAACTCAAGGGTTCGTCTGAAAACCGGCGCTGATAGTCCTTGACTTTCAGCATTAATGCCGACACGGAACCCATTCGACACTGATTGTATCCTCTAGATATAAGTTTGTAAAGATGTCGAATAAAATGTATTTTCTTTCTTTCTTACTTGAAAAAATTAAATTATTTATAATAAAAACTTTTCAGCAAACCCTTTTATTTGATAGTAATATCATTATAGTAGATGATAAAATGTTGTACGCCATATTGAATTTATTCTGACGTAATTTTATTTATTTATTTATTATTTATTAGTATTTTTTTGCGTATAATGGGTTTACAAAGTTACAGGTGTCATGTAGAAAGATGGTTCGCCATTATACTACCTTTCGGCATGCAAATTTGGCACTTACATACTATGGATACGAATTTACATTTAAATCAATCAAACAATGCATCACTTAAAATTTGATTGAAAATGAAGAGATCATTAAAATTTGTTACAATAACAACATATTTGGCACTACCCTACCACAGTTTTACAAAATTAGAATACACACTAAGCTTTATTTTTCGCATTCTTCTCAGCAAACCCTTTTGTTTGATACCCATATCATGGGGGTGCATAAAAAATTACTGCATGGTCTGTTATATTTGTGAGTGCGGCGTTTTGGATTTGATGCAAGATTTGACTCAAGCTAAGAAGGCAAGTTAAATAACAGCTTGTTAAAAAGGAAGATTTTTCAGGGGAAGTGTGTGGTAAAAGACAATGTAGTGATTGTATGTATAACAGCAATAATATATAGCGTTTATAACTAGTAGGAAGAAGCTTAGAAAACTAACTGCTTTTTACAATAGTTATACACTACTAGCGACCCGCCCATCCGGCTTCGCACGGGTGTAATTTACGTGCGAAGCCAGGGCGGATCGCTAGTTTTATATATAAACCTTCCGGGAAAATGTATATATATACAACTGTACTGAATATAACTGATGGTGAAAACCGCATCAAAATCCGTTGCGTGATTTAGGAGGAGTTAGAGATAGAGATAAACGGACAAGTGTAGCTGCAAGAAGAAAAACGTAAACGATTAAAATTTTACAGATATGTGGAGTTTTATTTTTAACACAGGTGTTTTTATTTGACAAAAAGAGTTCGCTGTGATAAAAGCTATGGAAATGTGCCAGTAAATATTCAAGGTGCTGTCCCACGCGACACTATCACATCGGTACTCTCTAATATCATCAGATATGGTTTAGGAAGCGACAGGTGCAGCTAAATCTAGTTTCCTCTATTTTGTACTTACTGGCAAGTTCGTAATCGTATGCTATTGGAACATAAACGCTGGTAAGTGCCGGTTGTGTCTACTATCTGCTTCGCGTTTTGCTGCCCAGACAAACATATCCCGTATAGGAAGGAAGCTTTGGCAGACGGGATGTGTACAATGGTACAGCATTTCACTTGCTTCTTATTCATATTAACTATAAATTATAAAATGCTTTGTATCTATTAACTAACATTATTTCGTCATCATCATCAGCCAGAAGACGTCCACTGCTGAACATAGGCCTCCCCTTTTAACCCCCACACTGAACGACAGCCTGCCTTTTGCATCGAATGGATGCCCGCGACTCACACAATGTCGTCGGTCCATCTAGTGGGAGGCCTCCCTACGCTGCGTCTTCCGGTTCGTGGTCTCCACTCCGGAACCTTTCTTCCCCATCGGTTATCGGTTCTTCGAGCGATGTGGCCTGCCCATTGCCACTTCAACTTGCAAATTTTAACAGCTATGTCGGTGACTCTGGTTCTTTGGCGAATATCTACGTTTGGGATATTATCGCGCAAAGAAACTCCGAGCATAGCTCTCTCCATTGCCCGCTGTTTGACTCTGAGTTTTTCCAAAAGGCCAACAGTTAAGGACCACGTCTCAGTACCATGTATTATTTTGTCAATAAACAATATTTAGTACAGGGCTATATGGAAAGGTGGTACTGATACTGGACGGTGTGATGAGCATCATTATGAGTACAGTAACACCCTTTCGAATCAGTACCACTTGTCCGTGTTTATAATAAAACCGGCCAAGTGCGAGTCAAGGTCGTGCACTGAGGGTTTCGTATCACCACATAACTTGTTAGCAACTTAAGTAAAAAAAAAATGTGCAAAAAGGCAACATCCCATCAACCCCCAGTCAGTCGCTCATCCAAGTATCTTACGAGAACCGGAGGTGAGTCGGTGTCAAAACAGAAATTTGACACCGACTCGCTCTTGGCCATTATTTATTACTTGTTGTTATACTTTAGTGTGTGTACTATAATCATGCCTAGTTTGAAGCTTGTACTTATTACCGTTTTTACATTAGAGCTAATATATAAATACGTAAAAAAATACGTTTGTTGTACTTTTTGACTTTCATATTATTTCATAGTTAATCCGCCGTATCATTACATATTCTGTGAAAATTACAGCTGGCTATCTATTACGGTTCTAAAGATATAGCCGTTAATAGGTAGAACAGACGGACAGACAGACATCGTAGGATTAGTAATAGGGTCCCGTTTTTACCCTTTGGGTACGGAATCCAAAATTTTTTTTTTTTTACTATGGGACCAACCCTGAAATTACGGTTTGGCCTGTAGTAAAAGATGTTTAAATGGGAAAATTTTGAAAAGCTTTTTTGTATTAAAATAATCAAGCACGTATTGTAGCGCGTCTGCCAAAGTACGTATGGTCGCAGTCGAGTATGTTTCCTTTCCATTCAGCGTTGAATTTTGCAAAGTTAATTAGCAGCAACCGTATTGTACTTCTAACTGAAATTCCATTTTAGAGAATGTAGCTCGTTGAAACTGCATACTATTGTTGAAGTTTGAATTTGTATTCAAAGTTGCAGCTAAAAGTAGCACGTTTGTGCGGAACTGCAGTTGAGTTTACCTTTCGTTAGTCCACTGAAATAATAGGATGCTAAAATACAGGGTTACGCGGAAAAGGTATATCATTATGAACAACTTTTACTACGGGACTGACTTTTTTTTCTAATATTTTTTACAATAAATCTCTGTGTCTAATCATTGTTTTTCCACTGAACATGACATTGGAAACTTAAAAAAGGTTAACAAGGGTTTTAATAAATGGTATAGATATATAGGTTTATTAGAAAAAGTCGGGACAACCCAGAAATAGCGAAAAAAGATTCAGCTGTTCCATAGACAACGGTAATATTTTAGCTGATATTTTTTTTCGCGATTTCTGGGTTGGTCCCGACTTTTTCTAATAAACCTATATATCTATACCATTTATTAAAACCCTTGTTAACCTTTTTTTAAGTTTCTAATGTCATGTTCAGTGTAAAAACAATGATTAGACACAGAGATTTATTGTAAAAAATATTATTGTAAAAAACTCGTATATCGTGAATCGTGGAACTAATGATCAAAACCTTAATTTCATAAGTATAATTACAGGAAATTGAAACAGTTCAACCACCCCCGCCCTAGGTGATAATCTGCCCAGGCAGCAACACGCGAGCACAGAATAAGAAAAGATGGAAGCGGCTTACGTCGGAGGGCTGCGAGGCATGCTCATCCTCCTCTTGTACGGGACGCACTGCGAACCGAGGCACTGCCGCGCCCGTGTCGCTGTCCGACAGCACCTGCCGCGGGCCACCACCGGTCAGTGGCTCATCCAGTGTCGGCGTTATCGCTTTGTCGGTGAGCAGGAGAATCTTTGGAAAAGTTGTTTAGAAAACTGTTTGGCGTGCGACCTTAATGGTTCTCTGATCAAATGGTATGTAAAGAATAGACAAGACTTTTTGTCATGCAGTAGGCATAAAAATAAGCCAAAAAATACCAGATTTTTTTGACATTACATCTATACCTATAATAGTAGATAGATCGGATGGTAGTATGAAAGCAATTCTAACTACCGCGGTTAGAACGATCAGTGTAGAGAGCAATAATAGTTTGTAGTCTGCAAAAGCGCACAAACTTTATCCAAGACGGCCTAGTTGTTTGGTACGCGCGAAGAAAACTAATCAATTCCGCAAAGCAGCCCGCATTCCCTTTGTTCTCAACGACAAAGCATAATTGAGCCTTTTGGATGCTGAAATTGGCGCTCACACAATCCTCTCGAACCAATAAAATGTATCGAACATATATTTTATTTCCGTAAAAGCTTAAAACTTGTGCGAGCGCTATTTTCCGCGTAAACGACACTGAATAAGCCACGAACAGTGAAAGACACATTTTTTGACACATCTAGAAAATTATGCTTGGTGTTCTCTGACGTCGTTTGGAGGTTAAATTTCAGTGCGTGAAATATGATGACTCATGCTCAATTACCGGGCAAAGTTCAACAATCAGGGGATTCGAGTATAACAGGTTGACGCAATAAACAGATTTACAAACAGATCGGGTGACATTGATTTAGATAATATAATCGTGATAGACTAGACGAGATGCCATAATAAAGATTGTTTTCGTTGAAATTGATACCACATAAAAATAAAATAAAAAAGCCTCATTTAAATAATAACACATATTCGGGAAGCCGTGGTAGCCTATTTGGGAGACCGCTAGGCTTGAAAGTGTGAGGTCGCGGGTTCAAACTCCGGACCCGTACCAATGAGCTCTTTGGAGTTTATGTACGGATTTTCATACCACTGGCTTTTCGGTGAAGGATAACATCGTGAGGAAACCTGCAGACGTACGGAACAGGAATTCAATGGCATTGAATTTTCCAACCCGCTACTGGGCCACTGTGGTGGATATTAATAGCCCAATCACCCTCTCGGGGGAGGCTAAAAGTCTAGCAGTGGACTGTTTATACATATTCGGGACATTTTTGCACACACCGTCATCTGACCCCAAAATAAGTAAAGATTGTAATATGGCTGCCAGACTAGTACATACATAATTATATATTTTTAAATACATACTGAAATAAATATTTTAACACCCATATATAGAACAAACACAAATGTTAATCACATGAATGTTGAATCGAATCAGGTGGGAATGGAACCCACGCCCCCGACCTCAGAAGGCAGGATTTAAGATTTATTTATAAGATCTTCAAATCGTGAGAGCTACATATATTCAATACTTACGTGAGAGAACACCGAGTGTATCTGTTATTAAACATATCACTAACAAAAAATTACCATCCTTGAAAATCTGATTGTTACTTTGAAAAATGTTTAGACCAGGGGCCTTACCTCAAACCGACTTACGACCGCAAACCGTATCTGGGCGCGATAAGGTTCACGTTCGCGTGATTTTCCAACTGAGCGGATTAGGTGAGGTTATAGCTGTTGTCTTTAAGGCCCCAGGAGTATAAATGAATAGCGACCACCAAATAAATAATTGCCAATTTTGACCCAAACAAAACACAGCCTGAACATTTCGTAAATAACATTTACAGCCACAAGAAAATTGAACTAAATATTATTATTTACTATTAACACTTTCCGTCTAATAAAATATTTTTAAAAGAATAAACATTTTCGTAATTTCCAAAAATCTTTTTCAGGTAAAAATTGGCCTTAAACAGAGGTACACCAATAAAATCATGCTACATAAAGTACTCAATTACATTAGTATTAGAAAGCTTTGAAACAGCATCAAACACGGCTTATGAAAACGTAACAGTCTATAAATTGGGTTTCACAAGTAAATCGGCTTACTTGCTCCTTTTTGTTCTGTCCATGGAGCAAATACAAAGAGGAGATTGATTAACATATTTTCCTTCATAGCGACGCCACTCCGCGTGATGTGGGAGTCGTTTAGGGTTGTCAACTTTTTGCACAAGAAAGAAAGTATATTATGCAGGTAGAAATAAAATTAAAATAAACAGTTATTTATCAATACACTTCATTTTAGAATCCCGAGAAACATTTTGTTCCACCTGCGCACAGAAAATTATTTTTAAACAGATATAATGTTTTTTTTTTTGTTGTACGTTAAACAGTATTATGGAGCTAAAATACCATGATACTGTTTTTAACAGCATGGTTGGCAACCCCGAGGTCGTTATACCTCCCCTTCTTCTATTCTACGACAGATGCCGGGTGTACTTTTCTGAATTACCGCATAAAATATAGTGCCACTTAATTGAGTATAGTAAAAAACAGGCTATTATAGGTGCCCACCATTATGCAACGTTGTTGTGCCATACGTTTTTGATAAGGGACTACGTTAACGAAGGCGTAAGACATAATTTAAAAAAAAGTGCTTCCGATGGTTGCGCATGCCACCTCCTCTTTGTATTTTCTCCATGGTTCAATCAAATTCTATTCTACTCAAGGACTGGGTTATTATTATCAAGAGACAATAGGACCATTCAGACTCAAGAATAAATTATCTGATTTATAAAATAAAAAGATCGCATTTCTATTTGATAAACCATTATCGGATTTTCTCAATTTATTTACTTCTCTCTTATTACTTACAATGATTTGAATTGAATGTGTCTCAAGGACTTATCGGGGTTTTAACAATAAGCCTAAATTTTATCTGACTTACTAAAATAAGGGTTATTTCTATTCAGTTCTCAGTATTACATCGTTTTTGTTTCTACATTTCCAGTTACCGATTTTCCGTTGAGCAACGTTATAAAAATGTAGATGTATAAGGTTTTTTTCTTAGCCATAAATGATAGACTCTGCAGTTTATTCTACATAGTTTTACCGTGCTTGTCCGTGATTATTTCAAGGTTAAATATGCGACAAAACAATTTTTAAGAACTACGAGTGCAAATTATTTAAAAAAAAAAAACTTTTTTTTGTTTGGCGCTTTAGTCGACTATGCTATTATGCCAGCCATGTTTTACTAACTTAACTATCAAAACGGATTAGAAAAATTTCAACGCTGATTTAATATATCCAACAATCATGGCAACACGGTCCTTGTCACCACTTTGTCGCATACTTCAGAAAAATATAGGAAATTGTACCTCAGATCTATCGCTAGCAGTCCTCAACCTAGCAGGTCCTCCTTGGAAGCTCGGCGGAGGAGGTCCTAAGGTGTCTGTAGACCCTCGGTTCACCAGCGAAGGATGCGTGACCATGAACCGATGTATCACAGCGAGGTGATTCATCGTCTGTTGGGCCACATCTTCTAGCTTTCTTAACCTAAATTCAACACTCTGAAAACATACATTATTTCTTGAAGATTCGGTTGTACAGAAGAACAATTTTGTTGAAAACTGACGTGGTTTTCACATATTTCACAGAAGAAGAATGTTTAATTCAAGAAGTTACAAGATAATTGACTTATATAGTACACTTACAATGCAAGTACAGTGACGATAATATTCTGCACTTGGCAAAACCCGTGTTAGGTTAAAAATACATTCCAACATACAACCTCCGTAATTTCGAGTCTTCCTCAAATTTTAAAGTGAGTTTCAAAGCGAACAGAAAAGGTCAGATACATTCTGCTAAATTTTAAATGGAAGCGGTGTTGATTAACAGCCTACTTTGAATTTTGCAGGAAGGTAGCGTTCTTGTAGCGCCTCATGGTCTTATCGAATGCAATACTCGCACACCCGGAACTTGAGTTCAAGTGAAAGTAAAAGCCTCGATTATGAACTTCTGGTAGCCAGTAGATCACTTTTTTTTTCGCGGATAAGTCTGCGTTTGACCACCAACTCGCCTGTTGGTAAGCGACGATGTGGTCGAAGATGAAGCACGCAGACTTAGAAGATACCTATTCGATCTGGCCTTGAAAAGTATCAGATTATATATCTAAGGAAACAAGGAAGCTGGCAGGTTGTTCCAATCCTTGGCTGCGTACGGATTAGAAACGTAGATTCGATTCACTTGGATATTTGATTCTTTTTCATGTGTTTTAAATCTTTGATTATCAATTTTATTTACCTGAACAGACTGTATTTGGCAGTTAGCCTTTTGATTCAAATCCTCCATCTTTGTTGTGATATGTTCTACTCTATCTGTTGTGTTTCTTACTCTCTCTTCAATAGAATTTGACAATTTAACCTCCTGCAAGATAAAATAAAAATTATTGCAACAATTTTTGTTCAAACTTATTAAAATTAGAGTAGGCAATTTTGTTTTTTATATTTTGCGTGACAATGAAAATTAAAACTCAATGGTACAGCTAGTTATTCAAATTTCATCACTAGCGTCACCAGCCTAGTTATATCTTTCCACGTATATATATATATATATATATTAAATAAACTAATATATATATATATTAGTTTAATTAATAATTATCAATTTAAATAACCGACTTCATAATTAGTAAATACGTAATTTCGTTTACTTGGACATCTTTTTTTAGTTATTTTGATTTAAAAACCAAAGTACTGAATCGATAATAATGAAATTTCTATGGGACTAAACTAAAAGTATATCCTTTTAAATAAATTTCCGAATCGGTTTCTAAATGACGGCGTTCTGAAGAAAAAACATCATCATCATCATTTCAGGACGTCCACTGTTGGACATAGGAATTCTCCATCGATCTCCAAAAAGGCCGGTTGGAAGCGTCCTCCATCCAGCGTTTCCCTGCGGTCTCTGTTAGGTCGTCTGTCCGTCTTGTGAATAAACATGAAAAAATAAAACAATTCAACCGATTTGAAAACCTCCTCTTTTTTGAAGTCGGTTTAAACGTCATATAGCGTTTTTTGTCATACTTACTTGCTACTTGCCAGCAGTCCTTCTGCAGGTCATGGCTACGAGGATAGATATGCTGTCTTTAGAACGTATTAACCCTGACGTTTTCCGTTGACTATTTTATTACTTACTTGTTCCCTAAAGTATCCTTCAACACACTCCTCTTCAAAATCATAAAGTCTTTCCATGTCCTCCTTCTCCAAGAAAAGTTTCAGTCCATTATCATATTGAAGTCGTTTATGTGATACGTTCCTGGTCACCCACTTGCAGACGTGGTAGATATGGCAGAAGGTTATCAATGGGGGTGGTAAGACTGGCTTTTGTTCATATTCCATCACCACAGTGAACCTTTGGAACATCCACACCTGAAGAGAGAGTTGTGTTAGTGTTTGGAATATTGACACCCTACATGATGAAAAACTCAGTATAAACATTAAAATTAACTAAGAAAACGTAACAAACTAATAATGAATAGCAAATCAAATTTTAAAGTTTTTTAAGGATGCATTCTCAACGTATCTGACAATCATGCATTATACTTGTTTCAAATATATTGACTATTATAATACACACACAATACATTCAGAACTCAGTAAATTGAAAATATGTGTGGCAAGTCGTATCAATAAACGTAAAGACTTTGAAACAAGTATCAAGTAAATAAATATAAAAAGCAAATAAAGAACATAAACCTGATGCGAGACTTCGTTGACTTCGTTAAAGATATTGTTAAAGACGGCTATCAACAGGTTAATCAACAGGATGTTGGCGATGAGCAGGTACACCGTCATGGCGATTGGTGTGATCCACCGGCCCGTGACGCACTTTTTGCTGCCCACGTCTGTACCGCACGCAGGGGCGATTTCCGGTGCGAATACCTCCCCGTATAACATAAAGTACGGTTGGAAGAATACCTAGAAATAATACCAAAACCAAATGGTAACAAAATAATAATAAATAACATAAGTAATTGAATGATTGGATTTTCTATGAAATATAATGTTTTCAAATTATAATCTGTGTGGATAATGCATGCTAAAGTTTTATAAAAAGAAAATAATAAAATATAAAATGCTAAAGAGTTTTTAAGTAATAAAATAACAATAACGACAAAATAAAACTACCTCTAGCTTATTACAATAACAAACTACAAATCTAACTACTGTTTATTTTACCGCAACCTAACATAATCCTTCCAACTAAAATCTCGCAACAGGTAACCCACAAACAACACCGAGACTACAACCAATCTAGCCGCAGCTCGAGCCTCGAACCTGATGGGAGACGCCGTTGACCTCAATGAAGATGTTATTGAACACCGCGATGAGGAGGTTAACAAGCAAGATGTTCGCAATCAAGAGGTAGACGCTCATCACTAGGGGCGGGACCCAGTGACCCACGCGACAATCTTCGAGGCCTGGCGCTCCGCATGGAGGAGCCATTTGCTCGGCGAACACTTCGCCGTACAGCATGAAGTAAGGTTGAAAGAACACCTGCAAGGGTTAGTATGCACAGGTGGTATAAGTCACTGAGGTTTGCAAAATTTGTGATGAAATAAATCAAAAACTGTATAATAAAACTCATAGATAGTTCAAATAAGACGTCTTGGCGCTTTTAAGTCGCGAGTGAATCGGTTTCTTCTAGTCAAGCGTGCTCCATGGTAGATAGTGCAAATAAGACGTCTGGGTGTCTTGAAGTCTCAAGTGAATCGGTTTCTTCACTTCACTTAACATCAGGCAAAGTGGCGGTTAAGCGCAAGCCTATTTTTCAATAGTAAAAATAAATAAATAAGAAGGCAATAATACTTGTGGTTAGAGATATTTGTGACTTGCCCAGTTAATTCTTAAATAAGTCTACCTTCCTTCATGTTATTTTATGAAGATTGAAATTTTATATGAAGTGTGTTCTGTGAAGATTAATTAATAACCTGAAAAGTATTTATACTCACGAATGAAATTCAACAGTTAGCACGACCGATTTAAATATCGATTTAACGAAATTCAAAATTAAATGTCAAATCGTATGGGAAATAAATTATAGTAAAATCTAGATGTAAACCAGATATAATTTTAATGTACAAGCCAGCCTAGAAATCATAAATATTTAGCAAAGACTAACATAGTCTAAACAAAGGTAAACATAGCAAAAATTAACCAGGTCATTTTAGGTTTTAATTATTTTTTTTGTATAATCCCATATTTAGTATCGCACATAAATATTTTCGAATATTTTTACATATTTAGTCAAAAAAAAGAAAAAAAAAATAACTAGTGACATTGTTGGGATCAACTTTTTCATTTGACACAAACATATTTCCTATTTTTTACATCACACTCTTGTTTTATTACATTGATTCTTCTTAAAATGTTTATTACACCTGAACTCACACTTTGACATTGACATACTGTGAGTTTTTTGGTTGTTTACATCTTTGAAAAGAATTTATGATTTTCATTTGTTTTAGGTAGTCTATATTGTTTATTACATAATTATTATTACATACAGTCAGCAAAACATTTAAATATTTTATTACCTCTCTAATCAAGTGCCAGCTAGCCTCTTCCTCTGGATACAATATCGCCTGTCTTGCGACTCCGAAAGACATCAGCACCACCAGCAATAGAACTACGAAGTATATCATGTTCTTCACCATCTTACCCATCATCGTGACCAGAGGACCTGAGAACAAAATCACAGTTTTAATTCTTATTTTCATATAAATGAAAACACATTTTGCTTCCATAATTTGATTTATAAGATTAGCTTGGTCGAATAAAGCTTGTTAACGATTCTAAAGACACTGATTTTATGCCTATAATATATATTATGTATATATTTCATGATTCTTATTTATTTACTAAATTGAGAAGAAATTAAGTAGTTATCTAAAAAGTGATTACTAAATTACACAAATAATGAAATCTTAAAACAAATTATTTTACCCAACTTAATGTTCGAGCGGACACCATAAAATTTCCAAAGAATTAAAATTTCTAACTCGAAAAGGCGGGATAATGACTGTCGTGAAAACGAGTTCCCGTAAATTTTCCGAGTAATGCTATCGCTGTTGTGTGTTTAGCACAAAAAGTTTTATATCCTCCATTATAACGTGGCGTTCAGGCATTCGTGACTTCAGCTAATTTATTCAGTCGAGTTGATGCCTTATTTCTTTAGAGGCCATGGGCACGGCTTGACTCAGCCATTTTATGTTAATGTTCATGGATTTGATGATTGTTTGTCAGTTCACAGTTCGTAAACAAGACGGCTTCATTTGTAGGGGCAATCAGTCTGCATTGTTGACAGTGTTTTATGTTTGGACGGGAGTTGTAGGTCTGTTTAATAAGTTATAAGTTCAGTAGTTAAATTGTAATTTACTAAAGTACATTGCCATGTCATTGCCATGTTGATTTTATTCTGTAGTCTTGGTAACTATAGGCTTGGGGAGATTGGTTATTTACAAAGCTTATGTATTTGTCAGATCTAAATTAAAAAATGCTTGGAATCGATGTAATATAAAACTTTTATATTCCTAGGTATTTTATAAAAAGTTAAACATTCTACGAACCTAACTAACAGGCTGAAATAGCTGTTTTGGATCGTTTTTGCGCGTGACATTTCTCATTAACGATACTGACTGTACACAAAATAGTTTTAACTTAATTATGAAATACTTACAATGAAACAAAAATGAGTTCTAGAGGTAAATTAGATAGATAGATGGTTTACTACCAAAATAATCAAATTTGCTGGATATTCAATTTTACGCTTTCCCTGTTTGCCTATTTGTTCTGCTAGTGATTTCATCTCTCCATATCATATCAGCCACTGCCTTTGATCAATTTCATTTTGCTTTTGGCCATCCCAATTATTGACCGACTGTATTCCACTATTCACCACTTTGTTTCCTTTGCATTTAATTGCCAATAAACCCTTTGAATTAGAACGTAGATAGTTAAAACTGTTCTCACCCAAGTACTTGTTAACGCCCAATATATTGAGTATCCTGAGGTACCAGTAGATGATGTCGACGCAATAAATGACGCGGCCGACGTCCATGGAACCTGTGCGCAGACGCAGTGTCAGCCCCACCAGGAAGAAGATGATAAAACCCGCGTCGTACGTATTCCACATGTTCCATGCCCACACGCTGAACTTATGTCTGGAAAAAGAAATACAAAATATACCAGTAAGAAATAAGAAGAAAGAAAGTTTTCGCAATCCTCGTGGCTAGCATTTTGGGTTCGTTGCCTGGAATTAGTGAACGTTTGAACTATCCAATAGTTGTATCGTAGCCTATAGAGATAATAAACGACCTGTTACTATTGTTCGATTAGTTAGTGTAGTTTTTAAGTTTTGTAGATAGGTTGTGTAGTTGTTTTTTATTATAGTTAGGTTAACGTTTCGTGTTAGTTTCTAGTTCGTACCGTCATTGTGCCTAAACTGAATAAATACTTTTGATGTACCCAGTGTTCATAAAAAAGTATTGTGGAAAAAACCTCAACTCAAATGCCCGTGTGGAAAAGTAACTCAGCACAACAATTTGATTTTAGTTAAAAACCTAGTACCCAAATGATAGAAGCCTACCTAGTCTTTGTATATGAATATATAATTATATATACCTACAGGCCTCCTTGAGGTTGACGTGCCCGTCAACGGCAAAATTAGGTGGTGTCACCTAGTCATTGACTAGGTAGTCAAACAACACATCTTCCTAACACATCTTTGTGCAGAATTTTGAAAGCAACCTTTGTATGTAATATCTGAATATTTCATAAATGGGTACAATCTGTCACTCTGGCAAAATATTGTATACATAATATTCACCTCTAAGCATTACAATAGTTTGTAAGCCGAAGGAAAATTCATCCATCACAATAAATCTCCTCGAAGTGCATAGAATGCAAACCAACTCAATAACGTCGCATGATGGAGTGGCTGTGATTCCTTCACCAGATTATATCACAATCTCACATGCCGAGCTCTGAGGGAAAATTGAATTTCATATACGAGTACTTACATACAAACCTCTTGACTGGCGCGGTAGGCAACTGATATTAACGATAATCATGTATGTACCCATTTGTTTAGTAAAAAGCTATTTTTAGTTGGTTCGAAGTTAATTTTGTATTTTTACGAAAGCTAGGTGGTTGTTGGCTTAGTTTTTAATGAAAGTATATGGCTTAGCTCATCATGAAAGGTAGGTGGTTTTTACTTAGTTTATCATGAAAAGTAGGTGGTTGTTCGGTTTATCATAAAAGGTAGGTGGTTGTTTACTAAGTTTATCATGAAAGGTAGGTAGTTGCTCAGTTTATCATAAAAGGTAGGTGATTGTTTACTAAGTTTATCATAAAAGATAGGTAGTTGCTCAGTTTATCATGAAAGGTAGGTGGATGATTTACTTAGCTTATCATGAAAGGTAGGTGGTTTTTCAGTTTATCATAAAAGGTAGGTGATTGTTTACTAAGTTTATCATGAACGGTAGGTGGTTACTTAGTTTATCATGAAAGGTAGGTAGTTAGCTTAGTTTATGTACTCACAACCAATACATTTAGGCATAGGTTTTAGCAAGGCACGTAAAGGCTAAGTATGTAGGTTTGCGGCTTTAAGTTACAAAAAAATTATTTTGCTGTTTTTGTCCTCTATTTTATTGACATGATTCTAGCTATATTATCCTCCTCCTCCTTGATCCGTATTCCGCATGTCTTAGGGTCGTGACCACCAGTTTATATCAATCTCTCTTTGATATATATATAGTTACAGTTATAATCTCTTAGGAATATTATAGTTAGGTACACAAAAACTGAAAAGAAAAAGACAGTGAAAGATCGAGAAAAAGATTCAAATATGTAAAGAAGAAAACAAGTCCATTTAACATCGTAGAAAGGTAGAAAGTACACACTAACACTCAAATTACCCACACACACTTAAGTTATTTTATCTTTTGTTTGCATTGCGTGTGTCATAAAATAGATAAAAAATAATAACCTCAACTAACACCCAGACCTGAAGAAAGAAGAAAGAAATAAAATACATTTTATTCGACATTTCTTCAAAAACTTATATGTTAAGGATACAATCAGCGACTAATGGGTGTATCTCAGCATTAATGCTGAAAGTCAAGGACTATCAGCGCCTTTCAGATAAACCCTTGAGTTTACAGTTAAAACGAATTTACATAAAAATATCTATGTACAAAGCAGATATTTAGAATTCATTCATCAGACCGGTAATCGAACCCGTCCATCACCATCTCCATAATATGAGGCAGATGTGCTACCACTGAGCTAAACAAGGCATCAATTTGAAAATTTAAGCCACACAAAGAACGTTTGAATTTACTAATCTTATAAAAAGCGTTGGTCGTCCAGCTGCAAGATGGGTCGATGATATTACTACTATCGCGGGTCAAACCTGGACTAGATTAGCACAGGACCGAAGCAGGCGGCATAGCAAGAGAGAGGTCTATACCCAGCAGTGGGATAAGGAAGGCTGTGGATGATGATGATGATGATAAAAAGAAAAGCAAAAAAAATAACATTTACCTAATAGCGACAGGTTCGGACGTAACGATTTCCCTTACTTTCTCACATAAGAATGTTATAATATAACATATGGAATATATCTCTGGCCACGAGGGGGTCGGAACCATCTTCACTAATACTGTATAAGTAAACATCAGTAGGAACAATATGTAGGCTATCTGAAACAAAAACACAAATTAACGTGATATACGGAATATTCAGAAAGACGATGGACACACTTTAGGAATGATTCTCAACACATACATGTAATAATTGATGCATTATTACACAACAAAAACCGACCAAGGGCGAGTCGCGCTATCGCGCTGAGTGTTCCATATCACCACATAACTTGTTAGCTACTAAAGTACATTTTTTTTTGCAAAAAAACAACATCCCGTCAACGCCAAAGCGGTTACCTATCTACCGCCCGCACCCAACGTTGCTTCACTTCAGTGACGAGGTTGTCCCCTGCAAGCTCTGTGGGCACTGAGTTGGCAAGAATGGCCAGTGCCGTAGCACGAAATAAAAACGAGTTATATCGATTTCTTTAAATCGATTACGTTGATTCTATGTAGGGTTAAGGACATTTAGATCGATAGAAAAAAAAAGTAACATTTTGCGCCTTTCTCCCTGTTTTATGGATTTATTCAATTACCGTTTTACTAAATGATATCAACGATATATTAATATACAAATTTTATAATTATGAAACGAACCGTAGGTAAAGGTTAACCTACATTTTACATTACAGCTATACTTTTCGAAAAATATGAATAAAACCTCAAAAATAGAAGTAGCGAAACGGACGACTTAGCGCCGTGGTTTCGCTTCACTAAATGCGATTTTAATACAATATATTAAGCTTTATGGTCATTTGAGTTAAGAAGCGTTGTTTAAAAGTGGCACAATCTCGTCTTAATAAAAAAGTAGGAGTTAGGACGCGCCCCCATTTTGTCAGAAAACGTATTAGGGCTAAATTCTAACAAAAAATTAAAAATAGGTCAACTCTACTAACAAGCAACTGTTAGCTGTTCTTGTATAGGACACGGCAACAACAAGATAAATCAAATGACCGCATTGTGAAAATATAAAACATAAAACACATCCAGGATCTCTTTGATCTTTCCATTGTTGACCCTGGTTAAGCGTGTGGGCCCACAAACGATCCCAATTCTTTACGAAAATTCTAACACAATAGATGCGCAAGTAAGGCAGTAAGGTTCAATTCAATGTTTATCACACTATATCATCTGCCAGTAAACGTCCACTGCTAAACGAAAGACCCCCTCTTAGAGGGGTGTTGCCATAATCCCCACGCTTGGCAGACGGCTTGGGAATCACAATATGTTCACCGTGTACTAATTTAATACCGATTTTATGATTGTTTTTTAGTTAATTCGCCGTGACATAACATATTGTGTGAAAATATCAACTGGGTATCTATTACGGTAAAAAAATACAGCCGTTAAAAGGTTGGATAGACAGACAGGTCAGACAGCGTAGGCTTAGTAATAGGGTTCCATAGCACCTTTTGGGTACGGAACCTTAATAACGAATAATCCGTGTAACGTTAAAAAAAACAAGGCTTAAGGCTTCTTCTCAAAACTTTTCTTGTATCTTGCTTATAAACGACGTGTACTTATGACAGCGCACCTGTTTCAGCTTGTTTTTACCAAACACACATCTAAAACTCTCGCAACGCTTTGCTTGTTTTCCTTTTCCCTTCTATACTTTCCGTTTTATTTCTGGCAAGCAATCCTATGAGGCTTGTAAATACTAATACTCAGGCGGAAATTGTAAATAAGAGAAAAGGTCGGTATAAAGTTGCGTTTCTGAATACATTTACAGGATCCCGTACAATAGCAGCGTATCTCGGCTAACAACGTCGATCTCTATGAAATATGGCGCCATTCATTAAGGGGCGGGAAAGGAAGTGAAATAAAAAAAGGAATAAAACCGTATAGATATCGATTATCACTTAGCGATGAAGCGGATGATGTATTGTTCCAGTTATTGGTATTCCGAGAAATGAGGTTTCACCAATAGAGACGTCATAGCTACTCATTAAAAAATCACTTAAAATATGGCGATATTTCACTATAGCTACCTCTTTGATGTAACTAAATTGTCATTGAACTACCTACATAGGGCCCATAGAACATCCTTACAGCCTTTTAGAGCCGTGTTACAGTATTTTACTTTCTAAACACACAACACAGCATTTTTTATTATATTCCATAGTCCAAAATCGCGCATAGTACGTTTACGTCGTTGCCATGATGGGAGTGAGTTCACTCAAGCTAATTAACTTGTGTTTGTATCGATGTGCAGACCTCGGTATAACGTATCTACTTCAGTTTATATATAACATCATTGATTCCGACTGTCGAAGGCGTTGAGTGAATAAATTCTGAATAGACCGCGGTTTTCCAGCTGTCGAGAGGATAGTCTAAACGTAGTTTAAATACATATCATGTTCTTTGGAGCAAAGAACACTGTCACAACTGTCTGTCTGTCCGTCCACCTGTCCGTCTGTCCTACCTATTAACGGCTATATCTTTGGAACCATAATAGATAGCCAGTTGAAATTTTAACAGAATATGTAACATTATGGCGGAATAACTAACAAATAAAATAGTCAAAAAATAAAAACCGAAGGGGGGCTCCCCATACAACGAAAGAATTTTATAACATATTTTTGTATTATCTCTAATGTAAAAACAATAACACGTACAAGCGTCAAACTTGGCACGATTATAGTACACACTCTAAAGTATAACAACAAATAATAAATAATGGCCAAGTGTGAGTCGGTGTCAAATTTTAGTTCATTACCAAGTTATAACTGGTAATTCCCTACCTGGATGACCTCTTTATCATGTTACCGGATCGAAATGCCATATGTTACTAATTTAGAATTAAATTTTTTAAATTGATAATAATTATTGTATTTTGTGGTGGTAAGGAACCCTCAGTGGGCGAGCCCGACTTGGCTGGTTTATTTATATCTAGCAATCATCCCGTGATTGCTAGTAGTTTTGTTAATTATACTAATGCTTCACAACGTAGATTCAAAATCATTGTACATATTTTTTATACCGATATAAAGTAGTGTACCCTGAGCTAATAAACAATACATTTAATTTATCTGATTAGTAGCTACTGTGACTAAACCACAGTTCGGTTTAGCATAACTAATTACCTATGCATCTTCTCTTCTCTTCTCTATCTCTTCTCTACATCTCTATCTCTATCTTCTCTACATAGTATAAATTAAAGTCGCTTTCCGCGTCGGTCTATATGTCTGTATGGCCGCTAACTCTTCCTAAACCACGCAACGGATTTTGATGCGGTTTTCACTATCAGTTAGATACATTTTCACGGAAAGTTTATACATATAACTAGCGACCCGCCCCGGCTTCGCACGTAAATTAACCCGGGCGGGCGGGTCGCTAGTAATGTGTGATACTAACCTAAACGCTCGGACATCAACAAATAAGGCCATTTAAATATGCTATGAATGTTTGCATTGCATTCATAAAATGTCATTTTATAGAATCAGCGTTGACTCGGAATAGATATTGAATTATTTAAGGTTTAGATTAAAACAGATTCAATCTATCAGTGACCCGAGCAGGTTAGGTCCATGATTAAACGGATAATTAAAATTTTAATTACCGTAACGAAACGACAGATTTACATCACGAGGGGTGAACGTCATTATTGGTATAGTAGGAACCAAAACGCTCCCTTAGCCCCCGCCAAGTTATAGCGACGATGTATTTTGCCACGCAAGAGTCAGGATGCCCGCGGGGGAGTGCAACGACAAAAACGAACATAGGTCCGACCTCGATAACGCCTGGCGCGGTACTGAGCACGGCGCGCGCAAATTCTCGAGACGTTACGCTTTTAATTTCACTAAAAAACGAAACTATTCACTATCAAAAATCTATCCAAATAAAAAAATATTGTTTAATAAAATTTCCTTTCAGTAGATGCAATTTCCAGGTTGTTACGAGCTTTCATTAGAGCATAAAACGAAAAAAATAAACCTCATCGACTATGTTTCAGATTTTCTTTTGATCAAAGAAAGTTTATTCTATATTGTTTTGAACTAAATCATAAACTCAAACACAGATGTTTCTGTGACATGTATTTTTTTCCAGCTCAAATAATGTGATTTAACTGAATGAAATTGATTTAAAACCGTCAAATTTGGTGTAAGAGGCCGTTAAGAATATTGCTTACGAATATCGTGCGTGGCAATTCTAATGGTGTTTAATTCCAGTTAGTAGATTTAATTTAGTTGTGGCTAGACGTAGTTAACTCAATAAAAGAAGAAAAAAAAAAATAAGTAAGAAAAATAGCAGTTGTCTTTAAGTAGCAATTAAAAATAATCCCTTTTATCAGCACCCAGCTTTCGCCTAAAATGTGGATAAAGTTAATTATTTACAAAAAAATAATCTTTGTAGACTAATCTTTTTTAGCGAAAAATAATAATTGTTTTAGTGGATCATTGAGTCTCTAAGTTGTCTCAAGATTAAAAATACTTCTCATAAAATCACTTCATAAGCTTTTTCTTACCCATTCAAAACTAAGGAGTGCTGAATAAAGGAGCTCCATTTATGACCCGTAAATATACCTGAGCTAAAACAAATTTTGCGCTCATTAACCCGTTTTTAATAAGCATAAAATTCATTAAGCCGTAGAATTAATCTTTAGCACTGAAAGGGGCTCTAATCTCGTCAAAGTGGGAGTGAAATGTTGTAGAAACGATGGTGTTTCGTCACGGACTGAAATCCGAAATGTTGGTATTCCATCAAAGTGATTTTAATATAACGCAATTTGTTTCACGGGTGGCAATTTTTCACGTCAGGTAACCGTGCCTTCTGAGGGTCCATCCGTCTTAGTTTTCCTGGACTGTGTTTTCTGAGTCTGAGTTTTAGTACTTATAAGCCGAGAGGCTAGCCCCGATATCAGAGTTTTGTAAGTAAATAACTTATATGCCGAGTGGCTAGCTCGGATTTCAGTGTTTTGTAAGTAAATAACTTATATGCCGAGTGGCTAGCTCTGATTTCAGTGTTTTGTAAGTAAGTACTTATAGGCCGAGTGGCTAGCCCCGATATCAGAGTTTTGTAAGTAAATAACTTATATGCCGAGTGGCTAGCTCTGATTTCAGTGTTTTGTAAGTAAGTACTTATAGGCCGAGTGGCTAGCCTCGATATCAGAGTTTTGTAAGTAAATCACTTATATGCCGAGTGGCTAGCTCTGATTTCAGTGTTTTGTAAGTAAGTACTTATATGCCGAGTGGCTAGCCCCGATATCAGAGTTTTATAAGTAAATACTTATTTTTATGAAAACAAACATTCGAAATCCATAAAAAAACAACAGGGACCTACTACTATTGAACGTGTCATGCCAAAAATATAAAGTCCTAGTAGAGATCTGTGAAAGTATAGTCACGTATGTAGGTAGGTACTTAATGAAGAGTTGCTGACAATGTCTCAAGCATCAAAACTTTAGTCTGGACTTATTTCGATTAAATAACAAACCAAACGTTGGATACACAAATAAAGCTGATTTATGAAAACATGACAAGTTTAGAGAGAAATAAAGCGCGCTCCGTGGTAAAGAGTCCCGAGAGTGCACTGAAGCTCTTAAAGGAAGGTTCGTGGTGACCCTAGCTCCGAATCATAATGGAATTTCTCACAAACGAGCATTTTACCGGGTAAGGAGGAAAGGTTTCTGACTAAGCACAAAATATGAAACACTTAAGAAAATTCTGAGCATTATAACTATGTGCGCGTTCGTCTTTAATGTAAGTTTTTTTTTATAAAATACGGTTTCTGTATGTTTTATGTCTACTTTGAGCTAAAACTCAAAACACCTTTTTAAATACCTTTACAATCTTTTAAGATGACGAATTGTTAGTCATTTTTAAGTGTAATATTTTTAGTCATACCATTTTAAGTCTAAGATAAAGTAATAAACTCACCGAATCGGCCCAGAATTTGGTAATAGGAGCCGTAAAGAACTCGTAGATCTTCTTTCTGAGCCTAAGCGGCCTCATCCTCTTGTCTTCCGGTGCGTGGTACTCCGGTAGTTCCCGGTAAGAAGGCTCCCAGCCTATTTTACCAACTTTCCCGTTCTGATCGACACGGGTCTCGCATTCGGCCCCTGAGCCAATCAACGCCTGCTTGAGTCCAAACAAAACGTATCAACATTACAGAGATAGTTCACACCCTACTAAATATAATAGAAATAAACATTCACGGGTATCTGCATGATGCGATTGAAAGTGTTATAGGTAATGCTCAAAGATTCAGAAGTAATAGAGATGATACGGTTAACAATACACATGAAGCTCAGATTAGACAGAGACAAACCATTCAGACAAATAAGTAGATAACATGTAAAAGCTGTCATAACAATTATTTGTTCACAAGCCCAGCTTTTATATTACAAAAAGAGAAGATACAGAAAAAACGGTAAAAGCGTTGAATATTGAATAAATTTTTATCACAGAAACAGTTTCACATAAAATTTGGATATTAAAACAACAAAACTAGCTACGGACTACATTGGCGAATATCGAACTTTCGAACGGAAGTTTTACAGTCAACGCTCACGGCTCACCTCGGTCTCTTAATTTAATTGAATCCGTAAAAAGACTAATAAAAGTTGTGAGCCGGTTGAACATTTTCTTCGTTAAAAGTTAATGTGAAATTAGCACAGCGCCATAAACTCCTTGCGGAACGCCGGCGCCGCGCGTGATTGGCCTACAAGGCGAGCCGTAAAACGATAACGTGTCTTGTAAAGTCGAGCTCGAAGGCACAAAAGGGGTGAACGAAGGAGCTCAAAGAATACATGAAACGTCACGAAAGTCTACGACCACGCAAGCTATAGACGGATCGTCTTAACAACAGGTCGATTGGCTGGCGTGCATGTAATACGAACACAGAGTGGCTTGTCGAGGACACTGATATTGTGTACATTGCGATGCCAATTTGCCGCGTCCCTGCTGGCGGCAGTGAGTGAAAATGTATTTTACTGACGTGTAATATTGACATAATATACGTATTTATGTGCAAATGTTGTTTCTGTGAAGGCAATTTTGGGTTGTGCGTTTGACAGAGTGCGATATGTGTTCGTATCACATTGAAGGGCGTCGTTAAGGCGACGGTCTACCTTATTAGATTTAGCCTGTTGCCCTGGTGGTATTATCTTCTTTATAGATAGGGTACGCCGTTTCACAACTCCAACCTACGTGTAACAATCTATTATTTCACTTACAATTCAGAGAATTGAGATCAAAATGTAATCCTAATTTACTTTTATAAATAAAGTATGCACAAGAAACAAACTCTCTTTTTTATACAATGTATACTCCCAAGAGAATATTTTACACTCAAGTGTATTCAGTTTTACATAAATGTATACCAATTTTTTTGTAAGCTATTTGTGCGAAACTGTTGACTGTCTCTGTGTGGCCAGTAGTTATTAGCGTTGCGTTATAACTGAGTAGTGACTGTATTTACAGCCTCCCAACACCCCTTAGAAGCGAGATGGGAAGCAACCAAACACAAATTACCTCAGCATCGTTGGGGTCCTTCGTGCTCCTATCGTCCTCGATGCTCTCATTCTCGAGATGCTCCTCCTCAGTCTGCGGCATCAGTTGCAGTTCTTCCTTGGACTTGAACTCCAGTTGGAGAATGTACAGCGGGCAGAGCAGGCTCAGTATTACCTTCAGACAAAGCCGATGTGCCAAAACGAAACGGTGGTACTATGTCACTCAAGCGACATGCTCTATTGAGGTCTGAACCCGATAATCTATTGAGAGTTATAGCAAAGGTAGTCACGTAAGTAGCGCTTGGCGTAAGCTAGTGCATTGAGAAAAAAGAATAGAGTATAAAAAATAAAAAATAAAGTAATAGTTCAGTTGGATAGTTTCAAATTTCAGTCAGTGTTAAAGATTTGTAGTTATTTACTTTTTACAAAAGCTTTATATGAGTCTCATTGGTTTAGCTTTAGGCATTGTGATTGTGATACACTGTTTGAAAAAAGACAAAAGGTATTCTTTTTGATTCTCCGTAATTCCTGAAACTTGTTCAGATGATATTATGGAGATGAAGCTACAACAAATATTGTTAATTACAATAATGAATATGAGAACAGTGAATATGCAAACGATATCACAATGATTATGATCGTACAATAGGAATTTAAACTTCTGCAAACTAAAGATGATAACAGATTCATAATTTACATAGGTAGTTAAGACTTGGAAAAATCAGAATAGATTATAGAGTTCGGACCTAGAACGGAAATCAGACGCCGATTAATGCAAGATAAAGATATTGATTTTGGGGGAAATAATCATATGAAGATGTCTGTTTGTCCATGAATCACATAACTATGATTATTTAATGTATTTAACAAAATGATGTTACCTTGCGTAATCGGCGTCCAAAGTGCATGCTTAATCCAAAAATAGAAAAAAAAGCGACTCATTGACACACAGACATCGATATATTTTTACATAACGTCTGTTATTATCTAAAGTTATTCTCTAACACTGAATTTCTACCATGATCGTGCCTCAGGTGGTCGAAACAAGGGAGAGACTTACAAACACATCAAAACGACGCTTGTGATTGGTTGCCCTATACGAACGTCGTTAGAGAATATTGCTTACTCGTGCAACGGGTGCTAGTTGCGAAACCATTACCAACTGTATTGCTTTTCTTTCAATTTCCCTTGTTTCGTCATCTGATACAGTGCTAATGACTAGTCTGTGCGTTAATATGAAAGAGAAAAGATATTTTTGCGAAGGTTGGAAGAGACTTACCTTCAGGTTGGTGTTTTTTCTCGTTCTGAGGCCACCCATCCAGAGGTCTGCCAGTATGATTTGTGAGCAGGGGTGTGCTAGCAGCGCTCGGTGGTTGGCTGTGACGGCAAGGCTGAGGCAGGTCTGACCAGACCAGTTCTGGAGCTCGCAAGTCAGAAGTTGCTGAGCTTGGTCATCATCTTGCCGGTAGCAGTAATCCAAAAGTTCCAGCGCTGTGATGTTATTAAGGAATAAATGTTTTTTCTTTGCTTTGAAAATTGGTTGTAAATCCAAAAAGTTTGTAGTAATTGATTCTTTATTTATCCTAAGAATTCATTCTAGTTGTACAAAAGTTCGTTGAACAATTGTTGCAAAGATTTTCTATTAGCAGTTTTTATATGTGACTAGAATCTTGTCCCCAGATTGTTATTACACCGTGAACTTCAATCAACTTTCTACAAACTATTTGTGTTTCAAACAAGTTCTTATAAACTATTAAATCTAGGTATATATTTGGAGATATTTGGAGAAACGCTTCGTAATCCAAACTTTTACATGTTAACTTCAGCAATTACAGTAGCAAAGACAATCATATTAGCTTACGTTGACTTTGTTTATTGGCTGTAAAAACTTATTTAATTATACTTCTTACTTAGTAATCGAACAAGTATGATCATTTCATTTTATGAGTAAAAGCTGGAGCTGTCTCCTTTTCTTGTTAAAAATAACTTTCACAATAATATGAGTTTACAAAGTCAGAATTTTGAGGCAGCATCGTGGCTAAATGACACGATAGCGCCACAATGGTTTGTTGAAACTCTGTCCAAGCAAGCATTTCTTTGTTCTGACAGCTATTATTATAAAAACTTTAATGAGAACCACGAATTCTGATCATTTTCACTAGGTTTTTGAACGTATGATTGTAGCAGGTACCAGATTTGACCCGATACACTAGCGAAATATTAAAAGGAAATGTTTTATTCAGCTTCTTACAATAAATGCTTGGACCGAGCAAATATGTGACCATTTTCCAAATACATCGATAATTTTATAGATCAAGTATTTATCATAAACCGAGTACTTGTCGCCTGCCAAAAGTGGGGATTATGGCAACACCCCTCTCTAAGAGTGGCTGATGATTTGATATGATCTGAGTACAGAAATAGCGAACTTGAGCATAAGACGCGTTCGCGTGCGCTCTCTTTGAAATGAAACGAGTGGCAACTCATTTGTGGGCGCTAGGACTGCCTTTTGTTCAAAGATATTTGAACGTATTTTGTTTGTGAGGTGGGTTCGGCACAAACAATCTACTTATAATGATTAAAGTTCCGCATTCGTTGCTCTTATTACCCTTAACCTGCCGTTAATTGCCAATTAATAACGTAAACAACCAGTTTGGCGAAATTTTCATAATTAAGGAAGGGATAATGGTTTATTTGGTATTCATTATTTGGTGGATGAAAAGTATACTCACGTTAATTTTTTTATCATTTAATCAAGGCAATACCGCATAAAGAAGAAGGGAACAATTACATTAAAAAAAAAAAAAAATCGTGGAATTCTTTCATGTCGGTATTTCAGAATGGAAACTTGAAGCAAATAAAATGTATCAAAATAAAGTGAGTCGCGGTCATCCAGTGGATGCGGATGGCTAACTGTCGTTCAGTCTTCAGGCTGATGATGATGATGAATTTATAAAATCAAAACACTTCTGCGCAAGAATCTTAACGCTAAATCTTATCGGCATGATTTCAATTGAAAAACCATTTATTGCCAGACTAACAAATAAAATTCAAATGAGTGAGTCATCATCATCATTATCATCAGCCAGGCTGGCTGTCGTTCAGTGTGGAGGTTAAAGGGGAGGCCTATGTTCAGCAGTGGATGTCTTCTGGCTGATGATGAATTAAGTAAGTAAGAGGTAGAAATTGGCATTTGTAAACAGATACTAACCTTTATTCTCAAACTCCTTGCCGTAATGCCTGAGCTCTTCATAGACCTCTGTTTCCATATCATCCTCAGCAGCTTCGTGTGCCATCGCCTTGTATAGCTTGCAGGCAACGAGTGACTTGGCAAGGGCTTCCTCCCCGTGGGTCCACATCAGGAGAGCCATTTGGTGCCGCTTGGTAAGGACAGCCCACATCTGAAATGGTTTCGATAGGATACTTTCGCAATACGTAAAGTATGGCAAATGACCTTGGTTTTCGTTGTTTACTCAGGTTTCTTTTCAACACATATAAAGCTTTAACGTCTTTTTTCAACATATCTGAGGTTAGGTCTGAGGTGAGGGAAATAATATAAATTCCTAGCGAGATCTGGGAAATGTCTGATTCCTCTTTCTTTTAGAAGAGTAAGTGGTTAACTTGGTTTGGAAGAAAAATAAGATGGTGACCGGCTTTTTACTGGTTGATTTGCTAAGCTGTTGGCCAAAGCTTACCCGATGCTAAGTGCCGGTGAGGTTAGGAAGGACACGCCGAGCGTGGAATGGACAATGGTTCTCAAGTCACGCTATTAGAACCCACCGTAAGGAAGAGCTTGGCCATACATTTTAAACTTGAGGTAGCTAGCCAACCAGGCGTTAAAAAGTGCCATTCCAAGTCACCACTTGTCATGATGTTTTCTTTAACCTTCAGATCAAGCTCATTGTAGAGACAAAATATATTTATTGCAAAAACTGAGAAGGCACTAAAGATTTTCTTAATAACGAGAGTAGTATCAACCCAGAGTAGTAGCTTTCCCATTGCGGGCCTGCAATTATTCGTCATTGGATTTAAATGCCCTGCGGTTAGGCACTTAGTTCATCTTACCAGTAGCTCGTTGAAAGGATAGTCGAAGAGTGCCATCTCGCTGGTGACCGGCATGAACCCCGTGATAAGAGAGAGGCCTCCAGCGTTGTGTCGCGTGAACGACGCACTGTTCCTGTGCACGTTCACACTCTTGTTCATCACCTTGGCGTAGATTGGACGGAATTTGCGGCGAGTGTAGTAGCATCTGTGAAAGATGATGAATAGGAATTTTTGTTCCCAAAGCGCTGACAAACAAGAACTTATTTCTAAGCCTATATGCTGTATGTATGCTGTATGTATCTTTTAACGGCTTTGACTTTTGAACCGTAATAGTTAGCCAATTAAAAGTAACATGCACTGGATCAGCATGGTATATTAGAGCCTATCCTCTCTCTCTCTCTGAAAGAAGTCCTGTGTCCCAGCAGTGGGAACATGAAATGCAGATAATGATGATACTGATGATGATGAATATTACGGTGGATTAATAAGAAATACAAGTAAGAATAATATCAAAGAGTACAAAATAATGTTAACAAATCTTTGTTCTTTAGAACTTTTACTTTTTGGTCACTCAGCATTTTTTGCTTTAGTTGACAACGGAAAAAATTCTAAGATTGCCCGTTGTCAACTGCATACCGGCTGCATTGGCGCGTAGCCAGGTTATCTTCGATCGGTGCGCCTTAACGGTACTAAATTAAGGAGCCGAAACGCGGACACTGACAGTAACGCTGGTACATCGATTTAAAGTCGCTCAGCGAGCTATGAAGCGAGCATAGAGTATGAAGGAAGATCAAGATTTCTTTGAAAGATAGAATCAGAAATGAAAATATCTGACAGAGAACGAAAGGGACCGATATAGCTCAAAGGATTAAAAAAGCTGAAGTACCAATTTGGCCTATTATGTCTGTAGAAGAAACGAAATCTGATTGGGTAGAAAGGTTCTAGAGTAAAGACCGCGTATGGGAAAACGTAGAATAGGGTACCTTGCGATCAGGTGAAGCCATAACTTGGTTAGGTGGGCTTGTAGCAAGTGCATGCGTAAAGCAGAAGATCGTGGCATGTAGTGTACTTTAAGAGGCCTACGTTCAGCGATGGACAAGCATTAAATAGACTGATGATGATGATGACGTACCTGTAAGCACCACCGATCAGCTTATTAATCACCAGCCCGATATCATGCAGCGTGTGCATGTACCCCCTCGGCAGATGAGGCCTCACATCTCTCAGAATGTACCGCAAGGTGTTGCTTGGACCGCTCTTGGTGTTATACAATTCTTCTAAGCGAGGTATGGTGAGGAACTTTCTCATAGAGACTCCGTTTTCTAGGAGAAGCTTCACGAAGTCTATGCGGTCGTGTTCTAGGGCTTGCATCATGGCTTCGTCGAGAGCACCTGGTGAAGATAAGAGGAGTTAGAAAAAGATTGGGAGAGTTCTAGCACAGTTCGTAAAATAACACAAAAAACACTTTACAAAAAAAATATAATAATAATAGTCTTGCGTTTGACTGCCAATTCGCCTGATGTAAAGCGACGATGCGGTCTACGATGAAGCACGCCTGCCTAGAAGAAACCGATTCACTAGTGATTTGAAGACACCCTGATTGTAACTACCGGGGAACACCCATTCCGGCAGCGCATTTCACAGATTAGCAGTTCGCATAATAAAAATGGAATCAAAGCAAATTAGTGTTATTAGTGGAATTTTATTTTATTTAAGAGATTACATCGCATTTCGTTTATTAGGCTTTAGGCCCGTGTTGATCACTTCGGTGATTAAATATTACATTTTATTATGTTTGTTAAGATGGACAGATGACCTAAAAGAGAACGTAGGGAAACTGGACACAGGCCGCTTCCAACCGGCCCTTTTGGAGATCAATGGGGAAGGCATAATATGTCTAGTAGTGGACGTCCTATGGTTGCAATGATGATGATGATGATGAAATTTTTTAATTCTTTATAACATAGTAAAATGTTATGAAGAATATAGACCAGCCAAGAACTTTTGGATTTTGCGTATCTAGATTAAATAGAAATATCGCGTCAAAGTAGCACATTGTTTTGAGGTAGTATCAAAACAATGTGCTACTTTGACTAGTATCTTTGGAAATATGAAGTGTCAACTGCTTAACTTTTTCTTCCACTTTTAGTATTCTACCGAATTAAGTTGCATGAGCGGAAATATCCAAAGGTAACGAGCTTGTAAGTGGTTTAAAGTTTCATTTAATTTTTAACTGACAGTTCTTTTTTTTTTTTACTAAATCAATAGTCTGGTGTGAAAGGGACAGCGTATTTAAATTACTTTGGTGCTGTCAACGAAAGACTTTAAACTAACAACAAATGTTAAAAAATCCGTGACTATTAAAATTACTTATCATTCGTGACGAACGTTTCTCCGACCATAATTTTATAGACTCCTAGCACCTAAATAATTATAAACAAAAACAATTATCAGAACCATTAATTCATTATTTCAAATCACAAATACGAATCAAAGTAATTTAAAACTTTTTAGCCCTGAGCAGGTAGGTATGTAACTAAATCGCAATTAAGTACGTAATTTGATTCATTAAGAAGTTTCATAAAGAAAGTATAAAACAAGTTAAAGCGAAGTAAAGTGGCTTTGTGCATTGCAGACGCTCGTACAAAGAGATTAGTTGAGTTTCTAGTATATTTTAGTTTCAAATAATTACTATGGAATGAGTGCGCTAGGTACATACTAACAAATAGGTACACTTTAGGTAAATTACTAAAGTGCCAGCGCATACTAAAGGTTCAACCGTCAAATATTATGTTTCAAGTATTTATACGATGCAATAACTATTTCAAGATGATTAAAATTAGGTAACCCTTTGGTTTACAGGGTTCCGTACCCAAGGGATGTAAACGGGACAACTAAGAAATATACATAGAAATCCAAAAATAATTACTTAAGGTCGCCATACAACAAACGTTTTTTAACGTATTTTTGTATTTCATCTATTTTTTTATTATGGAGTTTTTAAATAACAAATTGTTAAAACAAATTGTTCTGATGTTAGATTATAATTATATGATGCTAGAGCATGGTGTTTCTTTAAATTATGTGATTACCATCTGCATGTTACCCATGTTTCCACAAAATAAATATTTTGAATTTGAATTTGCTGTAATGTAAAAACGGTAATACATACAAGAGTCAAACTTGGCATGATTATAGTAAACACTCTAAAGTATAACGACAAAATATAAATAATGGCAGAGTGTGAGTCGGTGAAAAATTTCTGTTCATTACCAAGTTAAGCAAATTAGGGCGCAGTCGGTACTAGGATGGGTGACCGCCTGGGCGTGATGTTGTCTTTTTGAATTACTTTTTATTTTTGTAGTGGCGAGTCAGGCTTGTCCACTTAGGGTACCCCTAAGTGTGCGAGCTTGACTTGCACTTGGCAGATTTTTTATTGAATATGCTATATATGATATTATTATAGGGTTTTTATTGATATATACCTATCTGATCTGGAGAGAGCTATGCTCGGAGTTTCTTTGCGCGATAAAATCCGAAACGTGGATATTCGCCAAAGAACCAGAGTCACCGACATAGCTGTTAAAATTTGCAAGTTGAAGTGGCAATGGGCAGGCCACATCGCTCGAAGAACCGATAACCGATGGGGAAGAAAGGTTCTGGAGTGGAGACCACGAACCGGAAGACGCAGCGTAGGGAGGCCTCCCACTAGATGGACCGACGACATTGTGAGAGTCGCGGGCATCCAGTGGATGCAAAAGGCAAGCTGTCGTTCAGTGTGGGGGTTAAATGGGGCTATGTTCAATAGTGGACGTCTTCTGGCTGATGATGATGATGATACTTATCTGGAGGATATTCCCATTTTTTCCAATGGATGAAATTCCTTTATGGGTGGAAAATTAGGTGACGAATTCCATTGATTGAGATTAATCTTCTTTCCGTATAGTGAATTTTTCTTTTTATTGTAAATACACTTTTAAGGTATCCTAAAAACCTTTGAAATTGCCCACCATGGCACCCAGCTAGCCTAGAATACAACGCGACATTTTATTATACTTCATCTCTTATCTGCATAGTATAAATTGAAGTCGCTTTCCGCGTCTGTGTGTCTGTCTGTCTGTATGTCTGTATGGCCGCTAACTCCTCCTAAACCACGCAACGGATTTTAATGCGGTTTTCACCATCAGTTAGATACATTTTCACGGAAGGTTTATATATATAACTAGCTATCCGCCCCGGCTTTGCACGTAAATTACACCCGTGCGAATCCGGGCGGGCGGTTCACTAGTTATTTTATACACATACAATGTTACAAAATTTGACTACCGAAATAGCTGGGTCAGAAATCTGGGTCAGGTCCTGAAAGTTTACTTGACCGCAAAATCTACCGCCGAAAATAAACTCGGCAAGGAAAGAAAAAGTCAAAGAAAGTTAACAGCTGGTCGAACTCATTTACAGCATTTTCACGTATGACATTTAACAGTGAAGGCAAACTGCCGGCGGTCTCTGCAAACAAGTTGAATTAACCAGCCCCTAAAATAATAACAAACAATCTGTTACGTCAACATCTACCTACAACTAAATGCAAATTGAATTAGTTTATGTTTTCTTTAGTTAACCTTTGTGGTAGGTAACCTCTGTGGTACTTTGTTAGATCATTGAAGCTGTCAGAGTAAGAATAAGTATTTTTTTCGTATGCAATCTGACCATTAGACAGACGTTTTACAGACGTTAAAATAACTCTGTTCAGGGCTTACTGCACTACATTCTACACGTGCCTGTGGACTAGCTATACACAAAAATCGTACGACGCCCTCCGTGTCCAGTTCAACAACGCGTTCAGGATGCTGGTGGGACTCCCCCGCTATTGCAGAGCATCTACAATGTTTGCGGAAGCGCGCGTTGATTGCTTCTACGCAACAATGCGAAAGAGATGCGGCTCGCTGGTGCGGCGGGTGCGGGGGAGTACTAACAGCATGCTGGCCGCGCTGGCGGACAGGCTCGACTGCCCTTACATTGCTCACTGCTACGGAATGCACGTTACACATAGATCTTATAGGGTGCCATTTTAATTACTAAATTACTTGTTTCAAATTTTATTTTTATGTAGGTAGAATGATTATTGTTTTTATATTTTAATGGGTCGGAAGTGGTGTTAGTATTTAAGTTGTAACTAATTGTATTTGTGTATTGTAATTTTTGTAATGTGACTGTATTAATTTGAATTGTGAAACTATGAGTTAATTTACTTGAAATAAATATTATATTATTATTATTAGGGCGTATTCATAGTATCATAATAAATATTTTATTTATTTTTAGTCCTGCTTACTTAAGGTGTGTTCGGATAGGCTATGATGGCATTTTTAGCATTGTCAAAATTGGCGTTGATGTAAAGCGTTCGGTTTGAGAATTTTGCAATTTTTGCCACTTTTGATCCCTACCCTAAACGAACGCTACAGTCGTAAAACGAGAAACTGAAGAATTATTACAGTCGCGCGCAAACAAAACACCAAAGCACCGCGAAAAACAAACGTCAAAATCTTAATGTCAAAAAACGATCACAACGATCCCATGTCGCGAGGTGGGTCAAAAGTGGCAGATTACGATGGCATTTTTAGCTGTTTTCGACCTATCCGAACGGTGAGCGAAAACAGTTAATAATGCCACTTTTGCACACACATTCCCAAAACGAACGCTACATGTGATCATTATTGGCGTTTGTAACAGTTATTTTTGCCACCAAGGGGCTATCCGAACGTACCTGTAGTGCTACGCTGGTGCTACGTATGTCGTCATCCTACACGTAGCATCCCGTTACCTACGTGTGCTCTGTCATAGTAAGTATATGAGTTTTTAACCGACTTCCCAAAGGAGGAGGTTATTAATTCGATGGTATGTTTTTTTTTGTTGTATGTATGTTACGCGATTACTCCGCCAATTTAGAATTGTTTATGATTATTCTTTTTTTTGGTTGGTAGGTCTTATCTCATAGAGGGTCCCATATAAATTCTATAGACATTCTATTCTATTCAGCGATTTTTGAAAAATCATCGAATTCAATTTACATTGTACAGTGCCACCAACTTAGCTGTTAAGGTGGGCAAAATTGGAACTACAGTTATTTCTTGGTGAATTTCATACTTTGTTCTCCACTAGCGACGCTGTCAACTGAACAGCAAACAGAGGAACTGTTCCTAGAACAGAACTTCAAAAAAACTAATGACCATGGATACAAAGTATTTCAGTCGTAATATTAAACAATATTTTCTACTTTTTAGTTTCAGTTTGTTAATGTAGGTATGTATGGTCATGAAGTCGGTTCTTAGTTTCAAAAAACTTTATTGATGCAATTGACCATTTGGGTGTAGTCGTAATATAATAATTTTATTTGTTTATTTCTAGTCTGGCTTACTTAGTGCTACGCCGTTGCTACGAATTTATGTTTTCATACCACACGTAGCATAGCGTTGCTACGTGTGCTACGACCCTCTCTTGAAAATGAGCTCTTGCACTTTACTGGTTACAGAATTTTATAAACTTAAATCAAAGCATTTATTAACTGTCTCACATATCTCACAGTGGGTAAACATCAACCTTACCTAAACACGGTTCAAGGATTTATTTGCTCTGATAGCTGCAATAACATTGTAAAAAGTAGAATATAAACATTTTCTTATAAAACTTTCACATCATCACATCATCAGCCCGTAAACGTCCACTGCTGAACAAAGGCCTCCCTCGTAGGGGTGTTGCCATAATCCCCACGCTTGGCAGGCGGCTTGGGGGTCGCAGTACGTTCACCGTGTACTAATAGGACGCTGCTGCCCATCCTCCGGTGGTTCTGGTAGCAGTTTTAGGGCATACCCGTGTCCTAATACCGGTATAATACTTTAATGAAGTATATCTATAATAATCTATATAAGGTGTCTGCTACAGTCTTACGTTTAAAAACCTAGGGACAATGATCAGAATTCGTTGTTTTCATTCAGCTTTTTACAATGTAATTACAGCTGTCATAGCAAATAAATGCTTGGACCGAGTTTAGACATAATTTTATATGCATTTTGTTTAAAGATTTTAGTCCTTAATACTTACTCTTATAACACAACCTTTCTCAAAGGGTTACTCTTATAGCACAACCTTTCTCAAAGGGTTACTCTTATAACACAACCTTTCTCAAAGGGTTACTCTTATAACACGACCTTTCTCAAAGGGTTACTCTTATAACACAACCTTTCTCAAAGGGTTACTCTTATAGCACAACCTTTCGCAAAGGGTTACTCTTATAACACAAACTTTCTCAAGGGTTACTCTTATAGCGCAACCTTTCTCAAAGGGTTACTCTTATAACACAACCTTTCTCAAAGGGTTACTCTTATAACACAACCTTTCTCAAAGGGTTACTCTTATAACACAACTTTTCTCAAAGGGTTACTCTTATAACACAACCTTTCTCAAAGGGTTACTCTTATAACACGACCTTTCTCAAAGGGTTACTCTTATAACACAACCTTTCTCTAAGGGTTACTCTTATAACACAACCTTTCTCAAAGGGTGACGAGTTTAAAGTGAGTAGTAAATACACGCCGGTTGTACCTAAATGGCTTGTACTGTAAAGAGACACTTTAAAGGCACTTTACAACAGCCACAATGTTTACGGTTGACTCGGCTGACATGCAACATGTTGAACTGTTTTTTAGGGTTCCGTACCTCAAAAGGAAAAAAAACGGAACCCTTATAGGATCACCTTGTAGTCCGTCTGTCAAGACCCTTTTTCTCAAAAACGCGGAAAGATATGAAGTTGAAATTTATATCAAATACTCATATCTACGGTTTCTTTCAGCTGTAAAAAAATAAAACTTGTAAATTTACGCGATCAAAAGATATGACCGTTTATGTCGCATATTTTCGCATATTTTGCGATTTCACAAGGAAATCAAAACCTATAGGGTACTTCCCGTTGACCTGGAATCACAAAGTTTGGCACGAGGCAAGGTCTCATAGCACATAATATAAAGGAATAAATCCGAAAGTCATAAATTTGAAGGTATATCATAAAAAAAAATTGTTTTGCTTTTACAAACTTACATTTTGTAGTTGGAATGTATGGAAGTACCTTATTGTCCACTACAAAGTTAAGTTTGTCTTATAATATTTCAACTTTTTTGCTGTTTTTTTTTGTCCTACTCGTACTTGTCCAGTTTTTTTTTTTACAAAATAAAGAACTGAGTTTTCGCGCCCCGAAAAATTCAAGTCTCCTCGTTGAATTATTTTCGTAAGCTTGTATATTTTCTAGTTTTAATGATACCTACTTAACATATAATTTGTTTCTGCGAAACAAAGTACCAGGCGAGCAGAAATATTGAAGAGGTAAGTAAAATTTGTGTTAAGGAAAGTTTGTTATATATGATAAAAAATTAAATGGTCACTAAGAAATACTTAAGGCGAGGTTTTCCCACTTTTAAACAACGCTTGTTACTACAGATGATGTTTAAGTCGCTTACTTACTTATTTTTCGAAAAGTATACCTACAATGTAAAATGTACCTTTAAGGTGGCTCCATAATTATAAAATCTGTATATTAAGATATCGTAGACATCATTTAATAAATAGGTATTAAAATGAATAATAAAAAAACGGGAGAATAGCGTAATTCCATTTCTAAACTCAACGTTCAAATTATTTTGTCCATGTTAATATGAAATGTCCTTAATCGTGTTTCGGTCTTTACGGTTTCCTAGATAACACATGCAATTTTCATATGACACCACTTTTATAATTTTAAGGTAACCATGAAAGCAGCCAAACTAAAACGAGATACCAAAATTGCTAAACATGGGAAAAAAAGGCCTTAAATCGTTATTTTTAGGGTGCGGTGTGTGCATCGCAGTGTGTAGGTAACTCGATCACGAGTGTAAACGTATTACGTTCAAATAGTCCGATGGTCTGTAAAACTTGACAAGTGAGAAAAAAAATCTCATTAGTCTAACTATCGGACTGAAAGTAGCGTTTGACATCGTAATAAAAGCCTCAGTAGTTTGGTTATCTAAGTACACCGAAAACTGTAACGAAAAAGTCTCAATACGGCTAACTCTTATCGCGGGTTCGAATAAGCTCTGAAACAGCGCCGTTCGGAAAATCACGCGAATGTAAACGTTAACGCGCCTTAATTTTGACTTTGACTATGACTGATACTAGGCCGATTTTTTCTAGTTTGCCCTACAGAAATTACAAGCGTTGTTTGCGCGATTTTTTTTCGCAATAGCTCAGCTGAGCGTGTTTTTTTATTTTTCACTACGGTTTTTTCTTCTTCATTACTTTTACCAAAGTGGCCTGTATTTTGTACGTACTGGCCGTTAAAACAGGTTTCATTTGAGCCACAAAAAGAGTTTACATAGCTGTGCTATTTTATCTGTAAGGAAAATTTTCAGGAAATTACTCATTTAAACGGAAAAGGTAAACAAGTCGGCATTGTTTCAGAATGTAATGTAGGCTTTATTATCGTTTACACGCAAAAATATTATTGCTTTTGATAGATACGAGATTTAGGACGACGATAATAAAATTATGTTTGTTATTTACGAATTGTTAGAAATATTCTTTGACTTCTTAGTGAAAAAAAAGGAACTGGCGAGCATATTTCGCAAATAATACACTGAATAAAAAGTGATGTATGAAACCTTACCTTCAGTTTAAAATACCTGTCCAACGATACCCCAAACAAGGAGGTGCAGCGAGTAATAAATTCATCGCCATTTCAAATGTACATTATTTTACTTTTAGATTTGAGATCTATACTAAAACCGTAATTGTGCAGTTTCATGTAATAATTATAGAAGTTTGAAGATTTAAATAAATTAGGACAGACGAACAGACGGACAGAACTAACTTACAAGAGTTCCTTGTAGTATTACGAAACCCTAAAGACGTGATAGCCACAATTTTATGAAAGACTAGTAGGCCGCCCCTGCTTCGCACGGGCGAAGTCGGGATATATATCCTATGTCAACCGGGGATAGTGCAGCATCCCAACAGTGAAAGAATTTTTCAAATCGGTTCAGTAGTTTCGGAGCCTATTCAATGCAAACAAACAAACAAACAATCAAATCTTTCCTCTTTATAATATTAGTATAGACTAGCGGTCCGCCCCAGCTTCGCACGGCTATAGATTACAGCCTATGTCACCCGGGGATAGTGTAGCTTCCCGTCAGTGAAATAATTTTTCAAATCGGTTCAGTAGTTTCGGAGCCTATTCAATGCAAACAAACAATCAAATCTTTCCTCTTTATAATATTAGTATAGATAAAATGTTGCGAATTGTACGTGATTTGAATACGAAAATACTTCAGTTTTTTATGGACACACTTCATTAAAATTCATATTCTACGTATATAAAATGTTTCTGTATGTTTTTGTTTGATTTACGAGTGTTTTTCTTTCATATTTTGTTGAGTAACCGAGGTGTAACAATATACAAGGCACATATTTCTTTTGTATCTACTTATATAAAATAATGGGTGATGAAGTAAATTCGTTTAGCCCGGTGGCTTTACGATAAGAGATTCTGCTTTCAAAAATTATGGTAATAACTCTGTAATGGATATACGATATATACGTATCGTATTTTTTTACGTATTTTTTGTAAAGTACCTGATTTAGCAATATTAACTCATACTCATTGTGTGGGATTAAATTTTATTATTATTATATATTTTTATTTTAATAATAGGCTTGCGTTCGACCGCCGTCACGCCTGATGTTTCAGCTGGCTATCTATTGCGGTTCGAAAGATACAACCGTTAAAAGGTAGGACAGACAGACAGACGGACGAACAGACAGACAGAGTAGGCTTAGTAATGGGGTCCCGTTTACACCCTTTGGGTACGGAATCCTAAAAATACGTAATTTTCTGGTGAAACAACATAAATAAACGAACAGTGAGTAAGGCCTAATGAGATTCATTCCGTATAAAGCGTTCAGTGAGTAGGGCACCGTGATCAAACACGCTTGATGGTGTACGTATGTGATCCCGCGTGTGGAGAATAAACAAGCACTGGAAACAAGCAGCCGAGAAGACATTGGATTCACAACCCCTGAATCTGTCTACTTCTACGAGTATCTAATTATTTAAAAGTTAAATACCATTCATTCACTTACTCACTAACTCACCCCGTAATCTAGAACACTATACTTGTCCAAGCCTAGAAGACCGTTAAGACAGGAATTTGCGAAAGGGCTTATCAAGTAGGACAAAATGGGGTCAAACGTTGAAATGAAATTCTACGCGCACGAAGTCGTGAACAACTTGGGTATATAAAGAACAAGTATTTTTCTATAAATCAATGCACAGAGCAAACCGCAAACGATAAAGACGTGAAAATTTAACCCAATATTCCTTAAATGGTTCAAGTAAACAATAAGAACAGATATTGCGAAAATCCACTTCTATGGGGGTGAAACTTTGATAATGTATAGTTTGGATCTGCCTCAAACTCGAGCTAGTACCGAAAAATTTCTGCTAAAAACTGAAGGGGCGAGATAAACACGTATTGCACACAATGACTTCTTATTAGTTCTCCAAACGCAGACTTCAATATTGAGAGCACACAACTGTAAACGATATTTTTAAAATGTCATCATGGACGACTAGGAGCGGATGGTTTCTCAGGGGTGAAATGAATGCCTAAAGTTATAAGGTAATAAAAAAAAAAATTAACTCGCTAATGAAACTCGGTTTATGAATTAATTATACAAAAACGGATACATAATCACTCATGGGGAAATGGAGAGAGCCATGAACGGAGTTTCTTTGCGCGATAAAATCCGAAACGTGGATATTCGCCAAAGAACCAGTCACCGACATAGCTGTTAAAATTTGCAAGTTGAAGTGGCAATGGGCAGGCCACATCGCTCGAAGAACCGATAACCGATGGGGAAGAAAGGTTCTGGAGTGGAGACCACGAACCGGAAGACGCAGCGTAGGGAGGCCTCCCACTAGATGGACCGACGACATTGTGAGAGTCGCGGGCATCCAGTGGAAGCAAAAGGCAGGCTGTCGTTCAGTGTGGAGGTTAAAGGGGGAGGCCTATGTTCAGCAGTGGAGGTCTTCTGGCTGATGATGATGATGATGATGATGGATACATAATATAAAATTGGATTGCTAATTGTGGAAACTGACCTACGCAAACCCACACAAATTGAATTCCTTAAAAAGTACTCAGCGAAAAACATGCGTCGCAAAAGTTATAACTCAATTTTCGAGTAGCGGAATCAAAAGTGAAAACTCAATTTTCGACGGTCAAATCTAAGAAAAAGTTAATCTAAGAATGTTTCATAAGTTTTTTTTTCATATTGATTTGGCATTCTACCAATAAACACTGGAACAAGCCTTTCATTGAAGCTTACCCAACTATAATGACTACTTTAAAATTGTTTAAAAAGGTTTTTATATTGTTCGGCCTATTGTATAAAGATTACCTATTATTCAAATTAGTAAAATTTTAACAAAAGCAAAAACCAAACCTGCTTATTTTTATCAATTTGTTGACCGAGTGGCGTAGCAGTGTTTTTTAATTGGATAATAGGCTTGTGTTTGACCGCCATCTTGCTTGATGGTAAGTGATGATGCGGTCTACGATGGAGCACGCTTGCCTAGAAGAAACCAATTCACTCGCGACTTGAAGACACCCAGATTGTAACTATCGGGTAACACCCATTCAGGAAACGAAACACACCAAGCGGCCTTGGTTGGTGTCGTTCTTCTTTGCTGCTATTGACTAGCAGTTCGCACAATAAAATTGGAATTAAAGCGTTTCCGTACGGGTTTTGTTCCACTCTCTAAAACGTTTATTTGCCCAGTTGCGGCGTTTGGGCCCCTTGGGGAACACGAGTTTGGGATGTAGGTATGTTGGAGTTTATGAGTATTGTTTAAAGTCTCCATTTCCGTGTTTGTGCTACCCAATGGGAAACATACTGGCTGAATAAGAAAAAAAGAAACAAATACATGACTACCACCATAAAGTTTCACGTGTGAGCTGTAGGTATTTTTTTTTTATGCCATAGGTGGCAAACAAGCATACGGGCTGCCTGATGGTAAGCAGTCACCGTCGCCTATGGATACTTCTAACACCAGAGGCATCACAAATACGTTGCCGACCCTTTAGGGTATAGGTTTTGAAATTACGTTTATATTTTATTACTTCGCCTACTGTGTACTCCAAGCTGTCCTGTAGATAGATTTCTCACCGTAAAATACTTTTACCTTTTAGACTCTATTAAGTCGAAACGAGGTCATTGTAATCATCATTATGCACAACTATTACAATGAGACCAACCCTGAAATCGCGTTTGTTTTTTGCTGTTCCATTAGAAAGCGATCATTGACACTCGACCAAATGTATGGAACAGCAGTTTTTTTCGCGATTTCATAATTCGTCTCATAGTAAAAGTTGTTCATAATGATGGAGTATAATGACCGCCTTTTGGCTTAGTACAGTTTATATGCGTAACTCTGTATACTTTCGGACTTACCTGGTGGCCATTCCTGTCCATAAACGAAGATCTCCGATCGCGCGATGTCCACTCGGTTCCAAGTGAGGGATAAGGACAGTTGTTCGCTCGGAGTCAGGTGCTGGGCTCGGAAAAGTGCCGTCAAGATGACCTGATCCAACTCCTGGATCTCACCGCCTTCTGCACGCTCTTGGATCCGGAATACTGTGATCTGGGGAAAAATAATAAATATTGCTGCTCTAGTTTGATCAGAGTTATGTACCTACTACGAAGAGAGTACAAGCGGAGTCTACCATCTTATTGTATTACTATTATTGACCAAGTGAAAAAAGGTGTCAGATTTTAATGGGACAAGTCCGCGTCAAAAAATCGGCAAACGTAAATACTTCAGTCACCGACAGCTGCTAAGATTTGCAAGTTGAAGTGGCTATGGGCAGGCCACATCGCTCGAAGAACCGATGGGGAAGCTCGCCAGATTATACAGAAGACTGAGGAGTATAATCGGCCATTATGCCTAGCGTTTGTGGACTACGAAAAAGCCTTCGATTCAATCGAGACCTGGGCAGTATTGCAGTCCCTCCAGCGGTGTCATATCGACTATAGGTATGTCGAAGTGCAGTGACATAGCGATGTTTTATTATCAGCTCGATGGACATAGATAAAAAAAAGACACGTACTCGGAGTTTATTTCCACCAACACAACTCATTAAAACAGTATTCTCATGAGAAATACCTTACCTAAGAATAAAAGGTAATTTTCATGAAGTCAATACCTTCCACACATCATAGTATTAATAGTACATCACACGATATTACCAGGCAATCCCCTCGTGAGTTAAGCTGTACGATGTGAACCATTACACCGGTTCCCGTCCGGGACCGGACGATCCTGAGATCTAAATGTAAAACCGGTATAATTTTGCGTAGAGCAATAAAATGGCGTGTCTGTGAAAAAAATCGGCAATCATTACAATATTATTTTATTTTTTTAGTTTTATTTACATGTACAATTAAATGTAGGCTGAAAACCCGAGTAGCGGGAGTCATAAGTACTATGAGAAAGGACTTTTTTCCAATCCCACGACCTCTTAGCATGGCCCGCGGGCTAGAAAGGACCCCAGTGGCGATCTTGTTGGGGCAAAAAATACTCAATATTCAATAATTTACTGCACATTATAAAATTGACATACGCATCCTAGGTAGAATGTAGGTATTACACATTGACCTATATGTACTACGATTCTTTGTTATTACATAATAACCCTGATTGTGTATGGCAATAAACTGCGGAGCGGATCGATTTATGCCATAAATGATTTGTCTTTAAGTTACTCTTTTGGTTAATGGCAGTAATTATTTTATGGTTTTGGCAAATCTATTCTAATTTTTATGTCTTTTATTGCACTGGTATTTTATTAAATACTCTGGTGGTCATTGGGTTTTGGGCCAATAAATTGAAAATAAAATTCGATGTCATTTGGATATTTTGGCTATGCACCACATAAGGTTCACGTTTCAGTGTCAGTGTCCGTCTCGGCCCGGATTAGTGTGGATCACGCTTTATTGTGGGGTCAAGCAATCTTTTAAACATTAACGCCTTTCATTCCTCGAGGATAAATCCGATAATATCGATGGAAATGGATTTTTCTTTTTATGTAACAAACGGAAGCGGAAAAGTTTGCGTTAAAAACATTCTTACTCTTGCCATTCTTTCACTAAAGAATGGCAAAAGTAAGAATGTTTTTAACGAGAACTTGTACCAAAATCTGTTTACAAAATTGAAGAGTGATTAAAGAAATGTACAAATTAGTTAAAGAAACCGGACAAATGCAAGTTGGTTTCACGCACTAAGGGTTCCGTACCACCACAAAACACAAAAACGAGTGCAAAAAGACATCATAAGGGACAAGTTACCACTAAGCCAAACCGGTCGTCAAGTGGTATTTAAGAGGAAAATATACTGAAAGTACTGAAGTTTTTGGATTGTATGGAAACATACGTATCTGATAGAACATTTAACAATAAACGAAGTATTTAATGTGCTGGCATAACCTACGATAACGACCATAAAGGTTTTATGCCTCCATTTATTATTAAAACCGTCATAAATCAGAAAGCTATCCATAATTAAAATGCCATTTTATGTAAACTATACATTCATGTTATGCTCGATTGGCTTTTATCAGCACATCAATAATTTAATACCCACGGGCTGACATGACATAAAGTACGACCTAGTTACCTGCTGTTCCGCAGCTTTGCTCGCAAAACGTAATCACTCAACTGTTATATTATTTTGTGAATGAATTTCAGGTGAGAATCATATCATACTAATATAATAAATGTGAAAAGTTTGTTGGTTTGTTTGTTCCTCTTTCACGCAGCAACAGAGCAACGGATCGACCAGATTTTTTGCACGGGTATAGTTTAAGGGCTGAAAAGTGACATAAGCTATTTTTCATCATCATCACCATCACCAATTTTTCATCACTACACTGGTGAATCCACGGGGCGCAGCTGGTACTTATAATATTATAAATGTGAAATATTTGTTGGTTTGTTCGTTCCTCTTTCACGCAGCAACTGAGCAACGGATCGACCAGATTTTTTGCATGGGTATAGTTCTAGGGCTGGAGAGTGATATAGGCTTTTTTTCATCATCATCGTCACCATTTTTCATCACTACGTGGGTGAAACAGCGGGGCGCAGCTAGTATTTATATAAGTACTTAATCTACTGGGTTACGCGAAGAGGGTGACTAAGCCGAAAGGGGTCCATCCATAGTACCCAGCATAATGAAACACTTTCACTATGGGAGCAACTCTGAAATCGTGAAAAAATATCAGTTGTTCCATAAAAAACTGCAATTTATACATGAAACATTCAAATTCAAATAATTTATTTATCTAATAATAATATCCAAAACATTACAAATTAATTAGATTGAATTAAGCTAAGTATTTTAACTTTTAGCTGGGGGCCCCAAACTAGGCCGAAAAATCTAAAATCATTAATCTATAGGCATTGAATAATCTATTTATTTAATTATTCTATTAAACTTCATTTTTAGGATTCCTTACCCAAAGGGTAAAAACGGGACCCTATTAGTAAGCCTACGATGTCTGTATGTCTTTCCGTCTGTCTGTCCTACCTTTAAACGGCTGTATTTTTCGAACCGTTATAGATAGCCAGTTGAAATTTTCAAAGAATATGTAATGTTACGGCGGATTAACTAAGAAATAATAAAAAAAGTCAAAAAGTAAAAACGAAAGGGGGTCCCCATACAACAAACGTATTTTTAACGTATTTTTGTATTAGCTCCAATGTAAAAACAAATAAAGGTAGGACAGACAGACGGACGGACATACAATATAGGCTTAGTAATAGGGTCCCGTTTTTTGATAGCTCGTTGGTCCAGTTGGTAGTGAACCTGCCTTCTGAGCTTGGGGGCGTGGGTTCGATTCCCACATAGGACAAACATTTATGTGATGAACGTTTGTGTTTGTTCTATATCTGTTTGTTCATAGTTAATATTTATTTAAATATATATATAAAACTATATAATATGTATGTATATCAGTCTCTGGCAGCCATATCACAAGCTTTGCTTAGTTTGGGGTCAGATGACCGTGTGTGTAATATTGTCCCGAATATTTATTTATTTATTATTTATTTACCCTTTGGGTACAGAACCATAAAAAGCAATATAATAATAACATTGTAGCTTTTCCGTAATTTCCGTTTCGAAGCTATCAGAGAGCTTTCATACGAACGCAACAGTTTATCGACTATTTCCGCACCTATAATATAACCCGGAAAATATTTCCTGTTTTCCCCTTAGTAATGCCGTGGAAAAATGCCACTAATATTTCCGCATTACGGCACGTCCTCATACACTCACACACGTAGAAACCGTTAAATGAATATTTTATTGTCACACAAACGACTCGCAATACTCATGATGTTTCAGGCTGACAAACGACGCTTTCAAGTGGTTGGGCGGTTCTTTGGAAGACTATGATGGATCACGGAGATACTCAAAAAAATTGTCTAGAATATCTTGTATTGTAGAAGAGATGTAAGAATATTGCGGTTGGAACGTGTAATCTATCAACTATGATTTTTAGTTTGACATATATTTTTTGTAATGCAACCGAGATAAATAAAAACCACAAAAAAAACGTGGATATTCGCCAAAGAACCAGAGTCACCGACATAGCTGTTAAAATTTGCAAGTTGAAGTGGCAATGGGCAGGCCACATCGCTCGAAGAACCGATAACCGATGGGAAAGAAAGGTTCTGGAGTGGAGACCACGAACCGGAAGACGCAGCGTAGGGAGGCCTCCCACTAGATGGACCGACGACATTGTGAGAGTCGCGGGCATCCAGTGGATGCAAAAGGCATTCTGTCGTTCAGTGTGGAGGTTAAAGGGGGAGGCCTATGTTCAGCAGTGGACGTCTTCTGGCTGATGATGATAGAGTTACGCGATGGATATAGCTGTAGGTAATTACCGCTCGCACGTCCTGAATTACACTTTATTGTGTAGTAGCAAGAGTCGCTACTTATCTAAATGATTTTGCGGAATTAATCTTGTGTTATGTACTTGTACTAATATTGTGTACTTGTCTTCTGTGCTGCTTAGAATAGGCTTTCTCTGATTGTAACATCAGATCGAGGAGAATGTCATTATTCTTTTATTGGTTGAACAAATCCTATAAGTAGATGTCTACAGATAACTTGAACTCCAAATCCAAAGTCATTTGAAATGTATTTGAACTTTCATTCCAAGCACTCCTCAAGTTTGTGAGGGTATTTGTGTATACGAAGGCATTAAACTGAATATTTTATTGACATGCCGCAGTAATCCGGTGTGTGGCAGTCGTACCACAGAACAGTACAGAAGGTCAGGTCCATACATCGAGCGTAAACAGGCACACGCACACAAAGTCGCGCACTTACAGCGATTTCGGATCGAATCGGCCGACGCAAGTCTCGAAGGCACTACACACAATTATAGTTAGATAATTCACCCGACAAACACAACATTATAATATAGCTGCTTTGCGTACCCTAGCGCTACGGCGAGTAGCTGTAGTACGGAGCCGACTTTCTGTACCCTTTATATTCTGTGGACGTACTCTCGATTACGCATGGGGAAAATTTTACCGGATTAGGGTTGCCACCTCAGACCATTCAAACTACATATTCTCCATTTTACAGCGTTACGCATTTACCCTGTACTAAGCCAAGAGGAGATAATTTTACTCATCATTATGAACAAATTTACTACGGGACCAACCCTAAAATCTTGAAAAAAAAATAACAGATGTCATGTTGTCGAGTGTCAATGACCGTTTCCACAGATCTAATACCTATAGATTTTCAATGAGCGTGGCTAGCTCAGTGCCTCTCGCTTCAACAAGGTGTGTTGCCACATTAAAATTATTTGCTATAAGTTAGGGTAATTTACCTAATATGATGGGTAGTGAATCTTCAATGAGTAATTTTGGAAACAATACTACCTTTTAAATATTTATTGTTTATACACTATCTGCTGCAACCCGCGGTACTACCTGCAATTTTCTGGTAAGAAAAGCACGTTGTCTGTCCTCATGACATACCCTATCGTCCTGACAAAAACCGTAATAGATAGCCAGTTGACTTAAATTTTCACAGAATATGTAATGTTAAGGCTGATTAACTAAGAAATAAAAATATTCTAAATAAAGGGGACCCTATTACTAAGTCTAAATTGGCTGTCTGTCTGTCCGTCTATCTGTCTGTCTGTCCATCCTACATATAAACGGCTGTATCTTTCGAACCGTAATAGATAATCAGTTAGAATTTTCATGTATATGTAATATTACGGTGGATTAATTGAAAATAATAAAAAAGCTAAAACGGAACGGGGTATTTTTGGATTTGTTCTATTGTAAAAACGGTAATCCGTACAAGCGTCAAATTTTGCGGATTATAGTGAACATAAGTAAAACAACAAATAATAAACACTGGCCAAGTGCGAGTCAGTGACAAATTTCTGTTTACCACCAAGCTAAACAACGTCGGGCGCGGTCGATACTTGGATGGGTGACAGCCTGGGCGTGATGTTGTCTTTTTGTATTTTGTGATTGTAAAGAACCCTCAGCGCGCGAGCCCGACTCGCGCTTGGTCAGTAAATTTTTTTCATGAATGGAATTACGAATAACATTCCAAATAATTAGATAAATAGATAAAACTCTTTAATGTTTATAGTACAAATTTCGCGAACAGCGCGTAGCTTTTTGAGTCGGTTCGCCGAAATCGCCTTTTGCTTTTCCTGCTTCATAATTCTGGCCTCATTAGTATATATTTGATACTAACATTCACCATATTCACATGGGCATAGAAGGGTCGGTATTTTGCACTTCTTGTAATGTGCCAGCTTTTTTGACTGTACATGTACATTGGTTGGAAAGAAATCTCAATAAATTTTGTTTTTTTCGGCTGGTAAAATATTTTCATCATCATAAGAAAGTTTTCTAATTTTTGGTGGCAAAAGAACTTATCGATGGTATTTCTACTGAATAATCCTCAATATTCGCATTAGGCAAGTGCATTGTTAGTACGGCAAACGGAATAAAAAAATTAATATCTCTTCTGACAATGGATCCGGCATTGAAATGTTTCGGAAAAATTCTACCATGTCTTGCTGGCACCCAACTTTCACGACCGCGTAGCACATTCATTTCATTCGTAAGACAGGATCAATTGGAAACCTGCAGAACGAATAATTTATGTTAGATGCGGTGGGTAATTTTTTTCATAAACTGGCAACATTCATCATTTATCTTCTAAGTGAATAATTTGATAAAATTCATAGAATTAGACCACAAATCGACCCAAAAACTGACTAATTATGAAAATATGTTTACAAATTGATATCCTGAATGTCTTTAGGTGATCGCTACAAGCGTTATTATGTTTACTTACTTGTGAAATAATATTTCATTGTTTTGTCTCTCACTGCGCTTCTTGCAGCCCAAAATGCCACACCCAAGCATTGTAGAACCATTTTTACAGTTATTACTCAGAGAAAAGACGCACATAACACATTAAATCACCAAAATAAGCCAATAAATAATATTCTGACCCGTTTTGTTGGCATTGAATCGTCAGATTTTGACATTTCGGATCCAAAAAAGAGGCCACGCCGATAAGGACAAAAAAGTCTATCTATGTCCTTTTTGTACTTGTGCTGAGCTGTATCAATTTGTCTCTTTCAATCTTCCGATCTGAAATATATTGCCGATCTGGTTGTGTATATCTGTGACCGTTTCCTATGGTTATTTCGGATTAAAATATTTTGCATCTGTTTTTGCAGTAAAGAAATAAGAAATTGTATATTATGTTGATTTAAAGATTTAGGAATTAGGCCCTTTAGGTCGGTTATATCGTCATTGTGTAGGTACATTACGTGGACTAAGCAAAATATTGAATTATCTTACCCCCTTATTAATAAACGTGGATTAGTCTTGGAATAGTTACGCCGTGCTTTGTCTTTTTGTCTCTTTCAAATTTTGAACTCGAACGAAAAAGACAAAAGGCGGTGTAACTATTCCAAGGCTACTCTACGTTTATTAATAGGGGGGTAGATGTTTACTTTTACTCTTTTACTTCCTCTTTTTATTGTCTTTTAATTGACTTCCTAGAACATTGAATTTACAATAGGTTGAATTCCCTTAATTAAAACTAACCGTTGCCCGCAACGACAACAATCCGCCTCGTATTTTTTGACCTCCTTACTATTACTGAACTCCTGGTGCTCTAAAGACTTAAAAGGATAAAAAATACTTAAAATTAGGTAATAACTGCCGGCCTGATATATATATATAATATTAATCCTTAATTTAAATACTTGACTCGTAAATTTATTAATATAGGATCTGTATCTAATTAGAACAATTGAGAGCAAACAAAGTAATGGTAATGCCGCCAGCATGCTGGGTACGCTGCCAACTGGTAGTGGGCTTTAGCATTTGGATTGTCTTTAGACCTTCAACGGTCTATGGGCAGTCTAACTGTATTTGTAGTTTTTGTTTTAGCTTGTATTTTGTTTAGTTAGCAAAAAAAAAAAAAATATAATTAATTTAGAAGTCATTCTAATTAATTTAGTAGTTTTCTTAATTCATTAATTTAAACACTTGACTCGTAAATTTATTGATATAAGATTTGTATCTAATTGGAACAATTGAGATCAAACTAAGTTAAGATATAATTAATTTAGTAGTCTTCATATGTAACCATAGTCAATCTTTTATCTAGAAAATAATAAACTGATTATTTCGCGGATAAAAATCTGTTATTCTGAAAGTTTCCTCCATTATTTCAAAACTGAAATAGAAAAAACCTTTCATCTGCAAATTGCAAAAAGTTTCCAGTTTGAAAATTCGCCAGAGAAGCTCGATCTTAAAATCTTTGAAGTTCAATTGATTTGCTCTATCTTGTGAGATTTATCTTGCTTGCTTTTCTGTTGATTGGAAGAGCTAACCTTTGCTTGGATAAATCAAGAAACTTTACGTGTAGATTGAAAAGCTATTGTCCTCCCTACCGAGATGAAAGTGCACTCTACCTAAATAAACACGAATGTATTTAGAAATTATTGGCGTGTTTAGAGCAACAAACAAAATGCATTATAAATATAAACCAATATAAAACAAGTAAACCAAAACATTAAAATTGTTTGTTTTACAACAATAATTTAACGAAGTCCACTCTCATACTTTCCCTCTGAGAGTTTTACGAAAAACTACTTTTGTAAATAGGAGGAAAAAAGTTGATATGTTGAGTTTTTCCAAAAATTTAAGCCGTTATTTTTAATAAAAAAAATATGTCGATCTTTTTATTACCGATATTGAATTTTCTATAGATTTTTCTGTTTGAAAGAATCAGAACGCCAACAATCCAGGTATCGTTGCTTTTTTCGTCAAACAAATATGTGAAATACCAACCCGTTTTTCATCATTATTAGTATTCAAACAAGTAAAGTCAAAACGTACTGTATTTAATACCCTAACCGTTGTTACACAAAGGCTCAGTCTAATAATTTTATTTCAGAATTTTACAGCTAAAACAGTATGGGAGTTGCGGCCATATGCCACTAATTATTTTACACTCACCACGGATTACCCTCTCTCCTAGGTTGGGTCCGCTGACCAAATAGGGTATTTGATTGATTTTACGAAACCATCTTAAATTGTTTATTATATTAAAACTAGCGATCCGCCCGCCCGGCATCGCACGGGTGTAATTTACGTGCGGAGTCGGGGCGGGTCGTTAGTTATATATATAAACCTTCCGTGAAAATTTATCTAACTGATGGTGAAAACCGCATCAAAATCCGTTGCGTGTTACAGGAGTTAGTGGCCATACAGACATACAGACAGACAGACGCGGAAAGCGACTTTAATATTCATACTATTTAGAGATGTAGAGAAGAGAAAAGAAAGCGATAAAGCAATCTTGTGATTTAATACTCATAATTTTCAGTATTTGTGTTTCAAGTAGGGGATCAAAATTCAAATGATTAAACCACTGCGTAAACGCTCCCTTTAACATTTATGGAGCCACGTGACATTAGTGACGTCACACATAAGCAAACGAGTTCTTATCGCCATACAATTGTTGCCTTTATTTAATTTTCTGTAACGTCATAAGGACATTCGACCTACACGGAGTTTTTACAGTCAAGTCACGTGATTAATGAAAAACATATTTTTATTTAGTTTTTTTTTGAAATTCGGGACATTTTTTTTTGGTTTTAGTAATAAAATAATTTAAATAAATATATTTTTTAGGATTACACCTGTATGAATTATATTTTTAATACAGGCAAATACCCTATTCACGAAGTTTGCAACTCCTCAGTAACTGTTAGTTAATCTGTGGTGCCGGCCTCTTTTACAGCCTTAACGTACCCCCAGGGGCTTGCACAGATTACGAGTCAAGAACCCATGGTTTCATCATTTCACGCTAAGTTAAGTCTTTCATGATATTATTCGTCCATACTCTTAGTATTTGCTATTAAAACAAATTCTGATCCTTTTCTTTCAGATTAGTTGAAGCAAAAATCCGAGGCTTAGCACAAAAGGGCCCAGAGTTAAATTACGATGTCCTACTGCAGGCTTGGAACTCATTGCGAGCTTAACATTTTTCTCTGTGGATCATTTATTATTCTTCTAGGCTGTGATTTTGTTTTTTTTGTTAAATTTTTTTGATGACCGTGGATTCATTGTCCTTTAGTCGTAATATTAATCATGCATGTTTACATACTATTAAAAGCGTCAAACAAGTCATAGTCACAGTCAGGTCAAGCAAAGTAAGTCACGTTCAAGTCAAACTTATCCCCCTGTAAAGTAGTGGAGATTTACAAGCGGCTCTTATGGAGTTTTGGAAACAACACGAAAATACATGTTTCACCTCGTTATATCACTTACCCACACTCGAGCACGTTAAAGAGCACTTAATCAATAATAATTCACCATTTACTAAACATTAACACTCGAAAATACACAAGTTTAGGAAAATAATCCAACGAGCTGATGTTTTTTTCCACGTTCCTGTGGTTTCTAATTAGTGGTACGCATACCTCTGGGGGTAAGAGGTAGCTTAATCATCATCTTTATCATCATCATATCAATCATCTTTAGACTACCACGCGTACTCCTTACGCGTGGCAGTCTAAAGATGAGTGATACATAGGGCGCACCATATCGACGGGTTCCGGGCTAATTGTATTAACCGACATTTTTGAAACTTTACACCAGAGCAGTTTAATGTTTCGATTTTTAGAAAAAAAAAATATAACGCATTATTTATTAAAAAAGAAGGATATTACTGTTTTTATAGCATATTTCCCATAATTGGATTAATTTTTTTTTTCTAATATTCTTATTTTTGACGAAGATAAATGTCGCTTAATACAAAATGGCCCATATTTACTTATTTTTGTTCCAGGCTAAATGACTTAACCGCCTAGGTTTATTGTTTCTTATTCCAGGCTAAGTGACTTAACCACCTAGGCATGCAAATAATGGCTTCAAGCTAAGTGCTTTAATTAAAGAGTTGATAATATTTCAAACCTAAGCTAATTGATTCATATACCATATCTTAAACTTATTAATGCTAATTAGTTTATGAAACTTATTTTATTTTTAATAAATTGTTTGTAATCATACTTGAATAATAAAGTTTGCTGAAATTAGCGGTTATAACATTGATAAATTAAAAAGTACTTACATAGGGTGTACCTATACCTACCTATCTTGTTACTAATTATGAAATGAGAAATGAATGGCTAATTGTATGAAGCGACATTTCTACATATTTATAAGGTAAAGCTAATTGTATTAAGCTACACTGGATACGAATTTACAAAGAGGCTAATTGTATGAAGCGATATTTCTACATATTAATAAGGTCAGGCTAGATGCTTTAACGTACGTTGCTGTAAATTTTTGTTCCAGGAAAAAAGTTTAAACGACTGTCTGGTATTTGGTAGTGAGCTTATGTATACAGTTCCTAAATTTGTCAGTATTTTGTGTCGCTTCATACATTGCAGTCCAAAAATGGGCCCAAAAATGCGGTTGTATGAAGCGACAAAAAAGTGCTCCGACCGTCACCAAACCCTCAAACGACGCAGAAAAAATCGCTGATTCCAAATATGTATAAAAGTCTATATCGCCCAGAGTGTCGCTTCATACAATTAGCCCGGAACCCGTCGATATGTTTCCGGAACTGGCTACTTACATAAACAATATATAAAAAGTACTTAATTACATTTGATGAAACTCTTTGGCTGTACAATAAATACAGTTTGTTTCACAGAATAATATAGAGCATAGAATTGTCACATAATTTACAAAGCGTACAAGGCCGCCTGTCAAATAGTATGTAGCCTTTGGAGCCTTTTACAGGTCCCTAGTACACTACTCTGCAATTTGCCGTCCTGTCAAAAATCGTCTTGTTTCGTTCTGGTAACAACAATTTTGCCATATAAGTAAATAATGTAACATGTTTAATTCGTTTATGCTAAATTTATGCAAAATTTGCACTATTTCTATGCTTTAGTCCTTCTTTTTAGGTTTGTTTCATCAGTTGACTGTCACTTGTTTTTATATTGTGACGTTATCTTAGAAATTGAGCGCCTACATCACCATAAATCTATAACTATTTATGTACTCGAGAAATTACTTGAAAATTGATTGGTAACGACTGATATAATCAATTATTAATAAATGATTGTTGCCAATTTAGCAATCACTATAAAACAACAAGATGACACGTACATCAGAGACATTCTTTTTAATATCTAAATATTTCAAGTTTATTTCTAACTGAACACAAAGCTTTACATTGCAATTTATTGCAGTTGCATCGTTACGAAAACGAGAAAAAAATATTCTCCAATTCGTGATCATCCATTTCGAAGTTGAACCGCTAATGAGTTGGAACGTTGTTCCGCTGGGAGCTTCGTATGGAATTAATGAAAAGAGCGGTCTGAAATTTTCTAGCATAACTTTTTTTTTAAATACCATATATGTCAAAAAAGCTAGGCTGCCTGAAGGTAGGCAGTCACCGTCGCCTATGGATACTTGTAACACCAGAGGCATCACAAATACGTTGCCGACCCTTTAGAATTCGATTAACTCGCCTTTTGAAGAACCCCATGTTGCTGACTGCTACCACAGACTACGTAAAGCTACTAATAGAAAGTCTTTGGCTATTACAATTACAATTTAATGTAGGGATCACGACTTAGCTCGGCTAATTACTCTCCTTAGATCAGTGATATTAAGTTACAGAGATAACAGACGGTTTTTAGATAGGTGATCGTAAGTGGCATTTACAACTGTACTATAATTGTTCAGGTGACACGTTCAATTATTGTAAGTTATATATTGTAAGTGGTTTGTTCCAGATCTATGTGCTGGTGGCCTTTGACCTATTACTGGCCATTCAACTTACACAATACGCCTACTAGTTATCTAGCACTGCTATTTGCTTTTGATACATAGTTTTAGAATGTGATATGTCTTCCAAACAATGGTTGCCTGGAAGAGATTGCTTTTAGCGATAAGGCCGCCACTTGTGGCACTAGCTTGTAAGTGTTCTCTATTCTGGTTGTAAGTTTTAGTTCCGGTGTACACAATAGAGTTTCTATCTACAGATCTTTAAAAAGTAATTTCAATGTTATTTTAAAATTATTTCATTCTGTTTAGTATTTTTTTTGAATATATGAAAAAAAAATAGACTGATATTAAAACCAAACGTAGTGTTCCCACATTCCACCATTTTATCTCAATTATTAATACGTGACTACGATACAAGATAAAATTGACAATATTATAATTACAACCACTTTACACACACCCGTACACAAATATACAATACACCCAGATACTGCTTGAATACTAATACTAAATTGAATTGATTGATTATACTATTTATTGTGTAAATATCAGTCATTATAACTGGGAAGGAACTGATTCCTATAATCCAGGTAATCTACCTAGTAAAAGAATCAAAGTTTCACTTAAATTGCAATTATTTAGAGACAAATAAATAAAAAGTATTGTGTTTTTATAATATCTATAAAGGATTAAATGCAGTACCTATAACGGACCCCTGTGGCACTCCTGGCGCGCTCACGGCATTCATTAACCGCTAACGAGCAGTCTTAATCATAACCACGGCTTTATTATATCTCATACCTCTAGTATACACACCTATTCCAGATATTGTAGAGTTCTAATTGACATTCCGATGGGAGTAATTTGATTGAGAATCCGATTATAGTATCAAACGCGGTCGTTCAATCTAGAATATAATTTGTAGTTCTGCTCAATGCCATGTGAAACCTTGTGAAATCATATCTATTAGTGTTTAAAGTAATGTTGTATCACATAGTTTACTTGAACTTTCTAAACCCTAAAAGTGCCTAATTGTGAGCAGTAATCTAAATGACACCAAAGGAATTGTACTGAGTTGGTAATTCAATATTAATAGACTTAAGTTCATGTAAATGAATTTTAAAAGAACGTTTTAGCGGTCTCACTAAACAAATCGCTTTTTGGAGTTCTTGGTAAAATTATTTTGGGGTACAGCTCACGCCGTTGAAGGCAATTTACTACGAAATGCTCATTATTTACGAAAACACGTAGGTCTTGAATATCAGGCTACATAATAACTAAGTGCTTAACCGCAATGAAAAAATAATGTCATGTTCTATTTAATCTACAATATAAAACAAGTCAAAAAAGTTTATAGCCCTGGGAACTGTATACAAATTTTTAAGGAAATTACAATAAATTCTCGGAGCTATAAAATTTTCAAGATTATGCTTATGATTGACTCAAAGGTACATCATTATATTTTATATAATCGTATCTAATCATTATAATTGGATAGGTACGGTTTTTTATCCGGCTTCAAAATGGAGGTACTTGTAAGGAGGTAAAGGTACTCAAATCGACACTTTTTGTTGTTGTGTATATTACGCACTACATTTGTCGTTTGTGAAACTTTTTTTTTGGACTAAGTTATATCTCAAGGGTTTTTGCTATAAGCTATATCACAAGCAAAAAAAAACTTGTTACCCATTTTACTCCTTCAAATTAAAAGATATCAAAACAATAAAAATATGTTTGTAAATAATCTATACTAATATTATAAAGAGGGAAGATTTGATTGTTTGTTTGTTTGTTTGTTTGCATTGAATAGGCTCCGAAACTACTGAACCGATTTGAAAAATTATGTCACTGTTGGGAAGCTACACTATCCCCGGGTGACATAGGCTATAATCAATACCCGTGCGAAGCTGAGGTTTTGTCACATTTAGCAAATTTTTACTCTGTGATTTTACATCTTCAATAATGTGAAAATACGTGAGCGAGAGAGCTGCAGAGGGTATACAACAGGCCCTTTAATTGGAATAAACAACGGAAAAAGTAGGATCTTACATTTATTGTTAACTTATTTCTAATGATGGTTGATGTTTTGTTTCACTTAATACTTTGTTTTTATTTCCAGTAGGAAGTATGACGGTTAATGACTATTTTTGGTTGACACAAATAGGTACGTCCATGCATGATTGATGAGCCATATCGATACTTCGAGACATAACAACTATATTTGTCACGTTGAAAAATTGCTTTGTAGAGAATAGTAAAAAGGCTTTTTTTATTTTAACTAATGATGTGGTAGCTGTTCTTAATTTGGTAGTTTAGAAAAATAAACCGTATGAAATATAATGGTAAATACACAATACGTTCGATGCTGAAATTCTCTTAAGAAGAAAGAAAAAACATGTATTTATATAATAAAGTAATCAATCATTTGGATGAAAGTGACAATCAAAGGAATTTTGACGCCAAAATAAAAAAGAATCGTCTCGTATTATTTTACTAAACTTGTGTATTTTCGTATGTTAATGAGTAATAATGGTGGATTCTTATTTTTAAGGGTGTTCGTGGATACGCTCAATTGCGGAAAGTGATATAACGCGGTGACACAAAGCTCCATAGAAGCCTCTTGTAAAGTCTCTACCCCTTTACAAGGCTACACATTAGTGCTACTTACATGACTTGACCGTGACTTACTTTGCTTGACTCTGACTGCGAAATTTCGTCAAACTTGATAATAGTTTAATATTTGATACTGGCAAATGCACACGAGTGCGTCACCAAAATCCTCACAGAGGAAAGAATAAAAAAAGTAATCAATCATTTGGATGAAAATGACAATCAAAAGCAATTAATAAACGAATTTGGTAGAATCTCTCGGTAGTTAGCAGACCAAACTTTCTAATTCTCACAAAATTACCCATCCGCACCTTTCCGTATTGATGGCAAAGTTTTGAAAAGAAGTTACCTATTCTTTAATTAAGAGAGCTTTTCTTCAGACTTCAAGAGTCCTCTTACTTACTCGACAAAGAAAAAAATCTTGTTAACTGCGAAATAAATTTAGTTTAGGGACACTTTCTTTGAGTTTCTTTGTCTGCTTTTAGTTGTAATTTCTTTTTTCTTTCTCCTTCAATAAACTTGGTATCGAGTTGTTGTATTGCATACGCGTGTCTTACTTGTATCGTATTTAGGACCTTTAAGATCATTCGTTCTTTTGTTTTCTCAACGGAGTGCTCTGTCGTGAAAGTTTAATTGTTTTGTAAAATAAGTATTATAATGTTTATGCTTCTCGTATTGTCTATCTCTCTCGCTCGCTTGTTTCTATATTTTTGAAACTATAAAATGATTCAATGTTCATTATTCTTATTTTAAGCTGTATATAATACAAAATAACGAAATAAAATTTGACTGAACATTTCTAATATTTTATTATGGAATCTGACGTGGTTTTCACACATTTTTTTTTAATATTACACGGGAATTACTTTCGTAAGATTAAGCCGGTTACTCCGACTATAGTTTCAACTGCGGTTGAAACTAGAGTCGGCTTAATCTTACGTGAGTAATTCCCGTGTATTTAAAACTATAGTTTCAACCGCCGTTGAAACTATAGTTTAGGCGGTCTTTCACAAAAAAAATCTAATGTTATTTTATTTTATTTCATCGTACACCATAAATGTGGATGTTTCGTACAATCTTTTATCCCTTGAATTAATGAACAACCAGTTGATTAAAAAGCTTATACATTCCTTCCAGCCAAAACTTACCAAGTTTTTCTTTCTGGTGCACTGTAGAAGTTCTGTGTATAGGCACTCTGCCTGCTGGAGCCCGACCTCGAAAGTCTTCTGTATGGTGCCGATCAGGTAGTCCCGCATCGACTCCAGGATCGTCTGCTCGCCCGTTTCTGATGCATATCTGATAAAAACAGGAATTACGTATGTACAGTTAATGCTGGCGTGTTTCTGGCTCAACGCATAAGGATTTCCATTCAACGTGGTAATACCGCCAGCATGCTGGTTACGCTGCCAACTGGTATTCGGCTTGAGCATTTGAATTGTCTTTAGACCTTCAATGGTCTATGGGTAGTCAAACTATATTTGCAGTGTTAGTATTAGCTTGTAATTTGTTTAGGTAATAAAAGCACCTGCCCAGTAAAAAAAAATACAAAATTTTTTTTTGTACAGTTTGCAGTTATATGATAATTATGTGCCCTGCCACTTCAACTTGCTAATCTGATGTGCTATGTCGCTTACTTTCGTTCATCTACGGATCTCCTCATTTCTGATTCGATCTCTTAGTGAAACCCCGAGCTAGCCCTCTCCATAGCTCGTTGTGCGACTAAAAAACGATCTAAAAGAGACCGCAGGTAAACGCTGGATGCAGGCCGCTTCCAACCGGTCATTTTGGAGATCGATGGGGAGGCCTATGTCCAGCAGTAGACGTCCTATGGCTGAAATGATGATATCGGTGGTCTATTCGTTTACATTTTGAGGACATAGTTTGCAGTTGTGTCCCGCTCAATATTGAAGTTTGCGTTTGTAGAACTAGAAAAACATGTCAAGTGTGTGCAATAGGTGCTAACTTCGCCGCTTTTAGTTTTTGGCAGATTTTTTTCGGTATGAGTTCAAAGCAGATACAAACTATATTTTTTTTTTTTTTTTTTTTGTGCCTTAGGTGGCAAACAAGCAGACGGCTGCCTGATGGAAAGCAGTCACCGTCGCCTATGGATACTTGTAACACCCGAGGCATCACAAATACGTTGCCGACCCTTAAGAACTCGATTAACTCGCCTTTTGAAGAACCCCATGTTGTAGCTTCTCGGAAACACCGTAGAAGGTAGCTCATTCCACATTTTGCAGGTATGAGGCAAGAAGGATCGTGTGAAACGCACAGTGTATGATTTCCACTGATCTATTATGAAACCTTTGATAATATAATAATATATTATCAAAGGTTGTGTAATGTGTATGTACGGCACTCTTCATATTTCCCAATATATTCGAATTCGTCGATCTATTCTAATAAACTCACTTCAAACACCTCCAAGATAGAACGAGAGCACAAACTTCGTCAAACATTAAGCTTGTTAAAACATTTCTCATCGAGTCTTCCATTACAGGAAAATGACACTTTCCTTCAACTTTGTTGCTTATTAGTTTTCTTAGAGTTTTTCCCTATAAATTATAAATCTTCGTAACTAAAATGGCGTTTACTGTATATGATATGATCAATATCTCAATAGGCTAGTGGACAGGCGTTTGACTCGTTCCTAATAAAGTTCTGAGATATAAGCGTTTGTTGGATTAGTAAGGAATCTTCTGTCCCTTTCCCGCAACGTGAGTGTGAGTTTGAAGTTTGCATGTCGTATCTTCAAGTGACGTCATTTATAAGTATAGTGCGCTCTCTGTCTGTGCGTGTCTTTTTGTGCTGCTTCCATTGATGTAAGTAAATATGGGGAAGATACGGGACGAACTTCTCGATGTGGACCGCACAAATTAGGCTCACGGGCCTAATCAACTTCAGTCACAATCGAACTGTCGTTTTGATAGCACGTGAGATACATGGCAAAATTGTGTGAAATAAAGCAGCAAAAATTACTTCCTGCGTTTTCACAAGGTGCACCAACAGTTCGAACACAAAAAACCAGTTTCACGGCATTACTTTTCACTTGTAAATATTTAAAAACAATTAACTTAATTTTCTTTAAATGTTACTTCTATGGTCTAGTGTAATGACTAACTGTCTAATGGAGCGGTGAAGTTGACGTGTACACTTGTACAGTGTAGACGTCAACGCCACTGACTCGAGCCGAAACAGAGCCATGTTTATTGGGTAAGCAATGTTTGGATGTCACGCGTCTTCCACCTTTTTAAAACAGTCATTGGTTGCTTCCAAAACTTCTCTAGCTTCAATTGTGTTTGTTAAAATTTGTGTACTTACATTTGCATTGCTCTGTTTTTATCATTTCCTCGTACCGTTTAGTGTAAAAGCATTTCAAAGTAAGCAGAACCGATCGACTCAGTATATCAATATTGGCAGACGGAAATGTTGGATCTTTTGATACTCCGTATTTTATACAAAGTTTTTTAGTTTAGTTAATTCTTCCAGTTTTTAGTTTGTTAAATGAATACTATCTAGATTCGTTTTAGGGTGTGGTAATTAAATGGTACTAAATGTTTAATTGGTCAAAATATAAATACCAAGCACAAGTTAAATAATAGCTTATAATAAAAACAGAGACATTTTCATGTCGTCCCCCCTCCCCACTTTATTATACTACTCTTTGACAATGAATGTATATAGTACATAATATCAACATAATAATTATCAATGTCATTAGGCAGTCTGGTGCAACTTCAATACAAATTTTGTATGTATGAAACGGGTGCGAAATTAAACGTCTACGTTATTTATCCTACTCTAACGTATAAGCGTATAAGCGTCTCACTTCATTATGGTAGTCGCACCCGTTTAATTTTTTATTCTCTATGGAAGTTCCACTTCTTCTGCGTTAGCGGTTAAAATCTCTTTGGTCATAGAATGACTTTGAAAGACCGTGTACATTTGTACAATGCTATTAAAATATGAATTGGATTCGTCTAGCGCCAGTTTGTGACGTCGAGACGGCACTTTGCAAAAAAAGAAAATGTTATGTTATAAAATACAATAAATATTATTACATTTCTAATAAAAATAAACAATATTTTTTACATTTCTTCTTAGCAAATTTTATTGTACCAACATTACTGAAGATTACCGTGTTGACGTCACAAAATGGTGCTAGACTGATCCTATTCTTATTTGAATAGCATTGTACACTTGTACAGCAGTCGTAAATTGCCCAGCTTGTCAACAATTCAGTGTGCCCATCCAATTAGTGGTCAGTTCACTAACGATCGTGTCTTATGGAACACAACCAGCCTTTTGACAGAGAGAGGTCAAGCAAACCAATATCTGTCCGAAATCACTGAAGTGTATCGATGTCAAAGGTCAATATTTAGTTTCACCGCGGTATGACTGGTTTACCCTCGTTTTGACCTACAGAAAAGATGCTTTTTTTCGTTTAGCTCTTCTGTGGTGTTTCAGTCCTTCTTCTGAGCTGTGGTTTGACCAATGACCAACGCCTTTCGGTAAACTTCCAAATAGATTCTAGTTGTCTTTGACTGAAGTATTTTTGTCAAACCTAGGAATACCAAAAATAATTTAACGTCGATAGTGAAAATAATCTGTTTCGGTCTTTGCCTAGCCTATCCTAGAAGCGACGGGCAAATTCGTCAGACGTCAAGTTGTACTGCAATCGTTATATGTAAAAAGAGGTCTGTTGGGTCTGGTTAGGCTAGCTAGTTAAACATTAAAAAAAAAAAAAAAAAAAAAAAAAGCTAGTTAAATGATGTCTATGTCTATTAGAATCCGAAAATATGGTTTCATTATATCTGACATATTCCTAAATCTTATTTAGATCTGATTAGAAAACCCCGATTCATCAAATTGAGATTTAACGTTTGACTGTCCAAGTCTGTCCAAGACTGTCTTTTATTCTCAAAGTTCCAAGTCAGGCCCTAAATAAACAAAACCATATACGAGTACCTACCTTTTTTATGTTGTCTGTGTGTTTTTTTTTTTCCTTTCTATCACAAATAAACTGTGGCTGTGTCTGTCTATGTCTCGGAGTTATGGCACCAACATGAAAATAAGATGTTAATTGCTTCGACTAAAATAAAATGAATGTACGGGCCATAAACATTGAACTTGCTCAGTAAAAACGAGGCAAAACCGTTGGACATATTCAACACCTAATTATAACCATGTACAGTAAATTTGTTACAAAAAATAGATAGCGGTTTTTTGATGTTTTTTTACATTTCGGGAAAACACACAAAGGCATAATTTTGTCAGATGTTTCGTTATCATGTAACAATAGACTCGTGTTGCACTTCCTACGGCTAGAGACCGACTGAAACGCAGTGAGCGCCGGCGCTCATTTTGTAATCTTCAAAAATGCGCTTCTTCTGGACCCGTCCATTCATTATATTTTGGCCGAAGGTTTATTGTATTTTCCTACAATTGTGTATTTTGGACTATTGTGTATTCAGGTGGTCAAACGCAAGCCTATTATTTAATGGGGAAAAAACGTACCTACAAATGGAAGCCTATTAAAAACGTATAATAATAAAGTTATATGATTATTAACGGGATATTTACCGTGGTAGGGCCAGTATTAGGTTGTTTTAAAAATAAAATACCGCGTTCATAATGTGTTCAAAATACTATAACATAATTATATACGCAGTGATACAGTGAGTGTGTTTTGTCGGGACTTAGGTTCGAGTTAGAGTTCCAGTGATAACCGTAGCAAAAGACTAAGAAAGAGGGTAGATCGTTATGTCTGCACCTAACTTTTTAACTGTTCGACCAACCACCCGCATTCTTCAGTCTTCCCGTGAACATGGTGCATGTAACTGCGCCGAAATATCGGGAGCTCATTCCACAACCTTACCACGGTAAATATCCCGTTAATAATCATATAACTTTAGTGAACAACCGTGATAGTTTAAAACAGTGCTGTATAGTACTAACTTATGTACAAAGGCGATGAGGTCTGCGGCGCGTCCGCTGCCGTCGCAGACGACGACAGGCACGGGCGGGTTGTCTGTGACGTACTCCAGCACGGCGCGCACCGTGTTGGTCCCACCCTCGATCACAAGGCACACCACGGGCGTCGACGAGTGCGTGTCTGGAAACAAAAATAAGTTAAATACGTTTTTTTTTTTTATTGTTTTTATTATAGTATTGCGTTTGACAACCATCACGCCTGATGTTAAGCGATGATGCGGTCTACGTTGGAGCACGCTTGCCTAGAAGGAACCGATTCACTCGTGATTTGAAGACACCCAGATTGTAACCATCGGGGAACACCCATTCAGGCAGCGAATTCCACAGACTAGCAGTTCGCATAATAAATGTGGAATCTAAGCGCTTCGTACGCGTAGTTTCTACTTGTTTCGTTTCTTTGTTTGAGTTTCTAATACACATTTAAAACATGTTAAAATCGCGAAAGATTAAAAGTTACTTTTTGGGGTTCCTTACCCAAAGGGTAAAAACAGGACCCTATTACTTAGCCTACGATGTCTGTCTATCCGTCTGTCTGTCCTACCTATTAACGGCTGTATCTTTCGAAACGTAATAGATAGCCAGTTGAAATTTTCACAGAATAAGTAATGATACAGCGAATTATAAAAAAGTCAAAAAGTAAAAACTAAAGGACTCCCTGTACAACAAACTATTTTTTTTACGTATTTTTGTATTAGCTCTAATGGAAAAACGGTAATACGTACTTACTAGCGTCAAATTTGGCAGGATTATAGTACACACTAAAATATAACAACAAATAATAAATAATGGCCAAGTGCGAGTCGGTGACAAGTTTCTGTTCATTACCAAGTTTTAACTGGCAATTTCGTTATTGAATTTTGTGGTGGTACACACACACAGAGGGTTCCGCCCTGTGTGCTCGAGCTCGACTCGTACTTGGCCGGTTTATTTATATCTATGCAGGATTACAAGGTAAGGGTTTCGTTATATTCATCATTATGAACAACTTTTACTATGGGAGCAACCTAGAAATCGCGAAAACAATATCAGCTGTTCCATAGAAAAAAGTAATTTATTTACACTTGAATGTAAAGCTGATATTTTTTTGCGATTTAGGGTTTTTTCCATATTAAAAGTTGTTTATAATTATGACTATAACGAACCATTTTCGGCTTAGCATAACCTTTAAAAATAAAAAGTTGTTTAACTTTCGCGAGCGGTCGCTCTATGCGCCGGATGGCAAGGGAATTGCCAGGAGCGAAAAATAAAATCAAGCGAATAATATAAAAAAATTGGTGCCTCGCTCACTCTACCTTGATCAAACGCAAGAGCCGATGCTTGTTATCAGTTCAATGTTTCACCACCGACAAAGCCTATACTATAGTTTTTTTTAATAGAATAATTGGCAAACAAGCTACGGGCCACCGGGTAAGTGGTACCGCTGTCTATACACATCTACAATACCTGGGGCATACATAGTCTGTGCGTTGCCTAACTTGCCTACCATTGAGGAACCTCTAATCACCCATTCGTTTGAAGCAGTCCAAATTATACTTCGGAGAAAAAAACCGATGGTGGTAAGCCATTCCACAACTAACGTGGCAGAAACAATCGATTAAATCGAACAGTGCGAGACTTCCACGCATCTATAATATAAGGAAGGATGGTTCGGTGGTAAAACCGGGTTGGAGGGATAAGATCAAAAAGTTCATGAGAGCATTCCCCGTCATAATATCTGTAGAACAAGCTGAGCGAACCAATGTCTCGGTTCCAACGACATCATTGAGTTCTAACATCAACATAAAAGTCCATACAAATTTTACGATATACTTAAAGATAGTTAAAAAGATGTGTTAAATGTCAGCAAAACACTTTGTATCTCCAATAACCTAGAAATAACCTATTCTACTTCAAGGTACGTATTAATTCGTAACTGCAAATTGAAAAGTGTCTGAGGGAAGTGTCCTCCGTAACTGTAAGTCTATGAAGAACGTGAGAGGGTCGTAAATGCCCTCGTAAACGCTGCTCCAGGAGTACTTGACGAGGAAGTAGGCACCTAACTCTGTAATGTACTGTTTTCTTACTTCTAGGGCAAATAAAGGCGATAATGGATGGATAAAATTAAGGTTCTGTGTTAAACTGCTTAATTATGTTGCCTGATTTGTTTAGTATTTCCAAAATAGTTATAATATGCTTCCATGGAATCATCATAATCATATCATCGGCCAGAAGACGTCTACTCTTGAACATAGGCCACCTCCTAAGAACTCCACACTGAACACATGATCAGCCATTAAATGTCCACTGCTGAACAAAAGCCTCCCTCTTGGAGAGGGGTGTTGCCATAATCCCCACGCTTGGCAGGTTTGGGGATAGCAGTGCGTTCATCGTGTACTAATAGGATGCTGCTGGCCATCCTTCGGTGTTTCTGGTCGCAGTTTTAGTACATACCCGGGCCACACTGAAAGGCAGCCTGCAATCTGCATTCACTGGATACCCGTGACTCTCACGATATCGTCGGTACATCTAGTGGGAGGCCTACCTACGCTGCGTCTTCCGGTTCAGGATCTCTATTCAAGAACTTTTCTTCCCCATCAGTTATCGGTTTTACGACCGATGTGGCCTGCCAATTGCCACTTCAACTTGCAATTTTGATAGCTGTGTCGGTGATTCTGGTACTTCGGCGAATATCCGGCGGAATAGGGCGGGGTCTCCCTTGTTAGTACACTTATTTTGATGACATTTTGATCATCTCGATTGCAGTTGTGTGCAGCTCAATATTGAAGTGTGCGTTTGTAGAACTAGTAAGAATATGTCAGTGTCTGCAATACGTGTTTACCTCGCCCCCTTCAGTTTTTGGCAGACTTTTTTCGGTACTTGCTCGAGTTAAAGGCAGCTCCAAACTATTATGTGTATTATCAAAAGCTACGATTCAAGAAAATCTGTTTGGAGATTATCAGCTCTTTTGTTAGCGGCTTAAAAAAATATAATTTATAATCGTCATAGTTGAACTTGAGGAATAAACATTTATTACATTTTGTTTCAGAAGGTTAGCAACATTTTGTATGGTCATGTTTCAAACATCGACGTGGTTTTATTTGATGTGTAATCATAATAGGTAAGTAGCTGTTAACATGAGTTTTCTCGGCGGGAGTCTTGTATTTTATATGTAATTCGTTGAAGATGTTGATGTAATTAGGAAGTAATTTGCGAGAAAATAATAGGATCAGGTATACGAGGGTATTCAAAATATACAAAAGCGTGCTGGAAATAACAAAGAGTTTCTACAGAAATAGAGAAAACAAAAACATAAGTTTTTTTTTTAATTAAACTCTGTGAACGTATTTTATTGAGTGTATTTTACATTCTATGAATTCCTGACGTTTCAATAACTTTTTTAAAAGTATGTGTTGTATGTGTTAAGAGTTAAGTTCTTGCTTCTACTTTTTTAAGCTGTTTTTTTTTTTGCATTTTTAGGGAAACTTACAGCCTAATAGTATAAGTAAACAAAAACAATTAGGAGACTAGGCCAATTACAAGTTCCCCCGCCTATGGAAAAAAGAATAACATTTGGAAATTTATCGTAGCAGTAACTAATAGTATAGATAAATAAGATTATGATTAAGTTGCGATAACCAAGTATTAAGTTAAGTTTAAGAATTAAAGAATTGACAAGCTAAGTGTGAGCGAATTACGCTCACGCTATCAATGAGTACATCGATATCATTATGCAACAAATATTTGTTCATAAAAGAAGAGGTCCTGTGAAGAAAGGTACTTTTTTTGTAATTCGTTTTAGCAAAGGATGTCTTAAATAGAGGGGTGTGCCTAGTTTTAAACAGGTCGTCACTCCACCTGGCTGCAGGGTGTCCTATACTCTACATTTGCCTAAATGTGTTCTCCACTCTAGAAACGTTGGCGCCAAAACTTGCCATGTTGGCTCGGTGCATATCGACTATATAAAAGCTATGGTTTTGCAATAAAAGATTTATGAACATCTAATTTGTCCAGTATCAGGGTTGCCACCACAGGGACAGCGTTTTGTAATCAGCGTACAACCGCGTCTGTTGCGGTCAGCCCTGACAATTGTGCCTCTCTGCGGTTTGCAATGTGTAGGCGTTATAGACATGCTTAGAAGAGGCATTGTATGTTATTTATTTTTAGTAAAAAAATTGGTCCCCCTTTAATTTTGTGACTATAACACTTAGAAACTTGTTACTTACCATGCGGATAGGTCATATTAATAAGTACAAATAAAATAAAAATAAAACCCCGTTAAGAGCATATTTTCAAACTAAATAGTTTTTTTTTTATCATAGCTAAGAACACTCTTGATTAAGTCACCTTTCAAACAAACAAAAAACTAAATCAAAATCGGATCAGCCGTTTGGGAGATACGATGCCACAGACAGACACACAGATAAACAGGTTAAACTTATAATACCTACCCCTCTTTTTATGTCAGAAGTTAAAAAATATTATTAATATCGATTGACAATCGGTAAATATATTTCGTTAAAAATAACGAATTTAATTCGATTCGTTTTTTCAATACAAACTTCATTCAAACACAAACTTATCTCAATCAAATTAAAAAAAAACAATCAATTCAATATTTTTGATTCTAAATTGAGAACCTTACTTTTTGAAGTCGGTTAAAAATACAAATAACAAGAGGGCAAGATCGTGTTGAACACGCATAATGTAATTCCGTAGTCGAAGCCATATAAATGTGACTCGATCGAGCGTGTTCCTAGCTATGATTCTAGAAAATATGATAAACAAATTTGTACATGTTAATCAATAGACAACTCGAGAGGTTTCATTTAAAATTGGAGAAAATATTTTAGCCCTAAGGGTGGACAATTAGGGTACGAGCAATCTTGCGCAACTTAAATTCAAATTCTCGAATGTATGAAACGGGTGCGAAATCAAAATTGATTGACTAACTCTTTATTGTTCACTCCATTAAATTTGATACAGACAACTGGCGGCCTTATCGCTAAAAGCGATCTCTTCCAGGCAACCTTAGGATGGAAAGGATTTATAGTAGACGTAGAAGACGGGGTGTGCAATAGAGGATAGACTATATTTTTTTTACTTATACCATACACATACATTAAGTAATACACACTATTACTTAAAATTCTTTAATATAAATATACTAATAGATATGCAATTTATATGAATATATACATAATTATGTAATAATTAATGATACAAATAATACGAATAAGCTAAACTTATATGCTGTACGAATAAGCTGTTCGACATAATGATATCAACAAGGCTGCAACTTTGACAAATAAAACTCTTTAACGCGATCTTTGAAAGTAGCGACCGATGGAAGAATGTCAGACACAGACAAACTTCTACGTTTTCTATCCTACTCTAACGTATAAGCCTGTCTATATAGGCGTCTCACTTCATTATAGGCGTCGCACCCGTTTCATAAATATTTTTCTCTATGGAAGTCTCTTTAGCGTTAGCGGTTATATTCTCACTGGTCCCGTGTAGTTGGTTGTTACATTATTAATGTATTTCATTGTAGTTTTACTCTAGACTGCAAAAAGGTTTCGTAGGTGGTTTTTGGGCCTTCGAATGATCTCAGAATCTTCTCAAGTTGACTAACATTTCATTCACTAACTCAAGTCATTCTGCTCTCTCATAAAACCTCTCGTAAACTGTCCCAAAACATATTACAGTACAGACTTATATCAGGATGGACACCAGATCACTTCGAGCATGCCCGACCAGATCAATTTGTATGAAAACATGTAATTTTTTTGGATTTTTTGTACCTACGAAGAGGTATAAATTAAATTAAATTTGTTTATTGAGGAAAAAACGATGTGATCAATTACATTTACCTCACACAGTAAAACAGAAAAATAATAATTAGCAACAATAATAATAAATTCAAAAACTACAATTCCATAAAAGTAAACAATGTTAAAGTCAGGTATATAGCAATTTAGTGATAGTATTTAAGAGCAAAGTTTATATGTCGTCCACTAAGATTGCGTTGCATTAATTTGCGTGGTTATGGCAAACAGTACCAAAATCAATATTTTGGTTATAAATAGTTGAGAATATACATGAGTTTAATATAATTTTAGCTGAACTGAAGTTGGAGCATTGATCCAACTTAGAACAGGCCACAGACATGGATAGTAGGTGAACTCACGGTGTCTCTCGTGATAAACGTCTGTATATTACAGCGACGAATAATTTTTTGGATCGAACGTAAAAAGGACAGGTGTGTTTTTTGCGGCCGTCATTTTTATTACCCTTCTATAGGTTGTTTACGGCCTTTCAATCTTAGATATTAGCTTTGAGTTGATTATCTCTTGTACTTTTTACACATTTTACACTAAGCCGAAAAGAGGTCATTGTAGTCTGTTTTTTTTTTACTATGGTGCATAGCCAACCCTGATATCGCGAAAAAATTATCAGCTCTTTTGCACATTCTGCACTTTTATACAGGGTTACACGAAACGGAGGTGCTAAGCCGAAAGGAGGTCATTGTAGTCATAATTATTATGAACTATTCAAATTCAAATTAATTTATTTCAGGCAACAAAACAACCCATACAATTCATTAAAAAGATAATCAATACATATAAAAATAAACTAAGGTAATAAATCAAATTCACAGTGACACAATACAATTCCAAATAATAAGTTAATAAGTAATGTCAAAATATTATATACTATATACTTTATATACTATATACTTTTATTTTATTTATATTACACGGGAATTACTCATTACTCCGACTATAGTTTCAACCGCATTATTGGTCTTTTTCAAGGTGAATGCACTATGTAACATGTGCTAAATGTATATACGTACTAATGGTATACCTAAAAGTTGTTTATATTGCAACCTGCAATATAAACAACTTTTAAACTAAGGGTTTAAGTTTTAAGATGGGGCCGAAAAGTTCTGGAATGGAGACCACGGGCCGGTAAGCGCAGCGTAGGACCCACAAGATAGACTGACTACCTAAAAGAGACCGCAGGGAAACGCTGGATGCAGGCCGCTTCCAACCGGTCCTTTTGGAGATCGATGGGGGAGGCCTATGTCCAGCAGTGGACGACTGATATGATGATGATGATGATTTCACCAAACCGGTGAAACGGTGGGACGTCGCTAGTTAGCTCATATGATGTAGAGTAGATACATTTCATTGAAAAATAATGTAAGTTTTTGCGATTTAAGTTATGGACCTAAAGTAAAAGTTGTTAATAATCATCATCATCATAATCAGCCTTATTAACAGTCCACTGCTGGACTTTTAGCCTACCCCCGAAAGGGTGGTTGGGCCATATCCACCACGCTAGCCCAGTGCAGATTGGTGGATTCGCATACGCCATGGAATTCCTTCTCCTTACGTGTGCAGGTTTCCTCACGATGTTTTCCTTCACCGAAAAGCCAGTGGTATGAAAATCCGTACATAAGCTCCAAAAAGCTCATTGGTACGGGCCCGGGGTTTGAACCCGCGACCTCACGCTTTCAAGTCTAGCGGTCTCCCAAATGGGCTATGAGCAACAATGATATCCTCTAATTTGTCCGTCATTCAACAGAACATCCTGTATACTCATAAGTTTCGATCAGCACTTTTCCCCACTACGGCAGAAATAATAAATAAGAAGGTACTCTACGGGATCGTCTGAGAAAATGGAATTTTCCTGTACGTAGATATGTTGTATTTTTCGATTTCCGATTCTCAGGGTGACCAAAGTTAGATTAGTATAAAACTTGCCGAAAGCTCGCGAGAAAGTAAATATTAAAATATATTTTACTGACATGGGTCTTTTTGAGGTTAACGAGAAATGCAATTTTGTCTTAAAGGTAAGTTTGGGTATATTTTTAACCTTCTTTTCAATTCGTATTTTTTTTTTTGTATTTAAGTACACCGATTACTCCGCCTCATGTAATCCAATTTTTGCTTTTTGGTATTATTATTTAGAAGAACCTCTTGAGGCAATCCCACAAGAAAATTACTTTGTTAGCCAAAGTAATTTTCTTGTATTTCTACTTGATACCTCTACGCGTTTCTGAGAAAGGGGGTCTTAACAGACTGACAGACAGACAGACAGACGGACAACAATGTGATCCTATAAGGGTTCCGCTTTTCTCCTTTTGAGGTACGGAACCCTAAAAAGATTCGATGAGCTTTCATTGACTTACATGAACCAAGTACTAATAAACAACATAATGTATGTATGTTAAAATGTCCCTCCTCTGTCAAGCCAAAAGGTCAACCATCAAGCATTCCACACAAAGGTGTCAATATAAACATCAATATCGTCGACAAAGTGTTTTCAGCACTCACTGCGCCGCAATCCGCTGAGGTATTTTATCAATTTGAAGCACAAAAGACTTGGCCACCTTAAATCTCCCTTTATGAGTGTTTAGGGGTCGGTTTTGTACGAGCGCTGGGGTCTAAGCCGAAAACGGACGGGTGAGGTTGTTGAGTGAGGAACAGGTTTGTTTCCACCGATCATTTGTCAAAGTTTGTTTTTGATACCTCTCATCAACAGCCTCTAAATAGGCTTTAGCTGTACTCTTTTAGCATAGTAGAAACAAGTCTATATAAGTCTACAAGTCTATATATAACTATCGGTTTTATCAGTTTGTGCATCAGAGCTACATGACCTTATCCTACCATCCCCTTTCTACTACAATACAAGTAGAAAAACGGCCCACTACCACCCATACATTGTGGATTTTTCTTGGATACGTACCAAACGTTTCGAATCGACGTTTCTAATCCGTACAGCCAAGGATGTGAACAACCTGCCAGCTTCCTTGTTTCCTGAGAGATATAATCTGGTCCCGTTCAAGGCCAGAGTGAATAGTAATCTTCACTTCAACCACATCGTCGCTTACCAGCAGGCGAGCTGGTGGTCAAACACGGATTTAACCGCGTTAAAAAAAAGCTGTATTACCGCTAGATATTGTGTATATTTGGGCAGCAGTTTTAAGGCAAGCTTTTTATACAAGCTTTTATTTTTCACACGTTTATTATGTAATGTAAGTACCTATGTAAGAACAAATCTGACAAGCCTAACTTTTCCCACTTCCTCGATCCACTTTTATTGTGCGAACTGCTAATCTGTTGAATTCGCTGCCTGAATGGGGTTTTTCCGATAGTTACAACCTGAGACTCTTCAAATCGAGAGTGAATCGGTTCCTTCTAGGCAAGCGTGCTCCATCGAATGACCGCATCATCGCTTAACATCAAGCGAGTTTGCGGCCAAGCGTAAGCCAATCTACACTAATATTATAAAGAGGTAAAGTTTGTAAGTTTGTAAGTTTGTTAGTTTGTAAGTTTGTTTGTTCTGTTTTAACTCCGAAACTACTGATCCGATTTAAAAAATTCTTTCACTAATAAAAAGCTACACTATCCCTGAGTGCCATAGGCTATGTTTTATAATGGTAAAAGTTAATTTTCTGCACTAAATAACCGTATTAGTAAAACATGTTGGAGAAAAATAAGCTGCTTGGCTTCTTTATCGGCGTACGCTGACCTAACGGTTTGAGATAAGTAAATACAATGTTTCACAAAAATGTAGTTCTTAAGTAGTTTTACAAAAAAGTCCGCGATAGCATATATCTATCTTTTATAAGAACACCACAATAACGATAATAACCGGTTATTGTGTTCAGAATAAAAATTAAAATTAAAAGGTCATGTTTAGATGCAGTTTTGTAATCTAACCCATGAATCCTTACAAAAATAAATGAATTCATTATTAGGAGCATTTAATGTAGATAAAGTTCGCCGTTTACAGTATGTGGTTTAGTCGCACAGTTCATGAGATAATGTAAAATTAAAATAACGCGACCATTATAATCCGCGCAGCGCCTCCATACTGCACATAATAAGTAGGTGATATAATAAAATAACTGTTTATCGACACCATAAAAAAATATAACAAGAAGATAACATTAAATATGGGGGGGGAAAAACGGCCTTATCGCTATGAGCGACATCTTCCAGACTACCTTTAACAATGGTGTGCTGCGGTGGAGTGGTATCACAGGTATTTAATTAATAAACGACTTTAAAAAACGTTCTCAGTTAGGTGGGTTTTAGGATTCCGTACCCAAAGGGTGAAAACGGGACCATATTACTAACGCTGCCTGTCTGTCTGTCCTACCTTTTAACGGCTGTATTTTTCAAACCGTAATAGATAGCCAGTTGAAATTTTCACAGAGTATGTAACGTTACGGCGGATCAACTAAGAAATGTAATAACAGTAAAGTTTCATATAGTAAAAACGAAAGGAGGTCATTCTTAGTTCTTAGCTCTAATATAAAAACGGTAATACGTACAAGCGTCAAACTTGGCATGATTATAGTACATAGTACATAGTACTCTAAAGTGTAACAACAAATAATAATTTATGGCCAAGTGCGAGTCAATGACAAATTTCTGTTCATTACCAAGTTATACTCGAGCGTCACTGTAGCAAAGAATTAAATATGTGACTGCGTTGCAACTACTTCGACTATTTAGGAAGGCGTTAAGCCTGAACAATAACTGGTTGTATTTTGTGGTGGTAAAGAACCCTCAATGCGCGAGCCTGACTCGAAATGCGTATTTTAGTAATTTTGAAGTCGGTCTAATCCCTAATGTTTTTAGCTTTACATAGATAAAAACTATGGACAGATGCGGGACTATAGCTACGATATAAGGGCGCGATAGGAGTAGGCTGAATTACGGTATGGGAGTGGAGTGGAGCGGACGGCTACGGGACTAGATCGGAAAGAGTGGGACTGAAGTAGATAGGATTACGGAACGGATGCGGGGCTGGATTGCAAAAAGGTGGAAAGAGAGTAAATTGGATTACGGGACGGATGCCGAGTTGGATCGGAAAGGGCAGGCCTGTATTAGAGAAGATTATGGGACAAATTCAGGACTGGCGCCGTAAGGATGGGGCGGAAGAAGAGTAATTTTACGGGACGGATTCGGGCCTGGAGCGGAAAGAGCGGAACGGTAGTAGAGTGGATTTAGGGGCAAATGCAGAACTGGAGCAGAAAGACTGAAACTAAAAAAACGGGAGGTAGTAAAGTAGATTTCAATACTACGCGAGCGAAGCCGCGGGCAACGGCTAGTTACTAAATAAAAATAAAGATGGTCGCATTGTAGGGCTAAACGTGACCACAGCCTAATCTCGTGGTCATAATATACTCGATAATATCTATATAAATATATCTCAAATAGAATCTCGATCATATACCTCGAGTATTGTAGAGATTATGGACAAAGTTGGGGCCAATGTGAGGATTATCTATTTGGATTTATTTTAATTTGTTAGAGTAGACGACCCATCTCAAAAAATATAGGCATTTATTACCTTTTGTGGTGGCTTTAGATGAAATTAAGATGAAAAATGCTGTTTTTATATAGATAATAAAATTAATTACTTACTTATGAATCATCGTATGCTAACTAACACAATAAGTGGCCGTGTATTTACTTATTATACGGGAATCTATGTATATTTATATATTATCCCTATTTACCTTGGTCACGCACACCATAACTTGAAAACAACTATACCGATTTCATTATTTATTTAGTTACCTAATACTTTGTAGAAGGTTCTTATGGAAAGAAAATTGCACAGAAAATTGGAAAATTTCAGAAAACTTAACAAAGATATTAGCTTCGCGCGTTTGCATGTGAATTTACCAGACAGCAGTTTTATTTTTATTTTTGGACTGCTGATCATTGGCATCCCCCTTTAACCTTCACACTGAACGACAGCCTGCCTTTTGCATCCACTGGAAGCCAGCGACTCTCACAACTATCCCACAAACCCACTAATGACCCTAATCCACCTCTAATGGTCTAATGACCCTCTAATGATATACCCTACACAAAAAAGAACAGCAAGGTCGTCTGCCGGGTGAGTTGTACTAAAGGGGGCCATTGGGCTATTGGGGGGCTTAAGCTAGATTTACCCCCCCCCCCCTCCAATCTACGATACCATATCTCCCTTGATTTATCTACAAATTGTATGAAAATGACATTAGCTTGAGATAACATATCTCAAGCTAATGTCATTGTCAATGTCATTTTCATACGATTTCATCCTTTCGCAGGCGTTAATGCTAACAGAAAGTGGGTCTTGTCTAATCCCCCTGAGGTTAAGCCCAAATAAAATGGGCTCGCATAAGGTTCAAGTAAGTAGGTAAGTGAGTAAACCATTGAGACAGTAGATTTGAGGACGGGTAAATAAATGTTTCTGACTGAAATCCTCTCCAGTGGCATCCATCCCATTTGTTTATGCTAATGAGCCATGAACGCGGCAAATAAACGAACCCACAGAAATATTTTCCCAGATTTCACCGGACCCTTGTCATTCCAAGTTTGTCTTGTAATAAAGTTACAAAATAAACAAATGTGATATTTCAAAATAAACAAACTTTTTAACACAAACACACCTCTTTAGGGGAATGTTGGAGTAAATTAAACGATCCTGGCAGGTAGGAGGGACCTTCACGGATGGGTTACCTTTAATTAAGTGAAAAACGTTTAGGTACTATAATTATAAGACTAAAAATAAAGCTTAAATACCGTGACCTAAAGCTCAAAGTCACACAACGAGCTATGGAGAAGGCTATGCTCGGGGTTTCTCTATGAGATCGAATCAGAAATGAATTTGAGTGTTATAGGTAGGTAGGTATACCTATAGTATGAAATCTTTGAGTAATTAGAAGATCCGTAGACGAACGAAAGTTACCGACATACCTAGCCCGTCACGTTGTTACCCACGTTGCATTCGCCCCACGTTGCCACGTTGAAATGGCAGTGGGCAGGGCACATAGCACGCAAAAGGATCATCAGCAACGAATCCCTAGTTCAAACTAAAAAAATTAGTCTTAAGTATCGGCGCAAAGTTGCTAGTCTATCGGTTTTTTATCGGATACCTACATTTCCCGAAAAACATTTAAAACATGTGTTCAAAACACGAAAGTTTAAAAGTTACTTTTACTTGCTATACCTAATTCAGAAACCGTGTTTTTTTTCAAAATAAAAGGTAGAGTTAGTCTAGGCCCTAGATTCCAGGGCAAGGTTCACCAATTACCTAGTTAAATTGTTTTTTTTTTAACATTATGTATTTCCAACCGTCGTGGTCCGTTTCTACCGTCCGTTTTTTAACAGCATAGTTATCTATAATAATTATGAGGTTCTAAGCCACCTACCAACCTGTCTGATTTAGACAAATATACACATGGGCATTGATACGTTTAGCAAAGTGGATCAGTCACACACAAATTATTTTGCCAAAAATTTATCGACTGCAACAACAAAAGCAACATTAATTCACGAACGCGGCGCGCCAGTCTTCGTAGCCGCTTTGTTTTGTTCGTAAATCTAAACTCTCGAATCGATTCGGCTCGGCCAACCGCCCGAGCAAAGATAATATACTATACTAGCCGTTGCCCGCGGCTTCGCTCGCGTAGTATTGAAATCTACTTTACTACCTCCCGTTTTTTTAGTTTCAGTCTTTCTGCTCCAGTTCTGCATTTGCCCCTAAATCCACTCTACTACCGTTCCGCTCTTTCCGCTCCAGGCCCGAATCCGTCCCGTAAAATTACTCTTCTTCCGCCCCATCCTTACGGCGCCAGTCCTGAATTTGTCCCATAATCTTCTCTAATACAGGCCTGCCCTTTCCGATCCAACTCGGCATCCGTCCCGTAATCCAATTTACTCTCTTTCCACCTTTTTGCAATCCAGCCCCGCATCCGTTCCGTAATCCTATCTACTTCAGTCCCACTCTTTCCGATCTAGTCCCGTAGCCGTCCGCTCCACTCCACTCCCATACCGTAATTCAGCCTACTCCTATCGCGCCCTTATATCGTAGCTATAGTCCCGCATCTGTCCATAGTTTTTATCTATGTAAAGCTAAAAACATTAGGGATTAGACCGACTTCAAAATTACTAAAATACGCATTTCGAGTCAGGCTCGCGCATTGAGGGTTCTTTACCACCACAAAATACAACCAGTTATTGTTCAGGCTTAACGCCTTCCTAAATAGTCGAAGTAGTTGCAACGCAGTCACATATTTAATTCTTTGCTACAGTGACGCTCGAGTATAACTTGGTAATGAACAGAAATTTGTCATTGACTCGCACTTGGCCATAAATTATTATTTGTTGTTACACTTTAGAGTACTATGTACTATGTACTATAATCATGCCAAGTTTGACGCTTGTACGTATTACCGTTTTTATATTAGAGCTAAGAACTAAGAATGACCTCCTTTCGTTTTTACTATATGAAACTTTACTGTTATTACATTTCTTAGTTGATCCGCCGTAACGTTACATACTCTGTGAAAATTTCAACTGGCTATCTATTACGGTTTGAAAAATACAGCCGTTAAAAGGTAGGACAGACAGACAGGCAGCGTTAGTAATATGGTCCCGTTTTCACCCTTTGGGTACGGAATCCTAAAACCCACCTAACTGAGAACGTTTTTTAAAGTCGTTTATTAATTAAATACCTGTGATACCACTCCACCGCAGCACACCATTGTTAAAGGTAGTCTGGAAGATGTCGCTCATAGCGATAAGGCCGTTTTTCCCCCCCCATATTTAATGTTATCTTCTTGTTATATTTTTTTATGGTGTCGATAAACAGTTATTTTATTATATCACCTACTTATTATGTGCAGTATGGAGGCGCTGCGCGGATTATAATGGTCGCGTTATTTTAATTTTACATTATCTCATGAACTGTGCGACTAAACCACATACTGTAAACGGCGAACTTTATCTACATTAAATGCTCCTAATAATGAATTCATTTATTTTTGTAAGGATTCATGGGTTAGATTACAAAACTGCATCTAAACATGACCTTTTAATTTTAATTTTTATTCTGAACACAATAACCGGTTATTATCGTTATTGTGGTGTTCTTATAAAAGATAGATATATGCTATCGCGGACTTTTTTGTAAAACTACTTAAGAACTACATTTTTGTGAAACATTGTATTTACTTATCTCAAACCGTTAGGTCAGCGTACGCCGATAAAGAAGCCAAGCAGCTTATTTTTCTCCAACATGTTTTACTAATACGGTTATTTAGTGCAGAAAATTAACTTTTACCATTATAAAACATAGCCTATGGCACTCAGGGATAGTGTAGCTTTCTATTAGTGAAAGAATTTTTTAAATCGGATCAGTAGTTTCGGAGTTAAAACAGAACAAACAAACTTACAAACTAACAAACTTACAAACTTACAAACTTTACCTCTTTATAATATTAGTGTAGATTACAGCCCGAGCGAGCAAAACATTATTCTGAGGGGGAGGGAAACGCGCGGGGGACGGGGCCGTACCGAGCATTCCGCACGACGGACGCGTCGCCCTCCGCCGAGCAAGCGCGCTCAGTGACATGCGCGCCTCGCCGCTTGCCAAACGTCACCGTACAAAATGTCCGACTTCAACAACGTCGTCTTCCCACGCAAACTAACAACGAAATTCATCGAAAAGTTCAAAGAGTTGCGTTGTCTGTGGGATCGTGAAGATGACAACTACAGGATTAAGATGAAGAAGCACGCGGCTCTGTCGCAGCTGACGGATTTGGTTCAGCAACACGATCCGAACGCGACGCGTGTCCATGTGTTGCGTAAGATCGACAGTTTGCGCGCCTGTGTGCGGAGAGAGTACAAGAAGGTTCAAGAGAGCCGCCGGCACGCGACTTGTGATGACGAAGTCTACCAACCTAACCTCTGGTACTACAACTTGTTCTCCTTCGTCTTCGATAATGAAGCGCCCGAGGTTAAAGTGAGTATGGCAGTTAAAACTTTTATAATCATCATACTAACATTACAGGGTTACGAAAGGGTCAGGAAAGGGCGTACTTCCCTACTAAGCCGAAAGCTCCAAACTAGCCATCATTATGAACAACTTTTACTATAGGAGCAACTCTAAAATCGCGAAAAAATATCAGCTGTTCCATACATTTTGTCGTATGAATTACCGTTTTCTATGGAACATCTGATAATTTGGCGATTTTAGAGTTGCTCCTATAGTAAAAGTTGTTTATAATGATGGGTATTTTGGACCCCTTTCGGCTTAGTACACCCTTTCCGCGTAACCCAGTATAACTGCAAAAGTGTATTTGTTTGATCCTCTTTCACGGAGCAACAAAGCTTGATGTGATTTTTTGCACTGTTGGAGGACCGGAGAGTGACATAATTTTGTTACTTTTTATGCCGAAATAATGTCCTCTGGCCCACAGCGTAGGATGAGCTGGCCACGCGGGAAAAGCTGAGCGCTGAGAGAGGTAGTGAATGCATACCCAAAAACATACAAATAGTATGTGGAACTAATTTCTGGAATAGAAAACGAACGAAACTGCGATGGGCGTGAGACGACCGGGTTTAACACTTGAAATCCTCCGGACCAGGATAGCGTTACCAGATGAAAAAAAACTCCGAGCTAAAACCCGGATGCTTAAAGAAATTTCCGGGCATTTCCATTAAAGTACATATTTCACGGTATAATTAACTCGTGAATAACGGTCTTTTTCATTTCATTTCAAGAATTGATGTATTTCTCGTATGCCATTCTACGATTACTGAAATTCAATGACCATAACAGTAATAAATTACGGTTTAAACGCAAAACGGCCTTCCGTCCTAGAGTGCCACCAAATTATCTCTGGAGTTCAATAGAAGAGCTACTATCGAATTTTCTTTACAAAATTTACACCAATCCTTAGACAATGTATTGTGTAGTTCCACATTTGGCCACCACTACAGATGATTTGGTCGCTATACACAACATAACTAACGCTATATAACTTACACAAGCGCGCTATAAAGTCCGGACCTCCATAAACGCTGAAGTTGGACATGCTTACTACCTTTAACCCTAAAGTTTTGGCGTTCGAAATAGTTCGACAATCTCTTCAGCCGAACATCACACATTATGGTGAAATAAGTATAAAATATACACATTACCATAGATATTTTCTCTGACATAAGTAAATTTATACACCACTTTCAAAAATGTTATGAAAATAAACGAGTCAGAAATTCATACATTGAATTTTTGTTTGATATTTTTTCAGGTTAGCCTCATTTCTGAACCATGAGTTGGCTACGAGCTATTGTGAGCAATAGCTACCAACTCTTGGTTCAGTGTTTTTGATGCAACGAGGTGAGCATGTAGCTCACCTGATGGTCAGCGTCACGCTTTCTCATAACAGTTCAGGGCAACCCATAATTTAGATCTCCAAAATTTCGAAACCCTGCACGGCAATGCACTGCGCTTATCACCTTGAGATATTACATGTTAAGTCTTTTTATGGTTGGTAATTTCATTGGAAACATTGGTCTACCCTTTGGCTCTACCATCCAAAACAGTAATGATTGCTCACAACTTTTTGGCTAAATAGCTGTTGTTAAAAATTGGTAAATTTATTTCTATAAAACCCTTTGAAATAGTGCTCTATCTAGTAATGTTTCTACATTCTCTTGTACTGAAGCACATGTTGAAATAGGCTGTTACATAATTATACTTAAGTCTAAATATGTTTCTCTTCGACGAGGCATACAAATATCATCATCATCAACCAGAAGACGTCCACTGCTGAACATAGGCTTCCCCTTTTAACCAGCCTGCCTTTTGCATCCACTGGATGCCAGCGACTCTCACAATGTCGTCGGTCCATCTAGTGGGAGGAATACCTACACTGCGCCTTCCGGTTCGTGGTCTCCATTCAAAAACCTTTCTTCCCCATCGGTTATTCGAGCGATGTGGCTTGCCCATTGCCACTTCAACTTTAAAATTTTATGCAAATATGAAAGTTACAAACCAAGATAAAACAAAACAAAAATTATCAATTATAAAAGTAAATAATTTACACCAGCGAGATATAGGAAATCAGCTCGCTGATTTGGACGCATCGATATAAATTACAATTATATAGCAGTCAGGCATCATGAACACGCATAATAGATATTAGACAATATACAATATTTTATTTGTAACAAAAATCCACACATACACACTAAATATAATCATAAAATCATAACTGATAAAGAAATTATCCCTTCCATCCAGATCAATCAGGGCCTAACCTGTTGTATTCGCCTGACTCGGAGACTGTCTTTGCAGCTATAGTTGTGACTAATAGGCTAAAAATGCAAGCACTCACATGGATGTAATTTCTGCGCCGCGATGTACTTCTCCAGCTTTCTTCTGAGGACGATCTCAGCCCCATATCTTCCCACGGAACCGTTGTCTACCAGCAGGAAGTACGCATGCCTGTTGTTTAGTACTGCTAATTTTGATCTGAAACAAAATGAATCTTTCAACAAAGAACATTATATATTATTATTGAGCAATGGTGTCCGAACGGTAGCATGCGCTTTACAATCGGACGGCACCCGGTTTGATCCTCGGCCCTGAATATTTGACACCGTTACTGAGGTTGTCTTCATCAACATCATCAGCCAGAAGACGTCCATTGCTGAACGTAGGCCTCTCCCTTTAACCTCCACACTGAACGACAGCCTGCCTTCTGCATCAACTGGATGCTCACTACTATCACGATGTCGTCGGTCCATCTAGTGGGAGGCCTACCTACGCTGCGTCTTCCGGTTCGTGGTCTCCACTCAAGAACCTTTTTTCCCCATCGGTTATCGGTTCTTTGGTGGCCTGACCATTGCCACTTCAACTTGCAAATTTTAACAGTTATGTCGGTGACTCTGATTCTTTGGCGAATATCCACGTTTCGGATTCTATCGCGCAAAGAAACTCCGAGCATAGCTCTCTCCATTGCCCGCTGTGGGACTCTAAGTTTTTCCAAGAGGCCAACAGTTGAAATCTTGTAAATGAACTCATTAAATGAGGTACAATTTTATAATGAACCAATAGGATAATTTGAGAAGGGTTGATTTTTTCAGACCGCTTGTACACTACTATCGCTCGAAGTTAAATTTCCAGTTTGTTCATAATAAACGCCTCTACGCCAGCATTCTCCAGAAATGCTTTTGCGTCACCCCCCATATTTTCAACCTGAAGTGTATCTTTGAATGGAGTAATTTGAATATTTTATGCAAATAGTTGAAATAACTCACGTTTATCAAGGCAAGGGATCGATTGTAAACAATATTATGTTAAAATTTAGAATTCAGTAAGTGAAATGAAGATTTCTAAAAAAAAATAAGATGAAGAAAATCTCGGATAAAACAGGGTAGCAATAAAATTTCGTGTACCCTAAAATAATATTCTTTCCTGGACGCATACATTTGCCATTGTTTGCCAATGACGATCTAGTTTAACTTAGCTGCGACTTCCAAGAGACTTAGGAATGATATATAGGAATGTTTTTAATATAACCTATCAGCACATGTCACAAGTTTTTATGTCTAATATTTTAAAAGTGTAACTTTAGAAATGCAAATTGCAAGCCTCCACTAAAACGCAAAATGATATATTAGTTTATTTTATATTTACTTTAAAAATTGAGATTTATGCTAATACTGTAATTGTTCTATATTTCATGTACTTATGTTAATCTATATACATATTTTAAAAAAAGTCGTGTATGTTACACCATTTATAACTCAAGAATGGCTGGACCGGTTTTCATGACCTTTGATTTGGTGGATTCCTCTCCGCCCCGAATAGCAAAATATGTATCAAAATGTCGGAAAAGTTCGCAATAATAAATTATGAAAAAAAAACCTATACATTTTATATGGAACGCCAAGCATTGAAGTCTTATACACTGACATATTACGTCATAGAAAAAAGAACATCTAAGGCAAATGGGGTTGCTGTCGCTACCAAAGAAGTTCCTTCAAGGAAGTATATAGCGCGGGTGAAACCGTGGGGCGCAGCTAGTAACTATGTAAGTTAGGAGATAAACGGATGGACAGAACGATCTTATAAGGGTTCACTAGTAGTACTACGGAACCTTAAAATAGAAAAAGTGTCAGAGCCAATACGCATTAAAATGCAAGACTTGCTCTTACAAATACTATCACTTACAAAATCATTCAGACCTCCCAGTGGTCACGTTACGCACTTTTCTCCATTTAGGCCTCCGATTGGCCACCCCGGACACGTAGCAAAACTTGCCCTGATGGCCAATTACAAGGGATAATCTCTTTAGAGAAAAGTTGTTACAGACCCACCAACTTTTCTGTTGAGTTGGCCAAACAGTGGACCTAAAAAGAATTACTGGTGGCTGTCTCTTTTATTTACGAAATACGACGGTGGCTCCCTCATTCAAGTTTACAGATAAGATGGTTGCTCCGTATCTGCCGGCCTCACCTACTTTTTAATGTCACTTTCGAGAACGCTCCCGGAATTAAATATCGGATCTAATCGTTTCCTACACAATTACGAAATTGTGATACTTCAAATTGAGATTTAAATTTGATATCAGGGTTACGCGGAAAGGGTCAACCGAAAGGAGTTCATAATAACCAACATTATGAACAACTTTTGTTCTACTTTGGCTGTACTAAGCCGAAGGGTTCTTTGTAATTATCATTGTGAACAAATTTTACAATGGGACCAACCATGAAAAAGCGAAAAAAATATCAGGTATTCCATCGAAAATTGTCATTCACGCTTGACAAAATGTTTTGAGCAGCTGATACTTTTTTCGCAATTTCAGGGTTTGTCCCATTGTAAAATTTGTTCACAATGATAATTATAAAGAACCCTTCGGCTTAGTACACCCCTTCCGCGTAACCCAGTATAATATGAAAAAGATTACTATTTCAATTTAACACATTACTAGCAATATCAAGAGAAATAAAAAATTGTTAGAAGGTACAAGTTATTATGTGTACTCGTATCTACCTTTTATTCTTTACTAGCGACCCGCCCGCCTGGCTTCGCACGGGTGTAATTTACGTGCGAAGCCGGGCGGGTCGCTAGTTATATATATAAACCTTCCTTGAAAATGTATCTAACTGATGGTGAAAACCGCATCAAAATCCGTTGCGTGGTTTAGGAGGAGTTAGCGGCCATACAGACAGACAGACATACAGACAGACAGACGCGGAAAGCGACTTTAATTTATACTATGTAGGGATGGGACCCGGGTACGTCCTAAAACTGCGACCAGAACCACCGGAGGATGGGCAACAGCATCCTATTAGTACACGGTGAACGTACTGCGATCCCCAAGTCGCCTGCCAAGCGTGGGGATTATGGCAACACCCCTCTCTAAGAGGGAGGCCTTTGTCCAGCAGTGGACGTTTGATGACTGCTGATGTGTGCGATGGGTCGTCAGATGCCAGCGTACGTTTATAAATTCCATTATTTTACTTTCAATCTAGTCAGGCACGTATCGAAAAAATATAAACGCTAACCATAAATAGAGCCAACACCGTAAACAACATTAAAATGAGTTTAAAGTTAAGGAAGGAACAAAGGTTAAGATTATTAAAGGGTATTATAAGCCGTGGTAGCCCATTTGGGAGAACGCTAGACTCGAAAGCGTGAGGTCGCGGGTTCAAACCCCGGGCCCGTACCAATGAGCTCTTTGGAGCTTATGTGCGGATTTTCATACCACTGGCTTTTCGGTGAAGGAAAACATCGTGAGGAAACCTGCATACGTACGGAGAAGAAATTCGATGACGTATGTGAATCCATCAATCCGCACTGGGCCAGCGTGGTGGATATGGCCCAATCACCCTTTCGGGGGTAGGCTTAAAGTCCAGCAGTGGACTGTTAAAAAAAGGCTGACTATGATGATGATGATGAACAAAGGTTAATCTTACGTGAGTAATTCTCGTGTAATATAAATAAAAAGACAAGTATTTTAATGTCTTGCCAGACAGAACATGACATTAAAATGCTTGGCTCTCAATGTGTCACTTTACTAATAAATGACGTCACTTGTAAGTACGCCATACAAACGTCATTTACTTTGCGAGAAAGGGACAGAGCCTCCCTTCCAAATCAAGTCACAAACTTTAAGCTCTTATAACTCGGAACCTCCTTACGTCGTGAACTTTGGTAAAGTCCGCACGCAGCGTTTCCAAAATTCCTTCCTAATATGAACTGTACAGAAATGGAATGCGCTTCCTGCCTCGGTGTTCCCTACAAGGTACAACCTGGGTCTCTTCAAGACAAGAGTGAATAGGCACCTCATGGGCAAGCGTGCCCCATCTTAGACTGCATCGTCACTTACCATCAGGTGAGTTGTGGTCAAACGCTAGCCCATTTCATCATAAAAAAACTTCGCTAACCGTTATAAATCATTTATTTAGTATACGTATAACATCAGGCGAGATGGTGGTCAAACGCAAGACTATTATTAATGAAAAAAACATTTAGTAATTTTTTTAAGCATATAAGGTTTAACACACCAAACCATGCCCGATAGCTTATTGTTGGACCACATTTAAATAGGTATAAATTAACGATTGAACTATTTGCCAACACTTTCAGAAACAAAAATCAGAATCATCAGAAGGAGAAGAAGAAGAAGACGAAGAGGCTCTAGAAGAAGACCCTCAAGAGGCGTACGAAACCGAGTCGTACCAGTCTTTAGAATATAACATACCAATGAGCGTGGTCGAGATAGATCGGCCCTCCACCAGCATAAAGCATTCAAGTCCTATAAATAACAGTGATTCTTATAAAAGCAAAAGAGCTAAAACAAGTACTGAAGTGGATGACGAATATGACGCTATAGGTGAGTCAAAAGTTAAAGTTGTAAGTGACGTAAAAGAGCGAATGAAAAGTGTGGAGGACGAAGATATAATCGGCAGTATGTACTCATGAATTGCATTTTTTAAAGTCAGTACCACAAAATAAATAGGTATACAGAAGGCCGGCTGCATACAACGAGCGTTAACAGGCGCACGCACACAAAGACGCGTGCGGTCAACGATCTCGGATCAAGTCGGTCGAACACTTTGGTGAGCTTTGGCAATACACGTAATAACCGTTTCGTGTCACAATTATAGTCATAACTAACAATGAGTGTTCGATTGTCATATTGCTAAACACTTTATTTAGAAAATGAGGCATTATTATAATTTTATTTGATTGTGCTTTTCGTACGGATTTTCAGAGGGGAATAATATAAATAAATGTGTTTTAAAATAATATACCTACTAAACTGTTTTGAACTAAAACTCCCAAATCAAAAAAAAACACAGAACATTATAGTAAGTCTGCGTCCTTTATGCGACCACATCGTCGCTTACCAACAGGCGAGTTGGTGATCAAACGCAAACTTATACGCGATGAAAAAAATGGTACTTTGCCATTGACGGTTTATCATCATCATCATCATTTCAGCATTTTCTGCCATAGGAGGTCCACTGATAGGCCTCCCCCACCGATCTTCAAAAGGGCCAGTTGGAAGCGGCCTGCATCCAGCGTTTCTCTGCGGTCTCTTTTAGGTCGTCTATCCGTGTTGTGCCACGCTACGGTTACGCGTAGGTTATTAAAATCAAGGTCACCCGAAGCTGGCCTTCTGTACTATTTATTTTGTGCCTGTGCAGTGCTCTACATCTTCAGTTCAGGCAAACAAGGGCAATATGCCTTATTATTGTTAGTGTTCAAATATCTTCATGTTTCTACTTTTCTCAGGTATTATAGGTTACCCATTCCCACATTAGGTGGGACATTCCCAGTTACGTTCATTAATCGAAGGCTGTTTATTTATTTTTTCAGGTATAAACGTAGCAGCAAAACTGCGCTACCTACCACCTAACATGAGAATTCTGGCTGAAAAACTGATCAATGACGTCCTCTTTCAAGCCCAAACCAATGGCCTCAACTCTTCCACCAAAATCGTCACCATGGACCCTTTCAAACAAGAGACTAGCTCCACAACGCCTTGAAATAAGACTAACCCTTCTATACCGAAACGTATAAATGTATTTATTTACGGAAAAGAAATAGCTTTAAAAACGTAAAATATAGCAAAAAAATTATGAACCTACTCTAAAAGTTTTCAAAATAAAAAAGGAATTAATACCGGCCGGAAGAAATTATTACCGGCTTACTGGACTGTATAGTCCAGTAAGCCGGTAATAATTTCTGTGGCAGTCAAAATAATGCAGTTTAATTTTTAAAAAAGATCAGAGGCCATAAGGCATAAAAAATAGTTTTTGACGTGATAACGTCTTATAAATCGATGAATGCCGGCTGCACGAAAAATTGTCACGTTCCGCCTGAGCCGCGCGTGCAAGCGAGAGCGCGGAACAAGCGATAGAGAGGCACGATCAGCCTAAGCGTTATCACGTAAAATTATCGTCCGTGAACCGACTTTACAGACAACCCCTTTTTTTAATTTCCACTCAGCTATTTTTTATCTTCAGGAAAACAGTTTTTTTTTTAAATGTTGAAAATGTGCAAAAATGTAGCTCTGGCTCTGGATCAGCGCGGCCTTGATTCGGCGGGAAATCTTTCCCTCTCGCTTTAACTCAACTAGATTTTTTTCGTTTAGTCGTGAAAAGCGAACAAGCGGACAGAGAGACAGTTTTTTATTATTGCGTTTGACCACCATCACACCTGATGTTAAGCGATGATGCGGTCAAACTTGGAGCACGCTTGCCTAGAAGAAACCGATTCACTCGTGATTTGAAGACACCCAGATTGTAAACATCGGGGAACACCCATTCTGGCAGCGCATACTTTTTACGTTTTTTGGTTACTTAAAAAATAAAATAGATTAGGATTCTTGTTGTATCTGAAGCAGTTGCTTTCAGTCATACCTGGGGGAAGCCATAGCATGATAGGGAACATCTCTCCCCTTCCCGATGAGCTCGTGAGCACCTTCCACGATGCCCCAGGGTGCGATTCCGATGCTGACGACTCGACCGGCGCGCTGGGACCTTTCCAGCTGCAATGCGTCTCCAACTTGACGAGTTACCCCTGCGAATTACATTATATTTAAAATCATTATATAACTTTATAAAATGTACTGTTACTATATTCCCAATAAAATGAATGATTGATTGATTGTATAGCTTTAGTTACCTATTTTAAGTGTTAGTTTAGAAAATTAAAATAAAAGCTTGTTTAAAAAAAATACTATTCATACTATTTTCTTTTAAGGATGGCCCTCTAGCGCTCCGTTAGCGCCATGCCATATTTCATGAAGGGGGAGGCATAGGGCGCCGGTACTGATAAAACCGTGTTTCCCTCCTGACCTTATTAAGCAGCACTAAAAGGGCCAGCCTTCCGCAATGTTTATATTAGCCTCACCTTCCGTTTTCAAAAAACCTCCAATTAACCACAACACCAATTAAGGCACTTTTGTCGGTTTCATTACAGAAAATAGTGTGTTTAACCCTTAACTACTCGCTCGAAGAAAATCACTTAACTGCTCGCACGGGGTCTCCCGGGACCCCAATTTGTTTCGAAAATATCTGACAAACTAGATGACCTGACAGACGTTGTCCTGTCTTAGAACTGTCAAACACGCAAAGTTAAAATTGTAAATCTTATTTTTTTACACTTTGGGTTACATTATTGGTTTAGAGTTTTAGTAAGGATCCCTATTTTTTTTCAAACATATTATACCCTATGTTACCCGGGGAAAATGTAGCTTCCCAACAGTGAAAGAATTTTTCAAATCGGTTTAGTAGTTTCGTAGCGTTCTGAATAGGCTCCGACAAAGAAACAAACAAAAATCTTTCCTCTTTATAATATTAGTATAGATTAATAAAGGACAAGTTAAAGGCAATATTTTAAATAAAACCTTCAAAACGACAACGAAGAAAAAAAAGTGTAGAATCTCATAAAAAATTATCTATTCAAAATCTTCTCTTAGAATTTAACTTTTGAGGCACAATGAGATCAACGTTAAGATATTTTAATTCTTACAAACTAATTGGGCTCGTTTTCATCACAGGTTATACCTGCAAATTCTACTATTTCAATTAAGGGACATACCGGTATTTGTGCCTCCAGTAAAAATCCAGGCTCCTGTAGTTTTCGCGGCTTTCAGCAGACCTTTCCTCAGAACTTTCTTGAGCTTTGGCTGGAGGTCAAAGTTGGCTTTTCCACCCTGGATGGTAATGAGGAGTTTTGGCCTTTCGAGCTGCCATTCTCTTGTTAACAGTTGGACGATTAGATCAGGTCGAGTGTCATGTGAGAGCCGAACATACTGAAAAAAAATAATTGGTAGTGCTATTATGTAGAGCACACACACACATACACACCTAAGTACTCTAATAATGATAATAGTAATTATAGTGCATTACGATGAACAATAGATTTTATTAGTTGATAATTATTGTAACACCCGCCGTCGCCTAATGCTCATCTACCATCTATTTTCTGAGCAAAGAGGTATGCCGAATACCAGCCCTGTGTGACCCTTCGGATCCTCGCAGTACAGTGCTGAGTGTACCCTTATTGCCAAACTCTGTTTCTCCTTATGTTTCTAATAGTATATGTCCATTGTTTATGTTTTTTGGCAATAAATATATCTTATCTTATCTATATTTAACTTCGTCAAGTATCCAACGGCGTGTTTTGTTTGGAAGCTACTTCCAATTTCAGACAAGCTATTTACCATGTTTAACTACTCTATCAGTATAGGTACATCAAGTGCTGTGGCATAGCATTAAAGCAAAGTGGTATTACGTAGGTCTGTAATACGTAGACCATTAAGAAGAGAACGGGTTTATGAAAAAAAAAATGGCGTATCGATAGGTGATAGAGCAGAGTAAGCTGGAATGCAGACAACGGCCTTCTAAGTGTTGCTTTCGGATAGTTGCAAAATTAAACTGAATACTAGCCACCACCAACGAAATAACGAAACAGATTTTTAGTACGGCAGGCGCATAAAAAAAACTGTTCGAGTGAGAGAAGAAACACTCCATGTAAGAAAGAAAGAGAGAGAGATAGGGATAATCTTTCCACCGACTAAGATAATGGCGTCGATTCTGTCATACCCTGTGGTCATACTAAACTAAACCAATCTGACAGGACTAAAATTATCTGCCCCTCTTTTCATTTTAACATGTGAGAGAAGGATGGCAACAATTTTAGAGCTGTCAAATTTAGTTTAGTTTAGAGTAGGTACATCAAAATCGATGCCAATGTCGTCCGTGCTGACTCTAAATAACAATAAATTACCTGAGCTTTAGTGGGATGTGGTCCGCCCTGGAACTCCACTGTTCCGTATGCGTCGGTGGGAGCCACCAGAGTATGCCTCGCCGGCACCCACGCCTCGCCCGGTGTCCCCGTCGCCGTGTTTGCTCCATGGGCAGTCTTACTGAGGCCACACCAACATCTGGAAGAAAAGAGAAGATTCACATTTGGAAGAAGACCGAGTATTGCTGCAAATGTAATGGGACCATTTGGTCGAATGATTTGGGTTAAATATTTAGGATTATAAATGCTGAAATAGTGCCCCCTCTCTAAGAAGGAGGCATTTTTTCAGCAGTGGACGTTAACTGGCTGATGATTTGATGTGCGTGTGTGATGCTGAAGTTTCTGAGCTGAAGTATTTTGTACCCCTTGGACTTATATGAAATATGTCCAAGGGGTACAAAACACTTCCAATCTTTTTGATTTACGTTCTATCCTTTTTGCATATTGAGTTTGAAAGAAAGGTAAAAAAAGATAACTGTAAACAAAAGAATAATTGCAAAATAAAGAATCTATCTATCGTTCGTTTTTTTCGCTTTTGACAGAGCTTACAATATTGCGATATAATTCGAATAAAGCCAAATTCAAAATTTTCTGATGTTTTTACAAATAAGGACAAAATTTTGAAGTATTTAAAATTTTTGAAGAAACTGGCGATGGAAGATGGTAACTCAAACGAAGATCAGCCTTCCACCAGTGCGAAAGAAAACCCGAAAAGAGGCCCTGACATTGATGCTGACAAGAGAGACGAAGATGGTGGCGACTCAAGGGTGGGAAGTGCCAGCTCCAGGTCGAGTTCTATGTCCATGCACAGCCGAATGGATATGGCCAACACCAGACACAAGAACGTTAAGCCGACGACGGCAGTGAAAGAGACTAAAGCCTCTGAAAAGAAAAAGAAAAGAAGCCACCGAGGTCGGGTCGAGAAAAGAACACTCCCAAGACGGCTCTCTAAAAAAATGCCTGTTAGGCGCAGAATGATAAGGCATAGGGTTACTAGAAGGTCCCCAAAGCACGCCAGATCCATATCGACGATCTATACGAGGCGGTCTTCACGGAGCTTCACTCCAACAAACTTTGAATGCCAATACTGCCATTGCTACCGTGGCTAACGCAAAAAGTAGTAGCGTTAGATTCCTCTTGTGATGTTTTGAAGTCTTATTAAATAGTATTTTAAATAATTTTTCAGTTCTATTTTGTTTAATTTGGCAAATAATAGAAAAGGATAGTTTGCGTATGGGTTAGCTCTTGGCCACGGCCAATTTTAGATGGTATACTTGTTTCTATTTATTTGTACTTATTTCTTCGTGGTAACATTGCTGAGATTCATTGAACTGAGTGGTGGAACCACAAAAAACAAAAATAACCTCGGAGTTCTGATTAATGGTGCAAGTCAATGATGCAAACGGTACATCGGTTTCTAACCGACCACCCGGTAGACTGCTGGTGGTCTCTTAAGAACAAGTTTTCCTTACCGACCACCCTGTTGGACAGCAGCTGATGGCCTATTAGGAACAAGTTTTCCTAACCGACCACTCAGGTGAACAACTGATGGTCTATTAGGAAACAATTTCCTAAACGACCACCTAGGTGGATGGTTTGGGTGGTCCGTTAGGAACTAATCAGGAATAGCACCACTAACAATTGGATTTCCTTGTGGATTCTGTGAAATCCCTGTGAAACTGTGCGATAGAACCAGAAGTAATGAATCGATATTTCACATGGCACACGTTAAACAAGTAAATACAATAATAATAAATAAATATTCGGGACGTTTTTGCACACACGGTCATCTGACCCCAAACTAAGCAAAGCTTGTGATATGGCTGCCAAAGACTGACATACATACATATATATTTTTAAATACATACTTAAATAGATATTAACAACCAGATATAGAACAAACACAAATGTTCATCACATAAATGTTTGTCCTAAGTGGGAATCGAACCCACGCCCCCAAGCTCAGAAGGTAGGTTCACTACCAACTGGACCAAGGCCATCGAAGAAGTAAAAATTGAATAAAATTCCTGATAAAAGAGCAGAGAGCCTTCAAAGAGCTGAACAGATTTTTCAAATTATAGCTATTGTAAAAACACTCGATATCAAGTTACCATTCAAACAAGACAAATAATTAAATTTAATCGGTTCAGCCGTTTGGGAGATATACGATGCCAAAGACAGACACACAGATACACACGTTATTCTAACACCTGTCTTTTGCATCATCCCTTTAATCCATTTTTCCCGGTAATCCCTTTTACACAAAATAAACGGAGTATACTTATAGTATTTGTTCAACCAATAAACCAATAATGACATTCTCCTCGATCATCGAACCATCGCCTTGGAAATAATGTTACAATCAGAGAAAGCCTTATTCTAAGCAGCACAGAAGACATATAAGTACAAGTACACAAGATTCACTCCGCAAAATCATTTAGATAAGTAGCGACTCTTGCTACTACACAATAAAGTGAAATTCAGGACGTGCGACCGCTAACTACGTACAGCTCTGTCTATCGGGTAACTCGTGTCGCGTTTATCATCATCATCATTTCAGCCATAGGACGTCCACTGCTGGACATAGGCCTCCACCATCGATCTCCAAAAGGGCCGGTTGGAAGCGGCCTGCATCCAGCGTTTCTCTGCGGTCTCTTTTAGGTCGTCTGTCCATCTTGTGGGTGGACGTCCGCTTACCGGTCCGTGGTCTCCATTCCAGAACCTTTCGTCTGCGGATAGCCTCATTTCTCATTGGCTTTTGCATCGGGGGTTAAAATACAGTTGAATTTAGAACCCCCTCTTCGTATAATATTATGTTTATACTTTGATACCTCACCGGGTGGTATCAAGAGGAGAAAAAAATAGCTATGGCTCCACCGGTGGAGCCTGGCGATGGATCCAAGTAGCCGTAGGGTAGTCAGTAGGTAAAGTGAGAATTTACTCACACATGCTCATCCTTAGCGCTGGGCACAAAACACTTGCACTCCCGCTTCTGGAATGAGGTCTCTATCCAACTTCGGGTTGTTTTCTGTAACAAACACAAGACATATGTTCAGAAATCTTGATGAAAAAGGACATCAAGGAAGATGCCGTGTCGCATCGGTTTAGTTTTTCACTTCAAAATATTCATCATCAGCTAGAAGTCGTCCACTGATGAACCCTCTTTAACATTCACACTGAACGACAGCTTGTCTTTTGCATTCACTGGATGCCAGCGACTCTCATAATGTCGTCGGTCCATCTAGTGACTCAAGATCCTTTCTTCCCTATCGGTTATCAGTTCTTCGATCGACACAGTGCCTAAAGACAAGGGTCTTTGACCAGTGTGTTGCCAGTCATGACATATGGTACAAAAAAAAATCTACTTAGAAATAACAAAAACACAATACAAAAACAAACAACCAAATACAATATACTTGAGTGAGTGAAATAAATAAACGGGACTCTCTAACCATCCATCCATATATCCATACATTTAATTGAGCCACACAGTCAAGTGGGCAATATATTATGCTTGTGGTGCTATAAAGTATAAACCATAGTCTACCGGACAGGTGTTTGATTTGTTAAAACAGGCGTACACATATACTAAGTTAATTAATTAAATCTACTTATAAAGTTCTGAGAAACGTTTAAAAAAAAATGTATTTGATGATACAACAAGAGGCTACGTACAATGATCATTATTCATGGATAAACGCACTAAGTAAAAAATTATAATGTTTACAACATGTTATACCGGTTTGGTAATGCCGCCAGCATGCTGGGTACGCTGCCAACTGGTAGTCGGCTTGAGCATTTGGATTGTCTTTAGACCTTCAACGGTCTATGGGCAGTCTAACTGTATTTGTAGTTTTAGTTTTAGCTTGTATTTTGTTTAGTTAATAAAGGCGCTTGCCCAGTTTCTAAACTAAATTTGGCAAATCTAAAATTATTGCCACCCCTTTTACACATAATAATATGAAGAAAAAAAAACGCAAATAATTTTAGTAATGTCAAATTGTTTTAGTTTAGTGAGTGCTTTAACAGAATCGATGTCTTCACTTTTCTCCTCAAAAAATAAGATATTGCTTCATTTAAGTACAATTTGTGCACATTTTTTTTAATTAATTATTGATGAATCTTGCTTACAGCAATGAATTTGCTAAACAAACGCCATGATTGGAGTTCGACATTTTCAATCATAAACTCGAAGTAGTCCAAACTGAATGGCCATTTCATTGTTGACAAACACAATAAACCAAAGTTTCGAAGCAATCAGTTTCGAGAGGGTAAACTAATCATTTGTAGTTTACATTGCCCGTTCGAGTACCCTTTAGGGAGATTAATTAAATAAGAATATTATGGATAGGTATTATATTATACAGGGCCAAAACTGCACGTCACTAGAAATTTTTAGGCCAAGAATCTCCAAGCTCTTTGAGATCTTTAGAATACCCTGGAACCGAAGAGCGACAACACAAGGAGTTTTCTTCGCAGAGAACGCACAAACTTCTGTCTTGGTGCGGTTATGTCCTGAATATTTAATTGATTCAAAATATACCCAGTGTATTATAGGCATCGAGAGACATTACATATAGAGTCACAATTGTGCCAAAAAAATGTCCGAACCAAAACTCGGCGCACGCTACGAATTGCACCTTTTTGGTTAATTACAACTCAAGATAACGGCGATCCGACTACAACGCCTCGCGATGCCGGAGGTACGATGACATAGCGGACAACTAACGTTGAACTCTATACAAGTGACATTACGTCTAAATTTGAGTAAATGTGGAATTGTGAAGTATATAATTAATACAATGTATATACAATGACGCTCGGACGTTTTTTGACTGTTTTCACTGAGAGATTTCGACTCTATAAGAATTGTATGTCGATGCTTATAAGGTAAACTCATCGGGTTGTAACCTTACAATCCGACCCGAACACAAGCATATTGTCCCATTCAGGATTATCCCTATTATGTAGCTATTATGTCTCAATAATCCTGCACCGAACGCGGCGGAACAAACATTGTTAGGTAATCCTGTGGGCGACCTTCGGCTTTCAGCATACCCTTGTATAATCATACCTACTATTAATATTAACTATCTGCGGTTAATTGTTCCGCAGAACGGTTTGTTCTTGGAAGAGTTCAGTTTCAGACGTATTGTCTTAAAGGGTGTGCCTTTGTCGACTGTGACAAGTATTTAGGAGGCACAATAATATGAAAGGTGATCATCGCCGAGAATCTAAAAAAATATAGTAAACTGCTAAGCAATGTTTGGTCTAACAATGTCTCCGGCATGTGTCGGAGGAAGTATAGACGGAACAACACAAAAAAAAAAAAAAAAAAAAAAGAGGCACATTTAATGTTATAATCTTCGACCAAAATAAATGTAATGGACGGGCCATAACCATTGAACTTGCTCAGTAAAAACGAGGCAAAACCATTGGATATATACTTCAACACCTCATGAAGGTTTTAATAGTGTTTAATATTAGTTAATTCACCGTAATGTGACATATTCTGTGATTAACTAGTTATCTATTACGGTTCGTAAAAGTTAGGACAGACGGACAGACAGACAGACAGACATCGGAGGCTTAGTAATAGGTCTCGTGTTTACCCTTTGGGTACGGAACTCAAAAAACTGTAAGTACGGCACACTTACAAATTTTTCACACACACTAAAAATTTGCAGTAACACCAATGGACTAATAGTCCACATGCAAAAAAATGGCTGCATGGTCGTCTATGCAGGTTAAGAGCTTCTTATACCAAATTTGACGATTTTAAATCAATGTTTTTCAGTTAAATTACAATATTTGAGCTGGAAAAAAATACATGTCACAGATAAATCTGTGTTAGAGTCCGTGATTTGGTTCAAAACACAATAGAATAAACGTTCCTATCAAAAAAAAATCTGAAACAAAGTCGATTCAGTTTATTTTTTTCGTTTTATGCTCTAATGAAAGCTCTTAACAACCTGGAAATTGCATGTAATGAAAGGCAATTTTATTCAAAAAAAAATTATTTGGATATAATTTTAATAGCGAATAGTTTCGTTTTTTAGTGAAATTAAAACCGTAACAAGGTCGCGAGAATTTGCGCGCGCCGCGTCATCGAGGTCGGACCTATGTTCGTTTTTGTCGTTGCACTCCCCCCGCGGGCGTCCTGACTCTAGCGTGGCAATATACATCGTCGCTATAAGTTGGCGGGGGCTGAGGGAGCGTTTTGTTGCCTACGCGACTCGGATAGCCGGCCGTTAAGTTCGAAAGGCATAAAGCCTGATTTAGGCCAGATGCGTTCGTATCCGCTACGCCACCTTACCATGTCTCGCTTTTTGTCTGATCTAAGGTATAAACACCTTGACTGATATTTCAATTAGATCAGACGTTACCCGCTTCCCAGGAAACGGCATTCCCAAGCGATATCAAACAAAATCCCTAACCAGCTATCTCGAATTATTCCGCTGTATATTATAATATCCACCTTCAGGAAACTGCGAATCGCTCGACCTGAAAGGGAATTTAAAATCAAATCTGCTCTATCTCTCTACGATGGGAAAAACGAAGCGGATCTTTAGTCAGCCAAATCTAGGTACGCTTGTATATTCAAATTCAAATTCAAAATATTTTATTTCGGACAACTAAAAAATCCATTGGGTTAGTACAAACAAAACTTAGAGCTATTGTTAGATAAAAATCAAAAAAAAAAAAAACAAAAAAAAAAAAAAAAAACACGCCTCTCGGAACATCTGCACTAATAACGACTGATAACTACTATATAGCTATCATGGTATAATAATATACTCCGCCAGGTAAGCACTCCAAGAAATAATGTGACGTGGGCGTCCCACAATGATGTTATCTATGTCATGGATACACGTGCATAAGCAAGAGCAGAATAAGTAATTTACAACAAGTTCGAGAGAGATGACGTTATACGAAACAATAGCGGACTCTCTATGATTTTCTGTATTAACAGTAGCGTGAAATTATAACCCCAATATTCGTATATTACCTGTGGGGAATCCAATAAATCAATGTGGTTTTGTTAAAATTGTGTTTAATATATTCAACAAGCGGACAAACCAAATGACAATTGAAATGATTTTTGTATTTCATTTAATAGATGATAAACGAATTTGTTTCCCAATATCTGTGTTTGTTGCAATAAAGTGGCAACTAGACAGTGACGTAATTCTGGGATAACTGCCAGAGTGCCAGACCTCGTTTTCTTAGATCATGATAGCTATAAACTTTTTAATAAAAAATAAAAATAAACTGGTTTTTTTTTTTGTATTTAATATATCCGCTTTAACGTCGCAATAACTACAATAAAGAATTTGGGATCAATTATTTTTGTTTTCCTAATTTTTTGTTTACAACGAAGTGATGGAACATCACATTCTTTTTCGCGGTACCAGGGTTGGTCCCAATGTGGAGGTTTTTTAGAATTATGAATACAATGATATCCTTGCATATGTCCGTCGTCTAGAAATACACCCCGTATAAAAGCTAAACTGCAAACATTTAGGTTCCACGTTAGTTCTGAATATATAAACAGGTAAGCACTAACACCAAGGCAACATGAAACGCGCCTGAAAGCATTCCTTCATACATAAGTCAGTGAGCGCGAACTTCCTTAGTTCATACATTTTGGATTGCTCTGTGTCTGATCTTTTGCTCTCTCATGTACGTGAAGATTCATTTTCAAACTAAAGCTCTGTATATCCTAGTTCATTTATAGATCAACGGTTCGCGATAGTCCTGGCGTTGGGACATTTATTTATAGTTTAGTCCATCATCATCAGCCAGAAAACGTCCACACTGAACGACAGCCATCTGCACCGTTGGATGCCCGTGACTCTCAAAATGTCGTCGGTGATTTTTCGCACCCAACGTTACCTGGTCCGCTACCTTGGCCAGGGATAGAAGAGCTGCCGGGGACTGGGGGCCGTCGTATGTGTTTGTCTGTCATCTTTGCCATAATCCCCATGCTTGGGGATCGCAGAACGTACCACCATTCCAGTAGGAGGATGCTGCTGCCCATCCTTTATTGGTTCTGGTCGCTGTTTTAGGACATACCCGGGTCCATCACAGACTCTTTATTCATCATCATCCTGATCACAGCCTTCCATATTTGGGTGGGCCACTGAGTTGCAATCTTGTCTCTTGCTATACCATCTGCCTCAGTTCTGTGCTAATCGCGTCCAGGTTTGACCCACAATGGTGTCTATATCGTCGAGAAATCTTGCATCTACCACCATTCTGTTATAACTTTACTCCACCTGTATAGCTCTTTATTTGAACCATAGTTTTTGCGTAGCAAAAAAACCGAGCCAAGTATCATGGGACTAAAGCCCAGAGTCTCCGCAGAACAGTCAAGAAAGTTTATCTTGGAGGTCCTAAAGGCCATCGGCCTATCTTCCGGCCTATATATAGCTGGAAAGATGCCGTAGTCAGAATTGCGCGAGCTCCAAGTCACCGACTGGCGAGAGACCAATGGCGTTCTCTTGTGTCGGAAGCCAAGACTCACTTCGAGTCGCTCCAGTCAGCGCCAGTCAACCAAAACCCAAAACATCTTATACGTTTAAACAACGACATAGCATGTTCGTATTCTATGATAGCAATCAGGTGCACTTTGTTTTCAGCTGCACTTCTTATGGTAATGTCCTGAACTTTACTTTCGTCTGAAATGTTCTCGTCCCTACTTACTTTCACAGATTGCTCTCGATGTCCAGACGTTGCCTTCAATCACTCCGTGGAATTGTAAAAAGTGAACTCCGGGGGGGGAAGCTACGATATTTTGCACAACTAAATAATCAAGAGCTTTTTTCTTTTGTGTTTTTTCAACCCCAGTTGGTAGAGGTTGTCGACGAAACTACACAGTGTTTTATTTATTTGTACAATGGCTTTTGTTTGGTGGTTTGATCCCCGCCGTGAGCGATGTTAAGCGATGACGCAGTCTACGCCCTACGGTGGAACACGCTTGTACGTAGATATATCTATTTAGATTTTTTTTTTTACTTTGTAACCGCTATATCGGTTACAAAGTAAAAAAAAACTTTGATCTATTTTTTATTGAGCGGCTTTAATTATAATATAATTTGAAGCCACAAATTATAAGATTAGTACAAAATTACAAATATTTACGACCTTACTTATAAAGCAAAGCTTAAAATTGCTCTGTCTTGTTTTCACCTGTGACAATTTCCGTCAACGAGAAATTGACAGCAATTTTAAGCATTGTTTAACTTTTAAGTTACGTTTATAAGTTTAGTAAAGCCGTCAATGTTTATATTAATTATTAATAAATAAATAAATATTTTTGAAATTTTTGCACACACGGTCATCTGACCCCAAACTAAGCAAAGCTTGACATATGCCTGTAAGAGACTGATATACATACACATATAGTTTTAAATACATACTTAAATAGATATTAACAACCAGATATAGAACAAACACAAATGTTCATAACATGAATGTTTGTCTTAGGTGGGAATCGAACCCACGCCCCCAACCGCAAAAGGCAAGTTCACTACCAACTAGACCAACGGGCTATCTGAACGGGCTAATACAAATAGCTGTTCCCCGCGACTTTGTACGCATAGAGCTTTCATTTAACTTCGGTCGTTTACGCAAAATCAGGCGAACTTTCATACAAATATTTTCATCCCATAAAATATTATAAGATTTTTAGTAAGTAGGTAAGATAGTGTTATTACAATTTACTTAGTCAAATAAAATGTTGACAAAGAGTTAAAAGGAATCCCAGAACATATAGACGGCAAACATACAAAAAAAAATTGTGCGTGGAGTCCCTCCGCGCGGAAGAAGTTATACTTCAACAAGGAACCCTAAAATTATAACTGGGGAAAAAATATCCACAATTTAAAAACATGCTTTTCTCGAGATTCTAACCTAGCTCCTTAGGCTTCTCAATCCATTAGCGACACCATTACACTACCGCGAAAAAAGGATACGCATTTCGCAACCATACGAGAGATAAAAATTCCCCCTCCATGGTAGCGTTAAACGTTTAACGCAACCTTGTTGCAAGTCGCATAAGAAGTATAACTTCAAAAATAAAACACATTTAAGGTATATTGAGACCACGTACGATCGTGCATATCTAAGTCTCCCTAAAATACATTCGGTTTTATTTACATTCAAATATCAATGTTTATCTCTGTAAATTTCCATCAAAACTAATCCTAATCAACAAACAAAACCACATCTACAGATAATCTGCATATCTGTACAGCTTATTTGGAATCCCATCTCAAATCTGAGTTCTTACTCCGTGGAACAGCTGTCATGAATAAGCGATGAGAAATTACAAGAGACGCGAGAAATCATGAAAGTTTGTTTTAGCATTCTGTTAATATGCATAGAGATGCAAGTAGGTAATTGATTAGATTATAATGTTGGGTAGGCGTGTTCGGCGATGATTGATAGATATGCATAATATGTCCAAACTCTTTATTTTCTACTGTGTAGTGTACACAATAGCGAAGTATGAATTTTCACTACGTAAAAAACGTATCGGATTCCATACAAATTTCAATTTCGAAATTAATTTTGTTTATATATTTTTTCGGACCTGGGTATGTCCTAAAACTGCGACCACCGGAGGATGGGCAGCAGCGTCCTATTAGTACACGGTGAACGTACTGCGATCCCTAAGCCGCCTGCCAAGCGTGGGAATTATGGCAACACTCTTCTTAAAGAGGGAGGACTTTGTCCAGCGGTGGATTTTTAATGGCTGCTGATGTGATGTGATATATTTTTTCATACATTTTTTACGTAGCGAACGCAAAAATTTATGAAATTACGCACAGAAACAAAAATTTAATTCAAATAGAGACGTTCTTGTCGCTAAAAGACGCTAACTTGAGTTAACCCGTATTTAAGGGGGTTATTTTTCACGTTTTATCGGTACGTCAACCTTCCCCCCATAACCTACCCCATTCCTCTTGAAATTGTGTAATTTGAATTAAAAAAGGTCACTCTAATGTCTACGATACAGTTTTTATTGATACTAAAGGATTACAAACACTTTACAAAAAAAGCAATACACAATTATTTTTATTTTTAAACTTTTTTTACTTGTCTTCCCGTAATGCAAAAACTAGTCTGTTAATTCGTTCTTTTTGTACTGCATTTACAGCTAGTATCTGCGACTCGATGGTGTGACAATAATATTTAGAAATTTTAGGAGTTACAATTAAAAAATAAAAATAGTTCATCTGACTTGATAGAAAAATATATGACTGCAATTATCTAGCATGCAATTAAGTATAACCTGTAAGACTCGGTAAGGAATCGGCGCTTGCGAGAAACTATGGAGCTATCATTTAACATTGTGAGAAAGTGGCGTCAGAGCCTTAATCTACGAGTGGGATGTTTAGCGCGTATATTCTTTGGAGCGTGTCTTAAAATTGTACATAATAAAATAAGCGCCATCTATAGGATTGCCGGTAGAAAGCCCTAAAAATCTCTCATTTGCTCGTATTTTCAGGGGAACGAGGAAGGGAGAGAGAGAGAGAGAAAGAAAGAAAATACTTTTATTCGACAGAACTACAAATAACGTTACGGGATATTTACGGACGGGATTTTTACCTTTTTTTTCCATCTCACTTTAGTGAACTACTTTGATAGTTCAAAACAGTGTACTACTACAAATACCTATATCTAAATGACACAATCAGTGTCGAATGGGCCCGTGAAAGACAAAAAATTATAAATGAGGTTGAAAGTTTATATGAAAATCTACGCGTACGAAAACGCGGGCAACATCTAGTCTAGTCTATACTTCTATACTAATATTATAAAGAGGAAAGATTTGATTGTTTTTTTTGTTTGTTTGTTTGCATTGAATAGGCTCCGAAACTACTGAACCGATTTGAAAAATTCTTTCACTGTTGGGATGCTGCACTATCCCCGGTTGTCATAGGCTATATATCCCGGCTTTGCCCGTGCGAAGCAGGGGCGGCCTACTAGTATGAAATAAAACTTATCAGGGAAACTTTTAAACGTGCACTGTAATTAAAAACATATCAGGGTGTCTCACGTGTGGTTAGCCCGGCGCCTAAGCCTACTCTCGAAGGTAATACAACTGAACAATAAAACCGTGTCCAATTACCAGAAGAGCCCTAGGGACCCGGGAGCCCGAGTGACACGCGCCTACATATAAGTACAAAATGCATGGATCTGGAATACCTACGTTTTCAAGATATAACTAAGTTAAGTAAGATAAGTACATACCCCTACAACACAAGCTTTGCTTAGTGTAGGTTCCGTGGACCAACTGCCTCAAGCCGAATATCTGTGTACCCCATGATCATCATCATCATCAGCCACACGACACTGAACGACAGCCTGCCAACTGCATCCACTATATACCCGCGACTCCCACGATAACGTCAATCCATCTAGTGTGAGGTCTACCTACGCTGCGTCTTTCAGTTCGCGGTCTCTGCTCAAGAACCTTGCTTCCCCATCGGTAATCAGTTCTTCGAGCGGTGTGGCCGGCCCATTGCCACTTCAGCTTACATAGCTATGTCGGTGACTCCGGTTCTTCAGTGAATATCTATATACCGGATTCGATCGCGAAAGAAACTCCGAGCATAGTTTGCAAATTCAAATTAGTTCAAATTATTTATGAAGCTAGTTTATGTTGCATACAAGTCGTTTATGAATCTAGTATTAGATTTAGTTCGTATTTTATTTAGTTAATAAAGGTACTTGCCCGATGAATTAAAACACAAGTAATAAAGACAAACAAAACGGAGTCTTCCAAATAACCTATTCAAAATCCCTCAAGTAACAAAGTTATTTACCTTTTAAGGTTCACTTCTGAATCATCATCATCATCATTCTCATACCACCTTAATATAGGTATATAATATTATATATAATAATGTTACCTTTTTCGCTACATGCCATTTTTATGGTATTTTAAACTATTTTCCTATTTTTAACCTATTTTCACGTTCATCAAAATAGAGGGCGCTCCTAGATTACACTAAAAAAGGCTTGTAGCGAAAAAAGGTAACATTATTATACATAAAAAGTGGTGGCATGAGAATAATGATGATTGAGAAGTGAACCTTATAACCTTCACTATCCTAACTATGAATTATTATCGGATCCTGCTGTATCGGCAAGTGATATACATACTTTCTAAACACTGTATATGACACGTCGTAGTAAATACCTCTAGAATTCTCCGAGTGCCCATCGATGTTCCCAGGGACTGATATGATATACTTAGTTTAGGCGTGGCGGAATACTACAAGATATTTTAGGGATCCTTATCCAAAGGGTGTCAATGGGATCCCTATTACCAAGGAAGATAGACTAAGCTAGTAATACGTAGCTGCGAAATGTTCGTTAATAAGTTTTTTATTGTCTCAAAAATGTTTTGGTTTTAGCTGTAAGTTTTTGAGAAATTGTAATAAAATAAATAAATAATAAGAGGAAAGACAATAGCGGAACATTAGAGCGTAGCTCGGAAATTTGCCTAAAAACGGTACGAACTTAGATGGCGCCATAATTTGAGCGTTATATAGGTTGTCTCGAACTTCCGTAAGCGCTGCAGTCAGATAATGTACGAAAGGGTTCTACAAATTACCGTAGCGCTAGTATCGCAGTCAACTTTTCAAGTTGTCAAGTCAGTCATTTTATCCCGAATAAATTAAAATTCTTATAGAAAACTGAGTAAGTAGCAGGTAAGTAACAGGTAAAACTAAGGAACACAACTAGTAAAATATCGCACAAAAATACCATTTCGGTGTAAAATATGTAGTCAAAATATTCATTTACGACCGCTACGATCGAGTAGACACCAGTTTGCATACAAACTTCCTCCCTACTCGTCCCCAAAGGCTCGGGCGAATTTCCGACGTGTAAGCCTATTTTGCTTATTCACGTATACCCTAGTTCAAGGCTGAAGCTAGGCATTAAGGTTGGGGGAGGGGGGACTTTTAATATGAATGGCAGCTAGAGGGCAACGAACGCTAACGTTTATCCTATACTAGCTGACCCGATACACGTTGTCCTGTCAAAAGCCAATGACCAAAATTGGAGTAATTTTTTTTTCGCGGTCTTCAATCATACTTAGTAAGGAGATGTAGAATAATATGACTAACAACAGTTAACAAGGGGTAACATACCTTACATCAGTCTTAACTACATTATATCGATTAAAAAAAAGTGAGATAGGTACATAACTAAGATTTAAAGTCAAATATTTCATCTCTGATTGCGTTGGTAGAAAAAGTATTCACAAATTCATTCTTCTGATAGTATTTTCTAACGTGGCCCAGGATTTCTAAGATGGCCACCGAATAAAACCAAATGTGCCACATCCCATAGTGATTTGTTCATTGTCTTTTCAATAAAGGAGAACGGACAAGCTTCATACATTTTTGGACTAAAAAGTGATATAGCCGGCCAAATGAGTTTATGTATATAATGTTCTTGTATGTGACCATACAAACATTTTTTATTATCGCAGCAAACCATTTTGTTTAAAAACTGAGTCACTACATGATTTTAAAAAGTCGATTATGTCAAAAAATAAAATGTTGTATGTGTATTTTTTTTTTAAAGATACTAATTTCGTACAGTCCAACTAAGTTATCAGGCCCATCATCATCATCATCATCATCAGTCTTGAATGACCCACTGCTGGGTAAAGGCCTCGCTTTGTTTATGTCACTCTCCCCGGTCTTTCACTAGTCGCATCCACTCGTTCCCGACAGTACTTTTGATGTCGTCAGTCCACCTTATCCTCATCATCTGGCTCGGTGAGCAACAACGGTAATGATAATATATTACCACGGAGACAGAATTAAAGCGCCACCGAGTCGAATAAGTTTCTGGGAATTGCAACTGCTTACGATCATCATTCATCCGACTTCAATATAATATAACAAACCAGGGCAAACGGTAAAAACATAGAATTCCTAGGCTCTTGAAAATACTTTACTGCATATCATTTGGTCAAAATATATACCTATCATTTGGGACTATATACCTATCATTTGGTCAAAATAAAACAATGACAATTATATCCACTTGACTGCTCATCCTTTACCCCAGGCGATGAAAATGGTACATAATTTTCATCATACTCTTTATTCAAGCGGGCCAATCCTAGACGCGAACTGAATGAATGGAAAGACTAGCAACTTACGACGAAGCTCAAGACTAAGGAGCTTAATTTGAACCAGGGATTCGTTGCAAGTTGAAAAATATTGACGATTCACTTCCGTATTTCGAGGGGTTAAACCCCCACAGCCCTCTCTGGCTACGGCCATGACCTGGTTACCTATTAGTACCTATACAGTAGTACCGCCGCCTGTATCGTTCAGCCTGTTGAGTCTTTCGGGGCTGCGTTCGCTATTTATTGTTTTGGATATTGGAGCTTTTCTGTTTACGATGTATTTATGATTATGAGGGTATTGTAGGTGACATGAAAAACTTTTTAGTAACACTATTCACAGCTAAAACCTACCTTTCTAAGGTTAGGTTATATAGACTGCTGAGTCCAAACAGGTTTTTACTCGTGTTTTTTTGTAAAAAAAAAACTTTTTACAGGTATAAATATCTTGTATTTGAGATATGAATAAGACAACAATTAAAAAACCCGAACGCCCGAATCACTTACAAATTTTCAATCGCGCCGCGTAAGTAGGTTTTACTCGCGGTTTTTGGTGAAAAAAAAAACCTTTAACTTTTGTAAACTTTAATGAACCAGTAGTATAACTATGTTGTATTTGAGATAGGAACAAGACAATAATAAAAAAACCCGAATGCCCGAATCAATTACAAATTTTCAATCGCGCCGCGTAAGTAGGTTTTACTCTTGGTTTTTGGTAAAAAAAAACTTTTACTAATACAGTAAGCTTTAATGAACCAGTAGTAGGTATAACTATCTTGTATTTGAGATAGGAACAAAACAACAAAAAAAAAACCCGAATGCCCGAATCACTTACAAATTTCCAATCGCGCCGCGTCGTCACTGTAATGAAGATTTTAAGTAAACTACTGTATATTTTATAGTATTGTTGTATATGTATATTGAATCTGCGAGCGAAACGAAACAAACGTCGATCGAATGGTACTTATTTTTAACTAAGTGAGTGCTAAAGAGGAAACTTAGGCATAACGCTTCCGATTTATTTATTTTTCCGAGTATACATTCATACAAAAACCATTACTTATTTTTTGAGAATCCGAATAAAAAGAACTGTACCTAACTGACGTGTAAGGATGGAAATGAGTAGGTACTGCGTGTTTGTGAAAAAGTAGAGGCTTTTCTGGCTGAAAAGATTAGGGGTCGTAAAAAAGCTAGCTACGTTTTTTGCATTACCAGTACATACGAGTAAAAACGCAAATGTTATGTGGCGTGACCTAAAGAAGTAAGTTCTCGTAGTATGCTGAGATCAGGCAATGTCAACTATACAGGATTCTGTGCTTTTTGACAGGTATATAATTGCAAATATCAACTAATACTAATTATACCTAAGCTACTTAGCTTATAATTATATTTTTTTTTTTTTAAATTATAAAAAACAACTAAACTGACCAACAAAAACCAACAACAACAACAAACAACAGAAAGAAATATTTTTTCTCAACGATACAACTATTTGGTTGGTTTGTTAGGAATTCTAAATTTGTTCCACTCTAATCAACTAAACTGACCAACTGAAACGGATCAACAATTTTTTTTCTCAACGATCCAAAACTATTTGATTGGTTCGATATATTATCAATTTAAAAAACCGACTTTATTGATTGTTTGATTAAGACGCGGTATAATCGCAAAGTTAACCAAAAGAAGTGTTTTTAAACGCTTTGTGTGAAGTGACAAAATTAGCTGATCAGATAAAAAAAATACTACAAGTAAAAAAAACCCCTTGGTAATAATCTTAACCGAATAAAATTTTGAAAAATTGTCTAGGCTCTTAAAAAAACACATTACAAATTGCGCAATAAAAATAGCTTCTGAATTGAAGAACTCTGAATTTTCAGCGACAACAACATATTTTTTGTACGAATTGTGTAGCCAGACTAGTCTTTTAAAACTTTAACCAGTTAATTGTTGAAATTCATTTATATATTTTGATAAATTAAATAAAAACCCTCAAAATAATATAAACACAAGCACAAAGTCATCATCATCATCAAATATGATGATATACGATTTTCGACTCTAAGCAAAGCCGTTTTAGGTAGCAAATAGATCATGGCGTGAGCGGGTGAAAAACGAATTTGAAATCGTGATCAGACCGCGCCTTAACTCTTTATTGTTCGGTTGTATTAACTTGCCCACGCCTTTAGCATAAATATGAACCCCGATGTATTTATTCTACCCGAATAATTCGATGTATTATTTATTGACCCGGGTATGTCCTAAAACTGCGACCACAACCACCGGAGGATGGGCAGCAGCGTCCTATTAGTACACGGTGAACGTACTGCGATCTCCAAGCCGCCTGCCAAGCGTGGGGATTATGGCAACACCCTTCTCTAAGGAGGCCTTTGTCCAGCAGTGGACGTTTAGTGGCTGCTGATGTGATGTGTGATGTGTGTATTTATTCTTACCTTAACAGAATTAACGACAGTCATCTCTAGCAAAAAGAAATCTATTTTGAAATATATAATACTCTCCGATAAAAGAACTGATAATATTCATACGGTTGAACAGATTGCCTTGAATAGCTAGCCTAGCTAATAACATCTCACTGTTGTTTGCGACGGGGGTTAAACATGTTATAAAATCCATTATAGATAGAATTTATAACATGTTTAAACCCCAAAAAAAAAAAAAAAACCCATTTACCTTTGTGCCGCCATAACTTTGCCGATTTCATTCTTCTTTTTTTTTTAAGTTGTCTAATACTTTGTAGAAAGTTCTCACGGAAATAAAAATTAAGAAAATTGCGCAGAAAATTGGAAAAAATCTGAAAACTCAACGACGATTTTAACTTCGCGCGTTAAACAGTTCTAAGTAACGACAACATATTCTGTCGGGTCAGCTAGTGCTTTATAAATAGCGCCAATGACGACTAATCAAAACGTTTCCTGTGTACGCTCAAGTGGTTAATTTCAATGTGTAATTATTACGAAAATATAAGAAATTCTTTGTAGTACTTTAGCCGACTCAATTTGAAAAACACTAACACCCACTCGCACTCAAAATGTCAGATTTTTCCAACCTATTCGTTGAACCAGAATGTGTTATCTAAAAGCTGAAAAGGGTGTCGAAAATAAACACGTTCCTCGCTTTTCCAGACAGGGATCTTGCCAAGGTTACGAACAAACTTTACTTACTTGGCTATAGACAGTTGTGAAGGTTTACGTTTCACATGGGAGTATAAAACAAGCAACTTAAGCAATGATATTTAATACTATGGATATTGGGACAGCACTCAAAATTTACGCTTCCATATTTTGTACTTTTGGTGCTTTAAAAAGAAAAGTGGGGCCTGATACGTAATTTTAGGGTTCCGTACCCAAAGGGTAAGAACGGGACCCTATTACTGAGCCTACGTTGTCTGTCCGTCTGTCTGTTTGTCTGTCTGTCCATCCTACCTTTAGACGGCTGTATTTTCACAGAATATGTAATGTAACGTCGGATTAACAAATAATAAAAAACTCAAAAAGTAAAAACGAAAGGACAACAAATATACTTTTTATCGTATTTTTATAATAGATCTAATGTAAAAACGGTACCTAATACGTACAAGCGTCAAACTTGGCATGATTACAGTACACATTAGTACACATTCTAAAGTATAACAAAAAATTATAAATAATGGCCAAGTGCTGTCGGTGACAAGTTTCTGTTAATTACCAAGTTATAACTGATAATTTCGTTTAATTTTGAATGTTGTGGTGGTACGGAATCCTCAGTGTGCGAACCCGACTTGCACTCGGCCAGTTTATTCATTCAGGTGTACCGTTAGCAAAATATGATAAGCAAAAAAAATACAGTTATCTTTTAAACAAAAAACTTTTCAGTTCCTGCATAGATTGGTCAGCCTAAAGGTCAGACACTGCTAAACATACATGAGAAGGGTACCGGCTTGTGTCAATCTCTTGTTACCTACATACATAATGTAAGGGATCTTTTCTTCAAGTTAGCGTCCGTTTATACTTTAAGTGCTAATCCTGTTTACCTACTTTTCTGAATGAGGAAGCATAGATGCAAATCATAATATGCTACTGGTGGTAACTCTTTCAATATAACTTCTTTTACTAATATGAATCGTATTAATTTAGGTATTAATGTTTGAAAATCTTTGTAAGAGGCGACAAATTTCCGGTTAAGGTAATCTATCTATACTATATCTATACATATATATTAATAATATTATAAAGAGGAAAGATTTGATTGTTTGTTTGTTTGCATTGAATAAGCTCCGAAACTTTTGAGTTTATAATGTTAGTCTGGGCACTCTGGGTGTCATTTATAAACAACACGGGAATTAATTCCTCCTGTCACATTTTCCACATTACTCACGGAACGCGTGAAAACTTTGACAATGAATTACGTCAGAACCTACGTCACGGGAACGGCGGAAATGAGGTAGCTGAACCGGATACCCTCAGTACGTAAACGATAGCACTGCCGGTAGTGGCGGAATTCTTACTTCCGGTTAGCGGTAGCTGGAGAGGAAACGATGTAGAATCTTGAGATATTATTATTGTTTCATTTTGATGTCAAATCTACACAGGGTTATGTAGAACGATGTTATTAAGCCGAAAGGATGTCGTTGTACTCATCATTATGAAGAACTTTTACTATGGGAATGCCTCTAGTTTAATTGTTTTAGGAATAGTCTTGCGTTTTACCGCCAACTCACCAGACCCCCGATTCTACTATAGAAATTGTTTTTAAATTGTAATTGTTTCAATTTTAGTTTTTAAATAATTGCCTCAAAATTGACAGTTTTTTTAATACTAAGTTATAATATTAGGTGGTGGTATTTTTCTAGTATAATTTTTTTTTAACTGTCAGTTTTGAGGAAATTATTTAAAAAATAAAATTGAAACAATTACAATTTAAAAACAATTTCTTCAATAGAATCGGGGCCGTCTGTCACGATAGAGCACGCTTGCCTAGCAGAAACCAGTTCACTCGTGATTTGAAGACCGATTGTAACTATCATTCGTTCAATTAATTTCAATTGCAATGAAAGGAGAGGCAACTAATTTTGTTGCGCTCCCGTTCGCTGGGTCTGTACAAAACACATTCAAACATATTGTGTAGAGCAAACTTATGTGGTGCTACAGTTAAAATATAATGGCCAAATAATTCAAACAGCTTACTGGTACAGTTAGACAGTTTTCTCCAGGTTAATTAATCTTCCAGAAGTTCAGAAAGTTAATATCCGGTTAAGAAACATCGCAAACATCTGTGGAATTGGTGTGAGACAGGTCTAATTATCACGACAAGTTTTAATATCTTAGACTGAATTTATGTAACGGTCTCTAAATTAACTGAGAAATCGATACTTACCTGTTTAACGATGCTTGGTTTTTGGACTTCTTTGTCATAAAACCAAATGAGGCAATGCTGCTAACATAATTTCCAATAAGGGGGTAAATCTCGTTATTTTTGTATACATTTATTTGTATAGTTTTTTAAAATAAATAATAGGCTTTCGTTTGACCACCATCATGCCTGATGTTAAGCGATGATGCGGTCTACGTTGGAGCACGCTAACCTAGAAGAAACCGATTCACTCGTGATTTGAAGACACCCAGAATTGTTTCATTTCAGCCGTAGGACGTCCACTGCTGGAAATAGGCCTCCCCCATCGACAATCTACAGCTCTCAGTGGTGGCTCTCGATCTCTCGTCGTCCTACGGCTGAAATGATGATGATGATTAATTGTTTAACTTGAATATACCCAATTTATATAATTTTGTTTTAATCTATCACGGTTTTTCACTAAAGTTATATGATTATTTACGGGGAGCTCATTCCACAACCTTCATCATCATCATCACCACGGTAAATATCCCGTAAATAATCATATAACTTTAAATAACTTTCTTGTGTAATTAAATATTTCACATCACATCATCAGCCAGTAAACGTGCACTGCTAAACAAAGGCCTCCCTTGTAGAGAGGTGTTGGTGCGAGTCGGTGATAAATTTCTGTTCACCACCAAGTTAAGCAACGTAGGGCGCGATCGGTACTTGGACGGTGATGTGGTCTTTTTGCACATTTTTTTGTATTTTGTGGTGGTACGGAACCCTCAGTGCGAGAGCCCGACTTGCACTTGGCCGTTTTATTAACATAAACGAGAGAAACTAATTGTGTAATGCGAAACTTATGAACTATGCTAAGCTTGAGCATGGCTTAGTTAAGTTTCCTCATTGCTTGTCGGCTTTTAGATCAAGAACTAAGACACAAAGCTAAAGCGAACACAAGTTGATGTCGGTTGGCATTTCTTAGGGATGTGCAATGAAGTGAATAACGGATAACGATATTTTTACACAAGGGTATTTTTATGAGGTTTAGGTTTTCCCGATTATTTCGCTTTGAAATTAAACAACTCGTAACCAAAGATGTTATATTATACTACGTATGTTATCAATGCTTGTAACCTTTTTATTTAAATTACACGGGAATTACGTAAGATTAAGTCGTCGGAGTGACCGGCTTAATCTTAAGTGAGTAATTCCCGTGTAATAAATAAAATGTTTAAATTGTTTATTGTATTTTTTACATGTTTTTACAGACTTGTGGTAATTAAAAAAAAAACCTGGGCAAGTGACTTTATTAACTAAACAAAATACAAGCTAAAACTAAAACTACAAATACAGTTGGATTGTCTTAAGACCGTTGAAGGTCTAAAGACAATCCAAATGCTCAAGCCCACTACCAGTTGGTAGCGTAGACTTGTGTGGGCGTGAAGATTCAAATCTGTGACCTCACACTTTCCCCCCAATAATGTGAGGTATGAAATTTTGGAGCTCAAATATCTATTTTTGTGGTATTTTTTTTGATACTAGTATTTTTTTACTATATACTAGTTTTTTACTAGTAAAAATTTTATTTAGTTAAATAGTTTAATGAATATAGAAACCAAAAAGTTCGTAAAAAGCTCGGCAAACGTAGAGTAGGACGCCCTGCAGCCAGGTGAAGTGACGACCTGCGAAAGGCGGCTGGTGGCAAGTGGATGCGAAAAGCAGAAGATCGTGCATTGTGGCGTTCTTTAGGAGAGGCCTAAGTCCAGCAGTGGACGAACATCAAATAGGCTGATGATGATGAGCTAGAAAGTTTCAAATTCATGGGACTATAACGGCTTATCTTTTCACTGACGACACAAAAACGCGAAGAGAGACTTGAAAAAACCTTCATTCGAGTCCCTCCCTACTTGACTGCCAAACTGTTGCGCTTATAGGGCCCGGGAGGGAACCCCTGTCCTAGCAGTCCGTTTCTATACCTATAGGTATAGAAACGGACTGCTTCCTTTAGCATATTATCAGACATACCTTTAGCATATTATCCGTACGTATATTAACAAGCCAAAGTGATGTATAGCTGTAAATTAGGGAAGGTTCGAATAAATTAGTTGAGCCGATTTATACTAAGGCTTGTAGGAAATTCCGGGAAAGCTAAATTAGGGCGCCATTTATTCATACCGAGTCTGTTAGGGGAAATTCTAATAAATGCGACAGAGTAAATGATGACCGCAAACAAAACCTTTAAAAATTATTCTAACTAACTGAGCCTCACAGTTTCACTCGCTTTAAGAACCTGTGAGGAATCTTATTTAATTTTAATTAAATTTTATGTGTTTATCATTTCAAACTCAACTTAACAGACTTAAAAACAAGGAGGAGGTTCTTAATTCGACTGTTTTTTATGTTAGTTACGCGATTACTCCGCCTTTTGATTACGATGGTTTTTTTTGTTGTTTGGTAGGTCATACTTTAGAGGTCTCATTTAAATTTTATCGAAATTGATACAGCGATATTTAAAACAAAAAATATATACACAGATGACGTTTTTGTATGTGGTCTCCTCATGATATTTGGGTAGTAGGTATCATGGGTCTCCTTCAGCAAATGTTTTGATGAGGACTTACAATATCTGTTTTACCTGTGTATTTTAGTTCTGGAGTCGGTTTTTTTTCTAAAAATTCATTTAAGAAATTCTAATTTTTTTTTCTTTTTTTTTTTGAAATGTATTATAACGATAAGAACGTAAATATATTTTTTTTAATAAAAGAAACACAAATAATATTGCATGGAAATATTCCTAAACACCGAATTTTTACCGGGTAACAAGTCAATTTCCATGTAACTATCAAGCCCAACAATTTCTATGCAAAAAATCACTTCAACCCATTTTTCTACCGCTGCGTGAAAGACAAACAAACAAACATACGCATTTAAATATATCATCTATACTAATATTATAAAGAGGAAAGATTTGATTGTTTGTTTGCATTGAATAGGCTCCGAAACTACTGTCCCGATTTGAAAAATTCTTTCACTGTTGAAAAGCTACACTATTCCCGGGTGACATAGGCTATAATTTATACCCGAGCGAAGCTGGGGCGAACCGCTAGTATCATATAATCACAAAAATATTTCATTTCATTTCTAATATTCCATTTCTCATATCTCAGTAATCTGTAATCCACGAGAATTCTAACCGCGAATTAACATTTTCCGCCTACCCCAACTTAAATTTGCATTTTCCGTTTCCGATAGCGGAAAACTGCCGCGTAATTGGAGTGATCAAACGAAGCGCATGATTGGGCTATCTCGATTCCTAATAACCCTTCTGTGTGAATATTTATTCCGCGGAATAAAAGGCTAAGTGGGCTTGTGATTTGATTTTTAAAAGCACTTTTTGAGTTTTGTCTCCAGACAAATATTGGTCCTACTAGTAATATTACATTCCTTCCCGATACGATAAAATTAACACTTGGCGTTTTTCTTCTTAATTTTTCATTATTGTCTCTACCATAAGTTATATGATTATTTACGGGATAATTACCGTGGTAAATATCGGGAGCTCGTTCCACAACTTTACAACGGTAAATATCTCGTAAATAATCATATTATTATAACTTTAGTGAACAACTGTGATAGTTTAAAGCAGTGTTTTTCTCTCCGTATTTCATTTCTTCTCACCTGCTTCTTTTTACCTTTCATTTGAATCTTTACTCTTCTTCTTCTCTGGATAACTTTGCGTTCCGTTTTCGTTTCCGCATAATAGTTTCCAGATCATTTTAATTTACATATAATGACGTCGATTCTGATGTAGGTACCATTCTCTAAACAAAATTTGACAGCTCTAAAATTGTTGTCAAAATTGAACCTGGACTAGATTAGCACAGGACCGAGGCAGATGGCATAGCAAGAGAGAGAGGCCTATAACCAGCAGTGGGATACGGAAGGCTGTGGATTATGATGGATGATGAAAATTGTTACCATCCTTTTCTGATGTATTGAAATGAAAAGAGGCGGTGATAATTTTAGTCCTGTCAGTTTAGTTTAGAGAATGATACAACAGAATTGATGCCAATGTCTTAGATTTTTTTTTTCCTGGGCAAGCGCCTTTATTAACTAAACAAAATACAAGCTAAAACTAAAACTACAAATACAGTTAGACTGCCCATAGACCGTTGAAGATCTAAAGACAATCCAAATGCTCAAGCCCACTACCAGTTGGCAGCGTACCCAGCATGCTGGCGGCATTACCACGTTGAATGGCAATGCTTATGCGTTGAGCCAGAAACACGCCAGCATTTTGGTCACGCATCGCATTAACCAGACGCTCTGAAAGATTTTTGAAAATGAGGTGAGCTCCCGGTCCCCGAGGGCCCAATGTCTCGACCCCAAACGCCTCAAATATGTAACCACTGCCGAGGTCAGCATATTTGCGTCGCTTGTGCTTAGATTATTGACTTCTTCAATCCTACTAATTTAATGTACACATGAAAACATGGATTACTTTACTCTTTTATCTTATTAACGTCTCGAAATCTCAGAAGATCATCAGCCACAATATTCATGAACTCAAATGGGTGCTCAAAATTCTAATAATGAATATTCATTCTAAGGGTCTAAAGTAAGTGTGAAAAGTGATTTAACGTAGTATTTAAGCTATAATTAATTTGAATAGATTTAATAATAAGAAGAAAAAGTGGTTTCAAATTGATAATTACTAACTTAATGCCGTTTCGTGTAGCCCTATGTTCCTTGCAACAATTTAAAACCAATACATTCTAAAATTTCAACACTGTTCACTGAGAATTACGGTTCTCTTTAACATTATTCAACTATCGTCCCAGCTCTTTAGTCTCTTGTAAAGACTACCCTGGTGGTAGTCTTTACAAGACACTTAATTACAGCAGCAATAAAGTCTTTTGGTCGCGGACATGGGCCACAGGGAATATGCAGAAGAGAATCTCACGAAAGGATCTTTTCAACCCCCGACACAATAAGAGGGGTACGTGTTATAAGTTTAACGTCTCTGTATCTGTGTACGTGTGTATGTATTTTTGCATCTGTATATGTGTATCTGTATATGTGTACCTGTATATGTGTATCTGTGTATCAGTATCTGTATTTGAGTATCTGTATCTGTGTATCTGTATCTGAGTATCTGTATCTGTGTATCTGTAGAATAGTAGCTCCTAATCGGCTAACCGATTTTGATTTAGTAAATTTTTGTAAGGTGACTTGATACGATTATTGAGCAAAGAACACGAGAACACGAGAACACGAGAGTGTTCTATAATTCAAAATCTGTTCAGCCGTTTGAAGAATATCAGAACTTAAGGAGGCTTTAAAATAAATTTTCAAATTGTACTTGTGTTTTAATAATAATAATTAATTTGAAAATTTTGGTAGACGCTGTTATGCCACCTTACATTCTAAAAAATATTTATTCGGAAAAATCACGGACAATGTAAATATTAAAATCAGTTACATGCATCCCTGTGGCTTATAATTCCCATGGAAAATTCTTCGAAACTTTGAAATGAAAACTTTTCCGAGTCTAGAGCAAATTTTATAAAGTTTTGCAACTGTGAGTTATTTTCTAGACATGATGCGGCAGCAGCGATTCTAGGATGTAGTTAATTTGTAGCAATTTTACTGGGAACATTTCTGAATTCTAAAGGGATGAAGTAAAGTTTGGACTTAATTTATTACGTTTATGTTAACGAATTTGCTTGATAAGTATACCTATACAACTCTGAGAAAGTTTTAGGTATGTATTTGTTTAATTTTTTAAAGTTATGATCAAACCTAAAAGTAACAGATTTTAAATTTAAAAATAATAATAATTAAATATTTGGGACGTTTTTGCACACACGGTCATCTGACCCCAAACTAAGCAAAGCTTGTGATATGGCTGCCAGAGACTGATATACATACATATATAGTTTTGAATACATACTTAAATAGATATTAACACCCAGATATGGAACAAACACAAATGTTCATCACATAAATGTTTGTCCAAGCTCAGAAGGTAGGTTCCTTACCACTACTAATTGAATGATAGGCTTATTTTTTAAATTAATTTATAGGTTTGCGTTTGACCGTCACCTCGCCTGATGTTAAGCGATGATGCGGTCTACGATGGTGCACGCTTAGACGTTACTAGACAACGTCCAATTGTCAAAATATCTATGTAAAAATGGTAGATGTCAAAACTAACAGATAACAGTGACAGATCAAGTGTCAAAGATCGAGATAAAATCGATGTCATCTGCTAAGCCATAAACCCAAGAAGTAAAGTCAAATATCAACCTCGTTGATGACGATGCTTGACATCTGTCACTATGACACCTTCCCCTTTGACATCTGTCATTGAAATGATTAACAACATAAACTTAACAACTTAAACAACACAAACTGATCCAACAATTCATAAGCAAAATAGCCCTTTGTCATAAATCAATCTAAGGCAATTTATGGCAGAGCCTTTGATACGAAAACAGATTGAATATTTTATTGCAAGCGTCGACGTGTCCGCTATTTTTTCGGTACTCCATTTTTCCAGAACCGAGTTCTAAATAATTCTGTGCTGCGGATGATGTACGAGAGTTGGCTTTTTCTGTAGAGCTGTGCAACTGTTTGTGCCGAGAAGGAGCCGAGATAGTAGGTTTATCACACAATTTTTATGACCATGTACACAGAGTTCTTCAGTCGTAATATAAAACAACTTTACATAGTATTAAATAGCGTCAAACAAGTCATAATCACAGTCGGAGTCAAGCAAAGTAAGTCACGGTCAAGTCAAACTCATGCCCCAGTAGAGTGGTGGAAGCTTTTTTTCTGTTAAATTATAATTACCTACTTCAGTTAAATATTTAAAAAATATTGTTTCAGCTTTTTATAATGTTAATACAGCTTTAGATCAATAAAACGAATAGAAATAGTGTAATTAAATTCGAATACATTTTGAGAAAAGAGTGCATATTTGGAAAAATACTTTCAGAAACTGCTAATAGTTTGTGGAATGCGCTGCCTGAATGGATGTTCTCCGATAGTTACAATATGGGTGTCTTCAAATCACGAGTGAATCGGTTTCTTCTAGCCAAGCGTGCTACATCGTAAACCGCATCATCGCTTAACATCAGGCGAGTAGGCGATCAAATGCAAGCCTAAAATTGAATTTAAAAAAATAAGGAAATCCCTTCAAAGATTTCCTTTTCACAAAGTTAACAGAATAAACAATGCATTACCTATTTTTTTTTGGCATCATAACGTTTTTGTGCTTAATTCTTCTTCTTCTTTCGAGTCGATGTTCCGCAAAATACAATTCTATTTTCAAATAAAGTTTCTAGACCAGAACTTTGCCACCCCAATGGCACTCTCCGTGGCATCATTCAGGTCGTCTTGTGTGCAAGTTGTAGGACACGCTGCACCAAGTCCAGTTCATCAAGTGTTTCATTGTTTGAGGGTTCACACCACAAAGACATTCGGTGTCAGAGCCCTTTATATAACCCCACTTTGCCATATTATCCCGACTTCGGCCCACTTGAGACCGAAGTCGGTTCAGGGTTTTCCAAGTGGCCCATGGTTCTTTATTCAAATTCAAATTCATTTATTTCAGGCTACGACACCCATACCATAATTACACCCATACCATAATTACACTACAGATCTTTATGGCCTGGGGGGGGGGCTCTTCGGCAGGGACAATGTAGTTTGGAGGTGGACTGTGAATTTGTGCTTAATGAGCATTTTATTGAACACGGTTTTACACTTTACGCGTTTTTACCCATTATATAATGCCTGTTTTAAAAGTCATATTAGTAGGTCAATCGATTAGTCCTTTATAACCCCCAAAGCTAAAAGAGGGGTGTTATAAATTTAACATGTTAATCTGTGTGTCTGTGTACCGGTTTGTCCGTGTATTTGTGTATCTATGTATCTGTGTATCAGTGAATACGTATCAGGGACTCTTCTTTGTGTGAGTGTGGCCTTGATGACGGCCACCTCAATCATATTTTCTTCTCCTGTCCGCTGCTTGATCACTCAGCTTTTTTTCTTTCTCTTAGTCTTGTAGTTCCTTTTCCAACTTCTATGTCTGTTCTTCTCTCATCAAATGATATTTCCATTTTCCGTATTATAAGTAATTTTCTTTCTGACAATAATGTTAGTGTATAAAGTGCTTTACAGTGTATTTTTGTGTTTGTAAGTATTTATATGTATTGTATTACTTATTTATTTTGTTTTAGGATTGCTGGTCATATTTTGTTTTATTTTAAATCGCGTTCGCTTTTTGTTAACGTGACGTTGGCCAAAGTGCCCTAATTGTGGGCGGTAGCCATTAATTAAAAAAAAAAAAAAAAGATCTGTGTCTGTCTGTGGCATCGTAGCTTCGAAACGGCTGATTCGATTTTGATTTACTGTTTTTTAATTTGTTTGAAAGGTGACTTCAACAATAGTGTTCTTAGCGCATGATTCAAGAAAATCTTTTCAGCCGTTTGAAGATTGTAAGCTCTTTTATTAGGGGTTTTTTTATAAAATTCCAATTTATACTTGTTTAACTTACGTATTTAACATTGCAAAATGATAAAAAACAACTCTATAGTAATTTAATACATTTCATTAATTTCTATGCGTTGGTTTTTTACTTTTGTTATAACCTAGCTGCGCCAGCCATTTCACCGGCGTGGTGATGAAAAATAGTGATGATAAAACATAGCTTATGTATTAATCCAGGACATAATCTATCTAAATTCCAAATTTCATCTAAATCTGTCCAGCCTTTTCTGCGTGAAGGAGTAACAAACACACACACACACACACACACACACACACACACACACACACACACACTCACACTCACACTCACACACACAAACTTTCGGATTTATAATTTTAGTGTGATTACCAGCAACTTTTATTTAAAATGTACCTATTTTTGGTTCGAGAATGAAAACCCTGGAGTGCATAATGCTCGAAAGCCATTCTCATTCTATGTGCAAACGACGACGGCAGCGCTGCGTTGTATTTATTTAATCCTGGACTAGGAAAAACGCTTTCCCGGTGTTTACTTTACACACACAGATTTAAACGTAAAAATAAATCGTCCAAGTGCGAGTCGGGCTCGCGCATGAGGGTTCCGTACCACCACAAAATACAATCATTATACCTATATAAATAAATAAAAAACGACTTCTAAATTAGTAAAATATGGACTTTCGCTTTGGTGAAAGAAAGGATAACGTCATATAAGTAACCGAATTACCAGTTACAACTTGGTAATGAACAGAAATTTGTCACCGACTCGCACTTGGGCTTTATTTATTATTTGTTGTTATAGATAGATAGATAGAAACTCTTTGTTGTGTACACCAGAAATAAAAATACAAACAGATAAAAATACGAGATACTTATAAAGTTATATGATTATAACGGGATATTTACCGTGGTAAGGTTGTGGAATGAGCTCGTTCCACAACCTTACCACGGTAAATATCCCGTATATAACTTCAGTGAACAACCGTGATAGTTTAAAACAGTGAGATACTTATACTTATGGACTTAATTTTTACTTACTTTTATACCTACCACCTTACTTACCTGCCTTCTGAGCTTAGGGGCGTGGGTTCGATTCCCACCTAGGACAAACATTTGTGTGATGAACATTTGTGTTTGTTCTATATCTGGGTGTTAATATCTATTTAAGTATGTATTTAAACCTATATATGTATGTATATCAGTCTCTGGCAGCCATATCACAAGCTTTGCTTAGTTTGGGGTCAGATGACCGTGTGTGCAAAAATGTCCCGAAATATTTGTCCCGAAATACTTTAGTGTGTACTATAATTATGACAAGTTTAACGCTTGTAAGTATTACCGTTTTTTACATTGAGCAAATACAAAAATACGTAAAAAAATACGTTTGTAGTTTGATGGCCCTTTAGTTTTTACTTTTTGACTTGATTATTGCTTCTTAGTTAATCCGTCGTAATCTTACTAATATTACATATTCTGTGAAAATGTTAACCAGCTATCTAGTACGGTTTGAAAGATGCAGCCGTTAATAGGTAGAACGGCCAGACAGAAATCGTGGGCTTAGAAATAGGGTCCCGTTTTTATCCTTTGAGTACGGAACCCTAAAAACTACATTTGCCGTTAATGAAGTATAGACAAGTATATAATTTATCCAGGTCTGTGACGACAATTCATAATCAATTCTTTGTCGTAGCGCTTTCGTAGGCCTTTTGTAGCAATTCTACGAAAAAGCCTCAACGAAATACCAAAGTCGCTACCTAAAAAGCTCATGTAGGTTTTTTTAGCTAATGAAGCACGAGAATGTGTGTTAAGCGCCGTTTATTCAAATACCAGATTGTAATACCCTGAATAAGTCGTATCGGCTGAGTGGCCACCAGTTCTAATGTCAGACTTTTTAGGCCACCTAAAGGCATCTGACATGGCTCAGTTGTTGCAAAACATCTAGGACCTACAATTTCACGCAATCATCATCAGCAGGCATTAAACGTCCACTGTTGCACAAAGGCCTCCCTGTTAGAGAGGGGGTTCGCTTTAATCCCCACGCTGCAGGGATTGCAGTACGTTTACCGTGTGCTCATAGGACGCTGCTGCCTATCCGCCGTAGGTTCTGGTCGCAGTTTTAGGACATACCGGTCCACGATTCATGGGATTTCACGCAAAATTACATCAAATAGTCCGCTGTGTAATATATCGCCTAATAGAGGGGTCAGCGGAGTAAACAATCGCCCCCTACAAGGAGTCAACGGTGTAAACAAATACAAAAAAATATTAATAACACCTATGTTACATTTCAAAAATAGGGTCATTTCTGTTTTAAAATTACATTGAATTCGTTGCTTATAATATTTGAATAAATAATAATTTCTAACTGATTAATAAACAAATTAATGGTCCGGATTAGTTATGTAAACGATTTCCCCATAGAGAGGTCAGCGGTGTAAACGATTGCCCCTACAAGGTGTCCGCGATGTAGACGATCGCCCCGTAGAAGGGTCAGTGGTGTAAAAATCACTGTCTACTAGGGGTCCACGTTTTAAGCGATCGCCTCATAGATGGGTTAGTAGTGTAAACGATCGCCCCATAGAGGGGTCAGCGGTGTAAAAATCGCCGTCTACTAGGAGTGTTCTAAGCGATCGCTTCATAGATGGGTTAGTAGTGTAAGCGATCGCCCCATAAAGAGGTCCACAGTGAAAACGATCACCCCATAGAGGGGTCGGTCAGCGGTGTAAACGATCACCGCTTACAAGGGGTCCATAGTGTAAACGATCGCCCCATAGAGGGGTCGGTCAGCGGTGTAAACGATTGCCGCTTACTAGGGGTCCAGTGTAAACGATCGTCCCATAGAGGGGTCGGTCAGCGGTGTAAACGATCGCCGCTTACAAGGGGTCCATAGTGTAATCGATTGCCCCATAGAGGGGTCGGTCAGCGGTGTAAACGATCGCCGCTTACTAGGGGTCCACAGTGTAAACGATCGCCCCATAGAGGGGTCGGTCAGCGGTGTAAACGATCGCCGCTTACTAGGGGTCCACAGTGTAAACGATCGCCCCATAGAGGGGTCGATCAGCGGTGTAAACGATCGCCGTTTACTAGGTGTCCACAGTGTAAACGATCGCCCCATAGAGGGGTCGGTCAGCGGTGTAAACGATCGCCGCTTACTAGGGGTCCACAGTGTAAACGATCGCCGTTTACTAGGTGTCCACAGTGTAAACGATCGCCCCATAGAAGGGTCAGCGGTGTAAACGATCACCCCTACTAGGGGTCAATGGTGTAAGCATCCTCATCCCTATTATAGGTAGCTATGGTAATATTCTAGCGTTAATCTCGTGAACATTCGCATTAGCATGACGGATGAACGTGTGCTCCTGACCGAAATAGGTCACTTGGGCGGGGATGGATACAGAAATACTAGATAAGGCACGCATGATAGATAACTATATATTTTTGTATGCAGCATTGCGTATTTGGTGTATATATGTATGTATATATATTTATTTATATTTTATGTGCACCACCGACCGTAATTCAAATTATTCAATCCTGTCCATCCAAAGGTTGCCTGGAAGAAATTGATTTAGACGATAAGGCCGGCCATTATACTGCTGTATATTTGTTTTAGTTATGTTTCATTTGTATTTTCTGTGTATAAAAAAGATGTATTGTATTGTATAACTATATAGATAACTATATATTTTTGTATGCAGCATTGCGTAGTTAGTGTATATATGTATGTATATATATTCATTTATATTTTATGTGCACCACCGACCGTAATTCAAATTATTCAATCCTGTCCATCCAAAGGTTGTCTGGAAGAAATTGCTTTAGACGATAAGGCCGGCCATTAAACTGTTGTATATTTGTTTTAGTTATGTTTCATTTGTATTTTCTGTGTATAATAAAGATGTATTGTATTGTATAACTATTCACGACAAACGACAGGACAGACCCAGATACAGAGAGACATTTTCAAAATGATTTCTTAGGTTTTCACGATTATTTTCTGGACAATAAACTTTTTCTTTGAATACACATTGAAATCAAACACTTATAACAGTTTTTATTACATGTCAAATATTACGTCCGGCGCAGAACTGCTTTTTGATTAAAAATCATTGGTTGTGCTTGTAAATAATTTCATAACATTAATTATATTATAGAAGACCGCCATCTCGTCTACCTGTGACCACAGACATTGCAGTCTACGAAATGTCACGAATTTTAAATAATGTGTAAAAGCATTAATTTCAATGACAGAATACCGTTAGAAGTAGAAGGCGATATGGCAATATTATACAGCCGACAGCATACTGAATTTAAATAACTGAAATATTATGACATACTGAAAATAAAGGAGCAAAAAGCAGTAGCGCATTCTTCGTTTTGCGGGCTAATTATCTGGCAATCGATATTGTTTTCACATGTTCACTATCACGTCCATAATACGTTATTAAGATCGACATTGACAATAATTTACTAACTATTGGGATTATTCCTATCAGTCCCCCCTGCTCTGTCCTCTTGGGGGGAGAAACAGGGGGGAAAGTTCGGTTTGGCCCCCTGCAATCGACCTGCTGGCCGACTGAGCCGATTCCGAACATGAGATATATTTCACACGCTTATCTTACCCGTCTAACATTTTAAATGTTTCAAATTCCCAATTTTCCTTCAATAGCCCTGTCATATCCAGCAACCCTAACTCATCGTAATGCAGGTATGATAGTCGGTGTTTACGAGGCGGGTTACAGCGCAGCTGCGTACAGTGCGACCAACTTATCTGTAGAGTTGAACGAGGGAGCAACGAACGTATTTCCTAAACATTAGAATCCATAGAAAATCATTAGTTCCAGCAGTTGACCACCTCTGCAGATAACTTGGCTGGTCTGTAATCGCCTCTGGCGCTCGATGTAAGTAATTGGTCAGTTGTCCTGACAGCCACGCTTACGCGAGTTTTATACCATTTGGGAGTTTATTGCCAGAGCTCATTTAGATTATTGGTAGTAAATGTAACAAGCTTGAATCAAAAAGACCTTGATAAAGGCTTACAAGAGTAACTTCCTACACACTGAAAACACTTAATTTGATGAGTATAAGTGAGTAACGGTTCCAACCGATGAGGAAGAAAGATTCTTGAGTGGAGACCATGAACCGGAAGACAATGAAACGCCTTGCCCCTGTCTGTGTTTCCGCAGCATTACAATCTTGGAGTGTTCAAGTCTAGGGTTAATAGGTACAAATGAGATCGCAGTCAAACGGTAACCTAGACCAATGTAAAAAAAAATACAGCGTATGTAGTCATTCCACTAGATGGACCGACGACATAGTGAGAGTGGCTGGCATCCAGTGGATGCAAAAGGCAGGCTGTCGTTCAGTGTGGAGGTTAAAGGGGGAGGCCTATGTTCAGCAGTGGCCGTCTTCTGGCTGATGATGATGATGAACGGTTCCAAGCACAGAAAGACGTGTTACGTTGAAATATTTCAATCACAAAACATACTAGTCCAGGAAAATTAGTCAAATGAGGGCAAGAATCTCGGAATGAGAGATAGTCAGATATAAAGTCATATAAACCTTTATTTTAGCACCCTAAAAGGTGTCTCAAAACCTACTTATAGTAGGGTGTCCGTGTCCGCGTCTACAGATATTTCAAGGTCAAAGGTAAAAAAAAACTAATTTTAACAGCCAAACTCCGCCTCAGGACTAAATAAGTTACTTTCACCCCTAGAGTAACAATGTACTATTGTTTACGGATTACGGATCGACGTCATTTTTAACCCCCGACGCAAACAGAGGGGTGTTATAAGTTTAACGTGTGTATTTGTCTGTGGCATCGTAGCTCCCAAACAGCAGAACCGATTTGATCTTCTTTATTTTTGAAGGTGACTTGTACGAGTGTTCGACCGTTTGAAAATTATAAGAGTAAAAATATTGTTTGCATAGAGCAATGCTCTTACTAAAGCATACATAATTATGTATTTTCCTAACTTTGTACCATCACTTCATCAAATCTCGCGTGAGGATTCATTATAAATTATTATAACACCGGTTTGCACTCACGCACCGGTTTGCGGTGCTACGCGCACCGCCGCCGCAGGTTTGGCATCGCCAGTACGCGGGCGACCTTCTCCAAAATCGCGCGTATTCCCTGAGGAAGGTGCTCTAATGGCTTGACCGATAAAAACATAATCGTGAGTGCAAACCGGTGTTATAATAATTTATTGTACCATCAATATTATATTTTTCAATTTATTTAATTTATAAGTATTTTCCGTTTTAAAAGAGCCTGTGTGCCCGATAAAATGTTTATAAGACATTGCACTGTACTACCAGGATCCATCATCATCATCATCAGCCAGAAGACGTCCACTGCTGAACATAGGCCTCCCCCTTTAACCTCCACACTGAACGACAGCCTGCCTTTTGCATCCACTGCATGCCCGCGACTCTCACAAAGTCGTCGTTCAGGATCCATGTACACTGGTAATTGTACACATCTGTTACACTTATCTAAATCTATACTTCTATACTAATATTATAAAGAGGAAAGATTTGATTGTTTGTGTGTTTGTTTGCATTGAATAGGCTCCGAAACTACTGAACCGATTTGAAAAATTATTTCTCTGTTGGGATGCTGCGCTATCCCCGGTTGACATAGGCTATATATCCCGGCTTCGCCCGTGCGAAGCAGGGGCGGCCTACTAGTGATTAATAAAGATATTTTGAAAAATCCCAAACAGCTGAACCGATTATGATTATGAACTGATATATTTTTTGAAGGTGACTTGTACGAAGATTATAAGGGTAAAAAAATTGTTTGCTTAGAGATGTAAGGTCGGAGAGTGAAATGCATGGTGACTTTTTATCCAGGTTCATATTATGAGTGACATAGGATACTCTTTATGAAAAAAAAAGCGGGGGGTTAAACCGCGGGGCGCGGCTAGTAAAATTTTAATAAAGGGAGAGGCCTAACCTCAGCAGCGGGATAAAGAAATTGGATTGAAAAGAAATGAAATGAGATTCCAGAAATAACAGAACAATTTAAAATGTTTGTGCATTGCTTTTGTTTGCTTTAGAAAAGTTATATCTAGTTTCTATCTTCAATTGCTTTGAAAGCATTCAACTAAGCTTTCAAAGCAATTGAAAACGGAAATCATTTTGAATTCGATTGAAAAATATAAGGCATCTAGTCAAATGCTACATGGCTTCAATCAACGATCTATAAATACGGTTCAATAAACAATAGAAAGTGCTCTATTTTATTATGATACTAGCAACGCATCCCGGCTTCGCATTGGAGTTTTAGTAAAAAAATAAATAAAAAATATATATATATATAGCTATGTCACCCGGGGATAGTGTAGCTTCCCAACAGTGAAAGAATTTTTCAAATCGGTTCAGTAGTTTCGGACCCTATTCAATGCAAACAAACAAATCTTTCCTCTTTATAATATTAGTATAGATAGTATAGAAAAAGCTTGCGTTTGACCGCCACATCGCCTCTGTCTACGATGGAGCACGCTTGCCTAGAGGCAAGCTCTTATATCTTTGCCTACCAATTCACACGTGATTTGAAGACACCCATATTGTAACTATTGGGGAATACATTCAGGCAGCGCATTTCACAGACTAACAGATCGCACAACGAAAGTTGAATCGATTTATCGATTTTAATGCTAGTTGTGTCCTTAGCTCCTCAATTATCGAATTATCGAATCGATAAAAGATTCAATTGATTTCATTCTATGACCCATCGACAATAATGGGCAGACTGAAATATTCAATTCTATTTGACCTTATTCGAAGACAAAGGCCAGAAACAAGGTTTGTGTAGTGCGAATCCAAGGAACCTACCACGATTTCTTAGAGTTTCAACCTGCCAGCTTCCTTGTTTCCTGAGAGATATAATCAGGGTATTTTCAAGGGCAGAGTGAATAGGTATCTTCTAAGTCTGCGTGCTTCATCTTCGACCACATCGTCGCTTACCAAAAGGCGAGTTGGTGGTCAAAAGCGGACTTATTCGCGACGAAAAAAAAATATTTTGTCATAAGAGTTATGTCTAAAAAGCATAATATTTTTTGTCTATAAAGTAATTAGCCTAATGAGAAAAATACCTAAAATTCAGATTGTCTAAAGCTGGGTCTCCGGCGGCCTTATTATAGAAGTTTGATCGTGATCCAGATTGCATGCCGTCCCGTTCGCATCTATTTACTCGCACCACGTGCGTAAGTGAGATGGCATGCGATCGCGATCACGATCCAAATCATCCATAATAAGGCATCTGCACCCAAAATCTACGAAAAAAAATGCAAAACATATTTAGCTAACATTGGGCTTATCATGGATGTCCGTTCGTGATCGGATTCTGATCACAATTGCGTGCCGTCCCATTCCATTTATTAACTCCACACATGTGAGCGAGATGGCACGCGATTGCGATCACAATCCGAATCTTGAATGGACATCCATAATAATTCGATGTTAGCTAAAAATTTTTTTTGCTTTGTTTGATAGATTTTGGGCGCCTGGGAAATGAGAAGGAAAATCTGTTAACAGGCATTATGAGTGAACCTTGATTGAACATTCTTATTTAGATCAACGCGTCGAACTCCGCATCACAGTTGCTAACTTTTTGCACATTTCGAATGACTGACGTTTCGTTTGCAACTAGCTACAACTTTCTTACAAAAACACTTTGACAGCCGTTCTAATTTAAAAAAAAAAAAAACTTCTGTAGACATCACAACATATACTTCGTAGTAGGCCCCTAACTAGGAACTATGCTCAATTCTATCGTGCATTTTGTTTTCATAGATCATTGGGTTGCGAATTGCTTCTCTTTGTTTGTATTTCGACCTTTTACATAATGATAGGCTTTGATAGAATTTGTTCAAGAAATTCCCGAATGGTATTCCTTAGTAGGTTTTTGTTTATTTTACATCGACCTTCCGTCCGACCTCGAATTTGAGCTTTATCCTAATGTAACAAAATACTATTAGGAAAATATTCAGGGCAAGTTCTTTGTTTTTTCGCCCTGCGGCCTAACCCGCTATCCTACGGGACCGTTCATTTTTTCATGGTAAAATAAAGTATTCTATGTGTTAATACAGGGTATAAGCTACCTTCATACCAAATTTTATCCAAGTCTGTTCAGTCGTTATGGAGTTGAGTGGGAACAAACATGCACATACATACGTTTGGAATTATAATATTAGTGTGGTTTACTTGTGTGCCTGAAATATTGTTTGAAAACGTTAACTTTAAAAAAATAAACTTCAAACAAAATACACACAGTGTTAATAAAGCAGAATGTTTTTTATACTTTTGTTACTTTTACGTGTTTTCATACCAAAAGCACTCCATTAAAAAGCTTCAGCGTGTACCGCTGTTCTAATGCCCTGATACCACGCTCGTACCTACAATCATTCTTTCCACGCCAATTCCCGTCGCAAATTGCATTGTGGCAGCGACTCGTACAGCCAATTCTGTTTAATTATATCCCTACGGAATATTAAATCAACAGGGCTCGTACCCTGGAATTATTAAACAGAAACACAACCTGTTAAGCTCGACGACACGATCGCCGTAAAGGTATACACTGCTTCTTTTACTCTGAAACTCCTAGGTGAGTGAAGATAAAACAGCAATGCTTACAGTGTTAGCACTTGGGGCACAATTCTATAGGGATTACATTGCGGTTTTCGCAGACTAATGAATGCGTGGTGCTTAGCAAAACAGCAATGTTTACACGTGTAAACGAGACGTTGTTGAACACGGTTCTCGGTAGTTAAGCCTGTTGCTGCAGGTTAAAATATTAATCAAGGCACAGCCACCTCGTTGTAGTTTGATGAGGGGCTGAATTAGATTCGGGGTGGTTATTTACGCTGAAGGGCTGGCCAGGCCTTTTTATGCCTAGACTGATATATGAGAGCGCGGACGATGTGTTATTCCAAAGCAGCTATGAATTTTTAGAGGGTTTTAAAAGGGACTTATGAGCTGCGACGTGACAGGTGCTGGAAAATAGCTTTCAGTAATAAAATGACGATCCAAAAGAAAAAGAAAAAAAAACATTTCAATGGGGAGACACACCGCTTATTTATCACGCCAGGTGGCGCATTATCGCTGGTGTTGTTTCACTGTCAAAAGTGTCAAATATTAATAGATAATTTTAGTAATTACACAATAAAATATCGGCTGGTATTAAAACATGCCTTTATGTAGTGCATTTCAGTGTAAAACCGTTTTTCTTCCGATGAGAATGAATGATGAAAAATAATATTGATAATTGCATACTTACTTTGCCATAAGATCAACTTTTTTACCAACTAAGGAAGCATTTCTTTTATTAAATGTTTTTTTAATTTCGTCACTGTGATTAGAGAAAACGTTTTACTGTTTAAAAGCAAAGTTTATTTTTATTGTTTCATTCAAGAGCAATTTTAATAACCTCAAATAAACCACAAATGACAGCACCAGCGAAAGTGGCGCCATCTGAGATTAATTTTGCCTGTGGCAAGATCGGGCTGAGTGACATGCCTCAGAAGAGGGCTCTGTCCAGCAGCGGACTGAAGGTTATGATGATGAAGACCTTTGAAGTTTAGGGGAGTAAAACCGTAGATAGCACGTTGGTCCAGCCAGTTGGTAGTGAATCTAACTTCTAAGCTTAGGGGCGTGGGTTCGCTTCCCACCTAGGACAAACATTTATGTGATTAACATTTGTGTTTTTTCTATATCTGGGTGGTAATATCTATTTAAGTATATATTTAAAACTATATATGTATGTTTATCAGTCTCTGGCAGCCATATCACAAGCTTTACTTAGATTGGGGTCAGATGACCGTGTAAAAAAAAAGGTTTAACGAACGAAAATTTATACCCAGGCATATCTCCCTCGCTTGTCTGATCTGAATTTGAAGCTTATCAACAACATACAATGGTATAAGGTTTGTTCTAGGCAAGCGTGCTAAATCGTAGGCCGCATCATCGCTTAACATCATGTGAGATGGCGGCCAAGCGCAAGCCTAGTAATAATTAAAAAAAATAAAAAAATCTTCAGAAAAGATAAGCTAGTGAAACAATTTAATAATCAAGTCCTCAGTAATTCAAATGAAACCAAACTTTCAGATTGAGTCCATGCAAAACGAAATTGAAGCTCTCCCAGCAAATATTATATCAAAGTCTGAAGATACTAACTTGTTCGGATTTAATATTGATATAATATAATAAAGTTGATGGAACTTTGGAAACTAATAACTATATAAGTTTGTTGAGATCTTGATTGCAATTTTAAAGCCTATTCAGACTAGTATAAAAACCGCAAATGATCTCGAACATTGTATTAAGTATTACCTAATTGTTTTTTTTAAATCGCCCATAAAAGTGCTGGACAATCTTCAAACGCTGTTTTAAACTATCGCGGTTGTTCACTAAAGTTATATGATTATTTACGGGATATTTACCGTGGTAAGGTTGTGGAATGAGCTCTCGATATTTCGGCGCAGTTACATGCACCATGAAACCAAACTGAAATGGCAGTGGGCTGGCCATGTATCACGATACACAGATAATAGGTGGACAATCAATACTACAAGATGGAAGGGACCAATTGGAAAAAGAAAAGTAGGGAGGCCAAAAAGAAGGTGGGCTGACGATCTATCAGAAATAGCAGGAAATGACTGGCAAAGACAGAGACGAGTGGAAAAAACTGGAGGAGGCCTTCACCCGAGGAGGGGTCCATACCCAATAATAGAACTAACCTGTACTAACATCTAGATATAAAGCACATTATTATTACTAATTACAACAGTTACTAACAACATTTGAAATGTAAATTAGGGTTATGGAAATAAAGGCTTTATTATTATTATTATATTATTATACATGCACCATGTTCACGAGGAGACAAAAAAACCCCTTAAATAAACATATTATAACTTTAATCTTCAAACGGTTGAACAATTTTTCTCGAAACATAGCTTATTAACACTCGATCAAGTCACCTTTCTAAGAACATAAAAAAACGAAATCAAAATAGTTTCATCCGTTTGGGAGCTACGATGCCACACAGACTTGTAAACATTCTTCTTCATGCGTCGGGTGTTAAAAACAAAAGTCATTATTTGGGAGTCGTTACATAATAAATTACTTAACCTTCTTATGCAGAAACGCTCAATAAATGACAACGGGGAGTGTTCTGAAGAACTATTTGATCTGATGCCGGCGTCGCGGTTTTACCATCGCACTAGCCGCCACCGCCTGAAGGCTCATTCACATCATCATCCAAAAAAAAAAGGATTTTTAAAATGATTTGTCTACTTTTCGTTGACAAAGTGCCACGCGTGAAAGCGAGATTTTTTTGTAGCTTTTGTCTCTGGGGTATTTTGCCAGAATATTTTTTGAGGTGTCAAAGATTTCAAACAATCAAACAATCTCACTCGGGTTTGCGAAAAGAGATATCAGATTGGAATGGGGAAAGTCTCTATGTATGTTTGTAAAGTTGTACGACTATAACTTTAACGTTCGTCCGATTTTCATAAAAAAGTTGGACGTCACGGGATGCCCGGTAGATGTGAAACATTACGCATATGGCATCACGTCTGTCACGGCATACGAGTCAGTTTTACTGCCAAGGCACGCCAATAAAAGTTTCACATCAAAATGTAGTGAGCAAATAGTTTTTAACCATTTCAAGTCAATTTTTAACACAAATGTTATTCGCTTCTAACTGAGACAGCAACCCCTATAATTATATTCGCACTCAATTGATTTTATCTATATTCAACTTTTTTTATTTAAATGAAATGAACTACTTGCCTACAAAGTTTCATAAAGATCGGATTAACAATACACAAGCTATCGTTCATTCATATACAGAATGTAAGGGGAACACTCTCGAAGCCAAAAGAAGGTATAATTGTACTCATCATTATGAACCACTTTTAGTATGGGACCAACCCTGAAATCGCGAAAAAAAAATCAGCTGTTCCATACATTTTGTCGAGTGTCAATGACCGTTTTCTATAGAACAGCTGATATTTTTTCGCGATTTCAGGGCTGGTCCCATAGTAAAAGTTGTTCATAATGATGAGTACAATTACCTTCTTTTGTCTTCGAGAGTGTTCCCTTTACACCCCGTATACATCGACTTGTTCCATTAGAATCTGGGACGGCGATGACACAAAAAGTACATAACACAAAGTAAATAACATAAAAAAGTACATAACATTTAAAGTACACAACGCTAAATGTTCAAATACAAAATGAGCAAACTTGTTTGTATCTTTTTGTGTTGAGACTCTTATGACCAAACTTATACTCTACCTTCCAACTTTGAAACAAAATTTAGAAGAATTTCCATAACGCACTGGAGCTTTCAAATTTCCAACTCCAGTATCTTTGCGCTCGTTTGCGAAAGAACAGGTATTACGTTCTTTCTGACGTCTGTTACTTGCGTGAAAGTTTGGTTGTCTAGCTATATCAAATGGAACGCCTTGCCCCTGTCTGTGTTTCCGCTTGGAGTGTTCAAGTCTAGGGTTAATAGGTTACTACTGGGCAAACGTGCTCCATCTTCGACCGCATCATCGCTTTCCATCAGGCGAGATCGCGGTCAAACGTTAGCCTAGTCTGGTGTAAAAAAAAAAAAAATGCCTACCGTGTTACTGCTGGGATACAGGCCTTCTCTGTGAGAGAGACGGACCCTAATCCACCAGCTATCCCATGCAGTGCATGTTGGTGTGTCATAATGTCATTTGAACTTTTAAAGTTCTTTGGACGTACGGTTTTCTCGCGGTGTTTTCCTTCACCGTTTTCAAATTTATATGCGAAATAAAATAATAATAATGTTCCTATCTAATATTATTATGTCGTCCATAGATTTTCAGAACTCCAGAATAATCCAATTTGTCTAGTATACGTCGAGCACGTATTTTGAAGGGGCATTATTTTCAGGCTGGGCGGTCACGGTGGCGGTCAGACGTAGCTTTAAGGTGTTTTTACATGGCGCGGGTAATACAATACAATACAACGGTGTATACAGACAGTATATGTTAATAATATTATTATGTGTACATAATAACTTATTCAATTAAAAATATTTTGAGCAAAAATGTATTACAATATATTATGTCAGTATTTCAATATGTCAAATTAATTCATTAATAATTATTTATTAACGCAGCTACCTAAAATATTTATGGACGAATCCATTAATATTTCAGGCAGTTTAACATAGACATCAAAATTATAAAATTGTTGGTCAAGGAGCCAAGTTTTAAGCCTGACTTTAAACGACGCGGTGGAAGGTGCATCGCTTACGTGTTTAGGCAGGCGGTTATATATCCCAGATCCTACAATGTAGATAGAAGAACCTGCGCATGTTGAGGTACTTGCGAAGATAATATACAATGTGCAAAGATTCGTCAATTTATTCATCATCATCATCATTTCAGCCATAGGACGCCCACTGCTGGACACAGGCCTCCCCATCGATCTCCAAAAGTGCCGGTTGGAAGCGGCCTGCATCCAGCGTTTCCCTGCGGTCTTTTTAAGGTCGTCTGTCCATCTTGTGGGTGGACGTCCTACGCTGCGCTTACCGGTCCGTGGTCTCCATTCCAGAACCTTTCGGCCCCATCAGCCATCTGTTCTGCGTGATATGTGCCCTACCATCTGCCACTTCAACTTGCTAATCCGGTAGGCTATGTCGGTGACTTTCATTCGTCTATGGATCTCCTCATTTCGGATTCGATCTCGCAGAAAAACCCCGAGCATAGCCCTCTCCATAGCTCGTTAATTGCAGCATACATAAAAAATACGTGAAGCCTTGAATACCTCCTCCTTTTTTTCGACACTTAATAATGACCTGTTACAACGTTAAATGGTCCAGATATGTTTTCCTCCGCGAGATTTGCAATTGTCCGTGTAACAATTTAACTAAAAATACAAATAAAAAATGGTAATACGTATAATAAAAACTATTAAAGTGAATCCTGAGTACATGAAAATGCACTAGTTCAGAAACTGAATGCATACACCGACGTCAAAGAGAAAACCCGCGCGTGCTGCGGCGCGCAATTACATCTACTTGCGCAGATTCGTACTTGCTACTTGCGCGAGCAGCATTATGAAGCGCTCTTACACGCCCCAGCTCCTTTCAACCTCATAAAAGAAGCAAGTAGCATATGCAAGGAGGTCTTGTTTATTGCTTACTCATTCATGTAGCCCGCACTTTAACTTACTCTAGCTACTCGCACCTTCTAAAAGCTCCTTTATTTCTATTACAGGCTGTCAATACCAGTTCGTGTCCTTGTTCGATTTTATTTTGCTTCGAGGACAACATTCTTGGACTTCTGAGAAATAACGAAGAGTCTTAACTGTGCTGTGCCTAAGCCAATTGTTTATTAACTAAAACGGCACACAACGCCAATAACTTTTTTTTTTTAAAAGTGTTAAGTAAGTGTTGACATGTAATTATTATTTTGTGGTAACGTAAAACGTTTCTCTCCTGCAACAGGAGGTTTACTTAGCACGGGCCAAAGCCAAGTGCAAAATATGAAAATAGGTTCAGTATTATTATGAAATTATCATTATCATCAGTCAACCGAAAATTAAAATTGTACAGAATGAAATAATAATATGAAACAACAATGCAATAAAAATTTAAAACTATCACATACATACATACATTATCAGCCATTAAATGTCCACTGCTGAACAAGGCCTCCCTCTTAGAGAGGGGTGTTACCATAATCCCCACGCTTGGCAGGCGGCTTGGAGATCGCAGTACGTTCACCGTGTACTAACAGGACGCTGCTGCCCATCCTCCGGTGGTTCTGGTCGCAGTTTTAGGACATACCCGGGTCCAACTAAAACTATCACTAATGTCAATACAATTAATTCAACTTGGCCTAGCAAAAAATATAATTAGAACACATTATAAAATAAATATCTATATGGGGTTCTTCAAAAGGCGAATTAATCGAGTTCTAAAGGGTCGGCAACGTATTTGTGATGCCTCGGGTGTTACGAGTATCCATAGGCGACGGTGACTGCTTTCCATCAGGCAGACCGTCTGCTTGTTTGCCACCTATGGCATAAAAAAAAGTACAATTAACTGGCATTTAATGTCTAATACCATAATATGGCATAGTCCATATTATGATATTAGCCATGACCAGATAAGATGTAACTCTTTATTTAATTTTTAAAGGAATAAATTATTATTTTATTTATTGAAGACAATAATTTCTTATAACACTGTTTTAAACTATCACGGTTGTTCACTAAAGTTAAATGATTATTACCGTGGTACCGGGAGCTCATTCCACAACCTTACCACGGTAAATATCCCGTTAATAATCATTTAACTTATACTCATTACAACTTATAATCATTTAATTTATTATGACTGCACTCAACGGCCATTATTATTATTTATCTCTTTCGTAAGTTTTCAACATTTTGGATGATAAAAAATCAGTGAGCAAGAATTTAATAAAACAATAGGGTATTATCTAAAATAACATTGCAAATAGCATGAAACAAGTTTCGTGTTGGTATTTTAAAATATGGTAGAGTAGAGATAGCAAAAATCTCGAAATAATATTAGTTTTTTTTTCTTATTTAAGAAATTGCTCGCGAATTAGCGGATTGCGAAAATTAACAACTTTAATAAAAATAACTTAACTAATTTGGATGCAGGGTTTTAAATTACAAAATCCCACGACTAAATTAAGGAGAATTTGTTTAAATCCAGGCAGTTTTACGAGTAATAAATACCACTCGGGTGCATGACCTGTAGCTAATTTAATCAACTGCCAGCGACGAACAAAATTACGTTCTGAATAATATCACAACCTGCTAAAACTTAGGAAAACTTAGTAAACAGACAGCGCAAGCAACCTTTAAAGAATTAGCCACACGACGCGTAGCGATGGCGACGACCGACGCGGTATGTTTTACTCAACGAGGCAAAGCCAAAGAAGGAGTATTGTACTTAGCGTAACTGTTCCTACCTACAGCCTAAGGTGTCGATAGATTCATTTAGGTTCAGACTTATATCAGACAAACATGGGAGATATGGTAAGATTTCGTTGCGGGTGCGAATGCAGAAGGCCTAAAGCAGCCTTAATGCCTGAAGTCGAGCTTACCCTGCAGATAGCCTTGCCGCCCTTTTTGCATGTGAACTATTAATTAGTTCTTTAGTGTCGCTGTAAGTTTCTTAGTGTGGGTGAAACAAGTATAAATTATTTTTTAAAAAAAACTTACGCGTTGACGTATATTTGAGAAAGATGCTGCGACGCCGCAGCGCACGTGTGACTAGGCCCTGATGTAAATGCGAAAGTTTTGTGTTAATATTAATGTGTAATGCTTCTTTAGGTAGCGAGTGCAAGAATGAACACCAGTGAGATAAGGCTCAACGCAAGCTTTTTGCGAATAAAATCACTGAAACATTATACATTTTTAAAATATATTGTGTAAATGTGTATATTTCTCCGCACTCATCTCTGTATGAAATTAGGCATGGATCCTGATGGGACCTATAAACCTGTTAGCCTATAACCCATAGGATTGACACATCTTCGATTAACACATATATGCTACTTTTTGTTGCAAAAAAATTGTGTATTTTATAGAATAGCGGCCGTAATGATAGAAGTTGTTAGACTAGGTATCTACTGTTGCAATAACATTGTAAAAAAAACTGAATAAAAACATTTTCACTTAATATTTCACTGACGTATATCAGGTAAGTTACCTGCTACAGTCTTACGTTCAAAAACCTAGCGAAAGTGATCAGAATTCATGGGTTTTATTAATTCTGCTTTTTAAAATGTTATTGCAGCTGTCAGAGCAAATAAAAGCTAGGACCGAGTTTAGTATTATATAACCAGAAAAAAAACACAAAAACGTTTAAGATTTTTTATCGAGAAAATGCGGAGATACTGAAATTAAACGCGCTTTCAGACGTTGTTTTTAGTTTTATCGCATATCAGTGAATAATATCTCCCACCTTCACGAATCACGATGCAAAAAAACCTACTTTTCTCAACTTTTTATCTAGATCGGTTCAACCAATAGCCGTGACAATATTTCGCTGGTAACAAGAGATGAACAGAGAAATAGTTATAATTATTATAGTGTTATCAAATTTGCATGTATAGTGGTTTCATTATAGGTATATTACTTAAACATTTATGCATTTTATTAAAATTTTATGAAAATGTTCATAATATTTACCATGGCGGTAAATATTTATAAGTTATTATAATGAAAATTGTACAAGTAAAACAGTGAATAGTTAGCATGTATTATTATTATTTTGTTGTTTCTGTTTTGTAATGTTGATGTTGTAGTGTTTTGTGCGCAAAATAAACGATTTTTTTCTTTCTTTTTTTATTTTATTAATTAGACTTTCCCATCTACTATTAAAGATTTCGTATCTAAAGTTTTTTTTTGCAAGTTATGGAATGAGCGAATTTGTTTGATACAATCAAATAGAGAGAGAAAGAGAATAATTCTCTCTCTCTCTCTCTCTCTCTCTCTCTCTCTCTCTATCTGTATCTTTTCAATCATTATACTACGTCAGAAGGTGGTGTCTTCTTATCAAAAATAGCATTTACAAAATACTTATAATTATCTTATTTACTATGTTAGTATAGTAACATGGTATTTTTTTAAAGAACTCCTTCTATTTCTACGAAAATTGGACTTGAACCATTTTTCGAGTGATGGCCAACTTTAGTCTGTTCTATTTTTTTATTTCTCTTGAGAGGATTTTGGCGTCCCACGTCTTATACATTTGCCAGTGTCAAGTATTGAGTTTTTTAATGTTTTTTTTTTTTTTTTTAAGTTATAATAAACTAGCGGTCCGCCCCAGCTTCGCACGGATATAGATTATAGCCTATGTCACCCGGGGATAATGTAGCTTCCCAACACGGAAATAATTTTTCAAATAGGTTCAGTAGTTTCGGAGCCTATTCAATGCAAACAAACAGACAAACAATCAAATCTTTCCTCTTTATAATATTAGTATAGATAAATATAGTCAAACGAGTCATAATCACAGAATTTTGTTACTATTCTAAACTTTTTTTAAGTACGTTCACTGTCTTCTTTTACATTGTAGCTAGCTTCCAGGCAATTATGCAAAACAGTGGCAGCATGTGTTACAGGAATGAGGTCCGTAATTGCTGCGTAACTAGCTTCATTATACTATCAAGGACTCCGAAATTAAATACTAGCCTACAGGTTTATTTATATTGTGAAAATAAAGGCTAAATAAGCCAATGAAAGACTTAACATGCATTGTGTCCTTTTGGAGTTATGCATGTTTTTATTTTGATATTTATTTGATTTTATTTATTTTATACGCGTGTACGTATTGTCATGCACGCACTAACGGCTTATTTCACTAATTCTAAAAAAGCTCTAAAAGTCTTCATCATCAGCATCATCATCCACAGCCTTCCTTATCCCACTGCTGGGTATAGGCCTCTCTCTTGCTATGCCATCTGCTTTGGTCTTGTGCTAATCTGGTCCAGGTTCGACCCGCGATAGTAATAATATCGTCGACCCATCTTGAAGCTGGACGGCTAACACTCCGCTTACCTTGCCTCGGCCACCACTCTGTTAAGGTGGTACGATTCACCTATGGCGGGAAATTCAAATTTAAAACAGTTTTTTGGTCCTAATAGCCAGGTCAGGTAGTTATTTTTAAATAACACAGTATTTGCGCAAAATGTTGGCTGTTCTTTACATTATAATGTACAATTATTTAAAAGTAACGCACCATATTACTTACATTTGTGAATAAACCGTTTGAAACAGAAAAAAAACGTTTTTTCACAAATGTAAGTAATAATGTGCATTAGAAATAAATAGCTTTACATGATTTTGTAAAGAATAATAATCAATTTGCGCAAACATCATGGTTGTTTACAATAATTACCCGGCTTAGCTACAAGGACAAGAAAACTGTTTGAAATTTGAATTTCCCGCCATTTGTGAATCGAACCACCTTAAAACCTTACTCCACCTGTCATCACTGCGCCTAGCAACGTGACTTTATTTCATTACCGCGATTCCTACGTCCCGAACCTTTGTTGCGAAAAGTATTACTTTTGTTTATTTTGGTTATTTACAAAAAAACTATTAATCTTAAATTCGCATTAACTACAAACAACATTTTTACTCAAATTTTTTGTTTGTTTAACGTATTATGATAACAAAATGAAACAAATAGGTGACTATTTACACTTTTATAGTTTTTCCGGGTAAAAATGTGTAGATGAATGTTTAAAAAATAAACTAACCAATTTGGATTAAAAAAAATAACAACGAGCAATGATAGATTTATTTTGATGGAGCGGTGGTGGCCGAGCTGTAGCATGTGCGCTTTATAATCTGACGGCACCCGGTTCAATCCTTGGCCCTGCCAATGAGTTATTTAGCTTACATAAATTATGTGCAGAGTCGATACCATCGCTCAAGAACGGTAAAGAACATCGTGAGGAAACCGGTAGGTATGTCTAAACCTTTGTCTGGTTATTTTAATCGGGATATTTTCAGAACAACTTCCGTACTTTTATAAAGCATGTCACGTTTTGATAAAGTCCTGCTTATTCAGTCAAGGAACCAGTTTCAACAAAAATTCTATTAATATTTTTAAAGAACTTTGTTATTTGATCTTCCAAAGTTCCAATCAAAACCAGACTTAACGAATTAATCAGTAACTTTTGCTGAACTGTGCGGTTAAATAAACTTCTATCATTTAAAAAAGCTAGAAAAGAAAATGTAGCTAAAAATACATTATATTTTAAGATGCGAAAGTAATTTCTGTCTCGTTAGTTACCTTTTCACTATTACACATTTGAGCAGATGATATTAGAAAAAATTGGCACAGATATTGAGCATCATGAGATCGAATTAAAACAAAAATCATGGGGATTGAAAGTATTTCTGTTGATAGAAAGCATATTTTTTTTTTTATATGTATTTCGTATATTTTCCTGCGATATATCATTTGAACGATTCATAAAATCGAGCCCCTGGCGAGATGGCGGTAAAACTCAAAGCCAAAAACTCAAGCCTATCTTTAAATATATATTTTTTAAGAGCTTCTTATACCATCAAATTTGATTTTGGTTTTAAATCAATTTTGTTCAGTTGAATTACAATATTTCAGCTGGAAAAAAATACATGTCACAGATACATCTGTGTTTGAGTTTATGATTTGGTTCAAAACACGATAGAATAAACTTGCCTCGATCAAAAAAAAATTGAAACAAAGTCGACTTAGATTATTTTTTTCATTTTTTGCTCTAATAAAAGCTCGTAACAACCTGGAAATTGCATGCACTGAAAGGCAATTTTATTCAACATTCTTTTATTTGGATAGATTTTTGATAGTGAATGGTGAGTGTCGTTTTTTAGTGAAATTAAAAGCGTAAAAAGGACGCGAGAATTTTGGCGCGCCGCGTTCAGTGCCGCGCCAGGCGTCATCGAGGTCGGACCTATGCTCATTTTTGTCGTTGCACTCCCCCCGCGGGCGTCCTGACTCTAGCATTGCGTCGCTATAACTTGGCGGGGGCTGAGGGAGCGTTTTGTTGCCTACGCGACTCGGATAACCGCCCGTTAAGTAAAACCTTCCTTTTGTTGAACGATAATGTAACAGTGAAACAAAGATAAGGAGACTTCATTACAATTTACACTGAAACTGCGAGCAGAGACGTTTATAAAGTACACGTTGTAAGTTAAACTGAAGTTAAGGTTGCCAACTTAACTACTTTCTAGTGCAGCGAAACGATGTAGAAGACTTAATTGAACCACATCTTCGTTCAATGAACTAAGTCTTATTCAGTATCTTGTCTTGTACTTTACGAGATATTCCAAGTTAAGTAATTAGACGCCACGTTTACAAATTTCAAGATAATTTCTAGCAGATCTAACTACAAGCCATAAATGCTTCTTAGGAATCATCGCCATTGTTATATTTATCATAATCGTATCTTGGTCCACTGCTCGACATAGGCAAAAGCCTATGTGGAAAAAAAAATTATGAAACGGGTGCGAACTCTGTAATGAAGTAAGATGCCTATAGAGACAAGCTTATGCGTTAGAGAAGGATAGAAAATGTAGAAGTTTGAATTCGCACCTGTTTCATACCTTCGAAATTTATATTGAAGTTGCACAAGACTGGTCAGAGCATGCTTCGGGATACTGACTGAACCTGACAAGGTACTGTTCATACAAAATAATAAAGGAAAAAAAAAACATACAAAATGTATATACAAGCAATTATTTTCCGTCCCTCACGGAACCCTGAACCGGAAATGTATGGATTGCTTTAAGCTGTCTATTTTGCCGAATTTTAACTTCAACCAAAATAAAATGAATGGACGGGCCATAACCAATGAACTTGCTCAGTAAAAACGAGTCAAAACTGTCGGACATATCGCGGTGTAAGAACCAGATGTATCTACCAAAAACTCGAAAATCGTTTTTTTTTATAAATGTGTCTTAAATGTGATCCTGCATGATGTGCCAAAATGACGTAACTGTACAGTCAATATTACATTAATTCAATAGTAACGTAATAGTAAAAAACACACTTTATTGAATTAGAAGAACGTAACTTGAATACCGTTAAAAACTTTTCAATTGGTTGATATCATAGGTAATGCAAAAAGAACGTATAGGCAAAAGTCTTTCTTTGGATCTTAAACTATTGCTCGGTTGACAATTTTAAGCAAGCCTAAACAACGTATAAGCCTTATACGTTATTCTGGCTTTAAAATAATTATTGCTTATCGATGTTAATTTTATGAACCATATTAGCGTATGGTTTTTTGTCACTCATATTAACTTCTCAAATAACATATCTTAATACGCAAAGGTAAACTATTTCGGAATAATTAAGAGCCAAAATAACGTATGTCAACCAATTTTTGAAAAAATATATATATTTTCTATAATAAATGCACATAATTTTTTTCTTGGATGCTTATGAGTTCTCTAATAGTATGTGTGAATTTCTGTATACTTTTTTCATTCGTCAAATATAAATATTATCTTTTATATAACACTTCTAAGTTCAAAAGAGTGAAATATGGACAGTTTTTTAGCTCTCCTGTAAAATTGTAAAAATGTAGATACGCTCATCTGGTTCTTACACCGCGATATACTTCAACACATTATAATCATGTAGGTACAGTACATAATAATATGTTGCAAAAAATAGCTAGCGAATAAAATAACTAAGTGAGTAAAAGAGAACACCTGTTTTTTCTACGTATTGCTCTCGAACAGTTTGTCGCCGTGGATGGACGTGGTCACGTGAATAAAACAAAATGGGGACTTATCGATGTTTGATAAATTAATTTACATTTTATGACAAAATAGAATGATGAATATGTACTCAGTACTCAAGAGTGAAAAGTGACACCTGAACTTTTACTTTGGTTTTTTGTTGTGTTTTTACACTTCGGGAAAGCACACGAAAGCATAATTTTTGACAGATGTTTCATTATCATGTAACAATAGTCTTGTGTTGCATTTCCTACGGCTAGAGACCGACTGAAACGAAGTGAGCACAGGCGCTCAATTTGTAAGCTTCAAAAAATGCGCTCCTGGCCTGTACATTAATTTTATTTTGGTCGAAGACTTGTTAAATACCTACCAGGTACAGCTAATTGCCTTAGACATTCAGCTCGACTATTGCAACATTATTCTGAACAATGGAGCACTATCGTTGACGTAACAATCAGTATTATAATATTTAGAAGGTTTTACAAGCACGGCATCTACTAACAGTGTAATTAAAACGTAATAGTATAAGGTTTATCAGCGAAGGCTAGTGAAATTAATGTCTGTTTTTAACCGACTTCGAAAAAGAAGTTTTTAAACTTAGCATAGCTTGTGATATGGCTGCCAGAGACTGATATACATTACATAATTATATGGGGTGTAAGGGGAACACTCTCGAAGCCAAAAGAAGGTAATTGTACTCATCATTATGATCAACTTTTACTATGGGACCAACCCTGAAATCGCGAAAAAAATATCAGCTGTTCTATAGAAAACGGTCATTGACACTCGACAAAATGTATGGAACAACTGATTTTTTTTTCGCGATTTCAGGGTCGGTCTCATACTAAAAGTGGTTCATAATGATGAGTACAATTACCTTCTTTTGGCTTCAAGAGTGTTCGCCTTACACCCTGTATATTTTTAAATACATACTTCAATAGACATTAACAACCAGATATAGAACAAACACAAATGTTCAACACATGAATGTAATTAATTATTATGTCCTAGGTGGGAATCTTTGTTCTGTTCTGTTCTGAACAAAGATTCCCAAGATTCAGAACAAAGAGATCGCTAGGAGAATACAGGTTGGGTGGGCTGCGTTCGGGAATCTGGAAGACATTCTCCGATCAAAAGAGATACCACAGTGCCTGAAGACTCGTCTCTATAACCAATGTGTCCTGCCCACCATGACTATGGTGCTGAGACATGGACGCTCACGGAGAAGACTGTGCACAAGATAGCCGTCGCACAGAGAGCCATGCTTGGCATCAAATTGCAGGACCGTATCCGAAACACTGAGATACGACGTCGCACCAAAGCTGCAGACGTCGTAAAAAGGGTGAAGGAACTTAAGTGGAACTGGGCAGGACACATGGCCAGACGTAATCATGGCAGGTGGTGTACAGCAGTAACTGCGTGGTGGCCGAGACTAGGTTGGCGGAACCCAGGCCGACCGAGGATGAGGTGGATTGACGACATTAGAAATACTGTCGGGAACGAGTGGATGCGAATAGCGAGAGACCGGGGAGAGTGGCCTAAACAAAGGGAGGTCTATACCCAGCAGTGGGTCACTCAAGGCTGATGATGATGAGGTGGGAATCGAACCCACACCTCTAAGCGCAGAAGGCAGGTTCACTACCGACTGGACCACTGTATACTGTTACTATATGGAGTAAAGACTATTGTTTTTAAAATATATTTGTAAAACATACAGCCATAGATAGGATCTACTTCAGATACCCTGGCACGACCTAAGTTTTCCGTTTCCAAATCTGAAGCACAGTAATGTTTGCACATTATTAATTAGCGACTGAATAACTGGCAAAGATATAATTATTTTATATTAATTAGCTCTTCGAATCTTCGAATTCGAGCTCAAGGTTTGTAATGGAAAGGAAAGAATATAACTGTATTTTAATTACAAGGAAAAATTTGCTTTCTTGGCTCACTAAACGCGATCTAGAAAAAATAATATAAAAGCAAGATTTTCTCTAATTATTGTACAGACTACACTTTACTTCAGTGCTGAAACATTGGATTTGTAAAACAAAACAAGTGAGTTAATCTTTTAAATATTTTATTATGGAAACTACCTTATTACACGTTTTTAACCGACTTCGATAAAAGGGGGTTTTCAATTCGGTTGTATGTTTCTTTTTCGGATTACGTACCCAAAGGGTAAAAACGGGAAAAAACGGGACCCTATTACTAAGCCTACGATGTCTGCCTGTCTGTCTGTCCGTCCCACCTTTAATTGACTGTATCTTTCGAACCGTAATAGATAGCCAGTTGAAACTTTCACAGAATATGTAATGTTACGGCAGATTAATTTAGAAATAATTAAAAAGTAAACAAGAAAATAAGAAAGGGGAGTTGGTCCCCATACAACAAACGTATTTTATGTACGTATTATTGTATTAGCTCTAATGTAAAAACGGTAATACGTACAAGCGTCAAACTTGGCATGATTATAGTAGGTACACACTCTAAAGTATAACAACAAATAATAAATAATGGCCAAGTGTGCGTCGGTGTCAAATTTTAGTTCATTACCAAGTCATTACTGGTAATTACTTACCTGGATGACCTCTTTATCATTTCACCAGATCGAAATGCCATAGTTTACTAGTTTTGAAGTCGGTTTTTTAAATTGATAATTATTGTATTTTGTGGTACTGACTTCGGAACCCTCAGTGCGCGATCCCGACACGCACTTGGCCGGTTTATTAAATCAAAATAATTGGAAAAATTCTGTCATCCAAATAAACGAATTGCGTATTTACAAATTTGTAAGTCGGTTTTTTTTATTAATAATTTAATAATATTACACGGGAATTACTCACGTATGATTAATCCGGTGACTCTTACTATAGTTTCAAACACAGTCGGCGGTCTTTTAAATTAAATATATATTGGCACTACTAAAGTGCACTACTAGTGGTACCATAGATAATTTTGACCCATCGATATTGATATTTTTATTCATAATTCTAAAAATTACATGTCAAGTCATTTAAAGACAAGTTTTAATAATTATTTAAAAAAAAATGACTTCTCAGACTCAAAACTGTTGCTAACTGAACCAGTCGCCTCTCCAGGTAAATTTGGCTGCTCACACCGTGACAGATTGACAGTTAAACGTAGCTCAACGTTTCGGGGCGTCAGACATATCAAGAAGCTTACGTGAGAAATACGTTGATACGATGTGTAATGGGCTATAAAACACCCTTGTCTAGAGCATACTTACAGTCGGAAAAAAAACCGTTCATTTCGTTCGTTCCGCTCAGCGCGTACTTACCTGAAAAAAGAAAATAAAAACGTTAAATATGGCGTAAACAAAACAGAGTGACAGCTTAAAAATTTAAAATTATTAATACACTGGCTATAATTTATAATAAATCCTCACGCGAGGTTTTGATGAAGAGATTAAAAGTTCATAAAAAAACACCAGAAATAAATAACCTATCGAATTTAATCTTTGAGATCTAAACACACGGTTGTAAAACACCCAGCAAGTTCCACAAACTTGGGTTCTCTTCAAAGCACGAGTCAATCTGGGCTAGCTAAAGCTGTTAGACTAGATTACATTTTGTATTAGGTTAGTGGTGTTACTTTTAAACATTCGCGATTGAAACACAATGCATGTTTTTTATTACTTATTGGGACTCAGCGCGCCAGCCATGACCACTGCCATTGTCAAACCTCAAGTGAGACACTATATGTAGCCTGGAAGGTTCGCTCTTAGCGATAAGGCCGCCGATCGTCACAATAGTTTTTTAAGTTGTTTTATCGTGTTTATGTAATTTGTGGTGAGAGTTAAATTTAACTATATCTATACAATATTTGTTTTTTTTCGTTGGTTGACCAGCTTTTTGTCATTTGGACTATAAGTATTTTTGATGCACGCCTGCATACCATTTTATCCAACCACAGTCGACTGACAGAAACTGTTTAGCATTAAGTCCTCCATTTGTGCATTTCTACATAATTTGTAAGAGGGCAATAAAGTATTAAATAATATCTATGTATTTACCTATACTGGGCCCGTATTCAATAACTAAAACACGAATGTAACGCGGCGCGTTACGTGCGTTACGTTAAGTTAACCTCTAAAAATTAGGCTTCCATTCCCGGAGGAATAAATGCCAACTTTAAGAAAAGGCGTAGTTCTCTATATAGGTAATTAAAACATAGGTAAATTTTATTGCGCCCCGCTGTTTCATCCGTGTAGTGATGAAAAATGGTGAAGATGAAGATAAAAAGTATCCTATGTCCGTCTCCTGGTTCTAAGCTACCTTCCCATAAATTTTCACCCAAATCAGTACAGCCGTTCTTGAGTTATAAATAGTGTACCTAACTAACACGTCTGTCTTATAGATTTTATCTATCGAATTGCTAACACAGTCTGTAGTGCCCATGCTAAGTTTAGCAAGGCTATTGAACGCTCCCTGTATTTGTTCCAGAATGAAGTTGATCCTGATTGCCGTTCTCATTTCCCTCGCGTGTCTCCAAACCCTCGCTGACAGCTACAGCGACAAATACGACGGTATGAATATGGATGAGGCCATCGCGAATAAACGCTTGATCAATGCGTACATCAAGTGTATTCTGGAAGAGGGCAAGTGCACGCCTGAAGGAAGGGAACTTAAAGGTAAAACACTGTTTTAAACTATCGCGGTTGTTCACTAACGGGTAGATCGTTATGTCTGCACCTAGCTTTTTAACTGTTCGACCAACCACCCGCATTCTTCAGTCTTCCCGTGAACATGGTGCATGTAACTGCGCCGAAATATCGGGAGCTCATTCCACAACCTTACCACGGTAAATATCCAGTAAATAATCATATAAGGTAAGTCTTTAGTATAGCCTATCTTTCTTCGTCAAAACTTTGTTACGAATAATCTGAATAAGGAGATTATCTACATATTTATTCAGGAAAACTGTTAATCCCGCATCTCTTTCATACCAAAGTTGACTCATTTTTCACATTGCCGTATTTCATCTTCTAGGTCACATTTCCGACGCCCTGCGGTCCGGTTGCTCTAAATGCACGGGTCCTCAACGCAAAGGCATCCGAAAAGTTATCGGCCACCTGATCAATCATGAACAGAGGTCCTGGAACAAGCTCGTGGAGAAGTATGATCCGAAGCGAGTCTACACTCACAAGTATGAGAATGAACTTAGGGCAATTCGAGGTTAGATGTTGATGTACCTACTCGTAGTTTCCTTATGAATAACCTTTTTTTTGTAAATCAAAGCAATTTTATATATTATCAAGTGAAGCTAGGAAAGCCATTGAGAGCAGTTCTAAATCTTTAAAGTCATCATCATGAGCCAGAAGACGTCCACTGCTGAACGACAGCCTGCCTTTTGCATCCACTGGATGCCAGTGACTCTCACTATGTCGTCGGTCCATCTAGTGGGAGGCCTATATACCTACGCTGTGTCTTTCGGTTCGTGGTATCCACTCAAGAACCTTTCTTCCCCATCGGTTATCGGTTCTTCGAGCGATGTGGCCTGCTCATTGCCACTTCAACTTGCAAATTTTAACAGCTATGTCGGTGACTCTGGTTCTTTGGCGAATGTCCACGTTGCGGATTCTATCGCGCAAATCTTTAAAGTAATAAAGTCTTCAGTTCTCTATATAATATATTATATTTTACTGTTCTACAAATTATATAATTTAGTTCTGAATACTGACGTGGTTTTCACACATTTGTTTTTATTATACAAGAATTACTCACGTAAGATTAAACTGGTTTTTCCGACTATATAGTATTTATAATATTAACAATCTTCGTTTCTACTGATACGTAATTTTTTTCCATCCAATGGTTGCCGGAAAGAGATATCGGTTTTAGCGATAAGGCCGCTACTTTACGGCATGGGCATTAATTGGCTTTTATTTTTTTCTATTCCATTGTAATATTTAATTCTACGTGATACGTGATTATTCTTTACGTAAGTAATTCCCGTATGATACAAACTAAATTTATAATTTTGTATCGGAAAGCATTGTATTTAGTAAAGCGTTGTGTGTATATTTATTAATTAAAACTGCAACTTTTAAGTGTAAATTCCTGTATGTGACTAAAAATAACCCCAATAACTATATTTTGCATCCATAGTAAGGTGACTAACAATTAAAAAATAATTATTAACTTTTACAGTCCTGCTTAGAAACTTTATTTAAGTTAGTTAACCTCTGAATAAAACTGCTGTCTCGATTTTGCGAGTGACATATTATTCCGTCAGCAAGGAGTTTTATATCCATGTTTAAGTTCAGTAATGTTTCTTAATAATAAGTGGTGTCTTAGAAGTTTGAATATGTTAGCTATTTATTGTAATACGACTTGTTTGTTTTGACTTTTGCTATGATCTCGGATTTGATTTTGTACAGTTTGAACTTTTTTATGCTGGTATTTAGCTTTAATTGTTATAAAACTTGATTTGTATACATCTTTATTTTTAAAATCTTTATCTTAAATGTATCTATGATCTACTATCCTAATGTTTCCTTTCAAATATATTTTTACTAGGGTCATTGGGTCAGCGCTCAATAATTCCCGCATCAAAAGACTGAAACCATACTATTAATGTTATCTGTGCAATATTGTGCATTTATTTACTAAATTGTTTTTTTTTTTTACGAAATACCTAAATTTTATTTTAAATTCTTTTTCGGTATTCTTAAAATGTATCTGATCATCATTCTATACAGTATTTTATTCGGGAATTTTGTGCTAGACCCAATATCCGCGTTTTTTAATGCCTCTGCCCGAAATTAAAATGTTTTGTTTTTCTAATTAGGTCTTTTAAAATAGTTTGATAAATTTGTCATTTTGCAATCAGCTCTCTTTTTAGTATTTAAAATGTGCTATTGTTACTTACTTATTCATTTAATTTTATTTATAACTTTTATATTACGTTTAAGATTCTAATTTATTGTTCAAAGTACATCGTTATAAAATTGCACGTTGTATTATTAACTTATCTATTAAAATACCACTATAACTGTTATGGTTCCTATCCATTTTAGTGAAAGGTTTTATGGTCTGTTAACACCAAAATTATCGTTCAAAAGGCTCTATAAACCAGCTATTGTCTACTACCACAAGTTTATGGGATGATAAAATGAAAATTATTACCCTGCTACTACCAGTCTACACTATACCGCAAAATTATAACGAATAACTAGTAGGTATACAAGCATTGGTACACACGCGTAGGGGCGTATAAGTTGTTAAACTCGATTTAAGCATTTATTTGCTCTGACAGATGCAATATATATATTTTTCATAGTTTAATATTTTATAATTATAATTTAATTAACTACTCATGAAATAATTTTTAAGCCGTGGTAGCCCATTTGGGAGAACGCTAGACTCGAAAGCGTGAGGTCGCGGGTTCAAACCCCGGGCCCGTACCAATGAGCTCTTTGGAGCTTATGTACGGATTTTCATACCACTGGCTTTTCGGTGAAGGAAAACATCGTGAGGAAACCTGCATACGTACGGAGAAGAAATTCGATGACGTATGTGAATCCATCAATCCGCACTGGACCAGCGTGGTGGATATGGCCCAATCACCCTTTCGGGGGTAGGCTTAAAGTCCAGCAGTGGACTGTTAAAAAGGCTGACTATAATGATGATGATGATGAAATAATTTTTAAGGTAGGTATGAATTATGTATTGCATGCAGTAGGTAAACGACGCCATGCAAATGTGTACAAACATAAGCGCATTAACAGCAACTGTTAACTGGCTATGTTAAGGCGCCCAAGATACATGCTTTGCCTAGTTTGGGGCCCATTGGCACAACTATTTTTGCTGCTAGTAAATTGTTCTATAGTAATTATTCTATGATTGTTAATTTTAAATAACTGGATTTGGCATTAAATGAATTATTATAATATCATGGTAAAAAGCTGAAAGAAAATCACTAATTCTGAAAAAACAGAGTAGATAACAGCCTTGTTTAGTTTGTGTTATATAGATTCCTACTGTCTCTTCGGCAATTATTTTATACAGCACCGTCACGCGATTTTATATAGAAATGGTTTCAAGGTAACTAGCAACCTAGATTTTTATAGAATAGGTCTATTTGACGTCAATCATCAACCTTACCTCACTCCAAGCATTTATTTGATCTGATAGCTGCAATAACATCATAAAAAGCTGAATGAAAACAAACTAATCACATTACATTCAGTAGGTTTTTTTATGTGGCAAAGAAGCTGACGGGCCGCCTGATGGTAAGTGATAACCGTCGCCTATGGATACAACAACACCAGGGGCATCACATATTCGTTGCCGACCCGTAAATACTCTATTAACAGTCTTTTTGAAGAACCACATGTTATAGTTACTCGAAAATGCCGCTCGTTCCACAAATTGCAGGTGTGAGGAAAAAAAGATCGCGTAAAACGCACCGTGTGCGATTTCCACTGGGCCCTGATTCTGTAACTACAAACACGCACGTAACGTGCCGTGTTAAGTTTACCTCTAAAAGTTGGTCTTTATTCCTAGGGAATAGAGTCCAAATTCTAAGAGGTTAAATTAACACGGCGCGTTACGTGCGTGTTAAAATTACAGAATCAGGGCCCTGATCTATGAGTTGTAGATGAACTTTCAGGCGGTGATGATTAAGATTGGTAGATTCATTATATGAGGCCGTTTACGATTACGGTACTACTGGCCAGTGGTGCAGATGGGAAAAAAATCTTAAGTTATATGATTATTAACGAGATATTTACCGTGGTAGGGTTGTGAAATGAGCTCCCGATATTTTGGCGCAGGTACATACAACATGTTCACTGGAAGACTGAAGGAAAAAAAACAAGGAAGAGAGGAAGAAAAATCTAGTAGTGCAGACATTGGGAAAAAATCCTGACTTTCCTGCTGAGTATTGCCTTCCAAAATATGACCTCTTCCTTCCTCAGTTAAAGAAGGAAAAGGTTTTGGAAGGTAGTACAAGAGGGAAATTAGGACAAAAAATCAGTGTAGGGCTATAAGGTATGAACGAAAATGAACGCAAAAAATTCAATGAATATTTTTAAGCAACCAAATTACACAGTTACCAAAACGTTTTCAAACAGTATTCAAAACAAACAGAAGTAATAAACTCTCGGGAACTGTTTGAGCGCTCTTAAATCCTTCGGATAATTACCTAACAATGATTTGTTTGTTTGTAAAAGTGGGTTTTATGGCGTCATAGCAATAAAGTTTAATTTCACTCGATGGGTCGGAACTGGTGTTGGTGCCGTTTGCGCATTACAAAAGAAGCAAAATTTTAAATTCTTTGTTATTTCCAATACAATTTTCATGTCCTTCTATAATAAATGGAAGATTTATCTCAAACATAAAACTTTGCCTTGCAAAATAATTATGATCGAGATCAATGAGGTTTTACCAATAGAGACGTCATACTCATTAAAAAGCACTAAAAACATGGCAATATTTTACTATAGCTACCTCCATCAAAAAAATGATACTTACCTAGCGGTTTTTTGTTGTGTATTTACACTTCAGGAAAGCACACGATGGCATAATTTTGTTAGATGTTACGTTATCATGTAACAATAGTCTCGTGTTGCACTTCCTACGGTTAGGAGACCGACTAAAAAGTCGACGCTACTTCGGCTAGAAACCAACGGCTTCGTTGTAATCTTCAAAAATGCGCTTCTTCTGGGCCCGTCCATTCATTTTATTTTGGTCGAAGTTTTAAGTAGGTTAAAACCGACTTTCAAGATTTGTTTACATTGTTATGTTACAAGTTACAATTTATTACTTCCTGACGAACTAGCTATCGACACAAGTCGATAGCTCACTCGTCAGGTCATTGCGCGACAGCAATAGAAATGCAAAATACCTAAGTACCTATTCTTCAACTTTCTTGGCGGTGGTAAGTAGAAGTTGTAAGTATACAGCTACTAGGCATCGTCTGCAACGTTTTTCTTAGTGCAAGTGGCAGTGATAGTGCTTGGTAGTACTTCCGAGCCCACTTGCACTAAGAAAAACGTTGCAGACGATGCGTAGTAGGTAGCTACTCACAACTTCTACTTGCTACTTGTGCTACGCATAGTCTGCAAGCACCTTTAAGAGGGGTCATGGTCAGCGTTTTGTCCATACAAACGTATTCTCGTGTTTCCTCCCTGGATAATACCGCTAGAGCTGCAATTTTTTTTAAATAAAATTTATATCTTCTATTGGCATGCTTGTATCATTTATTTTTTCTTTTAAGTTAACTACTATAAGAAATATGAGCCGTTACATATACCACAAATTGTTTTTTTTTACCGCCATGTTCAGACGTCTATTAAACAAATTTGACGAGTTTATAAAACAAAACTAAATAATAGAAGCATAGTTCAATCCTTTTTACAACTATTAATTAAAAAAATTATGAAATCGGCCTAGTTTTGAATGAGGAAACAGAAAAATACGAGACAATGATTTTGTCTACTTTTCGTAGGTATAATCGATCCGAGCTGCAGTTGTCCCTGTTGCACTCTACGGGGAGAAGCTTGCGGTCAGGGGACAGCAATAGATTAGCTAAATACCTATTCATTAAATTTCTTGGCCGTGGTATGCCCTCTTAAGTATACTCTGTTCAATTAGTCTGTTCAACAAGTCTGTCCAACAACTACAAAATAAACATTGAACAAATATTTTTTTAATCAGATTTTAATTTATCAAAACGAGAAAACAAAACTTTTGGTTCATGCTGATTCAGATAAAATTAAGGAAATTGAAAAGGGAGTAATTGAATTACATTCCACTCCAACAATTAAGGGCCAGTGGGAAAAATCAGGATCCGACAGTAATTGGGAGGGACAGACGTACGTCACTCAAGAATGCTCTGTATTCTTGGGATTCATCATTTTAATTGACTTATATAGAATCGTATTTTCACCTTTCTCTCTCTCTGAGAGAGGGCCTGCGTCCTAATAGGAGGAACATGGTAGGCTGTTAATGATGATGACATACGTATTAGGGTGCCTAAGATGGTGGATCTTAGGCACAAGACACAATTGCCTAGCTGTCAAAAAAATAAATAAAAGAGATGCGAAGAAATTCTGCGATAGAGAGAAAACGACGTCGGCATCATCTTTCAAATCTGGGGTCTATTCAATGCATTTTGACAGTTTTATTGGCAAATATGCCGAAAACTGTTTGATGGATTTTGGACACTCAAAAGGCCGCATGGACGTAGAAACAGTCCCCCAGACGCTACCAGCTTCGCTCCCTCTCTCTATCGCAGATTTTTTACTTCGATTCCTCTCGCATTTTATAGATTTAGGTAAGAGTAATCACTTTGAATACTCATCCAATTATAAATTAGGTGTGGTCAATGTGAAAACATAATTATTTTTCTTATAGTTTTACATTGCGTCAGCTGCCTAGTCAATCATCTGCAGTGAAACTTATAATTCTTCCAATAAAATAAAACACCACAGATTAGTGACTACCAGCCACTAAACCACAAACTGTAACACATGAAAAGACTGCAGGCTTGATAATCTGTGTGCATAACTAACTTGCATATATTCTCACGACTCAGAAAAATTCATTAGTCTACGTGAAATTGACTAAGCGGCGGGGGCTTAGTCAATTTCAATCTTCCCCTGCATTTTATTATGTAAAATATTATCTCCAAAGAGATAAAATCTGATTGTGAGATTGAATCTTGTAGAAAACCCTGGAAATATCTTTAGGTCCTGATGTACGTGGGTATCATTTTTCACAACGGGCCACCCTTTTCAACCCTTTCCATCGTTTAGAAGGGTTTACTTTCCACCAGTTCATTCCGCATTCCTCAAAGAGGAAAAAAAATAGACAGTTATCTGCCTACAGAAGTAAAAACTTAAAAACATTAGCATGTAGCCGACGCTGTCACATTAGCATGTCGGTGACGCGAACCCATAAGTTTTTCCCCTACCAAAAATCGCTCAGAGCTGCTAAATAAGTTTTCACTTCCAAAATCTTGTAAATTTTCTAGATTTTATTTGAAAATTTTGATTGAGCTTGATTTTTATAATTAAGTACAATTTAGGTTTAAAAAACCTGCAACGTTTGACATGGCCAACAACATTTCATATGCGAATGAAATGTTGTTGATGCAATATTCAGGTAACCCGTTGGTCTAGTCTAGTTGGCAGTGAACCTGCCTTCTGCGCTTGGGGGCGTGGGTTCGATTCCCACCTAGGACAAACATTCATGTGATGTAAATTTGTGTTTGTTCTATATCTGGGTGTTAATTTATATCTATTTAAGTATGTATTTAAAAATATACATATATATTTTTAAATGTTTATAATACATATACATCATTGTCGGGCAGCCATATTACAAGCTTTGCTTAGTTTGGTATCAGATGACCGTGTGCAAATGTCCCGAATATGTATTTATTATAATGGTTAGACAAAAGTATTAATTAAATATTTTGTATTAATATTTTGAGGATGATGTTGGGACTTCCCCGTTTTTGCAGTGCCTCCGAAATGTTCGCACAAACTCGTACTGACGGCTTTCATGCCGTCATTCGAAAGAAAGTGGCATCACCAATGAGGAGGGTGCGGGGAAGTCCGAACAAGATAGTGGCCGAAGATTTTCACGCGCTTATACTCGGGCATTTTGTGCGGGTGATGGCTGAGTAGGAAGTATATTATTTCTTACTCAGTCGTTATTAGTGCAGATGTTCCGAGGGTGCGTGAAAAAAAATCTTTTTTTATGATTTTTTTTGTATTTTTATCTAACAATAGTTCTAAGTTTTGTTTGTACTAACCCAATGGATTTTTTAGTTGTCCGAAATAAAATATTTTGAAGAAAAAAAATTGAAAAGTCCACCACGAATAGAATTCACGAAAAACTGAAAGCTAGCAAAATAAATGACACCCCCATACTACGATGCATTCCAGTTGGATTCCATGAAGAGATACCACATGATATCAGTTATATTTTTGTTCTATGGTCGGATCCCGCTCTTAAATAAAACATTGGGATCCATACAAAAAAAAACATACATTTAACTATTTTACTATATCAATCTGATCCTGCTTTCTTAGTTTTGGTACAGTTTGAAAAAAAATATTTAAACATGACATGTGCCGCTAACCCATAATGTTAGCTGCTAAAAAAGTAAACATTCGTTTAGGTTGCAAATGAAATTTTAATAACCATAGATACTATTTTATATTATTTTAGCTATTACTACAGCTAAAATAAGTCATTAAATAAATATCATCCACTTCACATTCTACCAAATACCTGTTACATTCTCACGCATGTTCACACTTGCGACAACCTTTTGTAACTTTGTGAAAACAGCCAGTCGGCATACAGCCTTGTTAAAAAACAAACCCCTTTGTGAATAAAAAGGATTGAAAGTACAAAAGAACTCCGTAAACATTTTGTAAAAGTACTTTTCTGTATCACACAAATGCAAAAAAAATAAACATTTTTTTCCACTTTCAGTGATGGGACTTGAGTCAAATGGGTAAGTAGTACCATGCCAATGTACCAATATATTTTTAGCAGTTTGTTTTATGCAGGCATTCTCGATTATTTGGAGGGGAAACAAGGTCACGTTATCAGTTAAACCAAATTAATTTAATACTTAAAATATATAATATGTATGTAGTTATGTACCTATATCAGTCTCTGGCAACTATAGTACAAGCTTTGCTTAGTTCGGGGTCAGATGAACGTGTGTGCAAAAATACCCCGAATATTATGGTATTTAATTATTTGTTTAGTATTAGTACAAACACCTTCTTGACGTTTATCCAGATTTTTTATGAATATTTGAGGCATTAGTGTGCATTTTGTCTGTTCCATACGGACGTAAAACGAATTATATACTAACGTTATTACCCCCGGAACCCATTTTTGACCTACCCAGAAATAAAGCAGACTATAATAATTTAGGGTTAAATACTTTTTTGCGTGTGTATAGCTAAACTGACTTCGTGAATAAGGTTAGCACGAACCCTGCCTGGGTAAATAGGGGTAAATTAGCCAATAACTGGCAAATAGGATACGAAAATTTTATTTCTTTACATTTTTGAATTACCGCTGATGCCAAAAAGGCTGTTTAATTCGCTGTCAACATTTCAGAAGTATTGAGAAAATTGAAAGGCTTTTTACCACGTAATGATCTTTTATAATCTATCGAAAATTCAGAGGCAGACAAAGATAAGGTCGAATAATAATTTTTAGAAAAAAAAAGAACCGACTTCATGACTATACGTACATTTACAAACTGAAACTAAAAAGTAGAAAATATTGTATAATATTACGACTAAAATACTATGTATCAATGGTCATGAAATTTTAACGAAAAACAACAGGGCCCAGCGGCCTTATTATAGAAGTTTGATCGTGATCGAGATTGCATGCCGTCCCGTTCGCATATTTACTCGCACCACGTGCGTAAGTGAAATGGCACGCGATCACGATCACGATCCGAATCATCCATAATAAGGCATCAGGTTCCTAGACAAAACATTCAATTTTGATATGACACCGTTTTTATAATTTTAAGCTAACCATGGAAGAAGACACACTTTAACTAGAATGACCAAAATTGCTAAAAGTCGGAAAAGAGGGCCTTAAAACAGCCGTAAAGACCCTTTAAACATATCGCTTTGAAACTGGTTGCCAAATGGTTTAAACTCCCAAAAAGTTTCATTCGTATTCATACACGCAATCAGTTGTAAACCAAGTTATCTATAATCCGATAGGTTCGCTAATCACTCCGCGTTGAAAATGTTTTACCCATAATGGGCAATTTTCCCGTCACGGGCCAACCGGTCGGGAATAAATGGCGAACGCACGAGCGGACCCGATGACGATCACAGGTTCATTGCAACCGTGCAGTGATTGATTGAGAATTGCTTGTTTGCGGGGAGTCCTTTATTCAGTAGTCAAGACTCGTTTAAATGGTGTTTATTGCCAGTCAAGGGACAGCTAATAGGCGTATTTCAATATTTTTGAAGACAAATAAACCGGCGAAGTGCGAGTCGGACTCGCGCACTGAGAAGTCCGTACCACCACAAAATTCAATAACGAAATTACCAGTTATAATTTGATAATGAACATAAACTTGTAACCGACTCGCACTTGGTCCTTTTTTATCATATGTTGTAATATTTTAGAGTGTTTACTATAATCATGTTAAGTTTGACGCTTGTAAGTATTACCGTTTTTACATTAGAGCTAAGACAAAAATACGTTAAAAAAATACATTTTTTGTATAGGGACCCCTCTGTAGTTTTTACTTTATTTATTTCTTTTAATCAGCCATAACATTACCATATTCTGTGAAAATTTCAACTGGCTATCTATTACGGTTCGAAATATACAACCGTTAAAAGGTAGGACGGACGGACAGATAGACAGCGTAGGTTTAGTAATAGGGTCCCATTTTCACCCTTTGGGTACGGTACCCTAAAAATCAATGAGTTGAAATTATCTTTAGAATAAAATTGAAAATATTATCAAGCAATTTTCGTATTCCTGTAAAAATTTCAATAAAATTGTTTGTCTTGAGTTCAAACAAAAATCCAATAGAAAAAAATACTTTAATTCTTTTCCGAATTTTCCAAATGTCCGGCCAACTTTTCCTATTTTTCTTTCCCTTAAATGCTTATTTGGACAAAAAAACACAAATCAATCCAACCACTCTCAAGTTACGGCTACCAACGAACCGCATTTAATTTATATTTATATAGAAATTCTAGAGTCGAGCTCCTTAGATTCCAGATGGCGTGTGAGGTGAAACCTCCTGACCCCGTTTGCTAGGTTAGGTTGATAGGTATACCTACAAGAGAGAGCAATTATACAAATGGGAGAGGAATACGTAGACATAAAGCCGTATAAATAAATTTTGATGTTTAGACTAGTATGAGAGAGAGTAGGACAAATGCTAAGAAATTTGACTGCCTCAGTGGCCTAGTTGACAGTGAACCTGCTTTCTGCGCTTGGAGGTGTGGGTTCGATTCCCACCTAGGACATACATTCATGTGTTGAACATTTGTGTTTGTTCTATATCTGGTTGAGTATGTATTTTAATATATACTTATGTCGGAACCACGACCCGGGGCAGGGGCCGGCGGCCGGTGGCCGATCTGTCTCAGAATATCTTGGTTCTATGGCGTGAGTAAAGCAGCCGAGGAGAATGAGACATCGCACGTACATTGACACAGTTTTTATTCCGTAGCATTATGATTAATAATTACAATATCAAATTACTTGGGGACATGGTGTTCCGCCTTGTAACGAACGCTACCACCCTCCAACCAACAGTCCATATTCACAACCCAAAACAAAGTGAGCTCCACCGAGCCTCCAACAGTCCCAATTAAAAACTGAGCTCCACCGAGCAGTACCTATGTTTATCAGTCTGGCAGCCATAGTACAAGCTTTGCATAGTTTGGGGTCAGATGACCCTGTATGTGTAAAATGTATTATAATTATTTCTATTTATCTATTATTAATGTTGTTATAAAGGTTACACAAAACAATGATATTAAGCCAAAAGGATGTCATTGTTTTCATCATTATAAACAACTTTTACAATCGGACCAACCATTCCAACCAAATATAGTTTTCTATGAACCGCTGTTATTTTTTTGGCGATTTCATAGTCGGTCCCACAGTAAAAGTTTTTCATAATGATGAGTACAATGACCTCTTTCGGCTTAGTACAGTCAATATGCGTAGCCCTGTATAAATGGAGTATTAACTCAAAAGTAAGGCGTTCGTCTCTATCGTTGTAAGTCTTTGTCTATATTAATAGGCAAAGACTTGTCCCACCCATACTAGAGTTGGGGGTAATTTCTTTGATTATAGCATGTTAAGCCATTTTAAAGTGGGGTAGAATCGAGGCAGGGCAGCTGTTGATTCCCATCTAGAAACCATTAGCTAGGTACATCAACAGGTTAGCAGCCAAAGGACGCGAAGAAAACGTGACTTCTCGAATGAGGTCAGAGCTTTGAGGTGGAAAAAGGTTGATGTGCCAACGTTTGATCTTGCTTTGAACATTTTAATGGCCACAAAAACACAAATAAAATTTGCATTTCAAAACTTGAACTAAGTCTTTAGCAAAACTGCCACCAAATTCACCATTATCATTCATATATTTTATCGTCTCGACCGAGTGAGATTAAAACGGTGTAAAATATTTGTCACAGCACTAATATTACGAGAAAACTTTGTTAATTTGTTTGTACCTCTTTCACGCAGCAACAGAGCAATGGATCGACCAGATTTTTTGCATGGGTATAATTCAAGGGCCGGAGAGTGTTATAGGCTACTTTTCATCATCATCATCACCATTTTTCATCACTACGCGGGTGAAACCGCGAGGCGCAGCTAGTTTTAGATAAAGACACGTCCACGACCACTGTAAATATCCCGTAAATAATAATATAACTTAAGTGAACAACCGTGATGGTTTAAAACAGTGCTTTATGGTAATTACTTATATAGTAAGTATATTATATTATATATATAGTAAGTATATTATAGTAAGTATTGATTAGTACTGAATCAGAAATAGTAGTTAAATGCAGTTAGCTTTATCATAAAAATTATAACAAATCAACCTAAATATACAGTAAACAAGCCGAAAAATCTTGAAAATCGAGTTGTCTGGAATTAATTTTAACGACAACTCGAAATTCCCCATAGAATAATAATTCAAAGAAAATGCCCGATAAAACTGGAAACTCATTTCAAATTAAGTCCCAGTTTAATGCCTGATCGGAATCCTGCGCTCCATCAAATCGAACCTGTCGTGCATTTCATAGACCAGGGGCCTTACGGACAACAGCTAATCGCGGCACCTAATCCGCTCAGTTGGAGAATCACGCGACCGCAAACCGTATCTGCGCGCGATAAGGTTCACGTTCGCGTGATTTTCCAACTGAGCGGATTCGGAGCCGCAACTAGCTGTTGTCCGTAAGGCCCCAGATTTACATGGTGATGAGGTAAGCCACCGACCAGAAGAAGATCAAAAAGGTGGCAATCATGTGCAGTCACGCTCGTTTTCTGTTTGCTCGTTGAAAATAAAGAATGGAAGAAAGAGTGGCGTTACACGCATCCGAGCACCTTGCTTCGAGGGTGTACTCACGAGGTGGTAAAAACGAAAGGGGAGTCGCCATACAACAAACGTATTTTTTTAACGTTGTAATACGTACAAGCGTCAAACTTGGCATGATTATAGTACACATTCTAAAGTATAACAACAAATAATAAATAATGACCAAGTGTGAGTCAGTGAAAAATTTCTGTTCATTACCAAGTTATAACTGGTAATTTCGTTATTACAAATTACCAGTGGTACGTAACGTGGTACGGAACCCGCAGTGTACGAGCCCAAGTCGCACTTGGCCGGTTATCGTCTTTCTAAAAAGTTCTCATTCAATACATTACTTTCGCGTCACTATGACAGGCGACAAGAATAACCATGAAAAAAATAACTTTAAATATATTGAAATAAGGTAAAAAATAAAAAGTAGTTTTCGCGCAAAACTCATGCACGTGCCGTGAATCTGTAATTTAAGGATGGCGTTAATTTGACATTTCTCTCGTGTTTTAGATTTTGGTCTGCATAGTGCACAGAGACCCTGAAAACTCAGTATGTTTTCTATCTGAGGGTCTTGTAAGTAGGTCAAACGAGATCCAGCCCAGGTTAATAATACAGTGTGTAAAAAGTTTGTGAACCGATGAAGTTACTTCTTTTCAAGAGGCACTTGCGAGAGTTTATGCAAATGCTTGGTTCAGAACAAAGATAATATAACCACTTGAACGCACACGAGTTATAATTCCCGTATCGAATGGCGCTTGTTATTGGAGACTCGACGCTTGTGCTTGGAGACTCAAAAAGTCATTCATTCAATTCGCACCTAGGATTGACCCGCTCGAAATAGATTCTGCTGAAAATGTTGTATCTTTGGATTAGGTGGGGTAAAGTATGCGCCGACATAGCTGTTAAAATTTGCAAATTGAAGTGGCAATGGGCAGGCCACAAGTGGCCACAACGCTTGAAGAACCGATAACCGATGGGGAAGAAAGGTTCTTGAGTGGAGACCACGAACCGGAAGACGCAGCGTAGGGAGGCCTCCTACTACATGGAACGACGAAATTGTGAGAGTCGCCGGCATACAGTGGATGCAAAAGACAGGCTGTAGCTCAGTGTGGAGGTTAAAGGGGGAGGCCTATGTTCAGCAGTGGACGTCTTCTAGCTGATGATGATGATCAGGCATACATCGTTCGAACATTTGGTTCTATGACCGATGAACTCGTTAGCCTAGAGGCGCCACCAAGCCAGTCTGTTTTCGGCTAAGCTCTTGCAAGATTCAACTCATGGAATAAACATTAATCTTAACGCTTTTAAGAGCTATTTGTTATGAGTTCCCAAGTTTTTGTGTTTTACGCATAAAGTTGAGCAAAGTGGAAAGTTCACGACTTCCAATTTGTATAAGCTTTTAGGGCGCAGGTAAAACTGACTTGCAAATTTTGTGGTGTCAGTCAATTTCATTTCAAACTGTTAGTTTTGAGGCAATTATATTTAAAAAAAATAAAATCTAAACAATTACAATTTGAAAACAATTTCTTTAGTAGAATCGGGGGCCTGTTTTAACCTTTGTTGTACTAATAGAACAAGTAGGAAAAAAATCCTTCTCCATTCCGCAAAAAAAAAAAAAAACGCCACTATTTACCTTTTCCCTGAACATTACGTTTCTTTTCAAATGTTTTTTTAGTAAAATCCTTTTCAGTAACAAAACTATGTAATCCAAAAAGTATTAAAATATTCCGTGAATCAAATTTATGGCAAGGTTTTCCCACTTATAAGCAACGCTTATTACTACAGATGACCACAATATTATTATTATATTGTGGTCATATCATCTGTATTGTTGTATTAAAATCGCATTTAGTGGAGCAAAACCATGGCGCTTACACAGTCGTGCGTTTCTCTACTTCTTTTTTTGAGGTTTTTCTCATATTTTTCGAAAAGTATAACTGTAATGTAAAATGTACTTTTGCGGTTTACTCCATAATTATGAAATCTGTATATTAAGATATCGTAGACATCATATTTTAATAAATAGGTATATGAATGAATCTAAAAAACATGAAAAGAGCAATTTAGTGTTACTTTCTTCTAGTTTTTTGTCGAGTGAAATGTCCTTAATCTTGTTTTGGTCTTTGGGAGTTCAAACATTCAATTTAGATATGACTTAATTTTTATAGTTTTAAGCTAACCGTGGAAGTAGACACACCTTAAAATATTCAGTGAATCAAATTTAAATGGCGGGTTAAACGTTTTTTTGTGAAAATTGGTTATCGGTTTATTGGCTCAATTTATTTAAGCCCCGCTTCCATGGCGACTACGCGTAATTAATTAAGAGTTAAACATTTCGAAATATAATCCTCACCTTTATGGGTTACAAAATATTTTTTTCGAGAACACGATTTTTTTGTAACGGATTACTTTCTGATTATAGAGAATATTCTTCTCTGGATTATCTTTGCTGGAGCCACATGCCTGTTGGTGCGAAAATTGGAAAATAAACATAATTTGCTGCGTGGGCGATGTCAGAATTATTACTTACTAGCTACGCCCCGCGGTTACACCCGCGTAGTGATGAAAAATGGTGATGATGATGATGATGATGAAAAATAGCCTATGTCACTCTCTGGTTCTTGAACTATACCCATGCAAAAAATCAGGTCGATCCGTTGTTCCGTTGCAGCGTGAAAGAGGAACAAACATCCATACATCTATACGTCGATACATACAAACTTTCGCGTTTATAATATTAGTAGGAACTAGTAGGAATATACTATAACATGTTTAAATTGCCAAATGATTACTGAAAAATGTCTTGAGTAAAAAAATAAGCCAAATTTATGTAAGTACAGAATTTATAAGGCACATAAGACAAAGCATGTTAAATTATAGGTCGCATTTTTTTTTTTTTAGTTTTTCCGTACATTCTTTTGATTTACGGTATAGTTGCATTGCAAACGACAGGTCTTTCAGGCGCTGACGCCTATAGGTTGATGGTAAAACCTTCGGATCAGACAAACTGGACTATTAGCTATTTCATTGGTATTACTGAAAGATTCTTAGTGTGCGTGTGAAATTAGTAAGTGTGCTATTCTTACGGTAAACTGTTTAGCGATATAGTAAAGCAATATTGTAATTTAACTGAATAAAATTGATTTAAAACCGTCAAATTTGGTATAACAGGCCGTTAAATTAGAACAGCTGTCAAGGCATTTTTGTGAGAAATTTGTTGTAGCCAGTTGCACCCATATTAAACTAAACATCAGTCATTCTAAATCAGTTAGGAACTGTGATGCAGAGTTCAACGCGTTGATCTAAATAAGAGTGTTCAATCAAGGTTCACTCATAATGCCTGATAACAGATTTTCCTTCTCATTTCCGTTCTATTTACTTCTCTTTTCTGTGGTCAAGGCGGCCGTTGTAGGTACTAAATTTGTCCCACTGACCAAGGTCTGTAATTTATCCGAAGGTCAAACCTTAATAGTCAAATGCCTTAAATCTCAATAGCGTTAATTAAGAGAGGCCCAGGAATAGCACAAATACGATTTAACTAAGTAGTGTAATTGAGACCGTTGTCAACAAATTTCGAGGATGTTTTGTTAAAATTTGTGTGAATACAAAAATATCCATCAAAACTTAATCTTAAACTCAGATTAACGACGGAGATATTATGATAAGGGGGCACGGGGGTGCGAATTCATCTGGCCTAAATCAGGCTTGACCTTGAATCACATCGCTCGAAGAACCGATAAGCGATGGGGAAGAAAGGTTCTGGAGTGGAGACCACGAACCTGAAGACGCAGCGTAGGTAGGCCTCCCACTAGATGAACCGACGACATTGTGAGAGTCGCGGGCATCCAGTGGATGCAAAAGGCAGGCTGTCGTTCAGTGTGGAGGTTAAAGGGGGAGGCCTATGTTCAGCAGTGGACGTCTTCTGGCTGATGATGATGATGATGAAGTCAGGCTTGATGCCTTATGTCACTTACACTGCAGACGGAGTTGCCACGCTTTTTGCATTTAGGACGAGGTTTTACCACTTTTAAGCAATGCTTATTACTAAAGATGACCATAAGGCTTGGCTTATTATATTAAAGTCGCATTTAGCGGAGCAAAATCATAGCGCTTACACACAGTCGTGCGTTACGCTATTTCTATTTTTGAGTTTTTTTTAAATATTTAACGAAAAGTATAGATGTAATGTATAATGTAACTTTGCGGTTTCCTTCATAATTATGAAATCTATATATCATGATATTGCAGACATAATTTAATAAAAAGGTATTTGAACGAATAAAAAAAAAACAGGGAGAAAAGCGTAAATCAGTGTTACTTTCATTTTTTTTTTTATCGAGCGAAATGTCTTCAATCGTGTTTCGGTCTTTGGGGGTTCCTAGATAAAACATTCAATTGTGATATGACACCATATAATTTTAAGCTAACCATGGAAGTAGACACACTTAAACTAGAATGACCAAAATTGCTAAAAGTCGGAAAAGAGGGCCTTAAGTAGGTACTAAATAAGTCATTGGTGCAGGGCCGAGGATCGAACCGGGTGCCGTTAGATTGCAAAACGCATGCACAATTGCACATGCTACCGCCTTGGTTAACCATGGCACTCGAAATCAAGCCTATTTTCGAATAAAAAAAAAGTACTGTACCTTGAATATTCGTATATATTTGATGAATTTTGCGCACATTTTGATTTAAACGGATAGTAAACAGACAAAATTAAATTAAAAAAGTTTATTATTGTTGGTCCTTATTTTTTACCACTGCACTGCACATATTTTAAACATTTTAAATACAAAATAACATCTCGTACAAGACAAAAATTATAACTCCAGTAGTTTTAATCAGACCCGCTCACACGCATGTTCAAACGTAAAATAACGACTCAACAAAGTTTAACTCTAAAACCATATCTTTGTCTCTTTCTATTTGTTTAATAATATCAACTGTCTCACTCCACTTCGTTGAACAGCTGTTAGCACCAACCGATTTAAGTAGACCTACCCTAAGCCTACATTGTGAATAGCCACTGAGATCTGTTTAAGCAAGTCTCTAACCCAGATTTTGCGACAAGTTCCATAAACGAACCCTCTTAAGTAGTCGCCATTTTATCCCATCCCAACCGTAAATTTTGGTACTGTTTAAATTTATTGAACTTTGTTTTGAAGTGTTAGTTGCTATTATAATTTAACGGCCTCTTATCCCAAATTTGACGATTTAAATCAATTTTATTCAGTTAAATTACAATATTTAAGCTAGAAAAAAATACATGTCACAGATACATCAGTGTTTGAGTTTATGATGTTATTCAAAACACAACAGCATAAACATTCCTCGATAAAAAAAAAACTGAAACAAAGTCGATTTAGTTTTTTTTTTTTCGTTTTATGCTCTAATGAAAGCTCGTAACAACCTGGAAATTGCATGTACTGAAAGGCAATCCTATTCAACATTTTTAGGTTTGGATAGATTTTTGACAGTGAATAGTTTAATTTTTTAGTGAAATTAAAAGCGTAAAAAGGACGCGAGAATTTGCGCGCGCCGCGTTCAGTACCGCGCCAGGCGTCATCGAGGTCGGACTTATGTTCGTTTTTGTCGCTGCACTCCCCCCGCGGGCGTCCTGACTCTTGCGTGGCACAATACATCGTCGCTATAACTTGGCGGGGGCTGAGGGAGCGTTTTGTTGCCTACGCGACTCGGATAATAGGCCGTTAATTGTTCAAAACATATTGAATGGTAGGACTTTCATGAAGAATATGTATGAGATTGAAAGGGTATGAGTTAGATTGAAATTCAGCGTGCAGAAAGTTATTCAAGTTATAGATGACTAGCGGTCCGCCCCAGCTTCGCACGGGTATAGATTATAGCCTATGTCACCCGGGGATAGTGTATCTTCCCGTCAGTGAAAGGATTTTTCAAATCGGTTCAGTATTTTCGGAGCCTATTCAATGCAAACAAACAAACAAACAATCAAATCTTTCCTCTTTATAATATTAGTATAGATGATGTATTATCTAGAATCTCGTCCTTGCCGATGTAATCTCAAAGAGCTGTCAACTACCCCATCACCCAAGTTGTGTAATGCATAAGTAAATTGCACATACAAGATGCAAGTTCCAAGTCTTGCGGGGAGTGACCTAGCTGCAATCTTGTAATGCAAGACGTGACTTTGCATGGTAAGTCTAAATTTGCCCATAGTATTATATTATGCATGTTATAATTAGAAATGGCATTTTAGGTCACATCACATCATCAGCCATTAAATGTCCACTGCTGAACAAGGCCTCCCTCTTAGAGAGGGGTGTTGACATAATCCCCACGCTTGGCAGGCGGCTTTGAGATCACAGTACGTTCACCGTGTACTAACAGGACGCTGCTGCCCATCCTCCGGTGGTTCTGGTCGCAGTTTTAGGACATACCCGGGTCCAGGTTTTAGGACATATCCGGAATTTTTAGGTCGCTGGTGTAATAATGGCAAGGAGAGCTGCTGTTTTCACTTGCCGAGAACTTTTGGATGTCAGCAAGCTTGTAAAATGTCTTAGAAAATCATTTATTTTGTTCGTATCTATTGTCACCTACTTATGACAGATGACAGCTCTAGTTAGTGTGTCTGCCGTTGGGAAATAAACAACGTACAAAAAGTAATCCGTCGTATTAATTAATTACATTCAGGATATACATATTAATAAATATCTGGGACATTTGGGACATTTTTGCACACACGGTCATCTGACCCCAAACTAAGCAAAGCTTGTAATATGGCTGCCAGAAACTGATATACGTACATAATTATATATTTTTAAATACATACTTAAATAGATATTAACACCCAGACATAGAACAAACACAAATGTTCATCACACAAATGTTTGTCCTAGATGGGAATCGAACCCACGCCCCCAAGCACAGAAGATAGGTTCACTACCAAATGAGCCACCAGGGCAGTCAATAAATAATAACAACGTATTAATTATAATAATAACATATTAATTAATTGGAAGTTACAACAGTATATAATACACAGTACATATGTGTACACGGTACGGTGATACCAAGCGACAGGTCATTTTAATCATCGTTATAACGATTTTTCATGCCATAGGTGGCAAACAAGCATACGGGCTGCCTGATGGTAAGCAGTCACCGTCACCTATGGGTACTTATAACACCAGACGCGCCACAACTACGTTGCAGACCCTTTATGAACCTATTAACTCGCCTTTTGAAGAACCCCATGTTGTAACTTATCAGAAACACCGCGGAAGGTAGCTCATTTAATAGAGCCAAAGGCCATGAAATTCCAAAAAATAAATACAGTTTTATAGAAAAATGTGTGCGATAAGGCCGTCTATTATAAATCTAGATTATAATTATAACATTATAAAATTTTAACATTGTATATAATAACGTCGACTTTATGTTATCTAAGTTGTTCAGTAGTTCGGCTTTTAAATCGGAACTGGAAAATTCGGTTACTTGGATGACAATGATATGTCGTAAACCAAGAAAACGAAACTGCCCATTTTACTAATTTTGAAGACGGTATAATAAATAACGAATGTTTTCAGTTTTACATAGATAAAAATGGCATATGGCTATGGGCCTCATAAGCAAGTTCAAAGTCGCACAACGAGCTATGGAGAGGGCTATGCTCGGGGTTTCTCTGCGAAATCGAATCCGATATGAGGAGATCCGTAGACGAACGAAAGTCACCGACATAGCCCACCGGATTAGCAAGTTGAAGTAGCAGTGGGCAGGGCAGATGGCCGATGGGGCCGAAAGGTTCTGGAATGGAGACCACGGACCGGTAAGCGCAGCGTAGGACGTCCACCCACAAGATGGACAGACGACCTAAAAGAGACCGCAGGGAAACGCTGGATGCAGGCCGCTTCCAACCGGCCCTTTTGGAGATCGATGGGGGAGGCATATTGTCCAGCAGTGGACGTCCTATGGCTTAAATGATGATGATGATAGATAAAAAATATGGTTTTATGCTAAACAACACTATAAAGGTAGGCATACCATTCAGATGCCGATGATTCCACCGTAGACCGCATCATCGCTTAACATCAGGCGAGTTGGCGGTCAAGCACAAGCCAATTATAAAAAAAAAAAAAAAGATGGAACAGTCGGCGACGACGACAGGGGAGGACAGGGACGTAAGGTAGAGTGGATAACAGGACAGATGCGGGACTAAGAGTACGAGATAGGTAGATAGTTAGCGTGTCTTTTGTTTATTTCATTAAAGGTTTATTTTATTTAATTGCTCCCAAAAAATTAAAAACACCCAACATTACAAAAAGGAAGAACTACTCCTAAATTTCTTACCCTTTATTACAAACGAAGCTTACAAACCCAAGCATAAACAGTGCTAAGCCCCTGCTCATAATTTGTGAAGGCAAAAGGCTCCGTGAATCCCGTGATGAAGCAGGAAGATAATTTTAATAGCAAGCAACAGGAACAAAGAGAAATGAGATAGGTACATATTTATACAATGCGGTGATCAAAATTACTTGGAAATCTTGGAATCAACCATCGCATGATATGACGTGAACAATGAAGTATCTAGTTTGTAATGTTCTTCGTGAAATGATACAAGATAACACGACTGATCAGTACTTATCACTACAGTAATCAATTATATTAATGACTAGCGGTCCGCCCCAGCTTTGCACGGGTATAGATTATAGCCTATGTCACCTGGGGATAGTGTAGCTTCTCGTCAGTGAAATATTTTTTCAAATCGGTTCAGTAGTTTCGGAGCCTATTCAATGCAAACAAACAAACAAATAAACAAACAAACAATCAAATCTTTCCTCTTTATAATATTAGTATAGAAGTATAGATGATATAATCTAATAAGTAATGTTTTTCTCTTTTTTCCTAGATTCCTTTATTCAGTCAAGAATTTATTGAATTTTTAATGTATATTGTACCTACTAACTTATATTCCAAAAACTAACTCTCGTTTTTTTATAGCATGTAGTCTGCACCTATAATTGTAGTGGCGTTTAGTTTAAGTCTTGTGCCTTGTCTCCGTCATGTTAAGCAAGGGCGTACATCATGTTGGTGTTCATTAATAAAATAAAAATTATTATTAATCCGGTGTAAGGTTGTGGAAGGAGCTCCCGGGATCTTTCGGCGCAGTTACATGTAGATTGCGGCGGGCGACCAACCGCTCGCAAATGTCAAAAAGTAAAAACTAAAGGTCCTTAAAACAAACGTATTTTTAATAGCTCTAATGTAAAAACGGTAATACATACAAGCATCAAACTTGGCATGCTTATAGTACACAGTTTAAAGTATAACACCGAATCGAAACCATATTTTGTTATTTCTGAAGTCGTTTTTATAAATTGATAATTACCTATAATTGTATTTTGTGGTGGTACGAAACCCTCAGTGCCCGAGCCCGACTTGCACTTGGTCGGTTATATTTCGAAATGAATACGGTATTATATATTATTTATTTATTTAATACTTTATTGCACACTTACAAATTAAGTAAACATGTACAATTGGAGGACTTAATGCTAAACATTTTCTACCAGTCATCCACCAGGTTGGAACAAACAGTACGTAGGCGAGCATCAAAAACACCTTATAAAAGACAAAAAAGAAATAAACAGAAAGGTCAAAGTTTTACAAGATAATATACATAACAACAAATTACAATAAATATTAAGTTAGATAAAAACCACACAGCAGCCTTTAGTTTACTTTAATATGACATGAGGCATTTTTTTGGTTACTAAAGTTTTTTACATTCGCCCTTTCAGCACTCAGTAGAATCCACTTAGCGTGCTGTACTTCGACACTTTGGTACTTTATCACAATGCGTTTAGAATTGTTATCCTTTACCAATGTATTGAAACTTAACCTTGATTGCAACGACAAAGTCACATTAGCATAATTATATAAGATAGAAGGATAGGAGTTTTGCCAAATTTTGGTGTCGATACCTCAGAGCAAATAAAAATACAGAATCCATACGGCGCACTGCCTAAGTGACGCCAAATCGCTTCCAAAACTACGTGAATTCCCAATAAATACACGACTCACGCACACATACGCATTCAAAACTACGTGAATTTTTTGTCAGAACGTCGTATTGAAAACATCCGTTTTAAAAAGAAACAATGACTTCTTGAAGTTTTAAGAACAAGTAAAAACAACACAAAAGTAAATTATCACTTATTTTGATGAATTACACGACACGAACTTCGACTACGCACACATGTTTCAAAAAGTGGCTTCACTTTTCGTGTTCGCGATAGTCCCTCTGTATTTTTATTTACTCTGAGGTCGATACGAAGAAAGTTCGCTTATTTCTTTCGTTATCTATGTCTCAGTTAGGTATTTTTGAAAAATGAAACATCAGCTACACGCAGATATGAGTTTGGAGTATAGCCAAGTGGGTCGCCGAAGTAATTGGGGACCAGTCTAGAACTTGCTGAACTAGCTTTAGAATGTTTAGCTCAAAAAAATAATATTGTGTTATACCTACCTACACTTTTCCCCCTTAGTCGCCCGTTTGACCATTTGCAGTTGTGTGCCGCTCAATATTGAAGTGTGCGTTTATAGAACTAGTAAGAATATGTCAGTGTGTGCAATAAATTCCCCTTTCAATTCGGCAACGTATTTGTGAAGCCTTTGGTGTTACAAGTGGTTAGTTGTAAGGCAACCGTGATCCGACTACAACGCCGCGCGATGCCATAGCGGACAAGCGACGTAAACACTATGGTAAGCAACATAACGTCTAAATTGGCATTGTGAACTATATAATTGATGTCTAGGACGTACTACGACGCTCGGACGTTTTTTGACTGTTTTCACTTAGTGATTGTGAATCTATAAGTATTTTATCTCGATGTGGTCCGATTCATTTGTGGTTTTAAGGGAAAGTTTTATTTTTAAAGTAAACCGGGAAATTGGAAAATTAGGGATTAATGAAAGTACTTTTTTTCTTTTTTTTATGTATGAACTTAAGGCCTATAGCTTAAAGTCAGCTAGTTTAACATAAAACTAATTACTTTTACGGGGATGTTTGACCTATTGTCCTAACCTAACTACTTGAACCTAATAACAGGGCTTATATCCCTTGAGTAGGGATTTATATTGTGGTACGGGTTCAAAGGAAATAGTGAGAGGCTATTGATCTTTCAGAGTACAAACACCTGGGAGCTAAGTGGAGTCTTCAATCACTTTTGGCTAAAGTTTACATGTAAACAAAGAATAGAAAAGATCACGTTGTTCAGAAATAAAAACTTTTTTTTCATAATTAATTGGCTTGCGTTTGACCGCCATCTCGCATGATGTTAAGCGATGACTCTTTTAAGATATTTGAGATTTTTTTTAATCGGGTCAGTAAAAAACCGCTTCGGCCGCGAGGTTCGATCGCGTAGTTTGATCAAGCGAACCACGAGGATTTTTAGGTCCTAACGGTTCGATTCATCAATCGAACTGTGCAGAGTTTGCCATTTGATGTCCAAACGGTTCGATCAAGCGAACCACGAGGATTTTTAGGTCCTAACGGTTCGATTCATTAATCGAACTGTGCAGAGTTTGCCATTTGATGCCCAAACGGTTCGATCAAGCGAACCACGAGGATTTTTAGGTCCTAACGGTTCGATTCATTAATCGAACTGTGCAGAGTTTGCCATTTGATGTCCAAACGGTTCGATCAAGCGAACAACGAGGATTTTTAGGTCCTAACGGTTCGATTCATCAATCGAACTGTGCAGAGTTTGTCATTTGATGCCCAAACGGTTCGATCAAGCGAACCACGAGGATTTTTAGGTCCTAACGGTTCGATTCATTAATCAAACTGTGCAGAGTTTGCCATTTGATGTCTAAACGGTTCGATCAAGCGAACCACGAGGATTTTTAGGTCCTAACGGTTCGATTCATTAATCGAACTGTGCAGAGTTTGCCATTTGATGTCCAAACGGTTCGATCAAGCGAACAACGAGGATTTTTAGGGCCTTACGCGTTTTTTAAGATTATATAGATCTACGTTTGGCCACTACCTCGCCTGTTGGTAAGCGACGGGGCGGCCGATAGATCTCGTGAATAATCAATGATAATGTCAATGTGCAAAAAAAGATAGTGGAAATCGGTAAAAATTAACGTATTTTCGCATGACGCTGGACCAGATTTATGGCAAAACTAACCACTGCCATGTCTGCAACACGTCCTATGTAAACAAATGCATAATGCAGTTAATGCAGTTTTTGTCTGTGCATAGGATCGGATCAGTGGACTGTATTTTCTATATAAAATCAATATTTACTTGTAAGTGTATAATAAAAAAATGTCTTAATTTAGTTTTAGTATTAAATAATTTAATAAGTCTTGATAAGATTTGTAGTGCGATGCGTCTAATAGTTACAACACAAAATTGTATTGTTATATTTTTTTGGTATTATATAACTAAATAACTATAGATATGAACAATTTTAAATAAATAGTACATATAATGTACAAGACTGCACTGAGGAAACGGTTATAATTGTTTATTTCATTTACATTTCAATTTAATAATATTTATAGTAATTTCATATTAATTTCAAAATTTACATATATTTTATTTAAAATTAATTTCAATAAAAGGTACAAATTGTTATAATGAATTTTTGTTACAGATTTAATAACTTTTTGTTTTAGGTTAGGTTAATTTTGCTCTTTTATGTAATTAATATTTAAATTCAGGTTAGGTTCAAATTGAATAGTACATTATAATTATTAGTAGACTTAGCTGTTCTCGTATCTATTGTACTTTAGTACTTCGTTCTGAATAGATGCAAGTTGGTATCAGGGCTATCTCTACATTTCCAACCGTTTCCCCCGAACATCTACACCCTATTGTGCTTTAGAAGCGTCGATAAAAGTAACAATAGGAAAGCAAATCCTATTGTTGGATGTTATTTATTCAGAACCCTTTTACTAGGTACTTTGGAGCGTACGTTTGCGTACGGGAGGTTAGTGGAGCTAGATGCTTCGAATATTTTTGTATGAAATTGAAGTGTCTGGTATAAGCGTAGCTGCTCCAACTCTATCATCAGGTCTTCATCATCATCATCGGCCAGAAGACGTCCACTGCTGAACATAAGCATCCCCCTTTAACCTCCACACTGAACGACAGCTTGCCTTTTGCATCTACTGGATGCCAGCGACACTCACAATAATGTCGGTCCATCTAGTGGGAGGCCTATCTACGCTGCGTCTTCCGGTTCGTGGACCGTGCTTCCACTCAAGAACTTTCTTCCCCATCGGTTATCGGTTCTTCGAGCGATGTGGCCTGCCCATTGCCACTTCAACTTGCAAATTTTAACAGCTTCTGCATCAGGTCTTACCAGGTGGAAATGCAATACACAATAAAGTGCATTTCAGGACGTGCGAGCGCCAACTACCTACTGTTACCAAGAAGTTGCCTCCCTGTTTATCGCGTACCTATCTCTTCTCTTCTGACTTCGTTAGAGTTGCAGGCCCCGAGCAGACTAGCGACTTTTAGTAGCTGCGGTCGGCGAATTCAGTCACGTTTCGAACGCTTGTTAGTTGTTACATAACACATAGGCTATACGGCGCCGAAAGGAAAGGATCCTGTTTAATAATGACCTCCTTTCGACGCAGTGTAGCCCATGTGCGCAACCCTGTTTAATAATACCTCCTTTCGGCGCAGTGTAGCCTATGTGCGCAACCCTGTTTAATAATGACCTCCTTTCGGCGCGGTGTAGCCTATGTGCGCAACCCTGTTGAATAAAGACCTCCTTTCGGCGCAGTATAGCCTATGTGCGCAACCTTGTTCAATCATGACCTCCTTTCGGCGCAGTATAGCTTAAGTGCGCAACCCTGTTTTATAATGACCTCTTTGCGGCGCAATGTAGTAGCCTATGTGCGTAGCTTTCCCTATTACGTGTGAAATCCAATTCTGAAAACTGAAATATTATTGTTTATGTAGACGTGCATTTCTTAATCTTTCGATGTATGCATTCTTAATAAAAAACCGGACAAGTGTGAGTAGGACTGGCACCCTGAGGGTTCCGTAGAAACGTAATAAAATAATGTATGTAGATCGCCTGGTTAATGCGACGCGTGACCAAAATGCTGGCGTGTTTGTGCCTCAACGCATAAGCATTGCCATTCAACGTGGTAATGCCGCCAGCATGCTGGGTACGCTGCCAACTGGTAGTGGGCATTTGGATTGTCTTTAGACCTTCAACGGTCTATGGGCAGTCTAACTGTATTTGTAGTTTTAGTTTTAGCTTGTATTTTGTTTTGTTGATCCATCCCGGAAATCAAGTCTTGAAGAAAATATGACAAACCTAACTTTGTAGTTAGCAAACAGGTGCTACCAACTACAAAATGTAAGTTTGTAATAGCAAAAATCGTTTTGGTGTGATGTCAAATTAACAACTTTTGGATTTTTTCCTTTGTAATATATTCATATTCATTTATTTGATAAAGCCAATTTACAAGTCAATAATAAATAAGTATAATAATAAAATATTATGTGCTATAAGACCTTGCTTCTTGACAAATGTTATGATTCTTTGTCAACGGGAAGTAACCCTGTTGGTTTTGAATCCCTTGTGAAATCGCAAAATATGCGAAAATATTTTTTTCAATCTATTGGCTTTCGTTTGACCGCCAACTCAATATGCAACATAAGCGGTCATATCTTTTAATCGCGTTGACTAACAAATTTGATTTTTTCACAGCTAAAAGAAACCGTAGATATATTAACCGTCTTTAATCTAAATTACGGAGATATACCGTTTGATATAAATTTTAATTTGATTGAATTCTTTTATTAGATTTTTTTCTACTCTTTCTGGAGAATAAGTCTCTTGATAGACGAACAGACGGACAGACGGTTAACATCGTTATCATATAAGGGTTCCGTTTTTATCTTTTGTGGTACGGAACCCTAATAATACCAAATTAATTTTATCAGATTTATCAAACCTCTGGCATCCGAGGAGGAATTCTGATATTTACAACATATATTATTATCTTTTGTGGACAAAATAACAAATGACTCAGACTTCGATTACTTTGTGTATAAAAACGCATTGCCAGTCCGAAGGTTCCTATACTGGAACAGGATACACTATCAAAGCTGCTTCTAGACTTAATTTTTTGTTAAATATATTTTTTACTAATTTAGCAGTACATAACGCTCAACGCTTAACGCTTTTGTGTACAAAATATCTATTTATCTTTGTAGAACTATGATCATACCAGCATTGTTTTTCATATTGGCTGCAGCCAATGGAGAGAGTATACAGGTGACTACTGTAGAAGGTACTATTGAAGGATATGCAGCATCAGACGGGGATTACTACACCTTCCATGGAATACCCTATGCAATGTCCATGATTGGCGGGGATATGTTCAAGGTAAGTAATTTTTGGTCTATATTATGATTTTCAATGCAATTCGGCTATGTCCTAAATCTGCAACCAAAACCATCGGAGGATGGCCAGCAGCGTCCTATAACGTTAGTTCACGGTGAAGGTACTGCAATCCCCAAGCCGCCTGCCAAGCGTGGGGATTATGGCAACGTCCCTCTCTAAGAGGAAGGCCTTTGTTCAGCAGTGGACGTTTACTGGCTGATATGTGTATGTACATATTGTATTAGTTATACAATGATTTCTAGTTTAAGTTTAATCAAACTTAAACTCAAAAACAATATTATAAAAAGTTTGTTTTATTTTGTTTTGCTTTAGATATAAATTTTTGTACTGTTAATAGATTAATAGATATCAAATAAATATGTCTATTTAACGTTGATAACGTTATCTTGCAATCGAAAACTGTTCCAATATTAGCTATGTTGCAAAGGATAATTTTATGGTGAAATACTTTTCATGATCATTCATAGTTACTGTTATTTTATTTATTTTATTTTATTTAAGTTTAAATGCTTGCTGTGCTTACAGCGAAGTCAACGCGCACAGCAAGCCAACATTATCAAAATATTAATTTACAAACAAATTATTTTAACAGATAAAATTGTCATTAAACCAAAATTTTACACTAGGTAATCAATTTTAATCTCTAATTTAGTTATCACGCCTGATGTTATGACCATATCAAGATTATCACTGAAAACAGGTACACGTTGTTCTAATTTGTTCTAATTTGTTTTGCAAATATTTCAGCCATCAACTCCACCATCGGCTCTACCCAGTCTCTTTCACGCCTATAACAATGGCATCGAGTGTGCTCGCCCCGGCCCTGATGACATGATAGGGATCATAGACTGCCTCGTCCTCAACGTATTCACCAATAACACCACCACTTCCAAGCCTGTTCTCGTATGGCTCAACGGCGAAGAATCCAACCCTACAGTTTCTTCACAATACTCGTTCAAAAGACTCATCGATGAAGACATAGTCGTTGTCACTCTAAATTATAGACTTTCTGTGTTTGGGTTTTTATGCTTAAGAACCAAACAGCACCCTGGTAATGCTGGATTGAAAGATATAATTCTAGGTTTGCAATGGATTCAAAGAAATATCGCAGTATTTGGAGGAAACCCCAACAATGTGGTCTTGATGGGTCACGGCTCGGCAGCAGCCATGGTGGAATTGATAACCTTGACGCCGCAATCCGAGGATCTCGTACACAAAGCTATTGCTCTAAGTGGATCAGCTATTGCACCATGGGCGGTATCATATGATCCTATTGGTGCAGCGTTGACTCTTAACAGCGTCTTAACGTCAGGCGAGTTGGCGCGCAAGCGCAAGCCTAAAAAAACAAAAAAAAAAACTCGTGGCAGTTTACAATCAATAGATGATGTTGGCACCTTTCTTGCTTCTAGGTCACTAAGTGAAATAAATACTGCTTTAAACCAATTTAAATACACAAACAACACTCAAATGTTTGCTCCGTGTATAGAAAATGCAGGCTTGGAAGGAGCACTTCTAACTGATGCTCCAATCAACATGCTTCAAAATGTTTCTCTCACCAATGACATTCCTTTCATAGCTGGATACGTGACCAGAGAAGGAACAATAAGAGCCAAAGAAGCAGTATCTGACAGATGGTTAGAACAAATGCACACTGATTTTACCAATTTCCTACCTGTTGATTTGGACTTTGGCGACTATCAGGAATCAAGAGCTGAGAATATTCGAAACTTTTATTTTGACAGTGATCCTATAAACATGACTTCAATTGATAGTTACTTCAGTTATCATGGCGACACGATGTTTGTCGTGCCTATGATAAGAGGGCTGCAGGAGAGAATAAAGACTTCAGTCAGTGATGTATACCTGCTCGAATTTGCATACATGGGAACGAATAATTCTGATTGGATCAATGACAAGATTCAGTTGAATGGAGCGTGGCATGGAAGCATACTGCACTACATATTTGATTTCGATCTAGTATTTCATTTAGACGAAATCACTGCGGACACTATCGTGAGGCGAATCGCTACCTTTGCGTATACTGGGTAAGTTATTTTATTATTAGCTACATCTAGATACACAGTAACATAACTACAGGTTGTAAAAATGCACGAAAGTAGCGACGCAAAATGTTGAAGCCCATTTTTAGCAATTTACCTAATTCAAATTATTAGGTACATACGCTACGTATAGCAGCGAGCGTGATTATTTAGCAACTGCTGTTCAATGTAGATCCGTTAATTTCGTGAAGAAAGAAGCAAGAAGCAATCATACAGGCATCTATTTCATGCCTGTTGCAGACCATGAGAAGTACAAGTAGCAAGTACCTACTACGCATCGTTTGCTACGAGCTTCACACTTCCAATGCTACTACATACATGCTACTAAGCACTTCTACTGCCATTTACACTAAGCAATAGGGCAAACAGATTATAGGGCAATGTTTCAAGTGAAAGTAGTGGACATGGATAGATTTACCATCTAATATTTCAGGGTGACGAACGCAGTGCATCGCTGCACAGGGTTTTGAACTGTTTAAGTTATAAATTCTGGGTGGTCCTTGGCTGTTATAGACAAGCGTGGCATTTACCATCAAGTGACTAACTTGCTCGTCTCATCATTGGGTTTCATGAAAAAATAATTGTAATACGGCCTTTTTATCTTCGCATGCCCATACTATGAGATACCCATGCTTACACAACTGACACCAAAATGTAACTGTGTGTAAAAATTAAGCTTTTAACATATTGTTCTAGGATCCCATACACTACTAATTTGGTAGTTTGGCAACCCTTCACCCTGGAGACACCCAGGTACCTGTCTTACTCTGGCAGGTCTCTCAGTGACGAAGCCAATCACTTAACTCAGACGACCAAATTTAACCCTGAAGAGGCCACTATGTTGTTCTGGGACCAGCTGTATAGAACATATTACAACGCTCCATCCTCAGCGGTTGGACTGACGGGACTACTTTCTGTAGTGCTTCTCAGTTTTATTCTTCTGACAATCATTTAAATTTGTAGATTAGAAATATTTAAATACATTTTATGTTATGCTGGCCTTTATTTTGCCCACAGAAAAGAACTTTTTTTTGCGGCTGGCAAGGCATTTTTGTAAGAAATTTGTTGTAGCCAGTTGCGCCCATATAAACGAAACGTCAGTCATGCGAAATGAGTTAGCAACTGTGATGCGGACAAAGAACTTTGAGACCTAACCCAAAAAGGTAAGGTCCAAGTTCTTTGGTTGCGGAGTTCAACGCGTTGATAAGAATGTTCAATCAAGGTTCTGTCATAATGCCTGGCGACAGATTTTCCTTCTCATTTCCGTTCTATTTACCTCTCTTTTCTGTGATTAGCATTGTTACGTTGTATGCCAACATTTTGGGAACGCAGCCCACTGCGGTAGCGGTTTGTTAGATTAATTATAGTTTTAGTTATAAATTTATATTGAAGATAGTTTTTATTTTACTTGTCATTTTTATTGAATTAATTATAACTTCCCTTATTTAAATACTCTTTTTTGGAAAACAAAACAGTAGCGGCCTTACTTATAAATGTAACTTAAGTTAAGCAATACTTCAAATTGCTCTGTCTTGTTTTCATGTGTGACAATTTCCGTCAGCGAGAAGTAAACAGAGCAATTTTAAGTTTTAACTTTACTAACGTTTATAAGTAAGGCCATAGGTCTTTATCCACTTCTCTGAAGTGAAATAATAGTAAAATCGTTTCAATATAAATTATAATATATTAAAGTAGATTCGTGTGTAAGCGATACTTAAAGGTTTCAAGATATGAATTTCAAATATTGTAAAGAACCTTTGTAATTATTCAATCTTTATATAAATGCAGAATTTTACGTAAGAGCCGTAAAGTAGGCAATATGGGTATATAATACACTAGTAGGCCGCCCCTGCTTCGCACGGGCAAAGCCGGGATATTATATAGCCTATGTCAACCGGGGATAGTGCAGCATCCCAACAGTGAAAGAATTTTTCAAATCGGTTCAGTAGTTTCGGGGCCTATTCAATGCAAACAAACAAACAAACAAACAATCAAATCTTTCCTCTTTATAATATTAGTATAGATGAAAGTCTACGCATACAAAGTCGCGGGCAACAATCAGTGATATAAGTGTATTTTAATGGCCCTGATAAACCTTAGTATCTCTATCTCTTCTCTTCTCTACATAGTATAAATTTAAGTAACTTTCCGCGTCTGTCTGTCTGTCTGTATGTCTGTATGGCCGCTAACTCCTCCTCAACCACGCAACGGATTTTGATGCGGTTTTCACTATCAGTTAGATACATTTTCGAGGAAGGTTTATATATATAACTAGCGGCCCGCCCTGGCTTCGCACGTAAATAACACCCGTGCGAAGCCGGGCGGGCGGGTCGCTAGTTCATTATATACCAGAACATTGAGTACTCATTGTAATGTAATTTTTTAAGTGAATAAAGTCTAATTATAAACCTAAAAGCCGTATTTTATCTTTACTGTTTCACTGCTGGATCCATTTCCCATAACAAATTTCATATTCAAGTTTCCAAAATTAAGGAAATTGCCCGGAAAATTGTATAATTTCAGAAATTTAACGACGTTTTTAACTTCGTTCGTTTGACATTTCTAGGACATCTGTCGTGTCAGCTATAGTAGCTTATATAATTATGTAATGAAATGAAATGAAAGGCTTACATATAGAGATAAATTATAATATTAAAAAAATATTCCGTCCTTATATTCAGGCCACGAACATTCCAATTATCTCTTGCAGCTAACAATCGAAAAGAATAATATATAAAAAACAAAATTATTTATGTATACAGTCAAGTACTTCCCATTGTAATCTGTAGAAATGGTACGAAAATAATTATTTAAGTTCGCATTTATGTATCGACTTCCATATTTCAATTACAAAATCTGGATTTTGTATAGAATCCGATGCACAACGCAACGTTGTCCCATAAAAATTCTTATCCTGCCATAAATTTAATAAAAGATGTCGATGTTCGAAGTACAAAATTCACGAAAAATTAAACTTACGCACATATAAAACTACAGACAAACTAATTGAGTTCTTATGTCATCGTTACAATTACTAATTTAGCGTACAAAAAACATAATTATAGCGCAGGTTAATAATAATCAGTGCTAAAACACTAAATGTTTTTTGTAAAATATTCGATATTTTGTTTTTAGGCTCGGATATTTTTGATTGTTTACCCGAAATCCATGCGTTTACAAGTCTATATACTTATGTACTTATTGTTGTTATCTATCGAACTACAATTACGAAGAAACGCTGATAATAGCAATGTTATCTCTGATCGATATTTTATTGTATAAACAAATTACTCAGCTTGCAGCTTTTGATTGCATCAAACATTGCATTCTATAAAGAAAATTGTCAAGAAGCCGACGTGGCTAAATATTTCGACAGACACTGTGCTAGCGATTTAGATAATATTTTTAATCTAACCTATTATAATTTTGCGTAACGCTTTTTGTTTATTACTGGGCAACATGTGTATGATCGTACCACTGTTATTTTGTATATTAGTCTTAGCCAACGGACAGAGTATACAAGTGACTACAGTAGAAGGTGCTATTGAAGGATATGCAGCCTCGGATGGGGATTACTATGCCTTCCATGGAATACCCTATGCAACACCTAGGGTGGGCTCAGATATGTTCCAGGTGCGTTGTTTTTATTGTATTTTGAACTGACTTCGAAAAAAGGGAAAGGTTATCAATTCGGCCCGTTTTTTTTATATACAGCGATTACACCAGCATCTGTAAATCAATTTGCGTGTTTCTTTTTTTTTCATGTAGCAGAAACCTGCGAAGTGGTCCCAAAAAAATTTCATTACTTAATTAGATTTAAATTTTTCAAATTTTATTTTGTAGTTATTCTCACCAGGGGCAGGGTTTTTCTTACGGACAACAGCTAATTGCGGCACCTAATCCGCTCAGTTGGAAAATCACGCGACCGCGAAGGCCCCAGGACTTCAAAATCCGTGTAGAAATATTATTTTGTCCTTTGTAGTGGCATATTAACTTAGAATGAATGTGTTTTGTGATTTTTTGAAGTCGGTTTTTTAAAAGATAATCTATAACTGATACAATATAATAATTGCCTGACGGTTTCAAAATCAAATCTAGCAACTATATATAAAAAAGTTATCTACTAATTGTACTGAAATTTTTCAAACACTTTTAGTTTGGACTTTGGATGACAATGCAGGGTTAGCAAAGTGACGTCATTCTAAATCCAATATGGCGGATTCCCAAAGATGGCGGACCATTTATTTCTTTGCATCTTCTATTATATGGGTATCAAACTATCAAATAAAATAATTGGCTAAGAATAATTCGAAAATTAAAATAAAGTCACACTAAATTCAATAGGGCAGACGACATTTTTTTTAATTTTTTTATTTAATAATTGTAACTATGAATACAAATTATGGAAGTCAATTTTAACTTACTTCTGAGTTGTATTGATCTCAAACTCTGCGAATATATAATATAAAATATTATAAAGAGGAAAGATTTGTTTGTTTGCATTGAATAGGCTCCGAAACTACTGAACAGATTTGAAAAAATCTTTCACCGACGGGAAGCTACACTATCTCCGAGTGACATAGGCTATAATCTATACCCGTGCGAAGCTGGGACGGACCGCTAGTATAATATAAAATATGTAATTCGGGCGACAAAACATAAATATAATAATGTAGTTCCGTCGAAGATCTAACTGATCTGATGATGAAGCAAAGAGTTGGATACTAGAACTCTAAAATGGTTACTAGTAAATCGAGTTTGGGCTCATTTGGTTTGTACGAGTTCCATGCATTTTATTTGGTGACAAGGGTTTGACCTTGGAGCCAGTAGAACTCTTCGCTAGCTACTGATGAGCCCCTCGTGTTTGGGTTCCTTCGGTTTGTTTTAACGAGTCACCTAAGACAGTTTTTTTAACTATAGTAAATATTTTAACAGTTATCTTAACATTTCAGCCGTCGGCTGCACCATCAGCTTTACCCGGTCTTTTTCACGCCAATGACAGTGGCATCGAGTGCGCTCACCCCAGCCCCGATGGCATGATCGGCATCTTAAACTGCCTCGTCCTCAACGTGTTCACCAGTAACGTCAACACCTCCAAACCTGTCCTCGTCTGGCTTAACGGCGAAGAATCCAACCCTACAAGTATCTCACAATACTCATTCAAAAGACTCATTGATGAAGATTTAGTCGTTGTAACTCTAAATTATAGACTTTCAGTGTTTGGATTCTTATGCTTAGGAACTACATTGCACCCTGGAAACGCTGGATTAAAAGATATAATTCTGGGCTTACAGTGGATTCAAAGAAATATCGCTGCATTCGGTGGAGACCCTAACAATGTGGTCTTAATGGGCCATGGCTCGGCAGCAGCTATGGTGGAAATAATAACTTTGTCATTAGAACGAGAATTCCCTGCTGATCACCAAAATCTCGTACATAAAGCTATTGCTTTTAGTGGGTCAGCTATGGCACCATGGGCGGTATCGTATGACCCTTTGGGTGCAGCATTAGCTCTCAATCGTGCTACAGGTGGACCTTTACAATTAAGAGATGATATTGCTGTTCACCTATCTTCTAAGTCTCTAAATGAAATTAATGATGCTCTAAACCGATTTAAATACACAAATAACACTCAAATGTTTGCCCCGTGCATAGAAAACACAAATTTGAAAGATTTTCTTATATACGTTGCTCCATTCTTCATACTTAGATTTACCGGTTACTTAGACATTCCTTATTTAGCTGGATATATGACTAATGAAGGAACACAAAGAGCAAAAGAAGCAGTATTTGACGGCTGGCTAGAGAAGATGCAGAAAGATTTTACCGACTTTCTACCTGTTGATTTACACTTTTTAAGTAACAGGGAGAAAAGAAGGATAGCTCGGAGTATTCGAAACCACTACTTTAGCAGTGGTCCTATAACTTCAATTGATTCCTTCTTGAATTACCATGGCGACACAATGACTGTCGGGCCAATTATCAGAGGTTTGCAGATGAGAGCAAAGACGAGCAAAGCGAGTGATGTGTGGCTGCTCAAGTTTGGATATATTGGAACAAATAACTCCGATTGGAACCTTGACCAGATTCCGCAGAATGGAGCGAGACATGGAAGCATACTGAACTACATATTTAATTTTGATCTGAAGGCATTTGATGTTAATGTTGCGAATTCTATTGTTAAGCGAGTATCTACCTTTGCTTATACTGGGTAAGCTATTATTATATTTACTTATTTAACCCGTGGCTTCGCCCGCGCTATAAACAAACCGTGAAAGCCTACATATTACTTAGCCTTCTGGGCTTTGGGACGTGGGTTCGATTCCCACCTGGAATAAACATCCATGATGAACGTTTATGTTTGTTCTATATCTGGATGTTATTATTTATTACAGTATGTATTTAAAAATAAATATGTATTTAAGTGCTTTGCTTAGTTTGGGGTCAGTTTATTTATTTGAGGTATGGAGTAGCTTTCAATCAGTGATAGCATTTTTAAATCAGTTCAATACTTATCTTATTTATTTTTGAACTAATTTTAATTTTGTTTTCGGCTTTATTCGGGGCTTTAATTATGATCAGCTTTTTATGAAGTAATAAACAAATAGAACTCAAAGCTATTCTCTACGATAGTGGATAGGAAACAAGATCACTTGATGTGCGGCACGATTGCCCAAAATGGCGTTTTTCCACATAATTTCATTAGAAAAGTTTATTGTTTCTAAGCTTGTGCTAACACATGCTTTACGGGAGAGGGACAGAGCATCCGCTCTCTATCCCCACAAAAACTTTAAATACTTATAATCATCCAAGAAATGTATCAGCCCATTTAAATATCCTACTTAATATTATAAACGCGAAAGTTTGTAAGTATGGATGTATAGTATAGATGTATGGACGTATGGATGTTTGTTCCTCTTTCACGCTGCAACGGAACAACGGATCGACCTGATTTTTTGCATGGGTATAGTTCAAGAGCCATAGAGTAACATTGGCTACTCATTTTACTCATTTACATAGGCTTTTCATCATCATCATCACCATTTTTCATCACTACGCGGGTGAAACCGCGGGTCGCAGCTAGTTTGTAATAAATGAAACACCAGTCAATAAGTAGCCTATTCTTGGTACGGGTAACGGATGGATGACCAATGTATACATTATCTGTTTCAGGAGCCCTACACCTACGTCTAACGACACCAGTGGATTTACAGTTTGGAGGCCTTACAAATTTTCTAACGAGTCTTCTAATTACCTATATTACGACGGCAATGGCGAAATAGGGTTATTCATCCAGGAAAGCAACGTTAACCCTGAAGAGGCCATGATGTCGTTCTGGGACCAGCTGTACAGTACATACTACAAGGCCCCATCCTCAGCTGTTGAACTGAAAGGACTACTGTCTCTAGTCCTTTTCAGTTTTGTTCTACTCTTACTTTAGATATAAAATTTATTTGATTCCTTAATACAACAGGGATTTCTTTTAAGGTCTGTTGTGTCTGTCTAATAGTCACATAAGTTCTAAATTTATTAACCAAAAAAATATAAAGATTGTTGATTGAATCAGGCGTTACTTTGCGGAAGTCCATTTTTTATTTGTATATGTCGAATTTCTAGTGTAATTCCGCTTCTACGCCGTTTCGAGTACAATAAGGATTTTGGTTAAACTATTTTCTCTATAGATATTTGTGATTCTAATTTGAACCTAACCTGAATTTAAATATTAATTACATAAATGAACAAAATTAACCTAACCTGAAACAAAAAGTAATTAAATCTGTAACAAAAAATTCGTTATAACAATTTGTACTAATGAATTTAATTTTAATAAAATATATGTAAATTTTGAAATTAATATAAATATGATTAATATAATAGACGCCAAGCGGCGCAAGTATGCATCACTTTCAAGTGAATATATATTTGTGCCGCTTGGCGTCGAAACTTTTGGTCCATGGGGTCCATGTACGAAAAAGTTTATAAAAAAAATTTCGCCACAATTAATTGACGCCGCTGGTGACAAGAGAGCTGGCTCATTCCTCGCGCAGAGAATTTCTTTAGTAATTCAACGCGGGAATGCAGCCAGCGTTCTTGGCACTTTACCACACGGGCAACATCTTGTTTTTGATTTTTGATTATATTAGTATTAATTAGTAATAGTTAAGGCTTTTTTTTTATTTTCTTTGTTTGTTATACCTACCTAAGTACATAAATAATAAAACTTGAAAAAAAAATATATGATTTAATTGAAATGAAGTAAACAATAAATTTTGAAAATAATATGAAACCACTATAAATATTATTTAATTGAATTAAGCAATTATAACCGTTTCCTCAGTGCACTCTTCTCGACACGTGTTTTAAAAATAAAGATTGTTTTTTTTAAAGGGGTCCTTGATCGAGATTGTTCTTAGCTATTCAAGAAATCTGTTCAGCCGTTTGAAGATTATCAGCTCTTTTATAGGGTTCTTTTTTAATATTTTTTTAAATGAATTGATCTACGTTTGGCTACCAACTCTATATTTACTTGTTTTATCAGTTCATTTGTTTGTGACTTGTGTGAACTTTGTCTTCTTCTGGTTTTTGATCAAATGCCTGTGGTTTTGATCAAAAACCTGATTATATCATAAACCTGCGACTTTATAGATAGATACCTCAACAGGAACTTGTAACTACTACTATCTCTGTGGCAGGAGCTAAATTTATTAGTCGGGCTCAAATTCATATTCAAATTTATTTATTTCACATAAAATGGTACATCAATAAAGATTTTCGACCCTAAAGCCACCAAACTGAGCGCTAGCCCGTATCTTGGGGAATAGTTCCTTCCGAGTTGACTTAGGTCAGAACTTTATACATTTGTATTGTTGTTTAGTGCAGATTTAACAAAATAAATATTCATAATTAAATATAAATTACAAATTACAGTCTACGTTATTTTGATATGACAAAAATACCTATTACAATTGTATGTGGACAAGCTGCGTACTCCATCTATGACCACATCGTCGTTTACCAAAAGACGCGGTGAGTAGGTAATACGTAGTTACGTAGGTACCTACCTAAAAATAATTTGATGAGTTTTTGCTTCAGAAAATAAAACTTGGCTAGGTACCTACCTAGGTTAGCCCTGGCGCCGGGACAATAGAATACGGCACCGGTACCCCCTGCCTGTAGTAAGAGGCTACTAAAAGGGGACCTACGGGCTCAAAATGGTCAAAGTTGGGGCCAATACACTTAAGCGTGCCCAGGGAGAGAACGACAACGTTGTGTGACCAACGTTATCGCGGGCGGAGGGGCTGAGACAACACGTTGTCTTGGGAGGAGCCGTTGCGCAGTGCCGAGGGCTCCGGTGCGTTCTTCTGGAGATCTCGGAGCCCTCTTGTCAAGCACTAAGGCTGGTCACCGGGGGGGTTTTAGTGGGTAGGTATAATCTCACATAACCTGACAGCACCCCAATGCGGTCGGATATCTTGGGAAATTAGGCTATTTCCCCAAAAAAAAGTAGGTATAGCTTCCTAGATTATTATGTTTTGGAATGCATTAATGCAACGCTGGCATAAAATAGCATCTCAAATTACTATTAGATTTACATAGAACCTACTGGTAAAATTTAAGTAGGTATAGCTGTAGTTAGTTGAATGAGCACATAGGTAACACCTATAACTACCTACTCCTACATTAATAAATGTTAATGCGTTGACTGATGATGATGATGATGAAAGTACCTGTCCATAATCTACACTGAAAACAAAATGACCCTATTGATAGCATAACTCATATCTATTCCGTCTGATAAAAAGTAAAGGCAAGGCGTTTATTTTTAATACCATTCCGGCACAGACGGTCGGCGGAGACGCACGTGTTCCGCGAAAATAACACTAGTGGGTGTAATAATGTTTGTGTTAGTGCTACTGTGTGCGTTCGGAGTGACGTATGCACAGAATATACAAGTGAACACTACAGAAGGATGGGTTGAAGGTCATAGAGCAGTGGATGGTAATTACAACGTCTTCTATGGAATACCTTACGCCGGCCCAACAGATGGCCAGAACAGATTCAAGGTAATTTATAATCTAGGCATATAATTATAAGACTCAGGTTAGCTTGGCAGGTAATCACTTGATAAGTGTATCAATTAGCACTAAGTTGGTAGATTTGATAATATTCTAGCTCAAGTCAAAATAACCAAACTAAACTTGGTCCGAGCATTTATTTGCTTTGACAGCTAATAACATTGTAAAAAGCGAAATTAGAACCGCGAACTCTGATCACTTTAGCTAGGTTTTGGACGTAAGACTGTAGCAGATCTGATACACGATAAACTTACTTCAATATAGGTACATTTTTTTTTAGATAGTCTTGCGCTTGGCCGTCATCTCGCCTAATGTTAAGCGACGATGCGGTCTACGATGGACACTCACACTCACTCTCAACTCACTCTCGACTTGAAGACACCCAGATTGTAACTAACGGGGAAAACCCATTCAGGTAGCGAATTCCATTCCACAGACTAGCAGTTCGCACAATAACTGTAGAATCAAAGCGCTTCGTACGGGTTTTCGGAATATCAACCATAAAACGATGTCTATGAAATGCAATGTGTCAATGAAATATTAAAAGAAAATGTTTTATGCAGCTTTTTACAATGTTATTGCAGCTGTCAGAGCAAATAAGTAAATTGAAGTACCTATTAGCACAGAAGACATAACCAAGGACGCGCGTGCGAGCTAGATGTAGGTAGGTAGGTATAGGCAGGTACTGGGTAGGTACCTATATGCAATAAGACGTGTAGGTAGGTACCTATATCTTTCTCTAGATTCTTAGATGCGCCGTGTGACGTGTGTAGACGCATTAAACACTGTGTAATTGCTGCTTAACTAAGGTAGAACCACAGTGTAAAATCCAGACTATGGTAGAACCATGTAAAAAGCTATTGAGATAAAAATCAATTTAATATTTTTATCGATTGACGAAAACACGTAGGTACCTATGTACCTACCTAAGATAACATACCATAATAGTAAAACCGGCCATGCGCTAGTCGGGCTTGCACACTGAGGGTTCCGTTACACTACAAAGTACAATACCTAATTATGGATTTAAAAAAACCCGACTTCAAAATTAGTAAAATATGTCATTTCGATTCTGTGAAATACCTAAATGATAAGGTCGTTCATGTAACCAAATACGTTGCTTAGCTTGGTAATAAACAGAAATTTGTCACTGACTCGCACTTGGCCATTATTTTTTGTTATATAGGCACTTTAGAGTGTGTACTATAACCTTGTCAAACTTGACCATTTTAGACTAGACTAGAGCATAATTATACAAAAAAACGTTATAAAATACGTTTCGATGTATGGGGACCACCATTTTTTTTTAACTTTATTATGATTTCTTAGTTAATCCGCCGTAACATTTATATTCTGTGTAAATCTCAACTGGTTATACCTAGGTACCTACTTATACCTATTACGGTTCGAAAGACTGTTTATAGGTATACCTATTACAGCCATCTATAGGTAGGACGGGCAGACGGACGGACGTCGACACGACAGGCAGCGTGGGCTTAGTTATAGGATCACGTTTTTACCCTTTGGGTACGGAACCCTAAAAATTACCTGCGAATAGTAAAAAGAGCGCTGTCCGTACTTTACTTGCTCCACTGTACCTGCCAATTAGCTTTGGTTAGCAGTTAGGACCATTGTTATCAAGATTACACAGGTAGTTTGGTTCGAGTTTCTACGCATTATAGGTACCTACCGACGGAGATGTAGGTAAGTATCGCTTAAAATTCTAATTTATGGGTCAGATAAAGGCGAGGCAAGGACAAAATAAAACTGTTTATCTGATCGTCACCAAATTGCTACCAAACTTCACAGGATCACTTGCTGGGCTAGTCTGAAGATAAACGGGATTATCTATAGGAAATATATAAAATAAAATATCAAAAATTATAACCTAGTTATAATGACACTATTGTCGTTAGGTACCTATCAAAAATACATTTCGAAGTTAGGTACTACATCGATATTGATTATAATATATTAGGTATGTACTTTTAACTGGGCAAGTGCCTTTATTAACTAAACAAAATACAAGCTAAAACTACAAATACAGTTAGACTGCCCATAGACCGTTGAAGGTCTAAAGACAATCCAAATGCTCAATCCCACTACCAGTTGGCAGCGTACCCAGCATGCTGGCGGCATTACCACGTTGAATGGCAATGCTTATGCGTCGAGCCAGAAACACGCCAGCATTTTGGTCACGCCAGGCGCTCAGAAAGATTATATATTATAAATATACATAGTACTTACTACGGTAGGTAGTACCTACCTACCTTACGTACTTGAATTCATTGGTTAGGTACCTTGAATTTGTCACAGACCGTTAACACCTATGGCTGATAACAAACCGGTCTGATTACACGCTATCGAGTATACAGAAAACAAACATTCACCAATGAATACTGAGAACTGCTATCTCTTATCGAGAGGATAATGGATTAGTTAGACGATGTAGTTGAGTAAATCTCAAGAAATTGGGAAAGTTGTTAGAATGACTGTTTATGTTAGCCGTTTGGGGTTTGGTGCAGGCGAAGATCGTACGGCACGTGTTACCGCTCGGCCACCATCGCTCCCAACCTAGGCTTTGTATAATTATAAGGTCTTCAATGATCTCAACCAACTAGCACGACACGAAAAAAATGTCTTCATGACGCGTTGGTGCTGTTGGCGTCGATGACGTGATTTTGAACATTCCCTAATCATTATGAGTCGTCTTGACAAAATTGCTTAGTTTGATTATTTTTTTGTAGTTATTTTTCACGGCATATTTATTATCGGCTTATCATATAGACTTTTTTAATTATTCATAATTCCTTTATTCATTGCAAAATAGGTAAAACAGTAAATTGTGATCTTAAATAATTATAGTTAAGCACTCTATTAAGCATTATAAATATGTTTAGATAGTGCTCAAATGTCTTACCAATAGCTATTAAATTGCATTTTAACACGGATTTAATGGTAACCAAAAGGTGACGGAAATTATCTAATCGCCGGGATACGTACAAGTAATTTTATGCATCGATAAAATGACACACCTAGCCTTATCGAGCATCGACTGTTTTGGTGTCAAGTGGACACGTGGTGACTCAAAATCTATTTATATAGCTACACATATTATAAAACCAAAATACAACACACTGAATGTTGAAAATTATTTGACCCATGAAGCTGGAATATTGGCAGATGGATACATGTCATTATGAAATGTAGACATCCGCTAAAATAGGATTTTTCGATAGGGATAAAATAGAAGCTGAAAATGTATATCCGTCAAGCAATGGCTAGTATATTTGTGTATAACTTATAAAAATTAATTATTTCTATTTCCAGGCGCCCACTCGTCCGGCTCCGTACCCTGGAATGTTCCATGCGATGGACAGCAACGTGATATGCGCCCAGCCGAGCGAAAGAGGCCTCATCGGAGTCGAGAACTGCCTGACTCTGAGCATCTTCACAAACAACGTTACCACTCCGAAACCCGTCCTTGTATGGCTTAACGCTGAAGAGTACACCACATCTAGCACAACACTTATATCCTTCAGGAGACTCGTCGAAGAAGGAATTGTTGTAGTATCTATGAACTTTAGACTATCCGTTTTCGGTTTCCTATGCCTAGGCGTCCCAGAAGCACCTGGTAACGCTGGTATCAAAGATGTAATTCAAGGCCTCAATTGGATCAAAACCAACATTGGAGGATTTGGAGGAAACCCTGACAACGTCATGCTAATGGGCCATAGTTCAGCAGCTGCTATAGTAGACATAGTAACCATGGCACCCCAAGCCGCAAACCTAGTCCACAAAGCCGTGGCTCTTAGTGGGTCCGCTTTAGCACCTTGGGCAATCGCATATGACCCTATAGGATATGCTGCAATGCTTGGAACAAAACTAAGCTATTCAGGAAAATCGGCATCTGAATTAGCTAAGCTCATGGTTGGCACAGATATTAACTTGCTAGGAACCGCCTTGAATGGATTCAACTTTTACAATAACACACCTCTCTTTGCCCCATGCATAGAGAACAGCAACCTGAATGATACCGTCCTAACTGATGTCCCAATCAACTTGTTGAAAGCTGGCAACTACAGTCATATCCCTTACATTGCTGGTTACGTTAACAAAGAGGGAACAATGAAAGCTGAAGAAGCCTTATTTGAAGGTTGGTTGGAAAAAATGGAGGCAAACTTTACAAACTTCTTACAAGTAGACTTGGACTTTGGTACCAATGCATCGTCAAAAGCAGATACGATCAAACTATTTTACTTCGCTGGCAGTCCCGTTAACATGGCGAACATTAACGACTATTTTGCTTACCACGGAGACACACTAGTGGTAGTGTCAGTTATTAGGGGCGCCAGAGAAAGAGCAGCGACTTCAAGAAGCGAAGTTAGATTGCTGGAGTTCTCTTTCTTAGGAACCCTGAACTCCGACTGGACCTACAATCAGATTCAATTGGATGGCGTGCGGCATGGAGGCATGTTGAACTACCTCTTTGATTTTGATCTGAGACCTGCTGAAGACGCTGTCATGCGGTCAATTGTAAGGAGGTTCTCCAGCTTTGCGTACACTGGGTAAGTTTTATGACCCAAACCTCAACAAATTGTCAACATTGCAAAAGAAAACAATATGGTTCCCTTTCATTCTGCCAAAATGTCCTGAATTCAGCAGTCTTCGCTGTTTGGCGCTCAAATTTGGAATATAAAGTTTCTTTTGTCCTTTCTGTACTATTTTCTGGCCAAGCATCAAGGTCGGTTTAAATGTTACGTGTTGCAAAAGGTAGTAAATAGAATAGGCAACTTTATAATACAAACATAGCCTTGGACTTTTGTGACAGACGTTATTAACATCTGTAGGAAGGCAAGTAAATTTCATAGACACTGCATTTGCCTATTGCTTACAGTTATTTTTCTCGCCGGCGGCTGGACCCATTATACTATTAGAGTGATTTTTTACATAACTAAATTCTCATCATCATCATCATCAACCATTCTCCACCCACTGCTGGGTATAGGTCTCCTCTTCAGCGCGCCATCTTTTCCGGTCCTGTGCTAGTCTTGTCCACTGCTTTCCTGCTGTCCTAACGATGTCGTCCGACCAGCGGGCTGGTGGTCTGCCCGGTGTTCGCTTTCCGTTAACTAAATTCTATTTTGCTTTATTTTCAGAAACCCAACACCTCCTAATGCTCCTGTGTGGAGTCCTATCACTCCTCAAACTCTCTTCTACATGTACTATGGAGGCGCGGTCACAACTCAGCAAGCAACAGCGGTGTTTACTGAAACCACCAAGTTTGACCCCCACACCGTCCGAATGGTCCTCTGGAATCAACTCTATGCCGAAAACTATAAAGCGCCTAGTTCTGTATCATCAGCTAGTCGAGTTATGAGCATGTTGTGTGTTGTTATGTTTGGTGCTATTTTTGTTTTAGTTAAGTAAAATATAACTACAACTACGTATGCTTGTGTGAAGTATTCTATAGTAAGGTATTCATTTTGTGCTGTTTGTTTTTGTGAGGTAGATACGTCAAGTTGTTTTTAATTGTAACTTTTAAGTGTTAAGAATGATTTCTAATGCTTGATAACAAGCTCACTTAAAGACAAGCTCACGCGCCGAAGAAAATATGTCAACCCTTTTATACCTTTATTTTAATAGTTTTTTAATTCTTTAACGCGACAGTGTCTTTATCTCACAAGACAAAAAGTGTTGATAACATTTTGTGACTCGCTTGCTAGGCCTGCATGTCGTTAAAATCTCGATGCAAATTAGACTTCTAATTTATTGGACATGCATTTATAATAAAATCATAAGTGTTGTTATTATAGGTTATCTTTTATCTTTTTCTAACTATTGTTCACGTCCACGATGTCTTTAAATAGCACAAAAAGATTTTGTTATTTTGTGATAAGATTATATCTAATAATTTACTTAGAAAGTACGTCTTAGTTTCTTTTATTTTAACGAATTTATTGCCACTTGAGCTGGCGATATACTGTCAAGGCATCGCGCCAAACAGCGTGATATATAAGTACTGGGTGACTGGTTAGACAGTAGAATTATTCGGGGATATCATTGTACTCATCATTATGAACAACTCTTACTAAGGAACCAACACTAAAATCGCGAATAACTATCAGCTGTTCCGTAAAAAAAGTTCATTGACACTCGACCAAATGTATGGAACAGCAGATTTGTATTTCGAGACTTCAGACTTTCAGGACTTGGTCCCGTAGTAAAACTTGTTCATAATGACGAGTACAATGATATCCCCGAATATTTCTACTGTCTTACCAGTTACCCAGTATAGTAGCCAAACTTCGATCATGAGTGTCAAGTTTTCAGTTCATATCTTGGCGAGATGACGGATTTCCGTACCCATCTTAATTTCAACCTCACGCTATCGGTTCTTTTCAATCCATTGGCATCATTAATTGGAGTAAGTGTGTGGCTACATTTCAGCGTTCATCCATTTGACTTTAACTGATGAGCGACACGCCAAATGTGACCATAATAATAATTATATGCCCAATTTTACTAATGGTTTAAATGTTATCACGTGTGCCTTTGTGCAAAAAATATTAAGCTAAGAAATGTCTTAAAAACTGACGGAAAGCAAGACTGCTGAAAAACATATTTTTCTAATGTACGATTTTGAACCATCAATAAAAAATGAAGCGATTATTTTAAATATGCTGTTTTATTTCCTCCAGATATATATTTCAAAAATTTTGCGAACGATCCAATACGAAAAAGGTTTTATGAATAAAGCCGTGATATCGAAATCCCTGAACACAACAAAACCCATTTCAGCCACATTTTACGCTCTATGGCTCACTCTATAACATTCCATTCTTTGATTGAGCAGTAAAGATGGATTTTCCAACGACATTGTTGCTTTGAGGGAGAAAAAACCTTTGCTTACCGATGATATTTTAATCAACAACTCTCCCGATGTTACACGAATACAATAGTCAACTTACCTGAAAAGAAAAAGAAAAATAGTTATTACACAAAACATATCTATGGGTATTGGGTAAATGGGCAGGCCACATCGCTCGAAGAACCGATAAGCGATGGGGAAGAAGGGTTCTGGAATGGAGACCACGAACCGGAAGACGCAGCGTAGGGAGGCCTCCCACTAGATGGACCGACGGCATTGTGAGAGTCGCAGGCATCCAGTGGATGCAAAAGGCAGGCTGTCGTTCAGTGTGGAGGTTAAAGGGGGAGGCCTATGTTCAGCAGTGGACATCTTCTGGCTGATGATGATGTATTGGGTAACCTAGCGTTTTTTATAAGCTTTTATTTGACTTGCAATCAATGTATGTATGTAACTATGTTTGTTCGGGTGGAATCTTGCAACTCAATTTTGAAGCAGATATCTTCAACCGATTGACCTGAAATTTTGTATACACGTTTAGTTTGGATGACAATGTCATTTGATAAATTAAAAACCTTGTTTAAAAAATGTTTTTTTTAGTAATAACTTATTTATGATGAAACTAAAAAAAAGCTTTGGATAGCTAACACATCAGCAAATGCGATGACGTAGAATTTTCATGCGATTTCTAGGGTTTACCAGGTCAAAACATCGTGCCATAATTTTCTGAACTGCCATAAATCTTGGTAGGTATTATTTCCCTAATAGCTCAGAACAAATATTATAGATGCTAATGGAAAATAACAACGTAGCGACGTAGGTGTTTCTTTTCACTACTTGTTCTAGAAATTTTATAACTGAAATTCTCTTTCAAACTTAAAGATGTAAGTTAGTCTTTGTCTCAAGAACCAAATTCACTTAACTGTGTAGCTTCCAGCTTACATGGCACTTAAGATAACAATGAAAAGTGCTTAGTCTAGCGAAACGAAGGCAAATGGCACGTAAACTAAACGTACCTAGTCTAGACTTCACCGAGCTTTGGAGTTCTTAGATCTGTTATTACTTTGTAAGTCTTTAGAGCTTAAACCTTATTTGATCTTGTAACCTTTCTATCCTAGCTCCGTCGAGGTATAATACCTATAGAGTCACACACATCGGAAAGGCAGGATTCGAATTGTGGAGGCGCATCGAAATGGACCGAAATGAATGGCATAATCAAAGGAAGGCATATAATATGCCTAACAGTGAGCATCAGAGGATGATGAAGATATTGACGACTCTTCCAGGCAACCTTAAAGTACCTAAAGTAAGTAACTTTCAAGTTACTTACTAAGTTTTGAGTCGTAAATACCGTCAACATATCAATATCAATTTGGAAATTTCTTTTTTTATAATGTCATTGTAATAAAACATGGTTTAGTCCCTTTTGTGAATTTTGATTTAGTGATTTTTTATCTTCAATAATGAGAAAAAGTGCGAGCAAGACAGCTAGAGACTGCAAAAGCCCTCTTAATAAACCTTTAGTTAATTATTGAAACTGAAAAGGGTCAACACAACATTTGGATTGTTAAGGAAATTAATTCTGTATTCTAAGTTTTCCTATTTTGTATATTCCGAAACCTTTCGACCCTTTCGTAACCGTTCTGTTAATTTACTAGTTTAAGAATTAAATTTGGTACATATTTTAAATTATTGTATAAAAAATCTACACTAGGACCTAGTCACGCGTCTTAATAGTACGTATGTGATTTTTTATACTTCTCTACATAGTATAAAATAAAGTCGCTTTCCGCGTCTGTCTGCATATCCGCTAACTCCTCCTAAACCACGCAACGGATTTTGATGCGGTTTTTACCATCAGTTAGATAATTTTTCACGGAAACACCCGTGTGAAACCGGGGGCACCGGGGCGGGTCACTAGTCTGTTATAAATTCTTTAAGGTGAAGGGGGCGAACAAGTGTCTCCCTCATTAAAAAAAAAAACATGACATGCATACTAAAAGATAAGTAAATAAAAATATTACTTCGATTGTCGGTTGAAAATGTAATGAAGTATTTTTGAAAAGATTTTATTTTTGTTTAAATTAGAACAACTTGTTGTAGTCAGTTGCACCCATATAAACGAAAAGTCTGTCATTCGAAATCAGTTTGCACCTGATGCGGACTAAGAGCTTTGAGACCTAACCCAAAAAGGTAAGGTCCAAGTACTTTGGGTGCGGAGTTCGACGCGTTGACATAAATAAGAATGTTCAATCAAGGTTCTGTCATAAGGCCTGGCGACAGATTTTCCTTCTCATTTCTGTTCTATTTACTTCTCTTTTCTGTATACCTAACACACAAAATCATATTCTACCTGGCTGCTAGCTAATAGCTAAGTTTTGTGCTAGGTCCTAGTACATAACTTAGCTCCTAGCTAACTTTATTGACTTATTTCCTAACAAAACTTCTACACCAGCCTTTACCAACGGATTTCCAGTGCAATTCCAATTCATTTTCATTTTCAAGTTTCAAACCTTACAAATATCCCAGACCAGATTCATGTCTCTATTGCCATCCTTGTGGGTTAGCAAATAAAGTATTATTTCGTCTGAAAAAGGTCTAGATTTCCCGCTGGAGTAAGAAAGGTCGCTGAAATCCTGTAAATCTCGGAGAAATATTAAGCTAGTAGTTTAACCAATATACGGTATTCTTGAAAACGTACGGCCCAATAAACTTGAAAACATTTATTAAGTTGAACAAGTTTCTATTCCCGAAAACGGTTCTTTTGACGGATTATAATAAACTAGCTGGGTGCCGCGATTTTCTCGTTTTCCCGCATTATTCTGGAAGAAAAAGTTCCCTATGTCCGGGCTCGTTATACACACTATCATCATCATTGTCAGCCTGTATCAACCCACTGCTGGGTATAGGCCTGCTCTCCCTTGCGCCATTGATCCCTGTCTCGGGCTAATCTCATACACGTATGACCTGCGATGGGCCTGATGTCGTTATGCACACTACTGCCTTCCCAAATTTCTTCGCGATTAGTTCACCTTCATTCAAAATTATTTCGAACATCTGTTATGACTTTTTGAGCGATAAACTGTAACAAATTCAAGACGTTCTAGCTCAAAGGTCATTGATCTTTCCGTAAAAATATATTAACTAAGATTGTTTACCTAGTGGTTTTCTTATTGACTAAACCATATTTTTTATGCTATAGATGGCAAACAAGCAGACGAGCTTTCTGATAGTAAGCAGTCACCTGTTATCTTCTCTATCTCTATCTCTTCTCTACATAGTATAAATTAAAGTCGCTTTCCGCGTCTGTCTGTCTGTATGGCCGCTAACTCCTAAACCACGCAACGGATTTTGATGCGGTTTTCACCATCAGTTAGGTACATGTTCTTTCACGGAAGGTTTATATATGTAACTAGCGACCCGCTCCGGCTTCGCACATAAATGACACCCGTGTGAAGCCGGGCGGGCGGGTCACTAGTAAGTTATATCGGGATGATCCATCTCTGACATTTGGCTGAGTCCCCAGAGCTACGTTAGTTCGAATTTTACTATAACCACCAATTTCTGAACTATGAATGTGGCTACAATTATATGGCTTTGTTTACGGAATCATGCCATATGCGTGTCTTGACACGCTCTTGGCCAGTTATTATGCCCTAGTACTAAATTTGTATTTTCGTGCACTATCTCTACATAGTATAAATTAAAGTCGCTTTTCGCGTCTGTCTGTCTGTATGGCCGCTAACTCCTCCTAAACCACGCAAGCGGATTTTAATGCAGTTTTCACTATCAGTTAGATACATTTTCAAGGAAGGTTTATATATATAACTAGCGACCCGCCCGGCTTCGCACGTAAATTACACCCGTGCGAAGCCGGGCGGGCGGGTCGCTAGTAATTTATATTTCTGTGCACTATAGTGCATAAAAGTAAACTGAATCTCATTAAAATTGTTCAAAAAGGTTCAAAGAGTTTATAATATACTAGCTGCGCCCCGCGGTTTCACCCGCGCCGCGTAATGATGAAAAATGGTGATAATTCTGATGAAAAGTAGCCTATGTCCGTCTCCTGGTTCTAAGCTACCTCCCCACCAATTTTCAGCCATGCCTTGAGTTATAAATAGTGTAACTAACACGACTTTCTTTTATATAAGTGTATAGATATCATGTAAGAAGTTTGCTTACGTCTCTAATAAAACCCATAAATCAGGATATTATAATGATAGGAACAATGGACCCCTTTCAGCTTAGTACGCCCTTTCTGCGTAACCCTGTGTAATACTTTATTCACAAGCATGGGTCATCGTACAGTAGTGACGCGTGTTTTCACCCATTTCAACATTTTAGGCCCGCCTACAATTTATCTGAAGTCAAATCATTCTACATCCGGGGTTGAATGAAAAATCATCGCTTTCCCATAATCCATCATTCGTATACCAATTTGTCATCGGTATTGATGTGGGCTGGACGGACCTGTCGACGTCATCCATCATGGCCGTGAAGCTACGTCAGAACTTGGAATCTCGATGGAAAATAATAGTGGCAATTATTGTAAGTCGCGTTTCTATTAATTTATTGTTCGAATATGTATATAGTACGTACACTTATGAACAACTAGCGGTCCGCCCCGGCTCCGCACGGGTATAGTTATATAGCCTATTAAAATAGCCTATATTAATCAGTGATAATGTAGCATTCAAATATTGAAATAATTTTTAAAATCGGTCCAGTACTTTTTGAGCCAATTCGTTACAAACATACATACATACAAATCTTTCCTCTTTATAATATTAGTATAGATTGAACAGCAAATAATATATTTAAAAAATTATCAAGAATAACAAAAAAACCTAATACGTAATAGGGACCGTCCATTAATCACGTGAGGCTTGAAAGAAGGAGGGGGTTTAGCAAAAATCACGAAATGTAACAATCACGTGATTAATGGACAGCCCCATTACAATAAAACTGTAGGTATGTCCATAGAATTATAAATAATTATAATTTTTTTAACTTATTTCTCTTGTTGATATCCGAACACCGAAAACAAAATTGAAAATCAAGGAAGATATAAGCATTTTAATCTCTTGCTAGTCAAAGAGCGTACTATACTTACGTATGACGTCACATATAAGTACGCCTTACAAACTCCATACTGAAACTCACCTTGCAAGAAAGTGACAAAAACTTTAAACGCTTATATCTCAGAATTTTATCAGTCGATTTAAATAGTTTCTTCAGTGAATGTATTAAATTTAATTATATTTTTCACTAAGCCAAGTATTTTCACAAATCATGTTTACCTGTCCGATATCCTATTGCGTGGGTGGGTCACATCACATTTTTTTGTTTGTCTATACTAATCTATACTTCTATACTAATAATATAAAGAGGAAAGATTTGATTGTTTGTTTGTTTGCATTGAATAGGCTCCGAACCTACTGAACCGATTTGAAAAATTCTTTCACTGTTGGGAAGCTACGCTATCCCCGGGTAACATTGGCTATAATTCTTATATTTTCAAAAAAAATGGGATCCTTACTAAAACTCCAATAATGTAACCCAAGGTGTAAAAAAAATAGATTTACAATTTTGACTTTGCGTGTTTGACAGTTCTAAGACAGGACAACGTCAGTCAGGTCAGCTAGTTTTTAAATTAAATTTAAATTAATCTTTTATTTTATTTTTTGAGATTAACCTCTGATGTCTAACCCTGTATAAACCAATGCCTTGCTTGCGTCATGTTTTTGGGTGTAAATAAAACAAAAACCCATAAAATCGAAATGTATCTAAAGCAATATTTATTTTGTAAATCCACATTAAGTATAGGTTTCCCGGAATACCTGCATGGAAATACACGGCTGATTGATGTTGATGCCAAAGCAAATAGGCGGATTCGAAACCACAGTGTTGCTCGATTAGAGAGGTTATGGTTCCATTTTTTTTTTTTTTTGAAGAAAATTGTAGAGCGAATTGTTAGTTAAGAATGACGATTAGAGAATTCTTAGACATTTTAACCGACTACATAAGAAGGGAAGGGTAATTAATCTCCACATATATAGGTATAATTACCGCAAACCTTTTTTTACAGAGAAATATTTTTAATACAATTCAATAAGATAATCAAGTATATATATTGTAGTAGTACCAATAACCGATGGGGAAGAAAGGTTCTTGAGTGGAGACCACGAACCGGAAGACGCAGCGTAGGTAGGCCCACTAGATGGACCGACGACGTACGTAGTACATATTTTCTCAATGCCTACAACTATGTGAGAGTCGTCCATCACAGAGACATCCAGTGGATGCAGATGGCAGGCTGTCGTTCAGTGTGGAGGTTGAAGGGGGAGGCCTATGTTCAGCAGTGGACGTCATCTGGCTGATGACGATGATAATTGTAGTAGTGATAGTTTTACTATAAAATTATTGTACCTATATTATGTTTTTTTTCTCTTCTGACATGTTTTTAACTAAGAACCTACTAGATGATAGGTATCCATGAAAGAACTAACCAATTTTATTATGAAATCTATTTTTTTACTATAAACTAAATAATATATAGAAGAGAGTGCCAACGAGCTTTAGTCGAAATTTTCGTTTTACAAAATGTAGGTAATAATTTTTGATTTATGGAATTGGTTAGTACCGATCTGGCAACACCGGTATTATGATAAGTAAATAGTGAAGGGTAATGCGCACTGCGTGATTTGAATACTGAACGATGTCTCACTATAACCTAACCACATATTTGACTACTACAAAATATGATGCGTTGTATATTTTTAGGATTCCGTACCCAAAGGGTAAAAACGGGACCATATTACTAATCTTACGGCTGTATCTTTCGAACCGTGATAGATAGCCAGTAAAAGTGTTACGGTAGTGTTTATATACTTTGTTTCTGTCATAAATAAATATTTTTTCTTTCTTTCTTTCTTTAAAATACTATATATATAGGTTCACAGATTATGTAATGTTACGGCGGTTTATATACGAAATAAAAAAAAAGTCAAAAACGAAAGGGATAGAACAAACATATTTTTTACGTATTTGTGTATTAGCTCTAATGTAAAAACGGTCAATAAATAATGGCCAAGTGCTAGTCGGTGACATATTTCTGTTCACCACCGGTTCTCGTACGATCACCGAAATGAAGCAACGTCGGGGCGGTACTTGGATGGGTGACCGCCTGGGCGTCGATGGGCGTCTTTTGCACATTTTTTTTTTGTACTTTAGTAGCTAACAAGTTATGTGATGGTACGGAACCCTCAGTGCGTGAGCCTGACTCGCACTTGGTCGGTTTTATTTTTACTTGCAGCGACACCATTGAACTTACTAATAGTCCACATGCAGAAAAGGGCGGTAAGGTAAGGTGGTCTCTTCTGCAAGGTGTGTTCGGCTAAAGGAATATCTAGTCTGATTTTTTGCCAAGTTAATTATTTACAAGTTACTATATAAGTGTTTTTATACCCTCGATAAAAGAGCTGATAATCTAATAAATGCATCTAACCAATGCATAAACTCAAACACAGATGTAGGTATCTGTGACATGTATTTTTGTCCAGCTCAAATATTGTAATTTAACTGAATAAAATTGATTTAAACCCGACAAATTTGGTATAAGAGGCCGTTAAACGGCTGAACAGATTTTCTTGAATCATAGCTTAACGGCCATTTATAGCAAATTTGACGGTTTTAAATCAATTTTATTCAGTTAAACTACAATATTTGAGCTGGAAAAAATACATGTCACAGATACATCTGTGTTTGAGCTTATGATTTGGTTCAAAACACGATAGAATTAACGTTCCTTGATCAAAAAAAAAATTAGGAGCTTCTATGCCACAGACAGATACACACGCAAAATTTATGCCACCCCTCTTTTTGCGACGGCAGTTTAAAATATCTAGCAACGAACTGAGTTTCCGTTACTGATGATCCACAACCCAGCATAGCATTTAGCCACTATATTCACAGATAAAAATGGGTTGCAGACCCTATTATATTACACAGTACCTACGATAGCGGCAAATGTACCGGAAACCCTGGCCGGAAAGTATGGGAGGTAAGATTAGGCCCGTTTTTGAATTACGTTCTCAAGGGTCTATTGTTTTGGAGGGCTGTTAAAGTAAATGGGGATTTTGCTACTTATATTACTACTTTTTTGCACTGCATTTATTATTTTATTAACAACTAGCGGTCCGCCCCGGCTTCGCACTTGTATTATTGGAGTTTTAGTAAGGATCCCTATTTTTTTTGAAAATATAATATAGCCTGTCACCCGGGGATAGTGTAGCTTCCCAACAGCGGAAGAATTTTTCAAATCGGTTCAGTAGTTTCGGTGCCAATTCAATGCAAACAAACAAACAGACAATCAAATCTTTCCTCGTTATAATATTAAGTATAGTTAAGCTTGCGTTTGACCACCAACTGGCCTGATGCGATGATTGACCGAACGAAGAGAGATCTCAGATTCTAATGGAACAACTTTTTTTTTGTTGTTTATTTTTTTTATTAATAATAGGATTGCGTTTGACCACCATCAACTTCGATCAAAAAAAAAAACGATGTTATGCCTGATGTTAAGCGATGATGCGGTCTACGTTGGAGCACGCCTGCCTAGAAGAAACCGATTCACTCGTGATTTGAAGACAGCCAGATTGTAACCATCGGGGAACACCCATTCAGGCAGCGCATTCCACAGACAAGCATCTTTCAATGATACTTGGCCGTATTGAAATACAGCTGAGCTATGATTAGGATTGGGTTAGGGTAGTCTAGTGGGGAAAATCTGAATTGCACCGACCAAACCCTCTTTGGTGACCTGTCTCGGTACTTGACAGATGGTACCGGAACCTCTGCTAGAACGGTACCCGCCAAGCACGTTGTTTGAGGTAACACTCCTAGGAAACGCTAAGAAAATTTCCCTGCCTTCTCTACAATAGCGCTGGCCAAAACAAATCAAAAAATACTTCATAAAATAAAATAATACATTGAATATCCTAGAAAATTATGAGTAATTCATAACTAAAAAAGTTTATTAAAAAAATTTCGCCACAATTAATTGACGCCGCTGGTGACAAGAGAGCTGGCTCATTCCTCGCGCAGAGAATTTCTTTAGCAATTCAACGCGGGAATGCAGCCAGCGTTCTTGGCACTTTACCACACGGGCAACATCTTGTTTTTGATTTTTGATTATATTAGTGTTAATTAGTAATAGTTAAGGCTTTTTTTTATTTTCTTTGTTTGTTATACCTACCTATGTACATACTAAAAATACATTCAAAGATATCCCTGTAAAGCTTAAGCATTTTTATTTCAACTCTCTACGGATTTGGCGGAGCGTGCTAGATGCAAATTGCGATAGCAAATAGAATTGAACGCCTTACAGAGTGTACAGTGAATTGGGAAAACAAATACAGTGGACCCCCGATAATCCGGCCCCTGTCTAATACGGCGCCCCCTGTAATCCGACATGACTTAGAATTACATGTATGTTTGACAATCTTTGCTAATACATATAGATCACGCAGGTTTGAACAGGTCACAACTCGTACACGCCACCGCTATTGTGCTCGACGCGTATGCATTGTTTTACTTAGTTTGAATTTGACTACTAGTGATAGCGGTACGGCCTAGCGTGCGTTCAATGTTTACTATTTAGGTTTTTGTCTTAGGCAGTGCTCTATAATCCGACAAATTCGATAGTCCGACACTGCCCTGCATAATGTTTGCCGGATTACTGGGGGTCCACTGTACATAATTTCACAGATTTATATGGATTGAGACGACTGCTGGTTGGAGATAGGGTACATTTTTGCTTCATCATCAGCCTATCATGTTTCTACTGCTGGGACACCGGTTTTCTCTCAGAGAGAAAGGAGATCGGCCCTAATCTATCATACTGGCCCAGTGAATGTTGATAAATCTATACTAATATTATAAAGAGGAAAAATTTGTATGTAAGTATGTTTGTAACGAATTGGCTCAAAAAGTACTGAACCGATTTTAAAAATTCTTTCACCATTTGAATGCTACATTATCACTGATTAATATAGGCTATTTTAATAGGCTATATAAATATAGGTACCCGTGCGGAGCCAGGGCGGACCGCTAGTATCATATATCTTTGAATTTTTGAGGTTCTTGGACATACCGCGATTTTTCCCTTCATCATTTCTCAGTCATCATCATCACCATTTCAGCCATAGGATGTCCACTGCTGGACATAGACCTCCCCCATCGATCTCCAAAAAGGCCGTTTGGAAGTGGCCTACATCCAGCGTTTCCCTGCGGTCTCTTTTAGAGTGACCGCAGTGACCCATTTCTTAGTGATGGCAACGAAACTGCACATCATTTAAGAATTAAATAAGTTGGTGCAGGGCCGAGAATCAAACCAGGTAACGTCAGATTGTAAAGCGCACATGCTACCACTCAGCCGCCATCGCCAATTGTTGCTTTTATAACTTCTACCACCAGTCCATGCAGTACAAGTTCACAAAGACTGCCGACCGTCTATAAGGCTCCTAGAACTTATGCGCCTCGATAATCATACTGTTTTCAAATGACTGCAAATATGAGACCACTGTCCGGCTATCCGCGCCTCTTAAGGGTCCTGTATACCCTCTGCAGCTCTCTCGCTCGCACATTTTCACATTATTGAAGATATAAAATCAATGAGTGTGAATTTCCAAAAAGTAACAATATCATGTCTTGGTGTCTATCGTAACATTGCAAACATAGAAATATTTGTTTCGATATCTTGTAATTTGACGGAATAACATGACACGAGAAATAAAAATCACTTGTTACCATTTTACTGTGACAAATAAAAATATATCAAATTGACAATTTCTTTGTTTGTAATGTTATAATAGAAACAAGACATGATTTTGTTACTTTTTGGAAATTTACACTCATTGATTTTATATATTCAATAATGTGAAAATGTGCGAGCGAGAGAGCTGCAGACGGGACTAATCAACTGGCAGATTACACTCTGACACATATCTCTCGAGTGCCTGATGTGCGATCGGCTGGACTTTGCTCGCATAGTTTTGCAGTAGATCGGAAAAACGAAGATTGCCCAGGCGCATAACATGCCTGCGTACAATCTTCGACCAAAATAAAATTTATGGACGGGCCCAGTAGAAGCGCATTTTTGAAGATTACAAAATGAGCGCCGGCGCTCACTTCGTTTCAGTCGGTCTCTAGCCGTAGGATGTGCAACACGAGTCTATTGTTACGTGATAACGAAACATCTGACAAAACTATGCATTCCCGAAGTGTAAATACACAACAAAAAACCGCTATCTATTTTTTGCAGCATAGTACTTTACATGGTTATAATTAAGTGTTGAAGTATATGTCCGACGGTTTTGACTCGTTTTTACTAAGCAAGTTCAATGGTTATGGCCCGTCCATTAATTTTATTTTGGTCGAAGCGTACGATAGGTATTATGCAGGTACATGTAATTCTCTCTGGTTTCTACCAGTGCGGTCAAAGCTCCCCGTAGTACGTATACACCATTAAACTTGTCGGAATCAACATTTATAGCACAGGCAAGATTTGGAGATAGTACCGGTAGGTACTATCTACCTAACTGCCAGCATGAGTGCAGTGACTGCATCGCTGAAACTTCGCAATCTCCAGTAATGGCAAATCCTACCCTACTCCTACCTGTTACGTTTGAAACGAGAGGAAAGGAGACAGTTGGAAGTCATTATCGAAGTTACCTCCAAGGGGTGTAATATTTCAAGATATGAAGTTGAAATATCTGGCTTTCCGGGCGATAAATTCTGACGGGCTTAATCTGCGTTCGTTTCGACTTTCCTTTGTTTTATTTTGTTGTTTGCGAAGAATTTAATAACGATTTGGCAATTAATTAATTAATTAATATAACTAGTACGTATGTTGTAAGTAGAAATAACATTTTATTTACCTACAAAATATCTGCTGCACATTGCAGGTTGACTCGGGATTCACAACCCAAGAGTATTCTTAGGTTGAATTGTATTTACGTACTACGGTAGAGTACAATCCATTCATTTTATGGCGAAGATACCTGTAAATCTTGGGTTTTATTTACGAAATCGTTGTTTCTTACATCTGATATCGCTGGCAAACGTTATTAAAGGTGCGGGAAAGGCGAAAAAAGGGTTATGCGACCGACCTATAGTAGCGCTCATGGCGTTTCTCAAACTATACAAACAACAGCTAACAGCAACAGTCTGTACGAATAACAGCCAATAGCAACACTCTATTCAAACAATAACCAATAGCAAAACTTTATTTGTTCCAATAGCAATAGTCTGTACGAACAACAGCCAACAACAAGAGTCTGTAGCCTGTACGAACTACGAACTTATATACTTTAGTCTACGATGAACACAGAAAATAGAACGAAAATGAGAAGGAAAATCTGGTACCAGGCATTATGAGTGAACCTTGATTAAACATTCTTATTTAGATCAACGCGTCGAAATCAGCATCACAGTTGCTAACTGATTTCGAATGACTGACGTTTCGTTTATATGGGTGAAACTGGCTACAACAAATTTCTTACAAAAATGCCTTGATAACAGTTCTAAAGAAGAAAAAAAATTGTGTGACGAAGAAGGATAATAGTAGAGACTGAAAAAAGAAGTTAATTTACCTTGACTCGTGTCAAGTCCACTGGCTGCCTTAACACAAGTTCCAACATTTTGCACAATTCTGGCACGGACAGGACGATTCGAGTCTTCATTTGTTCACTTTTGTCCACAACTTAGTCTGGATTCTAGCCATCTGAGTTGTTCTAGTTTTAATCAAATAAAAAAATCGGTTGTTCACAGTATTTTAATAGATTATTGAGAGATGAATCCACCTAAAAGTCAATTCAAATCATTTTTTTCTTCGTAGTTTCAGCGGTATTGCCGCAATTTTGCCTATGTCTTGTGTAGGGTCAAAAAGTCTTTGCCTCCTATGCTGAAAGACGTCACTTCTATCTGTCTGTACGGTTTGGAATTTACAATCATTCAATTAAATCGAATTCACAATATATTTTGATTCATTTGTGTTCCTTTGTATCTATGTTACTTAATAAATTTAAGGATGATGATATTTAGCAGATCCAGTTTTATATTACGTTTATCACATCACCTTTACTTACTTCAATAGTAATGAAGCATTGTAACACTGCTTATTATGTATGCAAATATATTTTTTTACGTAGGAATTGTACTTTTTTATGTGGGAATTGTAGCATCTGCTTAGTAATTATATTCCTTACAAAACTGTTTAAAAGAATGAGTTGTTTTAGGAGAAACAATTAAGTTACCTAAATTATTAAAAACTTTTAGGCGGTATAATTAAGTTTCCTAATTTTTGTTCAATGTATTGTTGTTTTGTTTTTCCTTTAAATTTTGCACAAAACACATTTTCTTTCGAATTTAAATTTCGTTTCACTACAATTGCTTTGAAGTCGTAAACTATAAATAATTTTTGTTTCCTGCATTTTAATTAGTCTTTAGAACGCTACATTTGACACTGCTATAGTTAAACTAACACCCAAACTGTAGCTAAAATCACAAAAGTCTATTGTAAGTCCATTTCCATTTTTCCAGATTTCACCACAAAAACACACGTCTTTCTCAACACAACAGCTTCACAGACACTGGCCACTGTTGACTTTACCCGTTTAACCTATTTAAAATTCTACAAGATCACTAATGCGAGCTTTGTGGGAGATGTCTGTCAATCAATCACCGATACTCTTGATGTTTCAATTTAGAATGTTACTTCAGGTTTGATCGTGACGTTTGTGAAATCAATGGCAAGTGTAAGTGCTGATAGACTTGTTTTGAGCTCTCGTAATGATAATTCTTGTTAACGATACATTATTAGCAGATAATGATTATAAGACATCGGCGTATTATTGTATGGGAACATTCAAGCCAATGCGGTTTTACCTTTGTTTGGCTTTTACCAATAGAGTCATCATATCCATTTAAAAAGCACTAAAAACATAGAACTTTACAGCCTTACAGCTTTTTACAACCAGTATAAGCATTTCACTTTCTAAACACACAACATGGCGTTTTTGTTTATTTTTCATACTCCAAAATCACGCATCGTACATTTGAGTCGTTGCCAGACATAGTTCACTCAAGCGAATTAGCTTGTGTTTGTATCTTCGCGCCGACATCTGTAAAATGTATCTACCTCAGTTTATGTATAACATCATTGATTCAAGCCGGTAATCTTGCGTTCATTCTCGCTAATCAACAAAAAAATGTAATAGATAAAAAAGTAAAAAAAATATTACATATACGATTAAATGTTTGACTCGATAGTTCAGCTTTAAAAACAGTAAACGCATTTTCTTCTCTCAAGCCATAAACTAAAAATAATTATTAATTTTGTGGTCTACAATTCCACATGTTTCAATCTTTATATAGGAGACAAGTTTTGGGCAGATAGTTATAGATTATTTTCTGGTTTTTTTCTAGCTACTAATACGACAATTAAACTCTGTCAAATGGTGACCAATTAAACGCCAGATTACTTTCCTTCTTGGGGAGTCGGGTAAAAATAAGTAAGGAAACAAACAAAACATTGTTTCCTGTCGGTTGGAGGCAATAAAAATTAATGCAACTAAAGTAAGCAAACCCGCGAGATTCGTCTAGTCTTTCCTTTTCATTATTAAAATAGTTACACGGGATCTAAAAAGGTGTGCGCACTTAATAAATGTTTAGATTTAGTTATTTAGTTCAGTGGCTGGAAACATTTTGCGTGATTGTAAACATAACTTTTTACATTCAATTTCATGATTCCGAGGCTTTTAGGTCCGAGCTGACCCTGATGTAAATGGCCTGGTGTACTAATCCAAGTATAGAGCAAAGGGTAATTGGAAAAAAAACTGTAGAACTCAGTAGAACCATAAGATATCCAAAATACTGGTTCATTTTCTTTATTTTTTGCATGCCTTACTCTAGTAATCTACAAAGTTATATCCGATCTATTGCTTAGGTTTTAAGGTAATTACTATAATAGACCAGTGTATTTTTTTTATTATCTCATTAAAAGCGGATGTTAAGCTAAACGAATCTATAAGTACATATTCACAATACTGGGAGAGGAAAGTTAGATATTAATCAAATGAAAATGGCTGTTAGCAATGAATTGATAATGAATTGCAACGTTCATTGGCAAGAGCTACCTCTTTCACAAGCTTTAAATTTTTTGAGTTAGAATGAAAAAAATACTATTTGCCCAATAGTTTTTTTTTAATTCGATTGATTGATTAAGGTGAGTGACGATTGTCACGAAAATTAATTTCAAATCAGTATACCGATTTCGGTACGGTGGCCCAGGCAAGGTAGGCGGAGCGTTGGTCGTCCAGCTGCAAGATGGGTCGACGATATTATTACTATCGCGGGTCGAACCTGGACTAGATTAGCACAGGACCGAGGCAGATGGCATAGCAAGAGAGAGGCCTATACCCAGCAGTGGGATAAGGAAGGCTGTGGATGATGATGATGATGATGATACCGATTTCGATTTTTATTACATCCCTAATTATATTTGTCATCTATAAAAACACCCGATAAAATAATTTTTCATTATCATTAACAGCCTTTCACGTTTCACAGGGACATAGAAGAGAGAGAATGGTCCATAATCCACCAAGCTGGCCCAGTGCTGGTGAATGTCATAATGTTTATTATTGTTTATAATAAATTAATTAAGTTTTAATAATCATAAAGTGAGGAACAACACTTCAAATAAAATAAAACAGTAAATGGCTAAATATTGTTGATTAAATTTATCAAAGAGTAATTGTGCATTATGAAGATTGACTTCAATGATATCTCTGTATACTGAAAATAGAAAATCACGAACGAACCCGCGGAGCGTATCTAGCCTCGCCTTATAAATAGCTGGCACTAATGCAAATTTATTTTTCATAAAGACGCGAAGTAAGTACACGTCCATAAATCAACTTTGCTTGTAAAATGTTTGTTAGGTGGTGCTGTAGTAGATCTCTAAATAGATCACCTTGTACTTGAGTATTACAAATATGTAAGATGCTGGATGTATTATAGTGGTTCAGTTTGAAGATTTCACTGCTTTTCTTTTTTTATTATTCGCCCATCGGGCAGGCTAAAGCCTTTAAAGCCAGACCGCCTGTCCATCAGTTTTATTATTGATTTCACTGCGTTATGTATGACCTAACCAGATAATCAAGGGAGTTTTATTTTTCTTTCCTCTGTGAGGATTTTGGTGTCGCACTTCTTGTACATTTGCCAGTGTAAAGTAAAAAAATATTATCAAGTTTGATGAAATGTTGTCAAACAAGTTATAGTCAGTCAAAGTCAAGCAAAGTAAGTCAGTTAACTCAGTGTGTGTGTGTGTGTGCGTGTGTGTGTCTGTCTGTGACATCGTAGCTCCCAAACAGAGGTGTTATAAGTTTAAAGGCTTTAACAGACGTATGAATTTGGTTGACGGACCGCCGTCCAACCAACGGGAGGGAAAGAGAAAAATTTCTCTTTCTATGTAATGTAACAATGGATTAGCTAAGAAATGATAAAAAAGTAAAAATGAAAGGGTCCCATGCAACAAACGTGTTTTTGTATTAGCTCTAATGTAAACAAGCGTGAAACTTAGCATGATTATAGTGCACACTCTAAAGTATAACAACAAATAATAAATAATGGCCAAGTGCGAGTCAGTGTCAAATTTCTGTTCATTACCATGTTATAACTGGTAATTCCTTACTTGCTGACCTCCCATTTCACCGAACCGAAATGCCATATTTTACTAATTTTGAAGTCGGTTTTTTAAATTTATAATTATTGTATTTTGGGGTGGTACGGAACCCTCTGTGCGCGTGCCCAACTCGCACTTGGCCGGTTTAATTGCTATTGCTTTTGCTTTCTTCTTTGTGCTATTAGTGTGATGAACGCAATTCCTGATTTTTCTGAGACGCAATTCTCACATCGTGTCCAGTAACCTTATAAAAACATTTCTAAAATCAGACAGCCTTTTTATCACGAGAGGGCTGTTAAAAAGTTTTATTGCCAAATACTTACGTGGATTGTGTATCTACTTGCGTTATGCCTTGCCCTACATTTATTTTTATGTGGTTATCGGCGCCTAGTAAAAGTAAAAATAACAAAAACATAGGGATTCTGCTTGCGATTATACGTACTAAACATACCGGTACGTAGGTCCACAGAAAAGAGAAGTAAATAGAACGGAAATGAGAAGGAAAATCTGTTACCAGGCATTATGAGTGAACCTTTATTGAACATTCTTATTTAAACCAACGCGTCGATCTCCGCATCACAGTTGCTAACTGATTTCGAATGACTGACTTTTCGTTTATATGGGTGCAACTGGCAACAGCATATTTCTTAAAAAAATGCCTTGACAGCCGTTCTAACTTAAACAAACAAAAACTTTTCTGTCCGTGGATCATACCATAGACAAAAGGAAAGGAAATCATACTAAATGTTTCTGGACTTGGCCATTTGTACTTGATAAAATTATTTACATAATAATTATTTTAAATAGTTTTAAGGCGAGTGATTGTCATTTGTTTTTACATAAGTAGTGAATTTGGAATTTGAAAATTGTTTGGCGGCATTCATCGAGATATAATTATTATAGTCACAATCTCTCAGTAAAAACAGTCAAAAAGCGTCCGAACGTCATTGTACATACATTGTATCAATTATACACTTCACAATGCCACATTTACCTACTCCAATTTAGACGCTATGTCGCTTGCATAGTGTTCAACGTTAGTTGTCCTCATTGCTCTGGCATCGCGCAACGTTGTAGTCCGATCGCGGCTACCTTGTAAGTTGTAACTAACCAAAAAGTCTGCGCAATTCGTAGAGTGTGCCGACGATTGTGACTCTATTATGTATTATATCTCGATAGCGGCATTACAATGGAATTAACTACAGAAAATATTCGCGCCATGCATTGATGTATTATTGAATCTATTGCTACTATTGTTATGGTTTTCTTTTGAAATTTTGTGAATGGGATCCATTCGTTATTGAAGACGTCGCTATGAACTGGGCCAACTGCTTTATACAATGGTTCCAAAGAATGCGAATTTGTGTAAATGGTGAGGGAATACTTTTTTAACGGCCTATTATCAGAGTCGCGTAGGCAACAAAACGCTCCCTCAGCCCCTGCCAAGTTATAGCGACGATGTATTTTGCCACCCAAGAGTCAGGACGCCCGTGGGGGGAGTGCAACGACAAAAACTAACATAGGTCCGACCTTGATGACGCCTGGTGCGGTACTGAACGCGGTGCGCGCAAATTCTCGCGACCTTTTTACGCTTTTAATTTCACTAAAAAACTAAACTATTCACTATCAAATTCTATCCAAATAATTATTTTTTTTATAAAATCGCCTCAGTACATGCAATTTCCAGGTTGTTACGAGCTTTCATTAGAGCATAAAACGAAAAAAATAAACTGAATCGGCTTTGTTTCAGATTTTTTTTTGATCGAGGAAATTTATTCTATCGTGTTTTGAACCAAATCATAAACTTAAACACTGATGTATCTGTGACATGTATTTTTTTCCAACACAAATATTGTAATTTAACTGAATAAAATTGATTTAAAACCGTCAAATTTGCTATAGGAGGCCGTTAACATAAACATAATATTTATGTGGTCTTAATAATGAGAATCCAGAAACTTTCAGTTTGACCTATAAGTACACACAGTTTTATGCAAAGGTTTGTTACTTTTTTATTGATAAATAAGTATGCTTGCGTTTGAGCGACATTTAGCAATATTTCGGTGCGTGCTCCATCATAATGGAGCACACTTGTCTGGAATAAACCGATTTACCCGCGACTTGAAGTCACTCAGTAACTATCGGAGAAAACTCATTCAGGCAGCGCATTGCACAGCCTAGCGCACAATAAACGCGGAATCTAAACGCTTCGGGGTTTTCGGAATATCAACCGGTGTCGTATTTTCGTGCCTGCCAGTCAGATAAAAAATGCCAGGAGGATGTTTTGTCTTTACTAAACACTAGCTTTTGCCCGCAGCTTGACCCGTGTTGTGAATAAAACATACGACTCACAGGGATAGAGTTGTTTTCTTTAATTTTATAATCGGTTCAGTACTTTTAGAGATTAACTCCTACAAACATACAGTCACAAACTTTACCTCTTTAAACTCTAAGTGAATATAGATTAAGGTTTGATGTTACGCATTCAGTTTTATAGTTTAGAGTAGAATCGCGTCGCAATAGCAGTGGAGCTACAGCGTCGTTAATAATTACGATTCGACTAGTGGCTTAGTAAAGTAACGGCCCGACCTGTTAGCCAAGGGCATGACGCAGTCTTTCCCTCGACCCTGCTACTTCACCTTTTGTATGATCTTTCCATCTCGCTTACGCTTGCTAACAGACAGCTCAGCTCGTCAGTCTTGCTCAGTCTGGTCTGCGCACGAATGCTGCGCTGACGTGTTGTGTTGTGCGTCAAGATAGCTTTGCTTTAATTTGCCTAATTCTTTCTTCACAATGCCAAAGCCACCCGAAGAAATGTCCGAAGCGGAAATCGAACGCATGCGAGAAGAATTCAACAAAGAATTAGAGACTTACTACAAGGGCCAGCAAATTACAACACAATGGGACGAGAAACGGATCGAAGATGTTATAGAGAAAATTGAATCTGGCATTGCCTACTACTACATCAGCAAGTATAAAATCAAGACGCTGAACGGAAAGAAAGTCCTAACACACAAGAAACATGATAACCCGAAAAATATCATCAGAATTGTTCCCTCCGAAGAATATTTTGATATTTTATTTGATACTCATATAAAATGTGGGCACGGTGGACGTGATAAGCTTAAACACAATCTAAAAGATTCAGTTTACATACCAAGCACCATCGTTGCCTTGTTTCCGAAACATTGCAAGATTTGCAAATCTAAGGGGTACATAAAAAAGGGAGCACGACGGGATGCATGCAACTACAAACGAGGGTTTTTACATCTCATCGACATGACCAAAACACCGTGTGGATCATACAACTACATCATGTACTACCAGGATCTAAGGACAAGTTTATCTTTTCTCCGGCCGCTAACCAAGATCTCTCATGATGAGTTAGCTATGGAATTGACGAAAATCTTCCTGGAGTATGGTGGGCCGGCAGTTTTAATCACTACTAGAAGCAAAACGTTCACCAAGGACATCATTGACACATTAAGAAATCTGCACCCAGATCTAATTCTACTCGCGGGGAAAAAGATAGATCGTGAAGAACAAGAAGATTGTGAGAATCGTGTCAGAAGCAACATGATAACTTGGCTATCGGGGAACAAATCCAAAAACTGGTCTTTGGCGATCTATTTTATCCAGTTTAACCTGAACAGCTCCTTCGATGAAGATCTCGATGGAACTCCTTTCCAGGCTGTAATAGGTTCAACACCAAAAATGGGTGTTGACACTACTGACATACCGGAGGAAGTGGCAAAGACGTGGAACGAGGAAAATGACTTAATAAACTGGCAATCCGACCCTAAAACGAAACGCGCCCGAAAGGCTCAGAAAGAGAGTAAAAAAAGTAGCCAAAATGAACAGAAAACTGGCAATGCATCTGATTCTGAAGAACGCGTTTGGTGTTGGGTGTGCGAAAAAGATGATGACGCAGTCACTTTTCTTTGCAACTCGTGCAATGGAGCAATCCACCAAACTTGTGGAAAATATAAAGACGCAGATGATGACGTAATTTTATGCAACTTGTGTTTAAACGAAAAAGACGGTTTATTTAATGAAATAGTGCAGCTCGAAGCGGAGAATAAGAATACATGCCCAATAAAGACAGAAGACCCATTTTAGCACAATATATAACGATTAGCTACAGGGTTAAGCGACAAGAACTTAAATGGGTCCGTTATATTCTCAGTAAGAACAACTTTTACCCCGGGAGCGGGACTAACCCTAAAATCGCAAAAAATATGAGCATCTCCACAGAAAAGATTTTTTTTTGTTTTAGAACGGCTTTTAACGGGGGGTTATACCTAATTTGACGGGTTATTAATCATTTTTAAATAGTTAAATAACAATATTTGAGCCGGAAAAAAATACATGTCAAAGATGCATCTATGTTTGACTTTATGATTTGGTTCAAAACACGATAGAATAAACTTTCCTCGATAAAAAAAAATAACGAAACAAAGTCTATTTAGTAGAATTGACGTTTTTTTTTCCCGTTTTTTGCTCTAATAAAAGCTCGTAACAGCCTGGAAATTGCATGTACTGAAAGGTAATTATATTCAACACCCATTCATTTGGATAGATTTTTGATAGTTTGTTCGTTAGTTTTTTAATGAAATTAAAAACGTAAAAGAACGCGTAAATTAGCGCGCGCACTGCGCTCAGACCCGCGCCAGGCGTCAATGAGGTCGGACCTGTGTTTGTTTTGTCGTTGCGCTCCCCCCGCTATCTGTTCGCAATGGGAAGTAATAGCCAGAAAAAGAAATCTTCGAAATTGAAAATGAGGACACGATTGAAAAAAATTTTGGTATGTTAGATTTTATTCCCTATGTAAGTATAAATTTTTGTAAACTACCTAGGAATTTAATAAGTAGGTATAGTTTTCGTTGCGTTATTGTACTAACTGGAGTTATTGTGTATCAATCAGTTATTTATTTATTTGCGTGGAAGGTACCTATTATAAAACATATTAGGTACGTACATAGAAGGTACTTCCTAGGCACCACTTTACAGTAGGTAGGTAGGTAGGTTTGAAAGTAGGTAGGTGCCTAAAGGTGCTTGCAGATGATGCGTAGTACAAGTAACAAGTAGCAACTGCAAGCGCCTTGAGTATATGTGTAGGTAGGTGTTGATTAGTAAACAGTAGGAGCTACGTAAATATGCCTTGTCATTAGTCAGTCATAGCGTCTGACTGAGTCGGCGTGGAGCGGTGCGGAGATTTAGTCAGATAGGTACATGCCGCGGGTGTTTATAATGTACAACATGATATTTGCCGACCCGATATTCTGCGGCATGATAATGTACAGCATGATAATTGGTGTACATGTACACTAATTATCATGCTGTACAAACCATGTCGTACAATACTGGTCGTCAATTATCGGCTCGTGTCTATTAAGTACGGCAAGGAATGCACAGCCTGGATTGTACAGGCAATAATCTATGTACGTGGGAAAAGTCCACGTTTTATCGGGATGTACATTATTATGCCGTAAATTATCATGTCGTGCAATACCGGCCGTGTTTTGACGAAACGGGCCCAAAATTTACGACCGATACTGTACAACATGATAAAAGGTGACATCGCCCGTATTAACTACATGTACATGGAATATCATGGTGTACATTATCGCTTGTGCATTATTGGGCTGATCTGATAATGTACGGCATGATATTTCACGGCACGATATTGTACAACATGATATTCCATGTACATGTACACCAATTATCATGCTGTTCATTATTATGTCGTACAATATCATGCCGTACATTATCTGTGTCGTGCATTATTGCCTCCCCATGCGAGTGTCTATAATGTACAACATGATATTTGCCGACACGATATTGTACGGCATTATAATGTACAGCATGATAATTGGTGTACATGTATATCGAATATCATGCTGTACGATCCATGTCGTACAATACTGGCCATCAATTATCGGCCCGTGTCTATAAAGTCACCACAGCCACAACCAAGATTTTACAGCCAATAATCCATGTGTTAGAAAAAAGTCCACGTTTTATCGGGCTGTACATTATTATGCCGTACATTATCATGTCGTGCAATACGGGGCGTCTTTGGACGAAACGGGCTAAAAATTTACGACCGATAATGTACAACATGATAAAAGGTGACATCGCCCGTATTAGCTACATATACATGTTCATGGTCCGGTTCGTGGTCTCCACTCCAGAACCTTTCTTCCCCATCGGTTATCGGTTCTTCGAGCGATGTGGCCTGCCCATTGCCACTTCAACTTGCAAATTTTAACAGCTATGTCGGTGACTCTGATTCTTTAGCGAATATCCACGTTTCGGATTTTATCGCGCAAAGAAACTCCGAGCATAGCTCTCTCCATTGCCCGCTGTGTGACTCTCGATTTTTCCAAAAGGCCAACAGTTAAAGACCACGTCTCAGTACCATATGTCATCACTGGCAACACACACTAATCAAAGACCTTCGTCTTGAGGCACTGTGGTATCTTGGACGAGAAGATGTCACGCAATTTCCCGAACGCTGCCCATCCGAGTTGGATTCTTCGGGCGACCTCTTTGCCTAAGTTGGATTTATCTAACTGAACAATCTGTCCACGAACCAGAAGACGCAGCGTAGGGAGGCCTCCCACTAGATAGACCGACGACATTGTGAGAGTCGCGGGTATCCAGTGGATGCAAAAGGCACTCTGTCGTTCAGTGTGGAGGTTAAAGGGGGAGGCCTATGTTCAGCAGTGGACGTCTTCTGGCTGATGATGATGATGATGATGACATATACATGTACATGGAATATCGTGGTGTACATGTACATGGAATATCATGGTGTACATTATCGCTTGTGCATTATTGGGCTGATCAAATAATGTACGGCATGATATTGCACGGCACGATATTGTACAACATGATATTCCATGTATATGTAGGGTGTCTATAATGTACAACATGATATTTGCCGACACGATATTGTACGGCATGATAATGTACAGCATGATAATTGGTATACATGTACATCGAATATCATGCTGTACGATCCATGTCGTACAATACTGGCCGTCAATTATCGGCCCGTGTCTATAAAGTACGGCAAAAAATGCACAGCCAGGATTGTACAGCCAATAATCCATGTACTAGAAAAAATTCCACATGATAAAAGGTGGCATCTTTTGCTATTTTTTGGCTAATTGGCTAATTTTGCTGAAACTCAACAGCCAATAAGAGCAGAGACAGTCTATGCCGTCTCTCGATTCCATGCTTCGTGTGAACAAGATAGTGTAAGATAGTCACAGATTAAAAAATATGAGAACCATTAAAACTTTTTGGTGGTGAGGCAGAGAGAGGGGTACAACTATGTTAAATCTGTCACTCATTTCGAACCTAACCAACTCAAGTCTGACTTCAGGTGGGCTCCCGCCAGAAGCTCTTGCGGTCGCCTCTGAGTGTCACTCAGGACTTCCCTTGAGCTTCTGGCTCCCGCGCTTTTTATATACACTCTGGGGGTAGGAACCACAAGACTAGGTGGAGTCGGGGTGCTCTGTGTCGGTTCTGTGACCCATTTCGAACCTAATATACTCATGTCAGGGTGCTCTGTGTCGGATCTGTCACTAATTTGTACCTAATACACTCGACGTGGAATGTCCACATCTAAACGAAGCTTCGGTTTTGAATTTTTATGGTCACCAATTATCATGCTGTACAAAATCGGGGTGTACATTATTAAACAGAGTCAATAATATACGGCACGATATTGTACGACATAATAATGCACAGCATGATAATTGGTGTACATGTACATGGATACATGGAATATCATGTTATACAATATCGTGCCGTGCAATATCATGCCGTACATTATCAGATCAGCCCAATAATGCACAAGTGATAATGTACACCATGATATTCCATGTACATGAATCAGAATCAGAATAATTTATTGACATATTGAAACTAACATTAGTTATACCTATTCTAGAATAAATAATAATAATAATAATAACGCCATAAAAACGCAGGGGCGGCTTTATGGCGAGCCGTCGGTGAGTGGCGACACCGCGTACCCCGATTCCATGGGTCTAAAACCCCAGAAACCCTGACCCCTGGCTTGCCTTAACCGGCCGTCTGGGGGTGGAAACCGCAAGAGCTAAGAACCTAAGCTCCAGGGTGGAAGTGTTAAAGGGCATAACGCCGCGAGTAGCTCTTAGTGAAAGTGCAGCACACCTCTCGACACCCTAAGCCACCCACGCCAATGTTGCCCCTCCGGTGCCAAGATGCGGCGCCATTATGGGGGGCCCATTTAGTGGGTGGCAAGTCATCACCTGCCTAAATTTATTTTGAGATGAGACAGGATAAGGCAGGTGCCGTATCTCATCCTATAGATCTGTTTTCCTATCCACAAGTTGTTCACCTCAATAGCCCAGATTTTTTATCTCATATTGTACAATAGTTTTATTCCATTTTATACAAACCCCATCATTGTATTTTTTATTCAACAGGGCCTCTTGGTGTTGGCTTCGGCCCCCCCAATGCCTCTCAAAGGTCCGGGCTAGACCCGTGAAGTATCGAAATAAAGAGTCATAATAATAATAAATACGCAGGGGCGGCTTTATGGCGAGCCGTCGTTGAGTGGCGACACCGCGTACCCCGATTCCAATGGTCAGTTCGAGTAAAATGTTTACGTCATTTGATAAATTTTACCGTATAATCACTCATAATTTATAGTTTTCGAGGCGAGATTGCACTTTATTAACACATTTTACTTGTTTTTGTCAAAGATAAATACTGTTTTCTAATTAATTTGTAAAATTAAAACGAGAGCGTTGTGAATCGTGTTTACGCTCCTACCCACAACAAACCTATGACACCTCATGTACACCATGATATTCCATGTACATGTACATGTAGCTAATACGGGCGATGTCACCTTTTATCATGTTGTACATTATCGGTCGTAAATTTTCGGCCCGTTTCGTCAAAACACGGCCCGTATTGCACGACATGATAATGTACGGCATAATAATGTACTGCCCGATAAAACGTGGACTTTTTTCTAGTACATGGATTACTGGCTGTACAATCCTGGCTGTGAATTTTTTGCCGTACTTTATAGACACGGGCCGATAATTGACGGCCAGTATTGTACGACATAGATCGTACAGCATGATATTCGATGTACATGTATACCAATTATCATGCTGTACATTATCATGCCGTACAATATCGTGTCGGCAAATATCATGTTGTACATTATAGACACCCTACATATACATGGAATATCATGTTGTACAATATCGTGCCGTGCAATATCATGCCGTACATTATTTGATCAGCCCAATAATGCACAAGCGATAATGTACACCATGATATTCCATGTACATGTACACCACAATATTCCATGTACACCAATTATCATGCTGTACATTATCATGCCGTACAATATTGTGTCGGCAAATATCATGTTGTACATTAGGTGTGTTCGGATAGGCTATGATGGCATTTTTAGCATTGTCAAAATTGGCGTTGGTGTAAAGCGTTCGGTTTGAGAATTTTGCAATTTATGCCACTTTTGATCCCTACCCTAAACGAACGCTCATCGAACGCTACAGTCGTAAAACGAGAAACTGTTTTTTTTTGTTTTAATTCGCCCATCGGGCAGGCTAAAGCCTTTAAGGCCATACCGCCTATTCTTCTGTTTTGTTCTGTTTTGTATGTTGTTCTGTTTTCTGTTTTGTACGGCAAACAAGTCATAGTCACAGTCAGAGTCTAGCTAAGTAAGTCAAACTCATGCCTCTGTAAAGTGGTGGGAACTTTACAAGAGGCTCCTATGGAGTTTTGGAAACAACACGAAAAGACACGTTTCACCTCGTTATATCACTTGCCCACACTCGAGCACGTTTACGACACGTTTATGTTTCACTTAATGAATAATAATTCACCATTTAGAACACATCAACACTCGAAAATACACTAGTTTAGGAAAATAATCCAACGAGCCGACATGTCTTTCTCCACGTTGGTGCCAAAAACTCCACGAGAAACTGAAGAATTATTTATTTACAGTCGCGCGCAAACAAAACACCAAAACACCGCGAAAAACAAACGTCAAAATATTAATGTCAAAAAACGATCACAACGATCCCATTAAGTGGCATTAATAATGCCACTTTTGCACACACATTCCCAAAACGAACGCTACATGTGATCATTATTGGCGTTTGTAACAGTTATTTTTGCCACCAAGGGGCTATCCGAACGCACCTATTATAGACACCCCAATATCGTGCCGTACATTATTGACTCTGTTTAATAATGTACACCCCGATTTTGTACAGCATGATAGTTGGTGGCCATAAAAATTCAAAACTGAAGCTTCGTTTAGATGTGGACATTCCACGTACATTGCGTACGTGTCGTACATTATCTGTGTCGTACATTATTTCCTTCCTACAAAATGACAAAATTATAGGTAAATATGTTATGAACGCGAAGTTGGACTATGGATGCGATTCGACGCGTCACCTGAACGCAGCCCTGCGCGAGTTTGCGATCTAGCCCGCCGCGGGGCTCGTGATTTTTGCGCGGCATAATACATCGTCGCTCTATCTTGGCGGGGGCTGAGGAAGCGTTTTGTTACCTACGCGACTAGGATAGCCGGCCGTTAAGGCATTTTTGTAAGAAATTTGTTGTAGCCAGTTCCCATATAAACAAAACGTCAGTCATTCGAAATCGGTTAGCAACTGTGATGCGGACAGAGAACTTTGAGACCTAACCCAAAAAGGTATGGTCCACGTTCTTTGGATGCAGAGTTCTACGCGTTGTCATAAATAAGAATGTTCAATTAAGATTCTGTCATAATGCCTGGCGACAGATTTTCCTTCTCATTTACGTTCTCTTTACTTCTCTTTTCTGTGAGCAGCTCCATACATTTTGTCGAGTGGGAATGACCGTTTTCTATCGAACAGCCAATATGTTTTCGCAATTTCAGGGTTGGTCCCATAAAAGCTATCCGTAATGATGAGTACAACAACAGACTTCTTTAGACTAAGTACACTCTTCTCGCGTAACCCCGTAAAGATAACTTTAACGTATCATCACAGATTTTAACGAATAAAAAATAACATTTTATTTATATTACGCGGGAATTACTCACGTAAGATTAAGCCGGTTACTCCGACTATAGTTTAAGTAATAGTTTTAGTAATATAAATAAAATGTGTGAAAACCACGTCAGTTTCCATACTAAAAAAAAATGCTTTTACACGGTGTTTTATTAATTTCAGATCTAGTTAAATAAAATACTGGTAGCCCTTCTCAGTCTCTCTATAGTAGATAGAGCGAGATATAGTTAATTTTAAGCTTGAAATAAGAATAACAGGTTTTGGTAGACCCCCAATCCTAAGCTTTGCTAAAAGAACCCCTAATCGTTAGATTTAAATAATTTAATTTCCTCACATCATCATCATTTCAGCCGTAGGACGTCCACTGCTGGACATAGGCCTCCCCCATCGATCTCCAAATAGGCCGGTTGGAAGCGGCCTGCATCCATCCTTTTCCTCGCATCATAGCTATTTAATTATTAACTTACTTCATAAAAAGAGCGGATATCAATGCAATTGTTTTTTTTTTATGCTTGTTACATAAGATCTTCGTCATAAATGAACAGATTTGAAAAAAATACTCATAGTATAAGTTGTTCATAATGATGAATACAATGATCTCCTTTCGGCTTAGTACAGTCTATATGCGTAGCCCTGTTTAGATTTTCAATGTTTCAAAGCAATCAGAATAGCAATGTAAATAATCATGTTAAAGCGTGAAATCAATCCGTAGGGGTGTCACTCCAAACGATTACATCATGTTTGTTCCCGATGTTGACGCAAAACTAACACAATATTTCTTTCAATCGAACAACCTACTTTCACATTAGAACTTTGCAAATAACGGTTCTAAGTTACAGGCAATAAAGTATAATATTGAATGGGCATTGATATTCATATATCAGTTCAACAGGGTTGTCAATACGAACAAATTTAACATGATCAAAATAACAGTGATCGTAAAAAAGCAATGAAAAGATACGCTTGGAAAACTGCGTACTCCATGACGGTAATGTAAATAAAAATATTTTTATAACATTACCCAGAGAAGTTTTGTAATTCAAATCTGCGGTCGGGAAAGATAGAAATATTATGAGTATAGTGACGTATTGAGCGACCATCTTATAATTACAGTGTAAACTCTATATAGTATTAAGAATAACAGTCTATATGGTATCTCCACAAGTATATTTTCACTGATTGACTACACAGCACTTACTTATCCTTCAACCTTTCGGCTACCAATCCACAGCTCGACTGTCCTGGCGCCTTTTTTTAAATATAGACTTGTATTGTTGGCCTTTTGGCCTCCACAGTTTGACCGGACTAGTTAGGGAACGCAGAGTGCGTTCGGCATAACTTGGTATTCCTGACGGCCACTGAACGACTTAATATATACTTCCCCCTCTACTTAAATTAGCTCCTCCTACTGCAATCGCCAACAACCAATGACAAGTAACACCGATTTTGACTTTGACACTCATAAATATTCATGGACGGAAGCACGTCCATGTAAATATTGATACATATTTACAACTATTGACAAGAATCGCCACAATAGCGATACTCGATTTAACGACAAACTCCCTAAAACGTCGAAATTATTTGATTTTGGTTGGTTTGCGTTGTTGTCCATACAATTATACACTCTATGTAGCATCACACTAAATAACGACAACAATACATCATTATTAAGCAATAAACAGTACTTTCTATTACTTCGTATTTACCTTGTATTTAGCTCAACTGTCGGCATCATACGTAGACGAAGATAACAGACTAAACGCAATAAGCGTTGTTATTTGTATTAATACTAGCGTTTGTTGTTTGTAAATGTTATAATTTACTAGTAAATACAACTCTCAATAACACTATAAAATGCGCAGTCCCTTAAGTGTCGCTATATAGAGTTTACACTGTATGTACCAATGTAGAAGTAAAAAAACAAGAACCGACTTCAAGACTATCATTATACATCATCATCATCAGCCAGAAGACGTCTACTGCTGAACATAGGCCTCCCCCTTTAACCTCCACACTGAACGACAGCCTGCCTTTTGCATCCACTGGATGCCCGCGACTCTCACAATGTCGTCGGTCCATCTAGTGGGAGGCCTCCCTACGCTGCGTCTTCCGGTTCGTGGTCTCCACTCCAGAACCTTTCTTCCCCATCGGTTATCGGTTCTTCGAGCGATGTGGCCTGCCCATTGCCACTTCAACTTGCAAATTTTAACAGCTATGTCGGTGACTCTGGTTCTTTGGCGAATATCCACGTTTCGGATTTTATCGCGCAAAGAAACTCCGAGCATAGCTCTCTCCATTGCCCGCTGTGTGACTCTGAGTTTTTCCAAAAGGCCAACAGTTAAGGATCACGTCTCAGTACCATATGTCATCACTGGCAACACACACTGGTCAAAGACCTTCGTCTTGAGGCACTGTGGTATCTTGGACGAGAAGATGTCACGCAATTTCCCGAACGCTGCCCATCCGAGTTGGATTCTTCGGGCGACCTCTTTGCCTAAGTTTGACTTACCTAACTGAACAATCTGTCCAAGATAGGTGTAATGGTCAACAACTTCGAGAGTATCGTTCCCAACGACTACTGGCACGGGTTCAACATGGACATTGGATATAATTTTTGTCTTGTCCATGTTCATTTTAAGACCCACCTGTTGGGAAAGGCTACTGAGGTCGCTGAACATCGTATTGAGATCCTCCAGCGACTCCGCCATGATGACAATATTTATCATCGGCAAAGCGAAGGTGAGTGATGTATTTGCCATTGACGTTGATTCCGAATCCATTCCAGTTCAAGCTCTTGGACTGGAATGGATTCATTATACATGTATTGTACAAACTTAAACTAAAAAGTAGAAAATAATTTTTTTTAATTTAAATTATTGATACTTATATACCTATTTACAATTTATAATCAGTTTTATTAAAATCTGTTCAGACGTTTGAAGATGGGGTTTTTTCTATGTTTAATTAAGGTGCTGTTATTTACAACAATTTTCTTTAAAGTGACAACAAAAATGAAGACCATTTGCATTTTAATAAAACGAAGAGCGGCAGAAAAGCTACGCCTGGAGACATTATTCACACCCGTCGGGGGGTCGTAAACCGATTCCTACCAGCGAATATTATTAGCTCTCTCATTCATAAAAAGAAAAACGTACCTACAGGTTGAATGCGTTTGTCATTCGCAAAATATTTTTGCTAGATTGACATTCTGATATAATACCAGAAGAAGTACATAACTTTATCAGCCAAACTACTACGGCCATAAATATTTAAATACTGACATATGTACAAGATGTGCAACGCCAAAATCTTTACAGGACGGAAAAAGTAGAGACTGCCATAAAAAAAAGAAAAATTGACACCGCTTAGAGAATGCTTAAATTTTCTACCGCGTTAGGTTTAATTTTGACGTAGTAGATAAAGATATTTATATTTTAGACTGCAGTTTCTTTACACATTTATAGGTCAAAGAAAATATATTTTTTTTTGCTATAAAATAGCTGCACAACAATAGAACGGAGAAGATATTATGATGCATTTTGGGGAAAGAGGTTGTGTGTGTGTTTGTGTTTATTCTCCATAACACCTGGACCGATTTAAATGCAGTTTTTATATAATATATATACCTACCTATTGAAAGCGCATTTCATTTTGTCGGCACGTTTGGACAGATTTTGATTAGACTCTTGTTTGAACAAACTCATGTTTGATCAAAAGCTGCGGTTCGCCGGTTACGAGCTCTTTTCTGAATAGGTCATGTGGGTCATGTGTAATTTTATGAAATTTTATTTTATTGCAACTATTACAAACTTCTAACACCTCATTTAAAACATAAAGACATTTGACATGAGATTTGGCGCCAATTCATATCTATTTCACTTTGCGTCACAGACTAAATAGAAAATATTTACAAAGAAATTAATTACTTACTATCTGAAACGGTAGCATTATGATATTCGTCATAAATACTATAAACAAATAATATTAATTGGATTAAAATTTAAGTATAGGTATGTAAGAGTAGACAAATAATTATTCTTATCTTTTTTAAGGCATAAGATTTTTTTTTATCATCGTAAAAGTATGTGAGGGAACTTTACATCTAGAAGTAGGTACCGCGGTTTCACTCGTGATCTACATTTTCCGAATTAAAAAGTATTCTAATAATAAAATTTTTGTATTGTATTGTTGTATTTGTAATACTCATTTTGCACACAATTTTCTTGTCTTCCTTTATCACGAAGCAAAAAACGAGGAAAAATAAGTAAAAAATATATGAAAAGGTCTGTTTTTACAGAGGTACAGACACAAAAACATGGAAAAAGAAAACAGTGGCACAGACATTTAAATACTTCCACATTTATAATTTACATAGTGTGTGAATATGACTTGGTTTATTTTTTTAGTAACCGGTTAATGTTGGCGCCTATATTCGCTAAAAACAAAAAACTAAGTATGTATTACCATTTACCATTCAACATGGCAACATTCTGACACTGACATACTGACCACGGAGTTTTGGCGCAACTTGGAAAAAAACATGTCGGCTCATTGGATTATTTTCCTAAACTTGTGTATTTTCAAGTGTTAATGGTGAATTATTATTTATTAAGTGCTCGTAAGCGTGCTCGAGTGTGGTAAAGTGATATAACGAGGTGAAACATGTTGTTTCCAGAACTCCATAGGAGCCTCTTGTAAATTTCCACCACTTTACAGGGGCATGAGTTTGACTTAGCCGTGACTTACTTTGCTTGACTCTGACTGTGACTATGACTTGTTTGACGCTTTTAATACTATGTAAACATGTTTAATATTACGACTAAAGGACATTAAATCCGCGGTCAAAAATTTTTTTTTGACAGAAAACCTTGTGGGCTTATAAACTAGTAGGTATTTTAGGTGTTATTTCAGTTCTTATTTCAAATAATAATGTATAATATTTTAGCATTTTTTTTTTAAATTCTTATTTTCCTTTTTGCCTACCTTACCACTAAAGAGTTAGAGAGCTCGAATTAAATCTAACTAGTTCCTAATTAAACTTACCTTCTTCGGCACAATAACTTTGGCTACTTTCGGTGGATATGCAGAAGTATAGAGTATGGTGTGAATTGGTGCTTCGGTCGGTATACCCAGTGACGTCATCGTGTGTCACGTCATTTGCTTTGTGTTCACTGTTCACTGTCACTCACTGCACTTAGGTATCGCTCACTTGGCCTTGCACACTAATATTTACCTAGTACGAGAAAATTGATAATGATAATACAGTGTCACCTATACAGGGTTATACGGAACGGTGGTATTAAGCCAAAAGGAGGTCATTGTAGTCTTCAAATACACACATAATATCGGGTTGTATATCGGGAGTTCATTCCACAACCTTACCACGGTAAATATCCCGTAAATAATCATATAACTTTAGTGAACAAGCATGATAGTTTAAAACAGTGTTTTAAAACATTATAGTCATCATTTAAAAAACTTTTAGCATGGGACCAACCCTTAAATCGTGAAAAAAATTGGTTTTCCGTACATTTGTTTACTTAAAATGACATTTTACTGTATGGGACAGCTGATTTTTTTAATGTGCAATGTTTTATAAAAATGCTTCTTTATTTTCGCTATCTCTCAGAGTTAGCGATGAAACGCTTTTGTTATTTTATAATTAATTTTAATATATCTCGTGACTCAAGGGTTGCCATTGAACTTGCTCAGTAAAAACGAGTCAAAACCGTCACACCTAATTATAACCACGTACAGTACATTTGTTACAAATTAAGTACTTAATAGATAGCTGTTTTTTGTTGTATATTTACACTTCGGGAAAGCACACGAAGGCATAATTTTGTCAGATGTTTCGTTATCATATAACAATAGTCACGTGTCGCACTTCCTACGGCTAGGGACCGACTGAAACGAAGTGAGAGCTGACGCTCATTTTGTAATCTTCAAAACTGCGCTTCTTCTGGGCCCGTCCATTCATTTTATTTTGGTCGAAGGGTTGTATCGCAAAGTGTTGTATAGGTAGGTATATTCTGAAAATAGACCACTGTACATTGCCTTTTCATATACCTACACCATCTTACAGCTGCATCATTGGAGGGTGCTACCACAAATGTCGGTAGGTACTACTTGTGGTAATACCACGAGAGACGTTTTCACGCAAAAAAAATCGGTAGTAAGTACGTGGTTTCGGGGTTGGCCCCCTAGTAAAAGTGGGTCTAAATTAAGAGTTAATAACCTCCTTTGGGATTTGTGCTACCGTTTCATGTACCCCTATAGATAATGGAATGTTACCTATATTTCATGACAAAGTCTATATTACATTGTAAGATTTAAACGCGCAAATTACCTAGACGATTACTTTTCAAAAAATGCTTAACTTAGAAAAGGGCTTAAATATTTAACAGCTTTATAACATGACAATGTATCTGTCCTTGTCATTCTCATAGCATTCTCAATGAGTGTGATAGCTGACCGATATCTATACTAATATTATAAAGAGGAAAGATTTGATTGTTTGTTTGTTTGCGTTGAATAGGCTCCGAAACTACTGAACCGATTTGAAAAAATATTTCACTGTTGGGAAGCTACACTATCCACGGGTGACATAGGCTACCTATATTATATCTATACCCGTGCGAAGCCGGAGCGAGCCGCTAGTCTCAAATATTTTACAAAACAACATTTTGACATGCTTTATTTTCAAGAAAACTTATTATTAGTGCAACTGTATTTCAACATTAACGATCAGCCCGTTTTCATTCGAGTTCAAAGAAATTATAGTTTTGACTGTTGAATTGCAAATTTAATATCCCTTTCATTGGACCGAATTTATTTGACTCGAAATTGTACCGAAATTACCTATATTTTGGGTTGGAATTGGAAAGTACCTACCTCTTTCAACCCTCTACAGAACCATAGATAACATTTGTGACAGTTCACTTTAATTATTAAGCTTCATAAGGAAACTAGAATTTAGTATTATTATTTATTTTTAAATCTAATTTGTATTTATTTATTTTTATTTATGTTAAATAAAATCGTGAATAAATTTTTCCCTTACTTTCTTTTTTCAAAATGTTATACTAGGTATTTAGCAATAAGATCCTTGGTATTTAGTCAACTTTTTACCTAACCTTTTTTGTTCCATACATGATTTAAGTCTAATTAGGTAAAACCAACAATAAAATCTAAGTAATTCAAGTTTAAAAAAAAATGGTTTTTATTTTTATCTGTATAATGACACTAGCTAGACCGAGATGAATAGGTTAATCAAAGGGAGGCCTATTCCGCAGATGGTGTCTATTATAAAAGGCTAATCTGATGAAAAAAATATTATGTGACTGTTGTTGACTGTGTTGAAAGTTATTTTTTGTTAACACACACGTTACACATGTATTGGTAATTGGTAAAATCCCACAATTCTTTCGGTTCGCGAAAGTACCACGATCGCGTAGTAGACCTAACCTAACCTTTTTATTATATAAACTTGACGCTCTCATTAACACTGGCAACTTGATGAAATTTAATTCTGAATCTGAATTCAAATTCGGAACGCTACAAAATGTCAAAATGCGCACTAGCTACAGCTAAAAACTGACTTCTGTTCAATCAACACACAATCACATCCTTCTGTGTAACTGTACGGCACAACATTGTCGTGGAGTACAAGCGTTTTATTTATTTTAGACGTTATCTATTGAACGGTGTAGAGATAAAATCCTACCAGGTTTACTTTTTAATAAAGTTATATGATTATTTACGGGATATTTACCATTTTATTTTATTTTTTTATGTTCAACTTTAATGAACTACCGTGATAGTTTAAAAAAGAGTTTTACTTTTAAATTTTCAGAATATTTTTAAAGTAACAATTAGGTACTGAAATGAAATGTCTAAAAATCTGGCTAAACATATTCAAGCAGAAAATCACGAGTAGAATATATTACAAAATGAATAATTTTTAAGTTCAGCTAAACAATTGAGTATAAAAGCTAAGTATAAAAATATATTCGCAAAATCGGCTTACAATAGCGTACATGGGAAGTTCTACTATTTTCTTTGATAAACTGATGTGTAAAAATACTAAATAGGTACGTTTTCAATCATATCCATACCTACATGTCGGTATAATTGTGTTGTAATTTTGTCTCAAATTTCGAAAAGTTGTTCTTATCACCGCCAAAACCACGATTAAAAGTGCCACTCGTCATAATAGAGGTTTCAAAACCGATATTGAAAGACACATTTTGAATAAAAACAATGCAACCACGAAGCAAATTTTCAAAACGGTAAAATTTCACTGAAAAAAAATATCATACAGTTTTTTTTACTTTTGCTCTACACGTTTCTTGTATATTGCCAGTGTCAAGTTAAGTATTTTTTTGTTACCTTACATTCGAGGTGCAGTATTTAACTCGAGAAAACCATCTGTTTCATTATAACCATCTCGTGTGAAGTAAATTGCTTTCATTCCTTGGTAAATAATCTACTACATAATGTACAAAGGTTTATCAAGTAAAATATAACTTCCATTATGTAACTGTTTCTGACGATAGTCTCCGAAATGCTAACATACTCATTAGTCATACACAATCACTATAATTAGATGTTCCATAATTATAGATGTTCCAAGGGTTAAAATAACCTTGTCTAACCTTCATTTACCCCTAACCATAACATTTATCTAATTTCATTTCGTATTTGCCATGCCATCCCTTGACATCTGACCTTCTTACCAGCGTTAATACAGGTTTCAGACTATCGGCCAATCCTTTGCCACGAATCTTCACTTGACCTTTTAGCCGTGACATTTGAGTAATACCACTAATTAGTTCCCTTCTTATTGGGCCATTTATAGGGATTTGATTAATCGGAGTAAGCAGTTTTCATTACAGTACCTAGCTAATTGCTTTTATCTGAAAGTTCTTATGAAAAGTATAAAGAAAGAGGATAGTGTTTATTTTGGGATTTGGTATAAGTTTATTTTAACAGTGGTTGCTTTTGTTTAAAAATAGTGACAGATGTTAACAGTTAAAGATGGTGAGCACGCTCAGCCTGGAATAAAAAGTAAGGCTATCCAAGATTTATTTGTTTTTAATGTTAAGATAGTCAACAAAACTTTGTTTTGTCACTTTTACCAATTTACACTCAGTGATTTTATATCTGAAAATGCGCGAGCGAGAACACTGCAGACGGAAAAAGCCTTCTTATCACCACTCTTCACCATTTGAGTCTTTACAGTGTCCGTATGTATACAAACTGTTATTTATAGGACACGTTACCAAGGATATATAATTAGTTTCATAGTATTTTTTTATTATGTTGACCTACTCTAATGTTAATTTATGCCATGCGTGACTTTCCCAGATAATTAACTTGAATTATTAACCCACCAGAATATTTAGCTGCAAATGTGGCATAATTAATAAATTACTGAAGACATGAATAGGAGTTTTTGACTGTGATTAATTACGTACAAGGTATAAAATTGTGGTAGGTCTCGTATTTGTTCGAAAATTCAATAGAAATGATCGTTTTGAAAATGAATAAAATTTCTTGCTTCGTAAAATGTCTGTTTCTCTATGAAAAAAAACTATATACCTATTTTTATTCAAAACTTTGAATATAAATGTACGGGTAAATAATAAATACAACAATATGTCACTCTTCGGTCCTCCAACCGAAAATGATAGAAAAAAGTTTCTTTTAGATTCTTATAATTTTATTGCTGCTGTCAAAGCAAATAATTTATGAAAAACGAATTTTAACAGCTTAGTAAGTAAGTACAACAAAAATGTTTTATTGTGGCCAAATTTGCAAGTAAAAGGTCTTACTCTTATTTTCTTTTGTTTTATCGATCACATGATCACATCTAAATTAACATTTAAATATCGACCCTACAAACTTTACTTAATAACGGTACTCGGACTTAATCACGTTAATCAATGCTTAAAATTTCCGATAATTTCTATGATAATTTCCATCAGCGAGTTACAGAGCATTTAAAGTATTGTTTAACTCAAGTAAAGCATTTATTTAAAAAAAACATTGAACATATTCCTGTAAAATATAAATTTAATCGGAGGTTTAAAAATTTATTAAACCTCCGATAAGACTCGATAATATTCAAACGGGTGAATAGATTTTCTTGGATAGCTAAGAACACTCACGACCACCTCACCTTTTAAACAAACTAAATAAAAATCAGTCCAGCGGCTTCGGAGATACGACGCCATAAACAGGCACACAGATAGGTTCACAGATACACAGGCAGGTTTATTATAGACAAGCGTGATCCAAAGTGGACCGCATCATCGCTTGGCATCGGGCAAGATGGTAGCCAAACGCAAGCCTATTATTTATAAAAAAAAATAAAAAAATACAGACGTTTAACCAAATAACACCCCCCTTTTTGCGTCAAGGGTTAAAAACACCTCATTACAAGATCACGTCATCTTGTTCCAGTTATCAAAAGCCCAGTGTAAATACGCGACATCTTCACAATCATACAATTTGTGTAATCATGTTTAAGGCCATAAGTAGGTACAACTTCTATTAGTTAAGTACATATAAATAAATCGCTATCACTATATTTACCTAGTTCTCCCGTGATGTGATATTTCTACAAAGGGTTACCTACACCTAAGATGAAATCTTAAGTGGGCACACGGGCAGCGTTTTGTCCATACAAACGTTTTCTCGTGCTTCCTCACTGGATAATACCGCTAGAACTGTATTTTTTTTAAATAATGTTGATCTCCCCCATTGTTATGCTTCTATCATTAATTTTTTCTTATAAATTAACTACTATAAGAAATATGAGCCTTTAAATATCCCAAAAATTTATTATTTTTACCGCCATGTTCAGACGTCTATCAAACAAATTTGACGAGTTAATAAAACAACAATAAATGATAGAAGCATAGTTCAATCTTTTTCCCATCTATTAATTAAAAAAATAATGAAATCGGCTTAGTTTTGAATGAGGAAACAGAAAAATACGAGACGATGATTTTGTCTTCTTTTCGTAGGTATAATCGATCCGAGCTGCAGTTGTCCCTATTGCGCTCTACTGGGAGAGGCTTGAGGTCAGGGGACAGCAATAGATTTGCTAAATACCTTTTCATCAAATTTCATTCATCAGTATATTTGTCAAAGGATAAAATATGTAGTAATATGAAATCTTTGGGTTACACAGAAAGGTTATTACTAAGCCGAAAGGAAGTCATTGTTAACAAATATATAAAAAGTCTAAGTTGTAATCATAAGGGTATAAGGAACCTCCATATCTACCAAATTTCATTCAAATCAGTTCAACGAACGGAGTTGAATTCGCATCAAAGTATAAAAAAAAAATGCATTTATAATAATTGTGACGCGATAGCAAATACAATATTAAGCATATAGACTGACTAAGCCGAAAGGAGGTCATTGGACTCTTTTTTTTTCGCGATTTCAGGATTGATTCCATACTAAAAGTTGTTCATAATGATGAGTACAATTATCTCCTTTCGGCTTAGTACAGTCTATATGCGTAGCCCTTAACATACCGTTGTAACATAACCATTGTAACATAATGTTGTATGTTATGTATACATTCTTATATAACAATATTACAATTGCCTGACCTGTAAACATAATGTTTATTAATAAATTACTTTGACTTTGACTTTACCCTTTCCTTATAACGCAGTACAGATTCATCCACTAAGAATGGATTTTACGACAGGGACGAATTCCAGGGGGTTGAAAGTACGCGCACGACGTCGTTGGCAACAACTAACTTTTCATAATTAGTTTTCGAAATACTTATATTTAACTAGATGCGCCCGCGGTTTCACCCGCGAGCTAAAATCGTCGTTAGGTTTTCTGAAATTTTCTTAATTTTTCTTTCCGTAAGAACCTTAACACCAAGCGTTTTGACTCCTCCTTCTTAATTAGAACAGCAAAACAATGGAACGCCTTGCCCCTGTCTGTGTTTCCGCAGCAATACAATCGTGGAGTGTTCAAGTCTAGGGTTAATAGGTTATTACTGGGCAAACGTGCTCCACCTTCGACCGCATCATCGCTTTCCATCAGGCGAGATCACGGTCAAACGTTAGCCTAGTCCGATGTAAAAAAAAACCTTCTACAAAGTACTATTAGAAAAAAAAAAAAAAAAAAAAAAAAAAACAATATAGTCGTTCTCAAGTTATGGCGTGACCAAGGTAAATAGGGATCCATTTTATATCTATATCTATACTAATATTATAAAGAGGAAAGATTTGATTGTTTGTTTGTTTGCATTGAATAGGCTCCGAAACTACTGAACCGATTTGAAAAAATCTTTCACCGATGGGAAGCTACACTATCCCCGGGTGACATAGGCTATAATCTATACCCGTGCGAAGCTGGGGCGGACCGCTAGTATATTATAAAGATGTAAGGTATGTCCACTCCAGTGAACGTATTGCAGTTTGGAATATATATCGCCATAAATATCGCGTGTAATCAGGCATAGGTTTCGAATATCCGCTTATGTGTGTGAAACCTAAACGCAGCATTACTATCACCCTCAGATCAGACAAACGAGGGAGATATGCCGTAGTAGAAATCGTTCGTGTTCAAATGTTTCTTGTTTTTATACATTTACACTTTTTCACTATACCGCTAAACCGTGAGGATATAACTTCAAATTAACAACTTTCTGTTTTTTTTTCCTTTATATATTACTAGCGACCCGCCCGCCCGGCTTCGCACGGGTGTAATTTACGTACGAAGCCGGGGCGGGTCGCTAGTTATATATAAACCTTCCGTGAAAATGTATCTAACTGATGGTGAAAACCGCATCAAAATCCGTTGCGTGGTTTCGGAGGAGTTAGCGGCCATGCAGACATACAGAAAGACAGACAGACGCGGAAAGCGACTTTAATTTTTACTATGTAGAGACTAGCGACCCGCTCGCCCGGCTTCGCACGGGTGTAATTTACGTGCGAAGTCGGGGCGGGTCGTTAATTATATATGTAAACCTTCCTTGAAAATTTACCTAACTGATGGTGAAAACCGCATCAAAATCCGTTGCGTGGTTTAGGAGGAGTTAGCGGCCATACAGACATACAGACAGGCAGACGCGGAAACCGACTTCAATTTATACTATGTAGAGATGTAGAGATAGAGAAGAGATGCCTTGCCTCTTGCCAAATTTCATGATTTTAGATCAACGGGAAGTACCCTATAGGTTTTGATTCCCTTGTAAAATCGCAAAACATGACAAAATACGCGACCAACGGTCATATCATTTGATCGCGTTGACTTACAAACTATTATTATTTATAGCTGTAAGAGACCGTAGACTCGAGTATTTGATATAAATTTCAACTTGATACCTCCACGCGTTTTTGAGAAATGGTCTTGACAGACAGACAGACGGACAACAAAGTGATCCTATAAGGGTTCCGATTTTTCTTTTTGGGGTACGGAACCCTAAAAAGACGACAAGATCGTCTGCTCGGTGAGTTTGAGTAAAGGCAGAGAAGACATAGCATCAAGCCTTATTTAGCAAGCACCCGCCACGCTACTTTACCACATCTCCCTTCTTTATCTGATCTGAGGTGTCCACCAATCACTGATTCCTCAACTTAACTCTGGCGTCTGAAATCTGACCAATAATTGAAGGTTGCATTATTACATTTCATATGACTTTTTACAAATATGTATTTTTACGTAGAACTCCTATTACAAAGCTTTAGCAGGCTCATCAAATTCTATTTAACATAATCATCATCATTTCAGCCGTAGGCCGTCCACTGCTGGACATAGACCTCCCCCATTGATCTTCAAAAGGGCCGGTTGGAAGCGGCCTGCGTTTCCCTGCGGTCTTTTTTAGGTCGTCTGTCCATCTCGTGGGTGGACGTTCTACGCTGCGCCTGCTGCGCATACAGCTCCGTAGTCTCCATTTGAGAACCTTTCGGGCCCGTCGGCACTCTGTTCTGCGAGCTATGTGCCCTGCTCACTGCCACTTAGGCTATGTCGGTGACCTTCGTTCGTCTATTTAACACAGTCATACTAAAAGTAACAGTACAAACTCTAACTTTCGTTAGGTTTTAAACGTACTTATACTTTATAGCACTGCAGATACCCGATATACCTACTTACAGTTCAGTGAAGTTTATAATATATTTTTTTTACAATGTTATTGCATATTATGGCAGTGCTAATAAATGATTGGACCGAGCTTGATGTCAGCACTAAAATTAAAATAAGGTTGATGTCAACATCAAAATATGTAGTATTTATATTCAACTAGCTGAATCCCGCTGTGTTACCCGCGATTTTCCCGTTTATCTGCATTTCTGAGGGAAAAATATCCTACCACCGTCCTCAAGATACAGCTTCCTGCTTAGCCTTTTAGTCGTGAAAAGCGAACAAACATACAGCCAGACAGAGTTACTTTAGCTTTTATAATATTAATTAGGATGATACATTATACTTATAAATTTTAATGTATGTAAGATAATTAAAATAGGTATGTATTACAATTATGTATACGAAAAAATTGTTCACCTAATTTAATATCCATTTATCTAGATCTATCTATCTACTATATAAACAAAATGAATCCCTATTTCACCTTGGTCACGCCAATAACTTGAGACCGTCTTTACCGATTTCATTCATCTTATTATGTAAGTTTTCTAATTCTTTGTAGAAGATTCTTGCGGAAAGAAAAATTAAGAAAATTTCGCGATAATTGAAAAAAACCTGAGAAATTCTGAGATGATGAGATTAACTTATTCTAAGACAGGACAACGTTATTCTATACATTGCCTAGGCATTGTATAGAATACCTGAATTATACACATTGCCGGTAACATATACATTGCCTAGGCAAAGTATGAAACGGTCAATAATATTCATAATATTTCATACATTGCCTGGACGCCCCAGGCATTCTATACATTGCCTAGGCATTGTATAGAATACCTGAATTATACACATTGCCGGTAACATATACATACCTATTCGCTGACAGGTTTGCCGGATGGAATCCTTATATTTTGTCTGTGTAACGTACAATTTGATAAGGTTGAGATACGCTGACATTGACTATACTGTTCCTGTTGCCAAGTTCTCTCAGCGTGTGGGAATGTGAACTTTTAGATAAGAGTAAGTTGTCTTTGCTTCAAAGATCTCTCTAATATTATTTATGCAAAAGTTAAGATTGGTGTGAGGGTACGTATCTATAATTATATTCTTTGAGCATAGGCACGGGCAGTTGGGGGCAAATAAAACGTTATTTAAAATTATTTACTAAAAAGATATACATTATTTTTATATTTTTTTAATACATTTTTTTTTTATTATTTTAATGAGCACTTACCCACTCTTCTAGGGGGAGGGGTAACTGCCCTCCCCCCTGACGACGATATTTACTCTCTGAAATTATTTACTCTTAGGTTAGGAAGTCCTTTAAATGAGCGCTTACCCACACTCTGAGGTGTGGTGTGAGGTGAGGGAGGGGGGTAACTTGAACTGCTAATCTAGTATCTCGTGTGCGTTGTGCCCAATAGACTAGATAAAGCTACTACGTACGTAGTGCCCAAACTTCCACACAAAATGGGCAGTGTCATTTAAGGTGGTTCGATTCACCTATGGCGGGAAATTTAAATTTTTTACAGTTTTTTGGTCCTAGTAGCCAGGCCAGGTAATTATTTTTAAATAACACAGTGTTTGCGCAAAATGTTGGCTGTTCTTTACATTATAATGTACAATTATTTAACAGTAACGCACCATATTACTTACATTTGTGAATAAACCGTTTGAAACAGCAAAAATTTGTTTATTCACAAATGTAAGTAATAATGGGCATTAGGGATAAATAACTTTACATAATTTTGTAAAGAATAATAATCAATCTGCGCAAACATCATGGTTGTTTACAATGATTACCCGGCCTAGCTACAAGGACAAGAAAACTGTTTGAAATTTGAATTTCCCGCCATTTGTGAAACGAACCACCTTAACAGGAATCAGCTCAAAATCTCATTCCATTACAACTCACTTAAGTAAAAACAATGTTTTTGTAAGAAACATGAACAAGTCAAAGCAAACTTACTCCAAATAGATAAAAGTGTCCGTAAGCCGTCCGAAAAGTTAGCAGACGCGTGACGTGTCTCGCGCTCTCTCGCATGTCGGCGACTTGCGCTCACGCAAGTCCGTCTCTACGACATCTTTTTAACCGACGAAAGTTTTTTTTATTTATTTAACAAACATACAAAAAAAATGATTATTTTGCTAATTATGAATAGATTTTGATGATTATTTTATTGTTTGGTAGGGAATAATTCAGAGGTAAAAAAAAAATACCAAATAAAAACCTTATAAATTTTACCGATATTGATTCATCGCTTTTTGAAAAAAATCAACGAAAACTAAAAAATTATATCGTCGCAAGAAAGGCAGAATTACTGAAGCGCCAAAATAGGCATATTGAGTTATATAGATATTCGGAATCAGCGTTTTTTTCTGCGTCGATCAGTCTGGGTCCCATAGCGATACTAGCACTATTTTGGCGTTTCAGTAAAAGGAAAAAAGGGGTTATTTCATCAACCAGAGTCCTTAAACGACACTTTTTTGGCATTTTATTCGTGCCTGTCACCTAAGTAATTTTGTTTTCCTGCAATAAATTACAAGTAAATTTTAAGTAAATTTGGCTTCCGGCAATTTAAAAGCTAATATTTTATAAGCATTTTTAGTTATAAGTAATTTTGATTGCTATAAATATTTGAATCAAATGGCGGTTAAGAAATTTTGCTTTACTGTAAATTGAAGTCATTTTTACTTAAGCGCCACTATATCACAAACCAGCAGTCCATTTATTATGATTTGTACTTCTGGACATAGAAAATGACAAATTAATAAAAGTTTACCTTGACGTCATCGAAATTCTTGTGCTGGGAAAAAAGTTATGAATTAAAAACGAAAAAAAAAAACTTAAAACGGCTTTTTCTCGAAATGGTCTTTTGGAGCTTCAGTAAATTTGCCTTTCCTGCGACGATATAAACAGATGACCTTTTAACCCTTTCAATCTCGGTATAACTGTCATTTTCTACTTTTTAGTTTAAGTTTGTACATGTAGGTGTAATCTTGAAGTCGGTTATTTCTTCTAAAAAATTCTTATCTGCGATATTAATACAGTCTGTGCAAAAGAGAACCGTGTTGGGAAAACGGTGAACTAAACACAGTAATTTAGCACACGCGCGACCTCTCAATCCTACGATGATTTTCTTTTTGCACAGACTCTACTTATTGATAATTTATACAAATAACAAACATTCATTATACTTTTTAAGCCCCGACGCAAAAAAAGGGTGTTTTATTCAGTAAATTAGCACGCTCGCCCTCAATCTTAGGACGGTTCTGTTTTTGCGCAGACCTCCAATCCCCGTCCGGGACCGATGGCGTTCTTTTGTGTTGGAAGCCAAAAACCACTTCAGGTGCCTTACGGACGTATGCTATGCCTAATTCGCTCAATTGGAAAATCACGCGAACGTGAACCTTATCGCGCCCAGATACGGTTTGCTATTTTCCAACTGAGCGGATTAGGTGCCGCAATAGCAGTTGTCCGTAAGGCCCCAGGTCGCTGCGCCAGCGGAGTAAGTAAAATTATAGCCCAAATAGATAAAAGAGGAAGCGCCGTAAGCTGTCCGGAAAGTCGACTGACATCAGTAATCCTATCTGGGGCCTTACGGACAACTGCTATTGCGGCACCACACTAACTTTAAATCTGCTCAGTTGGAAAATCACGAGAACGTGAATCATAACGCGCCCAGATACGGTTTGCGGTTGCGTAATTTTCCGTTAACGGATTTAACGTTAGTTTGGTGCCGCAATAGCAGTTGTCCGTAAGGCCCCTGGTCTATCTAGGCACAAGTTATCTAAGGAAAACATCCGGTTGTAGGTACATTACATTTGGTCGGCAATGCGTATTCGGGAGTCAATATTTAGATGGGTTTTTATCAAGTTTTTGTACAGTAGGATTGTAGAGGTCGCAAGTTTTTTTACAGATAAGTATACTTAAAACGACTTCAAATGGGCTTTTCTAAGTAGTCTTACCAAATATTCTTTCGATTGCATTTTTTTCAAAAAATTTTTTGTAAAAATCTGAGCCTACGAGCCTTCAATTAGTCGCAAAGCGCTAACAAGTGCAAATTGAATTTGTTTTTGCAAATTCGCAATTTCGGCACGATTGTGCAAAGTTCGATTGCAAAACATCGAAGACAAAGATCTTTATTTATTTAACACGTTTATTACAATTTAAACGTGTGAGGTTTCGCTGAAATTTGCATTTCAAATTTATATTTTTTTATTTAATAATAGGCTTGCGTTTGACTGCCAACTGGCCTGATCTAAAGCGACGTTGGAGCACGCCTGCCTAGAAGAAACCGATTCACTCGTGATTTGAATACACCCAGATTGTAACTATCAGGGAACACTCATTCAGGCAGCGCATGCCACAAACTAGCAGTTCGCACAATAAAATTGGAATCAAAGCGCTTCGTACGGGTTTTCGGAATATCAACCATAAAGAGGTGTCGATTTTTGTGCCTGCTCTGGCTTTCCGATAGAAAAATGGACAGGAGGGAATTAGATTATGCAGATCCGATGCACACTCTCCGAAATATATCCGATACATATTATATATGTATCCAATAACTCCGATTCTATATAAGTTCTCTACATCTCTTACCTTCACACGTTTCAAAAAACACATGCTGTTCAAAATCTCTACGCTTATATAATACTAGCGGTCCGCCCCAGCTTCGCACGGGTATAGATTATAGCCTATGTCACCCGGGGATAGTGTAGCTTCCCGTCAGTGAAAAAATTTTTCAAATCGGTTCAGTATAGTTTCGGAGCCTATTCAATGCAAACAAAGAAACAAACAAACAATCAAATCTTTCCTCTTTATAATATTAGTATAGATTAAACAAAAACCATAGTCAAGATTAAAACTTCAAACCAAAATTAATAAAGCCTACCATCTAAATTAATATATATCAAAAACCTGCAAAACAGTAAAAAATCATGTCATAATTAATAAAAAATAAAACCGGCCAAGTGTAAGTCGGGCTCGCGCACTGAGGGTTTCGTACTACCTCAAAATACAATAATTATCAATTTAAAAAACTGTCTACAAAATTTGTAAAATATGGCATTACGATTAGGTGAAATAAAATAAGGTCATCCAAATAACCCAATTACCAGTTATAAATTGGTAATGAACAGAAATTTGTCACTGACTCGCACTTGGCCTTTACCGTTTTTACATTACAGCTAATACAAGAATACGTAAAAAAAAATACGTTTGTTGTATGGGGACCCATACAACAAACGTTAGTTTTTACTTTTTGTCATTTTTATTATCTAATAACTTTACATATTCTGTGAAACTTTCAATAGGCTGTCTATTACGGTTCGAAAGACAACAGACGGACAGACTGACTGCGTAGGTTTAGTAATAGGGTCCCGTTTTTACCCTTTTTGGTACGGAACCCTAAAAACATGTCAATCAAAACAAAAAACCTCGATAGCAGTAAAAATTCACACCAAAACCTTTTCACACAAAATCAGGCAAAATACTGACTTTCTTTTTCTCAATGACTGGCACTGAGAGCGACAGCATCGCTAAGCCAACTTTCTTAAGGCCAATCTGTACACCATCCTGAAAAAATACATTTAAACCTAAATATGTGGGCAATTTGACAATATGAAAATTTGCGGACCCGGGTATGTCCTACAACTGCGACCAGAACCACCGGAGGATGGACAGCAGCGTCCTATTAGTACACGGTGAACGTGCTGCGATCCCCAAGCCGCCTTCCAAGCGTGGGGATTATGGCAACACCCTTCTTAAAGAGTGAGGCCTTTGTCCAGCAGTGGATTTTTAATGGCTGCTGATGTGAAGCGGGCAATGGGCATGTAAAGATTCATCATCATCAGCATATCATGTAAACTGGTCCCACTGGTAAACGTAAGGCAATTGAAAATAGCTAGAAGCGAAAAGCCAAAGATGAGGCCCATCCAGTAGATGTGGGCTAATAATTATATTGATGTATGTAAAGATGCGTCTACACTACGCGTTAGGTTAGTAGAGAAATGGCGCGGGATGATCTGATTGATTTATGAGGATTGAGGACGCACCCTAAAACCGAAATATTTCAGCTTCGCCGTACTCGAATAAAAAGTGCCTATTCATGAAGGATAATAAACGGAACCCTTCCATTTGTCAGCAGTGTTTTGAAATAAATCTAGAAAGCAGATTATGCCTCACAAAAACTGACCTCAACGCCTCTGATAAAGCCTGTTGCGCGCCATGTAGAATAACTTACGCAAGTAAGTTAAAATATTTATATATTTTATTTATTTAGTTGGAATATTTTTTAATTTTTTGGAAATTTCTCACTTCTTAATTAAAGAAATTAGGTAAGTCTTATTACATTAGTCTTAGTAGTTTTTTTAGAATTAATTTAATATTCCACAACTTGTTTTAGAAATAAAGATTTACTTGACTTTACTTACTTACTAAGTACTAATTAAGAGTACAGTATAATCTGGTTAAAATATTAAATAATGACGTGTTATAATAATACGGGGTGTAAGGGGAACACTCTCGAAGCCAAAAGCAGGTAATTGTACTCATCATTATGAACAACTTTTACTATGGGACCAGCCCTGAAATCAGCTGTTCTATAGAAAACGGTCATTGACACTCGACAAAATGTATGGAACAGCAGATATTTTTTTTCGCGATTTCAGGGATGGTCCCATACTAAAAGTGGTTCATGATGATGAGTACAATTACCTTCTTTTGGCTTCTAGAGTGTTCCCCTTACATTCTGTATATTATAGAATATTATAATAATGAAGTGGTTACGTTACAATTTTGGTTTTCCTTGGTTTGATTTTGATTACATTTTTTGTGTAGGTAGCTCAGCTACTACGAAAGTCAGTACGTTAGAATGTAAATACTTGGGTTTCTTAGACATCGCTTTTAATATTAGATATCGCTAGTGATTTCATTATTATCGTCTTGCACAGGCATTATATCCTTAATATCTTATAGAACTACGCTTGGTCTTCAAACATTCAATTCTAGTCTGTCGGTTTTTATCGGATACATTTCGAAGGATCGAATCTGCATGATCTATTTCCCTCCTGGCCATTTTTCTACCGGACTGCCAGAGCGGGCACGAAAAATCGACACCGCTTTATGGTTGATATTCCGAAAACCCGTACGAAGCGCTTTGAACATTTATTGTGCCTTACGGAAAGCGCTGCCTGTATAGGTGTTCCCCGATAGTTACAATCTGGATGTCTTCAAATCTCGAGTGAATCGGTTTCTTCTAGGCAAGCGTGCTACGAGTTGGCGGTCAAACACAAGGTGAATATATATATAAAACACGATAAACATCCCGTTTATAATCATATACCTACTTAGTCGGCAATTGACCAAGTCAAGTGACCTATTTGACCTAATAATTACCTACCTACAATAAAACAATTAAGTAAACATGAATGTACCACCTACCTACCAGTGTTATTACAACACATATCAATTACCCATGGTAGGTATGGCGGCTACTAATAAAAGAGCTATGAAGACGTCGCCCGCCCACTGTGGTCATACCTGTACTGGTCAAGCGTGATTGCTCTTGCCCTTAGAGGGTTCCTAAAGAGGAAAGCTAAAATTTCGATAGACAATTTTAGATAAGTAGATACCATACGTTTATCGCGCCACTCTTATGTCTTGTTAAATTTATTTTTATGTCTCAATGCTTCGACCAAAATAAAATTAATGGACGGCTTCGTTTCTGTCGGTCTCTAGCCGTAGGGAGTGCGACACGAGTCTATTGTTACATGATAACGAAACATCTGACTAAATTATGCCGCGCAATGGACATAAAAATATATATAACAAGTAGTTCGCTATCATTGATGTAAGTTTTTATAACAGTCATTGTTGGCGCTTGCACACAGTTCGCAGGTTTTAAAAACGTTTATTATAGGGGAAAAACCGTTATACTATTCTAATCCTATAGTATGGATAATAACCACGAAAATCTTAATAGTTGAATCCTGAGAAACGGCTAGTACTTGATAATAATCTTCTAGAGTCATCCTCACTTTTACGTGTATGCTCTCTAGTTATGTACCTTTTTATCAGACCCACCCGTTCTAGTTTTTACGTTTTAGTGCGGACCCCTAATTTTAGAGCGAGAGATGTTTAATGTTTATGCTACCCGTGATCAGTCATTTAGATCCATAATGTCCTAGGTTCAGGTTTATACTATCCCTGGAGCCGGGGTCTTAGAATACTGCTTCGGTATCCCCTGCCTGTCGTAAAAGCCGGCTAAAAAGGGACCTTTGGGCTTGTGGGTGGTCAGATTTGGGCAACTGACCTCCCATTCAGCAAGCCCAGGGAAGACACCGGCGTGGTGTGGCCCACGCTATTGTAAAAGTAGTGAACGGAAATGCCCTGAGCATTTCCCGGGAGCGTTGCCTCAGGTAGTGTGCCAGGAGGATACCGGTGCGTTCCTATGGAGATCCCGGTACCCTCCGTCTGGCACAGAGGTCGGCCACCGAGGGGGTTTTAGTGGGTGCAATCTCACATAACCCAGCTTCACCCCAATGAAGCTGGGTATCTTTTGAAGATTTTACCCCCCCGTCAACAAAAAAAAAGGTTCAGGTTTATACTCGAGAACACCGGGGCCTTACGGACATCTGTTATTGCGGCACCAAAGTAACGTTAAATCCGCTCAGTTGGAAAATCACGCGACCGCTAACCGTATCTGGGGCCTTACGGACAACTGCTATTGCGGCACCTAATCCGCTCAGTTGGAAAATCACGCGACCGCAAACCGTATCTGGGCGCGATAAGGTTCACGTTCGCGTGATTTTCCAACTGAGCGGATTATGTGCCGCAATAGCTGTTGTCCGTAAGGCCCCAGGGCGTATTAAGGGTCACGTTAGCGTGATTGTCCAACTGAGCGGATTTAACGTTAGTTTGGTGCCGCAATAGCAGTTGTCCGTAAGGCAACAAGTAGGTAGGTATCTACTTGTTGCCTACCTGGCTACTTTTGATGTTTTATTTTGCATTTTTGAACCTCATTTCGTAACTACTTGGTGTTTCTGTTTTATCCACACTCTCCACTCCACGTGATGTATCTTTTTCTACTTATACAAGGTTTCGCGGAAAGGGTGTACTAAGCCTAAAGGGTTTCATTATAATAATAATAATAATAATTGTTTATTCATTAATCATAGTACAAAACAGTTTCAAGTGACCAGGAATTCCATTTAGACAAAAAATTGTCTGTATTAGGAGTCCCTGCTCTTCTTAGTATAGAACATCATTGACTTAGCGTGTGTGTGTGTGTGTATGTGTGTGCGTGTGTACGTGTGTGTGCGTGTGTGTGTGTGTGTGTGTGTGTGTGTGTGTGTGTGTGTGTGTGTGTGTGTGTGTGTGTGTGTGTGTGTGAGCGCGCGCGCGCGTGCAAGTGTATGTAGTGAGTGTCAGTGTGTGTGTAGTGAGTATGTTTGAGAGGGTGTGGTGGGTGCGATCGTATGTGTGTACATGTAAGTGTAGATGTGTGATTGTGAGTGTGGAGAGGATGTACACGTAATTGTATGAGAGGGTGTATAAGTTAATGTGTGAGAGGGTATACCATGATAATGAGTGGGGGAGTGTGTGTGCACGTATTAGAATATAAATGTTATTGAACCTGTAGTAGTAATCTTTCTGTTTCATCGTAGCTAAAAGGTGCTATCCACTTGATAATACATTTTTTAACTTCATAGAGTTGTTTTGTATGTACATTCAGATCTTTATTAGCTTTATTATATACATTAGCCGCACGTGCGTTATATTGCCTGCAAGCAAATTCAGTTTTACATATTGGGATCCGCACACCGGAAATCTTTCTTCTTTTTGACTGCATGCTAGCATCAAATGGTAGGGTTTTATGTTTTTTGAGAATTAAGTAAACAAGATACAGTTTTCTGACCGATAGTAAGTTACTAATCAAATAAATACTTTCCGTGGGGTGTCTAATGTTTTTAAAATACATTACTTTAATCAGAGCACGTTGAGCCCGTTCAACCGCAATAAATTTAGTTTTTGATGCTCCTCCCCAGATTGGAATACAGTATATCAAGACAGATTGTGCCAAAGCTACATAGATATCATTTAACAAATTACGAGGAGAGTGAATACTTTTTTTAGGAACCACATGCCTAAGTGTCCTGAAAATCCAAATAAATTTTCTTATTCTGTTGGACACTTGCTCTAGATGAGCGTACCAAGATAGTCTATAATCTATAATAACTCCCAGGTACTTGGTTTGCGAGACCTTATGAATGCTGGGACATCCACAGTTTGTCTGGTTGCTGTCATCACACTCGTGGACTTTTATGTTAAAATCCGCTGGTGGTTGAGTACGTTCATTGATACTAAAACATATACAGTTGGTTTTAGAGGTGTTTAGAGTTAAAAGGTTAGATTTTAGCCAAACAGCAACTTGAGCCATTCCTGTCTCAGCTCCATTTTTCACTGCGTGCCACGATTTTCCCGAAAAAACAATAGCAGTATCATCCGCATAAGAAAAAAATTTGGCATCTCTAATTGTCAAATTGCACAGATCATTAATATAAATTAAAAACAGTGTAGGGCCCAAGACACTTCCTTGAGGAACTCCATATGTTACGTCCATATCGTCACTAATAGCTTGACCCACTTTAACCTTCTGCTTTCTGTTGGAGAGATAATCTATGAAAAGATTTAAGGGGGTCTCTCTGATTCCAATACTTTCCAGCTTCTTCACAAGGATGGGGATGGACACGGTATCGAACGCTTTTTTGAGGTCCAGAAATACCGCAAGACTTTTACTTCCTTTATCAAGTTGATCCACTACAAGCGAAGTTAAAGCAGTTACTGCATCTTCCGTAGATTTGCCTTTTCTAAATCCAAATTGCGTAGGAGATAAAATTTTAAATGAATTCAGATAGTTCAGTAATCGAGAATTAAGTAATTTTTCCAGAATTTTTGATATTGCTGGCAATACAGAAATAGGCCGATAATTATTTATGTCACTTCCATCTCCACCCTTGTGGACAGGGGTTACAATTGACTGTTTTAAAGGAACCGGAAAAACTCCCCTTTGAAAGCAAATATTAGCAAGATGGGTTATTATTGGAACAACTTCACATCTAACACATTTTAGGAATCTAGTTGAGATACTATCCCAACCAGGTGAGCTTTCTGACTTCATACTCATCAAGATTCCATCAACCTCATTCATATCAGTATCATTAAGAACAAAAGAATTCACCTGTAGATTAATTGTATTTGTACTTACAGTGGGTATAATTTTTTGGGCTAGCGATTTACCAATATTTGTGAAATATTCATTTATAAAATTTACCGATTCCTTAGGGGATGGCTTTATGCTCAATAATTCCGTATTTTGACTATTATTTTTCTTTGTGTAAGTAATATCTTTAATGTTTTTCCAAAGTAACTTATTGTTTTTTACAGATTTTTCTAGTAACTCCCTTTCATGCTTTCTTTTTAGTTTTTTAATCAGATTATTACAGAAATTCCTATACCTAGTATATATTATTTTTAGAGTATCGTTATAAGGGTCTGCCCGCAGCTTTTTTTGTAGTTTATTCCTATGATTAATACACCGAAGGATACCAGAAGACATCCACGGTTTAATTATTCGTTTACTATTAGGAATTTCTGTAACAGTAGTACTAACATTAATCGACTCAGTCAGTTTATTTATCAGTAAGTCTATCAATAAATTTGGGTCTTCACAGAGAAGTAAATCCGATAGCTTTTTTTCTTTTAGATATTTTAGCGCATATTCAAAATCGACAGTTTTTTTGATCTTATCTGCAGTTGAGGTATTCTTCAGCTTAGACAAACTTAATAGTATTGTGAAGTGGTCGGTGATAGTAGTTTGTAGAACAGCAATAGACGCAGATACTTTTGTCTTATTTATTTTGAGCATAAAGTGGTCAAGACAATTTTTTCCTCTGGTAGGTAAAATATGCCCGGGTAGTATACCATAAACAGATAGCATATTGAGATAACTTGTCCTATTTTTATACTCATTGGATACCTCTGTTGCTTTAGGTTTAATATTAATATTAATATCTCCTGTCACAATGATATTATTTTGCGAGGTGAGTGTCGTAAGATGAGCACTAAGGGAATTAATGAATGTTTCTGCATTTGAATTTGATGACGATCGATATACGCACAAAACCGTGTTGTTCAGGATATTCAACTGTAAACAAGAAGCTTGTATTAGTTTGATTTCCTTAACGCTATGTTTTAATGTACTTTTTACGTACACGGTTACTCCATCATTTTGGTTTAAGTGGTAAGTAGAAACATAGGAAACGTAATTTTGTAATTGGGGAGTAGGTTTATCATTATTTAGTCTGCATTCTGTTAATATGATGACATCAGTGTCAATTTTAAGGGTTGATAAGTTAAGTACGAAATCGTCAAAATTACAATATATACTTCTTATATTTTGTGTGATAATAGTCAGGTCATGTTTTTTAATTCTTAATTTGTTTGCAAAGTTCCCAGCATTGCATTCAAATGAGTGTGCTATTTCTACATTGTCTATCTCATTCAAGGTATGAAGTGTGTCAGCCATCATTACAAAATATTAAATTAATGAGTAAGGGTAACTTGCGAGTGATACTTGTTGAGATACAGGTATATAAAAATTCACTAAAATATTCATTTTTTGCAAAACTACAGCAGGCAGTGTAGTCGTTTTTAAATAAGTTTAGTTTAAAATATTCTAACTCGATTCTAAGATAAGATTTTTTCGGTTCATAATGTAGTGGTGTGATACTTGTGTTGTCAATTTGTGCGAAAGATTGGATGACTAGTGTGTATGTGTATGTGTGTGTTGAACATAAATTATAAATTATACATTTTAAATGTGAGTTTGTACATGTTGTGTTGGCATATTTCAAAATTGAACGCAATTGTTTAAGCTTAACAGAGAGATAAAATAGTAACTGGAGTACGAAAAATAGATAAATGTAGTTTAATAGTGACGTTTGACATTTTGATTGCGGAGCCCATACCACCATCTCTGGATCCATGACTAGTCAAGTGTCAGGTTCTATTTGTAGTAGATGATGTACTTGTGCTTCCTTTCTAATTTGTATGATAGGCGAGGTTTCATCTAGTCTTACATAGACTCGGCCAAACGACGTCCAGCAAAACTTGTACTGCTTTGATTTTGTTAGATCTCTCGCCAGGAAGTACAGTCGAGCTGCCTTTGCAGTTAGTTGCTCCGATACATAAATAGGATCGTATTCATTAGTAGTAAACCCTATATGCTTAGCTTGGAGTTTGTCTTTGCTGTGTCTTATATTAAACGATTTGCACATTTTTAGCAGGTCAGCCTTTAGAATAGCGGAGCCAATATCAACAATTATAGATGAGTTCTTTTCTGCATTTCTCTTTCCATTTATTCTATAGATATCTTTTATGTCTGACCTGTCAACTTTGCAGCATACGGTTTTAGATAAGCTGAGCACCACATCAATCAGATCTTCTCTACTTTCATTCTTCTTCTTTCATTATACTCATCATCATAAACAATTTTTACTTTGGGACCAACCTTGAAATTGTAAAAAAATAAGCTTTTTTACCAGCTATGTATCCATTTTGTCGAGTGTGAATAACCGTTTTCTATGGAACAGCTGATGTTTTTTTCGCGATTTCGGAGTTGCGGCATATTAGGCATAAGTATAAATATAGAAGTTGTTTGTAATGATGTGTACTTTGGACTTGGACCCCTTTTGGCTCAAGTATTAGTACATCCTTTCTCCGTAACCCAGTAGGTATAGGACACACCTCAAATCAAATCAAATTATTTATTTGTCAGAACATGGTAGGTACACATAAATATAAAGTAGAATACATGGTCGTAAGAATGGAGACGTATCTCATGTACTTGCCAGGTACGGCGTACAATGGCGTTTATTCTGTCACACTAAACTAAACCAATCTGACAGGACCAAACTTATCTGCTTCTCCTTTCATTTTAATACGTGAGAGAAGGATGGCAACAATTTTAGAGCTGTCAAGTTTAGTTTAGTTTAAAGTGCATCAGAATCGATTCCAATATGTTAGTTTTTTTAAATTAAAAAGAAAGTTAAAAAAAAATAAGTAAAAAAAGGTAATTTATCTCTATGTTAGAATATTGTTAAAATCATATTTTGGTTTAGTTGTCTATACTATCTATACTAATATTATAAAGAGGAAAGATTTGATTGTTTGTTTGTTTGTATTGAATAGGCTCCGAAACTACTGAACCGATTTAAAAAATTCTTTCGCTTTTGGGATGCTACACTATCCCCGGTTGACATAGGCTATATATCCCGGCTTCGCCCGTGCGAAGCAGGGGCGGCCTACTAGTATTTTATAACTTAATTAACATACTACCTATATTATTAAATTGTTATTTTATTTCCCCTAGCACCATACCTGAAATATTAATGTTTTCGTTTGTCATGTCATGCTGAATATTTCATGTATGGTGACTCTATGTTATGTAGGTATACCAACAAATACCAGTACAGTACAACAAGAGCTTTAATCCCGTATAGCCTTCCATCCGTTAGATATTCGCCATAGAACTGTGAAGGCCAACCAAGGGGTAAAGCAGGGTAAATCCATCCTTCGATTAATCAAAAGTAATTAGGTAATCTATTCGAGCCAAACAACACATGGGCCTTCGAACTACAGCCTTGCGCAAATGGTTTTTATAGTTAGATAGATACCTAGGCCAGAACTTCTATCTCATAATCCAAGGGTGGAACTGGTACGTTAAGTGTCATGTGCCAGGAGAAAATGGACGTCGAATGAAAAAAAAAGTTGCAAGTTTTTAATGTAAATAATCTCGGATTTGACCTCCTACTCGCCTGATTTTATGCTCAAGGTCTATTTTCAAGGTAACGTAATTCTTTGCTGAGAGAAAGAATTGATCTGTTTTGAGAATTGAAGAACTGTTCGGGCCCAAAATAAGGATTAGTACTTCGTGTTCTGTCTCTATACGGCTCGGCTTTATTCTGGTATAACGTTTCTCTGCCAATTTTTTGATCGGACTAAGCTGGACGAACATAGGTCCGACCTCGATGACGCCTGGCGTGGGACTGAGCGCGGCGCGCGCAAGTTCTCGCGACCTTTTTACGCTTTTAATTTCACTAAAATACAAAACTATTCACTATCAAAAATCTATCCAATGGAAAAAATGTTGAATAGGATTGCCTTTCAGTACATGCCAATTCCCAGGTTGTTGCGAGCTCTCATTAGAGCATAAAACGGACAAAATAAACTAAATCGACTTTGTTTCAGATTTTTTTTTTATCGAGGAAATTTTATTCTATCAAAATTTGAATCAATGCATAAACTCAAACACAGATGTATCTGTGACATGTATTTTTTCCAGCTCAAATATTGTAAAGTTAAATGATTATTAACGGGATATTTACCGTGGTAAGGTTGTGGAATGAGCTCCCGATAAATATTCAAATATTGTAATTTAACTGAATAAAATTGATTTAAAACCGACAAATTTGGTATAACAGGCCGTTTCAAATCTCTATCTCTTCTCTTCTTCTCTATCTCTACATAGTATAAATTAAAATCGCTTTCCGCGTCTGTCGGTCTGTATGGCCGCTAACTCCTCCTAAATCACGCAACGGATTTTGATGCGGTTTTCACCATCAGTTAGATACATTTTCAGGGACGGTAATATATGTATCTAGGGACCCGCCCCGGCTTCGCACGTAAATTACACCCGTGCAAAGTCAGGCGGGCGGATCGCTAGTAGATTATAATACAATTGCACAACACGTAGTAGACCTTTCCGTATTCAAATGTTAATTATGATTTACATGCAATACTAGATAGAAATTCACGATAACAGTAAGTAGGTCCGCTAATCGCATTGTATTGTGATCGGTTCGTGTTTATATCGTGCCACGATAAGATATACCTAGGTCATTAGGTACTCGGCCATTCAATCGTTTCTAATCAATTGTTGAACACAATGAACAGTCGATATGCTAATCTACTGACCTTTTCCCAATATTTGTATAATCAAACAATCGCAGCAAAATTCGCGGCCCTCTTATCGGACTTTTAGCAATTTTGCTCATTTTCCATGGATGGGAAGCTTAAAATTATAATAAACGTGCCATATCAAAATTTAATGGAATCTAGGAACCCCCACATACTGAAACACGCACTCGATAGAAAAAATATACGAAAGTAACACTGATTTTAGCTTTTCTCCCTGTTTTTATGGATTCATTCAAATACCTATTTATCAAATTATGTCTGTGGTATCTTGATATACAGATTTCATAATTATGAAGGAAACCGCTGTTACATTTTACATTACAGTTATACTTTTCGAAAAATATGAGAAAACCCTCAAAAATAGAAGTAGCGAAACGCACGACTGTGTGTAAGAGCCATGATTTTGCTCCGCTAATAAACCAAGACTTATGGTCATCTGTAGTAATAAGCGTTGCTTAAAAGTGGTAAAACCTCGCCTTAATTATACGTCCATTAATCACGTGATGTTTTTTTAGCATTTTTAAAGAAATTGGATTTTGAAAAATCAATTTTCTTTGGTTTTTGCTAGTTATAAGATTTACGAAAATCTGTTCACCCGTTTGAAGATTGTCAGCTCTTTAATCGGGGGGTTTGTTTAAATTTTCAATGTATACTCGATTAAAGTCGTAACAAATCAACCTTAAACAGTCGATCAACGAATCAATTGATAATTCAATGGTTAATTTAATCGAATAAAATATCATTATTTAAGCACTTATTCATTTCGGAGTCACTAATTAAATCTACTAATCAAAGACCAGACTACTATCACCTCAATGGTGAATCTAATCAAATTTTACTCGAAGCGAAACTCGCATTTCTATATTGCGATTACGGATTTTTTCATCTAAATTTTAACTGCTACTCTTTTAAATTGAACTCTCTTGCATCTTTTAATTTAGAGTCAGTTGAATAGAGGCCTGTCTGCGCGAGGAATGCCCTTCTGACCTCGTTATCAAGCCATTCTTTCCCAGATAAAGAGGATCAACCTGAGGTCTGAGTCTCTGAGTGCTCACTCAGACTTCGCATTTGATAAATAATGTTTTTCTGAATCAAAAATCTACCTCTATTCGGAATTGTATTTGAAATTCTGCTTTTGTCTTACATAGTTTTTCAAGTTTGAAAAAGTTGAGGGCGACCGTTTTCTTACTTTTTACTTTTAGTAATAAGCGCAATGCTTATTACTAAAAGACAAAAAGACGAAAAAGGCAAAGACATGGCGCTTATAGGTACACACAGTCGTGCGTTTCGCTACTTCTATTTTTGAAGTTTTTCCCATATTTTTCGAAAACTATAGCTGTTTATTAAAACTAAATTGTACCATTACGGTTTCCTCGATAATTATGAAATATGTATATTAAGATATCGTTATCATTATTTAGTAAATAGGCATGTGAATAAATAAATAAAAACGAAGAAAAGCGCAAATCAGTGTTACATACATTTTTTTTTTCTATCAAGCGAAATGTCCTTCGTCTTCCGGTCTTTGCGGTTTCCTAGATAAAACATTTAATTTTAATATGACACCGCTAACCACGGAAGAAGAGAAACTAAAACTAAATTGACCTAAATTTGTTAAAAGTGGGAAAAGAGGCCCTCGTATGTATAAATCGTAAATCTCTGACTACAAAGGAATTACTAGCCAATTCTTAAAAAAAAAACTCTTAATTGTCAGAATTAGAATGAGTCAGAAATTATAGAAATGGGGTCATTCTTTCAACATTTAAGAGCGTAGCTCTTGTCGGTGGAGTAACTTCCAGGCTTGACGGTCTTCTGTCAGCCTTTTCACCTCCCTGTACGACATGACATCTGCCTTCTCTTTTATTTGGTCTAAGAATACTCTTCTTGGTCTTCCCGGTCCTCTCTTTCCTTCTATCTTTCCCTCTATGATGGTTTTCATTAATTTGTCATGTCGTTCCTGGTGGCCAGAAAAGTGATAATAGAATTCATATTTAGACGACCTTGTTGCGGCCAAGACCTTGATTTATGCATGCAAACTTGGTCGAACGCTTTTGTAAAATAAAGAGAATTTATTAGATTGCAGACTTACTCCCCTGGGCAATTACGCTTGCATGCTACGAACCTTACACAGAAAATAAAAGCAAGGTCGCACCATTATCCTGCCTACTAGAAATAGTATAAAATGTTAATCGTTTTGTTATAGAATTCTGCTAAAATCTGATCGAATTAAGAATCCTGATTCTGCGAACTAAAAATTTAGTTTGAGTAGGTTACAATAGTTATTGTCTTGAAATAATCTTGCTAATATTCTAATGTAAGGCGCTAATTTTCTGGTCATGGTATTTTTGAGCTTCGTAACCATGACCTTCGATTCAATCTGGATGCCAATTCAATTTGTACGACCCTGTATGCTAACTTGTATGTACGTGTTCCTATCTTTATCATGTTCTGACAAATAAATGATTTGACTTGATTTAATAATTATGTCGATTCCCATGTAGATACTTTTTTTTTGTATTCACGTGCCTTTATTAACTAAACAAAATACAAGCTAATACTAACACTAAAGATACAGTTAGACTGTCCATAGACCGTGTACTTATCTAAACTAAACTCCATTGATAGGCCTAATAACAAGTAAGTAGATACATAATAGGTAGGTATATTCTAAGTAGTAAATTAGGTACCTATATAGTCGTGCATGGTACTTAAAAAAATTGTTGCGTGATTAGCTGATTTTTCGAGAAATTATTATCATAAATCTGTATTATCTAATGGCTCTGAAACCGGTCGATCGTCTCTACCGATAAAACACAATCGTGAGTGCAAGCCGGTGTTATAATTAATTTATCATAAATCTGCATTAAAATATTTATGTCTATAAATGTAAAATTTCAATAAAATAAATTACTCGTTTAACTTTCGCGTTGGCATTGACTACAAAAAAAACTTATATTTTGCTGTCTATTATGTCTTCTGTGATTTTACTCAATACAATACAATTCTTTATTAATAACTCCATAGTTACAAGTCAAACAAGGTAACGGAGAAGGTACAAAGTATATTAGTTTGGAGTTGTGTGTTAGTGAATATGTTTGTATGTCTGTTAGCATTTTTCTCCAATACGGGTTTGCAGGTTTCATTGCGGTGTTTCTTAGCTATGTTTGATCAAAATCTGTTCAGCGGTTAAAAAGTTAAGGGCTCTTTTCCGAATTGGTCGTGAGTATTTTTAGCCGCTAGGAAGGTTGTCAATTCAGCCTGTATTTTTTTACATGTTTTGTGGTGAGACGCGTTGTTGTCAGAGCCAGAAATGAGAAGAAGTGGCCGAATCTTTGACACAGAGTTAGTTTAAGTAGATTTGTTTATAATCGTGGGTTAGTCTGATTGTTTCTCACAAACCCTATAAACACATGGTAGGTATTAATTATTATTTGCAAAGCGTGACCAGAATGCTGGCGTTTTTCTGGCTCAACGCATAAGCATTGCTTTACAGCGTGGTAATGCCACCAGCAAGGTGCTCAAGTAATAAGTTTAAAATACATTTATTTATGAAATTGATTAATTTGTCAGGATATCTACGATGGGGCTGACATAGACATGTCACATGGTAGTCATGTACTCCCTCCAAAAATTAAAGAAAATAAAAAGCTAACGACATGACCACGTTGACTAGCCAAACTTAAATATTGAATGTTGACTATCATAATAATATTATTGTATTAATAGGGGCTAGCGCCTTTATTAACTAAACAAAATACAAGCTAAAACTAAAACTACAAATACAGTTAGACTGCCCATAGACCGTTGAAGGTCTAAAGACAATCCAAATGCGACGCGTGACCAAAATGCTGGCGTGTTTCTGGCTCAACGCATAAGCATTGCCATTCAACGCGGTAATGCCGCCAGCATGCTGGGTACGCTGCCAACTGGTAGTGGGCTTGAGCATTTGGATTGTCTTTAGACCTTCAACGGTCTATGGGCAGTCTAACTGTATTTGTAGTTTTAGTTTTAGCTTGTATTTTGTTTAATTAATAGGTAGATATAATATATATTTGTATCGGTGTAGGTATTCCATGGTGTGAGCCGTGTGAGGCTTTGGATGGGTCTTTCGCATCTAGGTCTCGCAATATACTGAATTAGAAACATGTCCAAAAAACCTGAATAGAGTTGAGCCCTTGAACCTATTGTAAAATTTGTTCACAATACAGTGACGTTCTTTCGGCTTGTACCTACCTACCTCCTTTACAGTCATGTAGGTACGTAACCCTGTACCTATATTATTATGCGCATGTACTGTGAAAAGATTATAATAATATATCGTATTAATAATAACACAATTATTTAGTAATATATTATTTGTCTAGTTGTGTACAAATTTTCCTATAGAAATCCCTTTTTTCCTTATATTATACTAGCGGTCCGCCCCAGCTTCGCACGGGTATAGATTATAGCATATGTCACCCGGGGATAGTGTAGCTTCCCGTCAGTGAAAGAATTTTTCTAATCGGTTCAGTAGTTTCGGAGCCTATTCAATGCAAACAAACAAACAATCAAATCTTTCCTCTTTATAATATTATACCTAATACCTATGTACTAATTATAATTAAACTATGTATTTCTAATTTAATTATTTTGTTATTAAAATAATTTTTATTAATGTATTAAATTATCGCTGCGTGACAGTTGAACCCACCCATGAAACACCTTGTTAGCATAAACCAAGAACACGGTATGTGACATTTTTCGTATTTCCCCAATTACCATTATTACGTGACTTTTTGACGTTACTCGCGCGAATATACGACTCGCAGTGTATAAAAAATGTTTACTTTTATATAAATTGCCATTTACTTTTATCATGTCCATAGGAATACGCCAATGACGTAATTTTAATAAACAAGTACATACGTGTTTTGCTTCGTAATAAAATATTTTTAAAAGTGAACAGTGGTCGTTCGATATAAACAATTGGATACATGAATGAATTCCATTGCACTTAACGTTATTGCCACTTATGATTTTCCAGACCAGTGAATATGATTATTATGCACTTTGAAACGGCTTTATTTGTGTTTTTAGATTAATAACCTAAAATAACACTTATATCGGAACAGTTTTGTAACATCGCGACAAGGTCGACGAACAGTTCGAATCACTTATGTTTGGGGATAAACAATTAAAGAGATGTCACTCACCGTTTTCACCTCGTTGCTCGACTTGGCGTTCGACATCGCCTTTATCATCCTGCTGGAGTTATCCAGGAGGCACTTCTGAATACTCATGGCTCCTTTTTGTATAACACAACACAATGCACTAAAAATTCACATCGTTGGCACTGCTAACCACACACGTCACTTTTTAACGCGTACTAAGGACACATTAACAACCCATACGGATCGCGGAGACACAACAAAATTACATTTTAGTCGTTAATTTGTTAGAAGCGCGGCGTGTTAGGTTATATCCATTGATTTGACGTAAGAAAGTTTCGATATAGAAACGTGGTGAGCACACGTGCGTCGTCGGCCTCCAGTGGACCAAGACTGCGGTGGCCCGGTGGCTGGCCGGCCGAGCTCCCCGGTGACGAGCCAGCTGGTGCTCGCAGCTCGCAGCGCCCCCTGTCGCGGAACAAAGAGCCGGGGAACCCTCCGCGAGCGCCACACCTAACAAAAAACATCGCCTGGAGCAACAAATCATTGAACTTGGCCGCTTTGGCCTTTGCGACGGTCCGCGTATCTGGCGGGCGTCATCTCTACAATTTCCTGTGTTCCGCTTGCAAATGAACAGTCATTTATCACATCGCTTATTGCATTCCATGAGAACAATGCGCGTTTTCTGACAACGGGGATCTTATAGAGAACACAAAGCTAATGGCTCATTAAACCTGTTCATTTGCTGAATTTGATATGGAAAATTTGCGGTTCGGTAATTAGGTTCCATGATAGGTATAGTTACTGTTTTTCCTTATTAACCATCATAATATACTATATTATCTTTTTAACATTTCGTAAATTCAAAGTTTTTATTTGCTCTACCATCAATGAATTCAATTAGTACATAATATAGATCGTTATCTACCATACACAATTTATTACACAAGTGAATGCAAGTAAACCAATTCATGCTTTTAATAGTGCATGACATGTGTGTGAAAATATACAACGATTGTAACCTTCGAAAGATTTTCTCTTCCCAGTGTAATATTTCTAATATGATTTTGTGAAAATACATTTCAGGTAACTTTAACAAAGAAAATAGAAAACTTCAATTTCAGCGAATTGTGAAAATTTTATTTTTCGCATATGTTCCAAGAAAGCAATCGTTTTCTATTGATGTGTCAGACAGGACCATTTGACTGTACTAAAATCCAATAAATTCTGTGCATCTCGTGATTGAAAGAAAAGTTTGTTTACGTCATATCACACTGATATTATAAATACGAAAACTTGTGTATAAATGTGAAAAATGTGTGTCAGCATTTAGCTCAGTAACGACTAAAGGGATTACGATGAAACTTGATACACCTCCAAGTGGCTTAGGTTACTTTTTATCCCGAAAAAAAACTGATCCAGTAAGATAGCTAAGACCCATAATTTCAATAACATCTGCCTGAAAACTGTTAAGTAGAGAGTACAAATATAACATGAACCTAATCTCTTTATATCTATTTAGTATAATTATCAATTAATTTTATATATAACATCATTGCTTTTTATGCTTTCAGTTGCTCATAGTCGATTGGCTAGCCTATCAATATGTTCCGTTTTAATTCATTGATATTTTTTGATCGAGATAATGGATGTTTACATCATGCGCATATTTTATTAATGATCAAACGAACTTACCTGTACGTGAAGTTCGATCATAATTATATGATCAGCTTAATTCGAAGCGATTTTTGACATGTTGTAGTCCTGTCTCACGTCACAGCCTTGCACGGTGTTTAAAGTTTTTCTAAATGTGGCAGCACTTCCCTTTCCGGTCTCCCACCCGGTAAGGGCGAGCGCCGCCATCTTTACGAGTTCTTCATTATGTTTAAAGAATAATAATATAAATAAATTAAATACTTAGTGGTATGGGGTAGGGATAATAATATATTTTCTGGGAGGGTTATTATAAATCGCTTCGAATTAAGCTGATCATATAATTATGATCGAACTTCACGTACAGGTAAGTTCGTTTGATCATTAATTATATTTCTCAGCTTAATTCTTTGCGATTTTTGACATGTTGTAGGATGTTCAGAGCAAAGAATGAAAACTATCAAATATATTATTCCAATAATTTACTTTTCATTCATGTATTTATTTTTATCTTAAGTATTTATATTTATTTTTCCATAACTATAATTATGTTTTATTATTTGATAGAATTGTTCTAGCAAATTGTGTTGAATCATCAGTGATCAGATCTCTATTATAAAATTTAGCAAATACAGAAGATGTTTGACTCCACCCTGCAGTTTTTCTTATTATTTCGATATTCACACCTAACCTACTAGCTGCAGAGGTAGCCGCATGCCGAGCACTATGCCCGCTGAAAATGTTCGTGTCAATGCCACTCTTGTTAAGTATATCTTTAATCCAGTGACTAAGCGTTTGCGATGTGACTTTTTGGTGTGGTTTTCTATAACTGATAAACAACTGATCGTGATTTTTAGACCGTATTGAACGAGTGTTTTCAATATAAGCTAAAAGAGCTTTCGCTGGACATATCTCAGGCTTATCAATAAAAAATGGCAATTGTAGTATAGGTTGTGGAGCATTTAACCTTGATGTTTTTATCAGATCTAGAATATTTATACTAATTTTAGAATCATATATTTTAATACAATTTAATTTTATCAGAGATAATGTCTGTACTCGGTGTGCGGTTACCAATGCTAACAATGTTACAGTCTTTTTTGAAAGTATTTCTAAACTTAAATCATCATTGGGCCAGTATCGAGCTAAGTAACTTAATACATAATTTGGATCCCAGGTCAAGTTGTATTTTGGAGTTGGAGGCTTAAGTCTAAATACACCTTTCATGAATCTTTTCAGCTGATCATCATTAATATTAGGCCCCAAAAGTAAAGATATCGCAGATCGATATGAATTGACAGTACCATAGCTAGCGCCTTTCTCGAAAATTGTAGTTAAAAAATTTATAATGATCGTAACAGAGCAATCTAGATAATTAAAATTGTTTTTTCTACAGTAATCTAGCCAGGCTTTTATGCATCCATCATATTGTTTATATGTATTATCGGAAAGAGATGCTAACATAATATCGATTGATTTCTGTGACATAGATTTGTTTAATAAAGCTTGCCTGATAACTTCACGGCAACCAGGGTAAGAGTCTTGTGTAGCTTGTGGGATAATCTGAAAGGAGATTTGAGCAGTTTAATATCCGGTCCGAAAAATAATAGATCAGATGCGGCTATTTTATGTAGAATTGGAAACCAAGGTTGAGTGGGCCAATGTGGGACAACAACTATACCTTCTGCTTTATCACGAATTATTTTTTGTAACATTTTTAAAATTACTGAAAATGGAGGAAATGCATAGAAAAATACACCTGACCAAGAGACTGTAAAGGAATCTATGGCATATGCATCGGGATCATTTTTCCATGATACATACATCGGACACTTAGTATTAGATCTACTAGCGAATAAATCTATAGTAGGCTGCCCAAGATTCTTAGTAATTTGTTCAAATGCTATTTCGGATAATTCCCACTCTGTATCTTGAAATCTTTTTCGGGATAACGAATCTGCTTCAACATTATCATTAGTGTTAATATATGAGGCGAATACTATCAATCTTCGGAATTCGCACCACTCCCATATGTCTCTTGCTACCTCATTGAGATGTGGATACTGAACACTTCCCATCCTATTTATGCATGAGATTGCAGTTATATTATCGATTCGTATCAAAATTTCGCAATTGTAAAAATCACTAGCAAAAACCTTAAGCGCGAAAAAAGCTGCTTTTAATTCAAGTAAGTTTATGTGTAATTTTTTTTCATTACACTTCCAAAAACCATGAGCTTCTTTATTTTGGCAATAAGCACCCCAGCCAGTTTTTGAAGCGTCTGAAAATATCTCCGCCTTAAACTCATTAAATCGGAACGGATTACAACTTCTATCTATATGTTCAATCCACCAGTTTATATCCTTTTTTATGGTACTAGGTAGAGAAATCGATTGATCATAATTTGGATTTTCGACTAGGTGTAAATATTTTAAGCGTTCAAGTGGTTTAGTATATAACCATCCATACTGTACAGCTGGACATGCTGAGATTAAAAGGCCCAAAAAGCTTGCAAAATCCCTCAATTTGCAACTTTTCACAATATTGAAATATTCTAAACGTTCCCTAATTTTATCTTTTTTATTTACTGGCAATCTTAGTAACATATTTTTTGAATCAAACATGAAACCTAAAAATTTACATTCTGAGTTTGGTGTTAAGCAACTTTTTTCACGATTAATTATAAAACCAAGATTTTGGAGAATATTCACTGTAAATGTTACATTTTGTTGACACTCAATATAGTCTCTTCCAATGCAAAGTATGTCATCCAAGAAAATAACCGAAGTTAAGTTTTTTAACCTCAAATATTCCATGATTGGTTTTAGTAACTTTGTGAAAACATATGGCGCCGTTGATAACCCAAAAGGTAAACAGTTAAATTCATACAAAATATCATTATATTTAAAGCGCAGATACTTTTTGTCGTCATTATGTATAGGTACAAAAAAATATGCGTCTTTTATATCGATAGTGGCCATATGACAATTATCTGTTATTAATTTTGAAGCTGTTCTATAATCCTCCATCTTAAAGTGGCACTTTTCTATAAATTTATTTAAGCACTTAAGATTTAAAATAAATCGCTTATCCCCGTTTGGTTTTGGAACTAAAAATACAGATGATAAGAACTCATGTTCGGTGTGATTACATCTAGAAATTGCATTTATATTTAGTAATGATGTAATTGCTTTAGTAAATTCCTCGTGTTCCAGTTTACTTTTGGGGTAAACATGAGGACTATTATTACGGAAAGGTATAGAATTAAATGGAATCTTATACCCATGTAGCCACTTTAAGATGATAGGATCGTCAGTAATTTGTCGCCACTTTGGAATAAAGTGACGAAGACGACCAGAGTATTGTACCTCGGTGTTCAATATCTCCTGTTGGACCTCGCGGCTGGTGGACGGTCTGCTGTCTCCCGCTGTTGATAGCTGCTCCTGGTGGGTGGCGGCCGTTGTGCAGGGCGCGGTTTTCCTACGTTTGGTCTGTTCGGCGTCTTTCGAGGCAGGTTTCTCCAGTTTAAATGTTTTTCATTTTTGTTGTTTTTAATAAAATTATTTTTATTAAATATCTGGTTTTTTTCATTCCTTATAGGCTTTAGGTCTGTGCTCGATTTTTGCACAGTTTTGGCCGACTTTAATCTTTCAGATAAGTTTTCACCGAATAACAAAGAGTCCCTTTTTGAGTCTATTACGGTCTCTCTGAGTTCAGATTTTATAGACGACACGACGAATCCGCGTCGTGTTTTCGTTTCGGCGTTGTAGCTGTCGCATAAGAGCCGGCATGCGTCACTTATTGGTTTTAGGATTTGTGAATGGTCCGATTTATTTAAAATAAGTTGGACCGCTTGTCCTAGTGCAGCCACGGCAATGCCCAGCTGTTTCTGCTTTGTCATTATGGCGGTATCTCTTTTTACCATTGTATCCGCCAAGGCCGCTTTAACCTCTGGGTTTAAAGTCGGCGCCACCAGTAGGGGGCAATTTTCCGGAATTAAATATTCTAAAATAATTTTTTCCCTTACTTCCTTAGTCAGGCCTTTTGCCAATATATCCTGCCATCTTGATGCCAAGTCTTTATGGACTGCTTTCCCGAATTTCGTATCCAGCTTCGGCGCATCCCCAAGTAATGCGAGAATTTCATCATCGAGCATTTCATCTTCATTTTCGGCGGTAGTTGGCTGCGACGAGCCAGGTTGTGGCTCAGGCGCTACGGCGCATGATGAAGTGCGCGTTGGGTCAGGCGACGAAGCGCGTGACGGCTCTGGCGAAGAGGCTGGCGATGCTTCGGCCGAGTGGTTATTTGTTACGGAAATCGTTCGTGATGGGTCCGTTGCGCATTCATCAACGGGTTCTGGAAGGAACAATGATCTTTTTTAGACCACGTGGAGGGTACCCACATTTAACATGACAGAGATAACCCAGATGGTGTCTCGCATCATAAACGTGCTTACGAAAGGATATATTTCGTGACAGTAGTAACCCTTCATGGTAGTACGCATCACATTTCCTTTGCTTCGGTTATGATTATAATGGAGAAGAAATATAAATAGTGACAGTAGCAACCCTTCATGGCAGTACGCATCACAATTTCTTCTAAATGTTCATACTAAAATATTAACACTTATTGCTATAAAAAATTCAACTAACCTTCTGAATCACTTCCCGATGAAATAATTCGTCGTCGGCGTTTTTGTAATTTTTCTTGGAGTCTTCTAATCTTGGTTTGAATTTTTCGTTCACGTGTATTTTTTCGTTTCCCCATGTTCTTCTTCTTTTCCACTTTTCTTTTTCTACTATGTGTGCGAAGGCTATGAGCACGGAAACACGAATGAAGAACTCGTAAAGATGGCGGCGCTCGCCCTTACCGGGTGGGAGACCGGAAAGGGAAGTGCTGCCACATTTAGAAAAACTTTAAACACCGTGCAAGGCTGTGACGTGAGACAGGACTACAACATGTCAAAAATCGCAAAGAATTAAGCTGAGAAATATAATGGTATATTTTTCCATGTTGGTTATCCTCCATGGCTGTGTACACAGGTAGATTTCCAAGCATCTCGCAATCGCTTGACACAAAGCAAACTAATTTGCATTTACCTACGAATACCTACGTGAGTAGATAACGCTTCAGGCAGATTATGGTTTATCGTTTTTAGTAGGATGTACGGATAGACTTACTTGGTTTGCAGATCATCTATATTTATTACCGTCTTCTAAAACGAAGGAAGGCTATCAATTCGATTGTTTTTGGTATGTATCGACTTCGTGCTTCTTTTTTTATTATGAATAGGAAGATCAACGTGGTCTTAAATTTCTTGGATTTATTTGGCTCAGTAGATTATTATCTTTTGTATGAATGATTTTGTTTGGGGACCTGTTTACTTTGACAATATCAGTAATTTTGTTTGAGTTTTGAACTCATTTTGAAGTCAGTAGAAAAAAAACTGTATCTACTTATGTTTATAAATATTTCTGTTTGCAGGTAAATATATCGTGGTAGATATCTGACCAAAATAGTAGTACCACACAAAATGACTCTCTTCAGTCAAGTCTCGGACAAAGCCCATATCCACGAATCTATGGCGTTTAATTAGATACCTACAGCTATAATTATATATTTTTAAACCATATTAACAATTACTTCAAAACTCGAATAAAATTATTGATATTGCCAAGCAAACCACCCAAAATGACATCCTGCAATCGAATTTTGGCCCACAAAATGTATCTATATGACATACCTTATTTATATTTAAACTGACGTTAGTAGCATTTAATATCCAAATTATATTTCATTGATAAGGTTCATAACAGTTTAATAATGTCCACACTTTCCGACATATTTTGTTAACTTATAGAAATCCTACATACAGGTTACTTATAAGTTTTGATATCTCTCAATGCTGATAGGTAATACAGTAATATGTTATTTGGCTACACCTATTAAGTATTTTATTAATAACAGTTAACCATCCATTAAAGTAAGCAACAACAAATGCGATATTTTCCGTCATATAAATAATAACTAACTCAATAACTATGTACTTAATACTATCATAAAATGTGTTACGTTAGCGCCCCCGTTTAATATTACACAAGCTGTTATTTCTCATAGGATCATTTTCCTCATACAAATTACTTGCTTCATTAAAAACTATGTTTTATATTACGTTTTATCATTACTCTTATTTCACAGCTTCTCATTCCTGTATATTTAGTGATTTTCTAGCCTATCTTCAGTAGGAAATACGATGTAGCGTAATTGGCACTCAAAATCCAAATTACAAATATTTTTGGATAAATCTCTTACTTAGACAGATAAAAATGTTAGTAAAATTTCTAGACTTTGCCAAAAATTATACAAACATACCATATAAAGATAGTGGCGTCAAGGTATATATAAAATCCTTGAGTGGCGTTGATCTTGCCTGTCATACCAATACAATCTGACAATAAATCAGCGTCTCTTTTCATTTCAATATGTGAGTAAAAAAGCAATAATTTTAGAGCTGTCAAATTTAGGTAAAATAATAGTACAACAAAATCTACTTCAAGAAAGTAACAATTATAAATATTTTATTAAATTTTTTTATTTTATTTTCGTTTCAATCTGATGAATCTACCAAAATAGTATGATTTTAAAGTCGTATTTATTTTTAAAGTATGACGTAAAAAAGTAATCTGAATCTCACCCTAGGCATTGTTACTAAATCCTCCGATTACATCTTCATCGTCAAAATTTTACTACTATACGCGTGTTTAGGTGGCTCAAAATTTTATGCTTTTACAATAAATTTTCTTACGTAATCCAGTAATTTCTGCGTAGTACGCATACTTTATATTTTAAGTGGATGATATTTACCATACGATGTCTTATCATTTGGTAGGTTAGCTGTATCCTAACGATGAATATTATCTCTGCAATATTGTTTTAATTTTAATTGATCTTTAATATTGTTTTTCGTTAATGGCACCTACTACGAAAAAAAAGCTCGTTATTCTTATTGCTTATACTATAAGCAATAAAAATAACTATAAGCCTTATAGGGTTAAGTGCTTAAAATATTTTCTCAGATGTAAAAATTATCATCTAACAAACACTGACTTTTAACTTTGTTTTTTTATGAAGATAAACGTCCCCCATTAAAACTTTCCTAATCTTGACAATGATTCGTATTAAAGTTAATCTTCCTGACACTTATTCAACAAGTTACTCAATCAAATGCTTAAAAGTTTGTTTCTTTAAATCAGCTTTGTTGTCAGTGTTTATTTAGTTACTTATTCATTCTGACAGGCATAAACCATTAAGTATTGATCGAGATTTTAATAAGGCTTTTGTATTTTTGTTATTACCATGATTATTACGTAAATAAGTACTATAAGTTTACAAGCATTTCAATTAGACACAATAATGTCAATAAGATATCTACAGGAAACTGACATGTTATGTTAGGTATTAGGTACCTATGCTATATTAAACTATCTGTTGCTTGCAACTTTGTACACGTACATTTTCATTATAAGCTTTCAATACCCTTTGGCCCCCTTAATTTGGCCCTCTCGCAAAATCCATTCTTAGTGGATCTTTGCACTCTTTATGGAATCTATCTGCCAAATTTCAGCTTCGCAGGCTAGTATTTGAGATTCCGTGATAATTCAGTCAGTTAGCTAGTGAGAATAATGGTGATGGAGCTCCTGATATTTATATATGTATAGACTTAGGTTCGAGTTCAAGTTCCAGGGATAACCGTAACAAAATACTAAGAGGAAGAAAAGACTAGAAGGAAGAGAAAGAACTAGAAAGAGCTTAGATCGTTTTGTCTGCACCTATAACTTTGGACTTTTCGACCAACCACCTGCATTCTTCAATCTTCCCGTGAACATGGTGCATGTAATATCGAGTATCGCCAAAATTCGAGAGTTTTATCCACAATATTATCACGGTAAATATCCCGTTAATAATCATGTAACTGTAGTAAATAACCGTGATAGTTTAAAACAGTTTATTATCACTTAATTATTGTAGTAGAATTTGGCCCTGCGGTGTTTTACCTGTGGTTTTGCTTACTTACTAGTAGATATTTAATTTCACATGGCTACGGTTATTGGATTACTAGCATTCATTGAATGTGTGTCAGTGTATCCATCGTTTGATGGCATCCAGTGAACTGGAGAGAGGAAGCCAATTTCGGGATTTTATGGGCCATTGTAGACGTTTCAATTTCGGATAGAGGGTCTTAAGGATCTTATGAGTAGTTATTGGAAATTTGTGATAGATTGTAGGCAGTGACATATTTGTCCTTTGGTCCAAGAATACCTACATATGCATTAGGTATATAGATAGACATTTATAAGTTTAATATTGCTAATGTTAAATAAAAATATAATTTATTATTCATTGCTAACATCGAGTCCTATAAGTTTCAAATATCTCTATTTTAGTTGTAATCTCTATAGAGAAATACAGACTATAATTTGTTTTGTGACATGAAACAATTAAAAACTCAATTTGGTTTTTTCCCTCCAAAAACCAGATGCTAATAATTAAGGTTCTTCACATGCAACACCATATTTTGTATGCATGATGTTTGAAAACCGATGTATCAAAAATTCTTTACAATATAGCGGAGATATCTAACAATTAATAATTTCAGAGCCATCTAATGCAAGGAAATTACACCGGATCAACCAAAGCTTAACCTATGCCCAAACATAACACTTACACCAAATAAATTTTATTCTGTCCTGCCAAAGCCTACCATACATTACTCACCTCTCATGCTAGTTTATCATGTATCGCGTAGATGTCGCTACTTGTCGTTCACGTGTTGCCTGAGTGTAACAATATTATTATTGCTATGGTTAGGTCCTCGGCAGTTTTATCGTTTTCTTATACATTATCAGTCTATCGTGTATCAGTCTCATTGTTGCAGCGTTCTTGGTAAGAATGTTTTGCATTATTGTGTGGTCAAACTTTATTATCACTATATTTATCATAGCGATTGAATACACTTGGCAGTTGGCACCTCTCAAACTAACATAATATGAAGTTTACTTAGTATAAAATGTTGTCGATTCTATCATCCCATTTTCATAATTATACTATTTTGACAATACCCGCATCTCTTTTCATTTTAACAGGTTTTTGTAGCTGTCAGATTAAGTTTATTAGATTTAGAAAAATGCTACGGAACAGAATCGATGTCAAGCTTTAGACGTTATTTCAATTCAAATTAGGCTAGCTATATTAAGCAGATAATTATGATAACATTACCTAATTGTTCAATGTTAAAATACAAATGGCACAACAGCGTTATCGTTTTCGCCAGTCATTATGTAAACATAATTTTTAAATTATTTATTTACGCTTATTTAAATGTCATCATCATTTCATCCACTGCTGGGACTCTGACCTTCTTTCAGAGAGAGAGGATGGGCCCTTCCCCACCATGCTGGCCCAGTGCATGTTGGTAAATGGCATGTCTTTGAATATTGTTTGAGGTTCTTGGACATACCGGTTTCCTCCTAAGATTTCCTCACGATGTTTTCCTTCACCATATTTTGAGCGATGGCTTCGAAACTGGATTTTTATTTAGGTACTTACTACATAAGTCATTGGCGCAGGACCGAAGATCGAACCGGGACGCCGACAGATTTAAACGCACATTCATGATACTTATGTTATATATTTATCATATTTTATTTATATTATGTTATATAAAATACTAGCGATCCGCCCGCCCGGCTTCGCACGGGTGTAATTTACGTGCGAAGCCGGGGCGGGTCGCTAGCTATATATATAAACCTTTCTTGAAAATGTATCTAACTGATGGTGAAAATCGCATCAAAATCCGTTGCGTGGTTTAGGAGGAGTTAGCGGCCATACAGACATACAGACAGACAGACAGACGCGGAAAGCGACTTCAATTTATACTATGTAGAGATGATAAACTTGGCAATGTTAAAATTTTAACCCGCTTAAAAACATCTCTAAGGGATTCTCTAAAGCTAGCCCTAAAAGCGCGTTTTCGTAGGACAAACATACTTTTTTACGTCGGGTGTGTTACCCCAGAAGAATAACCGGTACGACATTAATTAATGAAAATAGCCAAAATAAACAATTCTTGCAGTTTTTTATGTCTGACAGCTCAGTTTGCCTGATAGTTATTTAATAGATATACCTATGCCATTGGAGTTTACTGTCCAATGTGAGGCCAAGAAACTTAGTTGTTTTCGATAGGGCAAGTTGTTCGTTATTAATTACGATGTTCTGCAAGGTAAGATTGTTAGTTAAAGTAAACTTAACACATTTTGTTTTCTTACACGGTACCTGGATGTATTTTGTGGTGGTACGGAACCTTCATTTCGCGAGCCAGACTTTCACTTGGCTGGTTTATTTGATATACTACCTAACTTCACCAATCTTTCGAAGTGTATTAATAACAAAACGCTTTTAATTTCAGTTACATGATGGGTCCCGTGAAGCCAAACCCAGCGAAGACGCTGTTAAGAAATGAGATCGCAGCCAGGATCGCTGCTTTGACCACGGAGGAGAAAAAACGACAGTCACAGATAATCTTTGACAAGGTAACCCACCTAATACGATGTCCTACTTTTTATAACCTCTTATAGTGTTAACACACGAGACGTACATGGTTGACGAACCACCGTCCAACCAACGGAAGAGAAAGAGAAAATTTTCTCTCTTCCACCTGTTGGTTGGACGGCGGTTCGCCTCGTGTTTTAATACCATTAAAACACTGATCTTAACCCGTGTTGCGCCAGCTACTGGAGCCCTTGTATAGAAAAAAAAACTATGTCTTTCCGAATTAAATTATAAACGTCTACGAAAAGGTCTAAAATTAGCCTGTTTTGCTAAAGTTCAGATTAGAACTTAAGTCACCTCACGATTTAAAAAGATAATCAACGAAAAAAAAAATTTTTTATAAAAGAAATAAATAAATTAAACATAATATTTTAATTTCATGCTAGACAGAGAGCGCTCTAGCACGTTATGACGTCAAGCCGTGCGCGCCCCATACAAATGCTATGCTAACCTGATACTAACACAGACACGCTTTGCGGGAGAGGGACAGACCATCCGCTCTCTATCCCCACCATTTTTTTTAAACGCTTATGTATCATCCAATGACAATATAACCACTTGACTGTTTATCTTTTACCTACCCCGCTTATGCGCCAAAGGTTCTAACATGTCAACCTAAACTATTTCGAGCGGGCCAATCCTATTTTGATTCCCCAATCACAAGCGTCGAGTCACGTCGTGTCTCCAATCACAAACTGCCCCCCCCCCCCCCACCGACGTGGCATAATTTTGCAAAAGGGAATTTTGACTACATGCGCGATCAAGTGGTTATATCAACGACCTATATGTACTACGGTTGAAGATCTAATACTTACTGGTGAAGAAGTTCCTAGGTTACTCTCTGATATAATAATAGCCTGAAGTGTGTTTTTTGATCGAAGGCCTGAAGAAACCAATTTAACCAACCGATCTGAAAACCCCCGTCATTAATTTCCAGGTAATCAACCACCCCTGGTACAAGTCCTCAAGCCGCGTGGCTCTCTTCATGAGCACCGACCAGGAGGTGGACACTGCTCCCCTGATAGACCACATCAAAGCGCGAGGAGCTTCTGCCTTCGTGCCGCAGTACGCTGGCGGCATTATGAGAATGCTAAAACTGGAACATGGAGACGAGAAGAATATGCCGCTGACTAAGCATGGGATCGCTCAGCATGCGAAGGACCAGCCGAGGGATAGTGCTTTGGAGACAGGTTAGGTTCAGCGTCTCATTTCCGAGCACCTAAAAACGTCAAAATGTTCACTCACTGTACCAGTAAGGTCTCCGTGGTTTTGTCGCGATTCGTTTGATGTTTACAGCTGCTGTCAATCGCCGAATCCAACTCGGCTGGGCAGCGATCGGTAAACTTTGCAACGTCTTCTCGTCCAAAATACCTCAGTGCCTTCAGACGAAAGTCTTCGACCAGTGTGTTACCAGTGATGACATACGAAACGTGGTCTCTCACTATGGGCCTCATAAGCAAGCTCAAAGTCGCACGAGCTATGAAGAGGGCTATGCTCGGGGTTTCTCTACGAGATCGAATCCGAAATGAGGAGATCCGTAGACGAACGAAAGTCACCGACATAGCCCACCGGATTAGTAAGTTGAAATGGCAGTGGGCAGGGCACATATCACGCAGAACGGATGGCCGATGGGGCCGAAAGGTTCTGGAATGGAGACCACGGACCGGTAAGCGCAGCGTAGGACGTCCACCCACAAGATGGACAGACGACCTAAAAGAGACCGCAGGGAAACGCTGGATGCAGGCCGCTTCAAACCGGCTCTTTTGGAGATCGACGGGGGAGGCCTATGTCCAGCAGTGGACGTCCTACGGCTGAAATTATGATGATGATGATGATGATGATGATGATGATGATTACAGCTGCTTGTTAAAAACTCAGATGATAACAAGCCCTACAGACAACGGACATCTAACGCAGAGGTATTAATTATTATTATGACTCTCTCACTTCCGCAGTGTTTTTGAGCACGTCTAAAAGACCGTGGCTGTAGTGGCTTTTACTCTCTATCTTAAAAAGCTCATTATTATAATGTTTAGTTAGCTAAGCTTGGAATTGGGACATGCAGTCAGTGAGCCTGCCAGAACAACCCGTTATGCATTTGACGACAGATTTCCGACTTGAGGGAGTACCCTCAAGTAGAAAATCTGTAAAAAAAATAGTGCGTGGAGTCCCTCTGCGCGGAAGAAGTTATACTTCAACAAGGAACTCTAAAATTATAACAAGGGCAAAAATATCAACAATTTAAAAAGATGTTTTTCTCGAGATTCGAACCTAGCTCCTTAGGCTTCTCAATCCATTAGCGACACCATTACACTGACGGGTCTTCTAGTCGCAGCGCGAAAAAAGGACAATTTCGCAACCATACGAGAGAGAAAAATTCCCCCTCCATGGTAGCGTTAAACGTTTAACGCAACCTTGTTGGAAGTCGAATAAGAAGTATAACTTCAAAAATCCGTGAAAAGTTTCTTTTAGTTTTAACAGTTTAAAAGGCACTTATATGCTTTCTGTCCTATATTGTAATGCACACTACTTTCTTGCCATCACAATCACAATCATAACCATCGATCTAAATGTACTACGTACAATTTCTTTGATCATAACAATCAGCGTACTGTTGCTATAATATCGGGTATTTATGGTGTGCCAGAAGGCAGTGCGCATCCTGCCCATTTTTCTATCTGACGGCCATGGCAGGCACGGAAAGGAGACATTGTTTCATGGTTGATATTTAAAAAACCTGAACGAGGCGTTTTATCCCAATTTCACTGTGCAAACCCGATGTTACAATCTGTGTCTGGTGAATCGGTTTCTTCTAGGCAAGCGTCTTCTATCATAGACTACATCAGTGCTTAACATGAGGCGAGGTGGCGGACAAACGTAATGCTATTCAAATAAAAATCCGGATAAGTCTTGCGGATGTTTTTTCCCAGCAATGGCTAAAACACTAATAACATTATTAAGTTTATGAATACATTTTATTTATTTATTACACGGGACTTACTCACGTAAGATATGGATACACCTCTTTTTTCTTCTTTTTATTTAAAATTATTATTGGGAAAGCCACTGCTTGCAAAGCTAGCGCTAAAACAAAACAGGCAATGCTTCAACATAATTTGTGAGAAATGTATCTAGATTTTGAAACAGTAAATATTTTTGTATTTCCAGGAGGTCTAGATCTGATCATAGCTCCTGGAGTAGCGTTCTCCAAGTCAGGTGCTAGGCTGGGCCATGGAGGAGGATATTACGACAAATTCATCACTAATCTCAGAAAAACACCCGAAGCTGCTCCCAAAGTAAGTACAAAGATATACCCCCATATTTATTACGTTTATAAATACACTAGCTTAAACCCGCAACTTCGTACGCGTAGAGCTCGGCCTTCGGCCTCTCTACTACAACCCGTTATAGCCTATGTGTTATTCTAATGTATGAGCTATATTATTGTAAACTTTCATTAAAATCCATTCGGTAGTTTTTACGTGAAAGAGGAACAAACATCCATACATACAAACTTTCGCGTTTATAATATTAGTAGGATTACTTCTCACTATCCTCACCCATAAGGTTCCCTAAGTCCTTCGACCAAAATAAAATGAATGGACGGGCCAAGAAGAAGAAGTGCATTTTTGAAGATTACAAAATGAGCGCCGGCTCTCACTTCGTTTCAGTCGGTTTCTAGCCGTAGGAACTGCAACACGTGACTATTGTTACATGATAACGAAACATCTTATATGCCATCTTGTTATTTTCCAAAGTGTAAATACACAACAAAAACCCGCTATATTTTTTTTGTAACAAATGTATTGTAGATGGTTTAAATGTTTTAATTAGGTGTTGAATGTCCGAAGGATTTGACTCGTTTTTACTGAACAAGTTCAATGGTTATAGCCCATCCATTTATTTTATTTTGGTCGAAGCCCTCGTGTTTTTCCTCGCTCTCTTAGTCGAATCGAGTTGACTTTACCCGAACGAGTATCTGAGCATGCATGACGGTCACGCGAGTTCAGTGCTTTTTTCCCCATCCCAAAAAGTGCCCAACGTGTCTAAAGAAGTTTTCACTTAAAAAAATAATGAATAGAATCGGTCCACAATTGGAGAAGATATTTTATTTTATTATAAATAATAGGCTTTTTAGGTTTTTAGGTTGTTCGATAAACAAAAATTCACCCCCCTCTCTTCGGGTATAAATCGAAAAATATCGATCCTACGAAAAAATTTATGGGAACCAAAATTGTAGGAAATTTAATTTTAAACAACTTTTGTGAAAACTATTTTCCGTGTAAAATTGAAAATAAATGAGTTATTCAAGACACAAAAAATAACCCTTTGAATCAAGATGGCGGATGCAGCAACAACTTTGGTATCCCTACTTTTTGAAATTAGACTAGTGACACGAACTACGAACCCAACGTATTCCGAAGGAAAATTGCTGCTTCCAATTTTTGTAAATCTAAAATACTAATTCGACTGGGCTATATTATATATTATTGAGATAAGTACTTACTTGCAATTAAATTAAGATTTTATGTCCTCAGGTCGTAGCGATTGCTTTCACCTGTCAAGTACAAGATGATGTACCGATGGACGAGCAGGACCAGAAAGTGGATGAAGTCATCTTTGCAGAGTGACTGATTCTAACTCCATGTCATTATTGTTTCCAAGATGTGAAAAATTGGTAGTTTAATTTTTATTGTAGCAGCCAGGTTCAATGGTTTTTCAGGCCACGTGCCCAATGTGTCCACAGCCTAAGCGTAAAGATAAACTTAATAAGTACCTATATTATTTTTATTATGAAATTGTGTATTTCTATAATAATTCACGTGTTCTGAAATAATAACAGTGAGTTCATTGTTAATAAACGTTATTTTATTTTATACTTGCTGACCCGACAGATATGTTGTCCTGTCTTAGAAGAACTGTCAAACGGGCGAAGTTAAAATCATCGTTAAGTTTCTGAAATTTTCCAATTTTCTGGGCAATTATCTTAATTTTTTCTTTCCGTAAGTACCTTTTACAGAGTAATAGAAAACAAAAAAAAAAGATGAATGAAATCGGTAAATTCGTTCTGAAGTTATGGCGTGACCAAGGTAAATAAAGTGTAATATTTTAGTATAAGATATGTGTATATTCCAAATTGTGAACCAAATCAACTAAAAAAAAATAAGGAATCATTTTTAAATATATAGATAGAAGTTCAACAAGGGCGGATTCAGAGGGGCGGTAAAGGGGGTCATACATCCTCCCCTGGTCTGGGTCCAGGACCTAGGTGGACCACTAATTAATATAAAAATTAATTATAACTTCTTGTGAACTGACCACGAATATGTGACCCCTCACCAAATGGCACCAAAGCTGGATATTAATGAATGATTGATAGTTATTGTTCTGTGGCCGATATCTCATCATAATCAGCTTTTTAACAGTCCACTGCTGGACTTTTAGCCTACCCCCGAAAGGGTGTTATTTTTTTTTTTTTATTTATTTAACATACAATTAGGTGGGCAGTTACAGGGGGCCCCAATTCACCCACCCATGGATATAATAAAAAAATACACCTTAAAATCTATTAAAAAGTAGAAAAATAAAATATGCCTCTAAAATAAAAATAAAAATTATACATAATAATAACAAATGAAACAGACAACAAAAAATAAAAATATCTACTATTTATAACACTTACAGTCCTTATTTAAGAGGGTTCTGTATTTGATCCTTAATATTATTATAAAAATCCATTGTCACTCTGCGAACTTCTGCCTCCGTACAATGAAACAAATCTAGATCCAAGCGCTGGTGATTGGGCCATATCCACCACGCTGGCCCAGTGCGGATTAGTGGATTCTCATACGCCATTGAATTCCTTCTCCGTACGTATGCAGGTTTCCTACGATGTTTTTATTCACCGAAAAGCCAGTGGTATGAAAACATCCCGTGTGGCCGATACCTATAATAGGTAAATAGTTTAGTGACCTGAGATCAATTCATCATAATAATAAGTTTTAGTTTTTAGACTTCTTAGGACTTGACTACACAGTGGAGATGTATGGCTTGAAGACTTGAAGAGGCAGGTACTGAAAATTGTTTCCAAGTTTATTTATTTTTCAGCTATGCCAAATCAAGGATGTTGATTAATAAAACCCAATTGTATTTTAAATAAAATAATTTTAATAATAGTTATATTTATATTGCACTTTGTGCAAGTTATAAAAATGGCTACACAGTGAATAGCGTCAATTCTGTTGCACCGATCAAACTAAACCAATCTGACCGGACTAAAAGTATCTGCATCTCTTTTCATTTCAATATGTGAGAAAAGGATGGCAATATTTTAGAGCTTTTAACAGATTTAGTTCAGTTTTGAAAATGATACAACAGTAATTGCCGTCAGTATTTATCAAGTAAAATGGATATTTTTACACGTAATTTTGTCTATACTTACACTACAAATGTACAGAAAAATAACTCTAAATACGAGTATAAATCACAATTTATTTAATCACAATAACCGCAATTAAACTAGAATTCGAATAAAATATAAATATTTTCTTAAAATTTTACCTACAAGACTATAATGATCTTTAAAATATATTTAACCTATACGATCAGTTTGATAAAATTTTCTACTAACACCAGTACCACCATAGGCGACGGACTTTTAAACGGAGAGAGTGAAAGAAAAAGAAAAAATCTGTTCTAACTTAGAATTTTCCTAAATCAATCAAACATAAAGATGTGTTTTTGCAAGCGAGCAATCGAATTTCTTCCAAACAAAACTCCTTCGCCGACGGTAACTTGCCTTACGTGATATAATTATTTAATCGAGATATTTTATATCTGCTAGATAATATTAGGTACTAGCGACCCGCACGCCCGGCTTCGCACGGGTGTAATTTACGTGCGAAGCCGGGGCGGGTCGCTTGTTATATATATAAACCTTCCGTGAATGTATCTAACTGATGGTGAAAACCGCATCAAAATCCGTTGCGTGGTTTAGTAGGAGTTAGCGGCCATACAGACATACAGACAGACAGACGCGGAAAGCGACTTCAATTTATACTATGTAGAGAATCAGAATCAGAATCAGAATCAGACAATACAACAATATAATAAAGCCGACGACATGTTCGTAAAGGCCTATGCAGACCAGAGACTAGTCCGCGATCCAAAGTTCTGTTTACGAGATAAAATCTGCGTGAATCAAAAAACTATGGAAAAGCAGTTATAAAATATGATTATTTATGGGATATTTACCGTGATAAGATTGTGAATGAAGCTTCTAGTTTTATGGGGAAGATTTTGCATTAGTTTACTAATATCTATACAACAAAAGGCCAACATCGTTTGGAAAAACTCACGGTCACGCAGCGGACAATGGAGAGAGCCATGCTCTGAGTTTCTTTGCGCGATAGAATCCGGATATTTGCCAAACAACCAGAGTCACCGACATAGCTGTTAAAATTTGCAAGTTTAAGTGGCAATGGGCAAGCCTCATCGCTCGAAGAACCAATAACCGATGGCGAAGAAATATTCGATAGTTGAGATCACGAACCGGAAGACGCAGCGTTGGTAGGCCTCCCACTAGATGGACCGACGACATTGTGAGAGTTGCGGGCATCCAGTGGATGAAGATATCAGGATGGACGTTAAAGGGGGAGGCCTATGTTCAGCAGTGGACGTCTTTTGGCTGATGATGATGATGATGATGATGATGACCTATACCTACATTCTTCAGATTCGATCTGCTACTAACGCAAAATAAAGAATCACACAGAAAAATCTCTATGAAAAATACAGAAAGCGGAATACAGCGCGCCAGATTCCTAAAGAATCATCGTGCAGAATATTTCACTGTTTTTCTGAGTCTGAACAAAATACATTTTTGCACGACAAAAAATAATGACGCATGAGTTTCAGTAGATGTCAAAAAATTTCATCAAATGGTTTACCAAACTTGTCAAAATTCGTTATTCGTATCCATTGACCTATATGTACTACGTAAATTTCTTTGTTCGTATCACAAAATATGCTTTAGATTGTTACAAATTATCTCTTATATGTTGTCCTGAGCAGCAGTTCTATACATAGTCATCAACATCAGCCATAAGACGTCCACTGCTGAACATAGGGGCTCTCCCTTAGAACGTCACACTGAAAGGCAGCCTGCCATCTGCATGGATGCCTGCGACTCACGATATCGTCGGTCCATCTAGTGGGAGGCCTACCTACTCTGCGTCTTCCGGTTCGTGGTCTCCACTCAAGAACCCTTCTTCCCCATCGGTTATCGGTCCTTCGAGCGATGTGGCCTGCCCATTGCCACTTCAATTTGCAGATATTGGCAGCTATATCGATGACTGGTTTTCGGCAGTGGTTATATACATAATACAAAATCATAATTTACTCCTGCGACTTAACCATTACCTTAAATAACTTAATTTTATATCTACTTACTCAATCTAATATTTTAAATAAAATATACACTTATGTAAACACTGGGAAAATTATAAAATAAACAGGCGAAAAAGACATTAACACGCAAGCAAGAAAAGTAAGTAAATATGAAAACAAAAGCTCTACCCACAATCAAGTCGGGTCAGAAGCGGATCCAGGCCAGTTATGATCATAGAGTTGTAATGAAGTGACCGATTCAGGAGTAGAAAAAAGCTTCAGCTATGCGTCAGCGGGGCGTGAGTATAGCAGCAAAAAGCGGGGCCGTAAACGGCACGCGGCGCGGTTCTAAGACGTTTCAGGAAGTGTTCCCGCAAACAATACGCTTTTATACCCGCGCTGCTTCTGACCCACTTATCTGCCGTAGGTACTATTACAGGCCTACTATTTACACCCCCAACTAGGTACACTCTTGAGGCCTCGATAACTTTTTCTAAATCCCAATCCATCAGTGATTTTATATCTTTAAAAAATTTCTAACCGTGAATGGGGCTTTTAGGCTTCACGTTAATTAGTTAACTTGCTTTTAGGTTGGTGAAGCCTTAGTGGCGGCGAAAGCGTATAAGACTAACAAAGATATATAATTAAAAATATATTAAATATATAAAATAATCCGCATACTTAAAAGTACGTATCGTCTTACGTATAGTTTAGACATTCTACTCCAAGTCTACAAATTCATTACCTATGTATCACAGACTGACTCCATAAGTTTATCATTATCGAATTTCTTCAACCACAACGACAAGTGTCATTTTGGTAACATTTCACTTTTTATGACAATCATGGCTCACTTTTTATGCTGTAGCATCTTTTCATGGAAGTCAAGATCCACTTTGGGGTCATCGCTCCACCCCAGTAAGTTTAAGGGGACTGTTCCCGTATGCAGCTCTCTCGCTCGCACATTTTCACATTATTGAAGATATAAAATCAATGAGTGTGAAATTCCAAAAAGTAACAAACTTTTTGGAAATTCACACTCATTGATTTTATATCTTCAATAATGTGAAAATATGCGAGCGAGAGAGCTGCAGAGGGTATACAGGCCCCTTAATCCAATGTTTCATACCCCGTGCTGCCAATTTATATCCACCTCAATTTCCTCGATTGTTTGTTGTCCCTGGAAGCCTATCGTCCATAGCTGAGCGTGAAGGGGAGTCGTCCAATTGAATTTTTTTCATCCGTCAGCGTATAGCAGCACCAAACACCCTTTGTCCTCGGCTCATGAGCAGCTCCACAGCGCCCATAGCAGCCAGTAGCAGCAGTAACACCACGACGGCGAGGACTATGCGGCAGCGCCTGCGGCGGCGCTCTCCTCGCGCCAGCCGTCTTGATAGGGCTTCACCGCGGGCCCCGTCGAGAGTGAAGAGAGCGCTTGCAGCCTGGAAATGGATAAAGAATAATATAAGCGGAGATAAACTCTGTCTCTTGGTTTCGTCGTCAGTTTGTTACATTTTGATAAACGGCTGAACCGATCTATAAAAAATATAGCAAGAAATTTATAATATCCTGTCTATAAAATCATTAGTAAAATCCTTCAGCGCGGCAAAATAAAAATCTGAAAAATGATAAAATATGAGCTCCTGTGCTATGAATCTCAAGTGGAGCTACACAAGGTCACGTGGCTAGGCAAATTTATGACAGGGTTAGGCCATGAGAGAGTAGGCAATGTAAACGCAGCGTTGGCAATCTGGCAGCGAGATGGGTAGACGATATTGCTTAAATCAAGTGTCAAACCTGGACCTGAATAGCATGTGATTGAGACATATAAAACTGCAAGATCAGCAAGAGAGAAGCATAATATGTCCAGAAAAGGCAGTGGGATTTATAAAGCTGTAGATGATGGTAATAGAGTTTATTAAAAGTATTTTTGCTGTATAATTAAGACAAGTGTCGTTAAGGATTCAGTAAACACAACCTATATCACTATGTAAATTCTGTATAAAATATGTATTAGGTAGTGCTTTTTAAGTCGGAAAAAACCGAGCATCGGGCTTTACGACATGCCTATACATATATATGGGGAGAAAGAAGCCAGTGTACAGCAGTGGCCTGCTTTAAAAATAATACAAATTATAAGTCAAGCTTGTCGCCAAGGCCTGATGGCAAGCAAAACGCTTACCCTAACTGTTCAAAGCCACGCAGAACTTTGAACTGGGGCCTTACGGACAACTGCTATTGCGGCACCAAACTAACGTTAAATCCGCACAGTTGGAAAATCACGCGAACGTGAACCTCAACACGCCCAAATACGGTTTGCGATCGCGTGATTATCCAACTGAGCGAATTTACCGTTAGTTTGATGCCGCAACAGCAGTTGTTGTCCGTAAGGTCCGTTGTTGTCTGCATCAGTTCAAAATCTTGCGCGCAATGCACTGAGATATATTAGATTTTAAATAACTTTATGCCCTGTAATTTTACTGAAAACGTTGCCTCTCAATCCGAAACACGATATTATTTGCATACTACTGCTTGGTGGTTAAATAACTGGCAAAAGCTAGATAGCCCATTGGTGCAGTTAGTATAATGAACTTGCCTTCTGCGCTTGGGGGTGTGGGTTCGATTCCCACATAAGGCAAACATTTATGTGATGAACATTGTTCTATATCTGGGTACATTTTTTTTTTTATATGTATTTAAAAAAAAAAAAATACAGTAGAATTCATATATAACGACTTCGCTTATAACGACTAACCTATTTTAGCGACGATAATGAGGCCTATTCTGTCATACCACTCACTAAACTAAACCAATCTGACAGGACTAAAATTATCTGCCTCTCTTTTCATTTTAATACGTGAGAGAAGGATGGCAACAATTTTAGAGCTGTCAAATTTAGTTTAGTTTAATTTACAGTGCATCAGAATCGATGCCATTGTTTACTCAAATTAGGTTTCATAATAAATGTACTCAAGAAATAATCCTGCCGTTTTGTGCGTCATCCGGTTAGTACGACATAGTATCGCCGGTCCCTTGAAGGTCGTTATATCCAGATTCTACTGAATGTATTTAAAAAAATATATGTAAGTATGTATATCAGTCTGGCAGCCACATCACAAGCTTTGCTTAGTTTGGGGTCAGACGACCGTGTGTCCCAAAATGTCCCGAATATTTATTTATTTATTTATTAAAGGTATAACGTACTTCCCCAGGCAAAAAGCAATACCACTGCAAATGGTACACGCACGGGACACGGGTTATCCTATAGTGAGGACTGCTTCACAAAGCTTACTATTTTAGGGTCGTCTCTTTGCTTTGTTAATTTACCACGCTAGATAAGGTGAAATTATCCGAGTCGCGTAGGCAACAAAACGCTCCCTCAGCCCCCGCCAAGTTATAGCGACGCCATGCTAGAGTCAGGACGCCCGCGGGGGGAGTGCAACGACAAAAACGAGCATAAGTCCGACCTCGATGACGCCTGGCGCGGCGCTGAACGCGGCGCGCCAAAATTCTCGCGTCCTTTTTACGCTTTTAATTTCACTAAAAAACGACACTATTCACTTTCAAAAATCTATCCAAATAAAAGAATGTTGCATAAAATTGCCTTTCAGTACATGAAATTTCCAGGTTGTTACGAGCTTTCATTAGAGCAAGAAATGAAAAATATAAAATAGTCGACTTTGTTTCAGATTTTTTTTTTTATCGAGGGAAGTTTATTCCATCGTATTTTGAACCAAATCATAAACTCAAACACAGATGTACCTATCTGTGACATGTATTTTTTTCCAGCTCAAATATTGTAATTTAACTGAAAAAAATTGATTTAAAACCGTCAAATTTGGTATAAGAGGCTTGTTGTGCGTGTGTAAATAAATAAATAAATACCACTGCAAATGATTTGGGCTGGTTGATTAAGAGGTATGCCAAATATTGTGGCGACCAACATCTCACATAAATTATCGCATCAGACATCAGAGACTAACGTCTTCTCACCTAAGGTCAAGGGAGATCCAGGTCAAGGTAAGCGTGCATTACCATTATTTCGGTATTTCGTAAAATAATGGTAAAATGGTCCTTGCTCCTTCGGTTACCAACGATGTTAGCAGATTACATTCTTTAGATAAAAAATATTTTTAACTCGCTTATTTAGTTTTGCTTGTACCTTTTTTTATTAACCCCGAATGAAACAAAAAAACATAAATTAATTTATAATTGGCGGAGTACCTAATCGCGTAATAAACATACAAAAAATAAACCGGCCAAGTGCAACTCGGGCTCGCGCACTGAGGGTTCCGTTATTCTATACCACCACAAAATACAATATAATTATTGTATGTTGTACATATAATAAATACATATTGTTTTTTTACAATAAAAAAAACTATTTGTTCCGACTTAACGCCTACCAAAATAGCCAAGCTATTGCTACGCTGTCACATAGTTAATATTTTGCAAGTGACGCTCGGTATAACTTTTAATGAATAGAAATTTGTCACCGACTAGCACTTGGCCATTATTTATTTTATGGCTTGTAGGCCATGTTTTACTTTAGAGTGTGTACTATAATCGTGCCGAGTTTGACCCTTGTACGTATTACCGTTTTTACATTAGAGCTAAAACAAAAATACGTAACGAAAGATACAGCCGTTAATAGGTATGAAAGACGGACAGACAGACATACAGACAGACAGAGACATCGTAGGCTTTGTAATAGGGTCCCGATTTTACCCTTTGGGTACGGAACCCTAAAAACATACCTACAGTCGAGTTGATAACCTCCTCCTTTTGTCGGTTAATTCTTCGTACGTCATTATTTGGTCATTACTATATTGGCCGCTACGTCATTGTTACGTCGCTACTACATCACAACTACGTCGCCACTACATCATAACTACGTTGCCACTACATCACAACTACGTCACCACTGTGCTACGTCAATCATTCCCAGTCATCTGACTTTTTTATGAACATTGCGACACAAAAATTTACATTAATTTAAGACAAATAATTCCAAGAATGCGATCACTAGGGCAAGTTCATTAAGGGCGCCACGAATAAATTTTATTAATACATTACAAAACAATCATAATGTTTTTAATTAATTCGAAAATTTAACGAGTTATGTTGTACGGAGTTTGACATGGTATAAGATGTTTGTTACTCACGGGCATCAAATTTGGATAGCATCATAGTAGAATAATGATTATGATTAGGTATTTTTTCCTCGTTTGCTTCCAATTATACAGGGTTATAAAGATAGGGTATGCTAAGCTGAAAGTCGTTATGCTAATCATTATGAATAACTTGTGGGTACTATGGGGTCAAATCTGATATCGCGAAAAAAATATCAGCTGTTCCATATAGAAAATGGTTTCAGGGTTGGCTCCATAGTAAAAGTTGTTCATAGTAATGACTACAATGACCTCCTTTCGGCTTAGTACACCCATTTTACGTAACCCTGTAGAAATGCACAGACTAGGTAAAACTCGTAGCTAAGTCTTCGCCTTCATTTGTGTTTCCGCAGAATTATGATAATCTTATTATAATCCCGTACAAAACGCTTTGATTCCACATTTATTGTGCGCACTGCTAGTCTGTGGAATGCGCTGCCTAAATGGGTGTTCCCCGATGGTTATAATCTGGGTGTCTTCAAATCACGAGTTAATCGGTTTCTTCTAGGCAAGCGTACTCCAACGTAAACCACATCATCGCTTAACGCAATCAAAGTGCGTTGCTGGCAGCGATGATGATGAAGATGATGGCCAAAAACGAAGCGTAGCGCAATTCCAGGTCATCACAGTGCGGTCAGTATTGCAGCCCTTGATGGACAAGCTGAAATAAAGGCCGAGACCGAAAGCGAAACTTTTATAATGGAATTTCAAAGGAAATAGCTGGTGGCTAAAACTCACCAGCAATGAAATTCCATACAACTTTTCTGGCGCCTATGCGAGTAGCGCGGCAAGGACGACTTTGCCCAAAGAATGTTGTCGAAATAGCGACTACATTACAAGCATTTTTGAGTAAAAAATGTAAGTATTCTATTTTTGAGGCGACAATACCAAATTTTACCCCGACTCGGAATAATCGTACTTCCGCAACTGGCCTCTTGTTCACACTTGGTACGGGCCCCACACTGGCAGTTACGTTACATTAAGGACGTTGTATACCTTAAAGGGGGTATAAAACGTCCTTGCGTTACATACAATTTTGACAACAGCAAAGATTTCCGATGACAGCAGTGATATCTATCAGCTCGTCAACTCGACATCCTGTGGGTCAGCGCGACTCATAAAACTGTTCGTTTTAAATAATCGCTTTATTACCCAACAGTAGCTATAACTGTTGTAATGAGCAAACACTCAGGTAAATGCCAATCAGTACGTCTTGCGACACACACGAATATTGAATATAATTATGTATATTTTGATGTATGTGCCTAACAATTTTGTTACATATTTTTAACGTAAGAACCACAGCCTAAATGATGCCTTTAGTTGAACTCAGATCCTGCAGACGCTTTTTTGCATTCGTATGTGTTGCATGTATGCAACAGAGTTTAACGATAAATTTTATCAAAATCTGAATGTTTTAAAACCAATTTATATTGTCATTTTTATATTTTTGCAAAGGAGAACGAATAAACATCAAAAAAAAAAATTATTTATCTTCATCTCCGCAAAAATAGAAAATAACTTAAATTGTGTGAAAGATTAGCTCTGAATGCAATTTGTTTTAACTGAACGTTTTTGCAGTCACTACAATTCACAATTAATAGTATCCATTTGATTCTTAAAACCATTATTAGTTCGAGATAAACTAAACAGAAACTCAACTCTTACTTTACTAATACTTTCAACTATTGAAATAACAAAGTCTATCAACACTTATATTTTAACTCATCTTTCTTACTATTTTACTTCCTATCAATAATCAATCTTATGATTTTCTTAGATGGTTTCTTACTATACAATGGCGTCAAATTAAATTACACTAAGCGGTACAATGCTTCCCGTGTCATTAAAGTCTCACGACATCTGACACAGTACCGTATCGCATCCGTCGCTTGGGGACGGATTGAGATCGCTGGCATCAAAATAATATAACCAATATAGTCATTGGCTGGGATTGGAATAGAAAAATCTATCACTGGGGCGAATGCGAAGTCCCGTCGTAATCAAATCACAATCGAAAGTTTGGCCACACGCAGATCTCTACCCCAATCAATAATAAGTACCAGAGATTGTAGGTTTTATTCGGTCGTTTTATTTTCGTGTTAGTGCGAGTATCAGGGACTGAAAAATTTTTCTCAAAAAGTTGCTCTTTTTGTCTTATTATTAAAAGAGCTTGGCCTATATCTGAGAGTATTTTTATCTTTACCAATCTCTATCCAGCGTTTTAACCTTTGCCTTCTCCTTTTTTTGAACTGCTTTGTATGTTCTTCTTAGAATATTTGTCAAGAGATACAAAATGACTACACACCTTGTCTTTTCTAAATTCTATATTCACAAGAAGATATATTCTTCTTTTAACCGACTTTAAAAAAGGAAGGGGTTTTCAATTTGATTTGTTTTTTTTTATATTTGTTATTTCAGAACATTAACATTTAGAAACACATTTAGATTTTTTTATCTGATGTACAATCAGATTAGTCGCATATAAATTTCATCAAAATCGATTCAGTCATTTGATTTTTAAATCAAAATATCTGGGGAAAATAGGTTTCCAAATAAACAAAATTTCGTATTTACTAATTTTGAAGTCAGTTTTTAAATTGATATATATTATGTAGTTATGTACATTATTCATGAAATAAAATATTGATCTACCCTTAGTCCGTCCACAACACCATAGCAGTATTACGTCACTTACGTAATTTGAGGACAAAGACACCGAGCTTAAATTGAGCGTTTGACGCATATCTCTCTAGAGAAAGCTCCTTGACTAATCAAATTAAATATTTCGTAATAATCATACCTGAGTGACTAATATTTAAACATAAATACCTGCTGATTCTTTATCAGATAAGTGTACAAGAGCAGACTAAAAAACTGTTTTTGTAGTCTTTTTAGGGTTCCGTAGTACTACAAGGAACCCTTATAAGTTTGTTGTGTCCGTCCGTCCTAATTATTTAGAACACTCTGACTTCTATAGTTATTAAGGTTGCTTAAACTTTGCACAATTGCAGTTTTAGTATAAGTATTTAAAATTTTAACAAAATTTAAAACAATGAAATTCATCATCATCAGCCTTGAGTGACCCACTGCTGGGTATAGACCTCCCTTTGTTTATGCCACTCTCCCCGGTCTCTCGCTAGTCGCATCCACTCGTTCCCGACAGTATTTCTGATGTAGTCAATCCACCTCATCCTCTGTCGGCCTGGGTTCCGCCAACCTAATCTCGGCCACCACGCAGTTACTGTTATACACCACCTGCCATCATTACGTCTGGCCATGTGTCCTGCCCAGTTCCACTTAAGTTCCTTCACCCTCTTTACGACGTCTGCAGCTTTGGTGCGACGTCGTATCTCAGTGTTTCGGATACGGTCCTGCAATTTGATGCCAAGCATGGCTCGCTCCATGGCTCTCTGTGCGACGGCTATCTTGTGCACAGTCTTCTCCGTGAGCGTCCATGTCTCAGCACCATAGGTCATGGTGGGTAGGACACATTGGTTATAGAGACGAGTCTTCAGGCACTGTGGTATCTCTTTCTCTTGAAAACAATGAAATTAAAATTATTCTCATGAAAACAATAAAATTAAAATTAAAAAAATACAATTTAAAAGTAAAAAAATAATATAGTTATAGTATATAACGGTATAGTTTTGTATTTTAGGGGTGGTTCTGGTATATGTGGAATGGGGATAAAAAATGTGTTTTTTTTCGTTGCACCTCATCAATATTGAATCGTTATATTCGTTGAAAATATGTGTCTTAAAATGAAGGTAAACATCACTTTTTTCAAAAACATCCTTTGAGAAAATATATCGCAAATAATGGCTAAATTGGCAATGAGTTTGACGCCACGCTGGTAGGTTATCATAAGTACCTTTATCCAAATTTATTTCTTACTTTTAGCAATTACAACTGTATGCTACAAGTATGTGTTTTGTAGTTATGGTTATAGAAATAACACTGTAATAAATTCAAGACGTTCTAGCTAGGTTATTTATTGATCTTTTCATAAAATTATAAAAAATATATAAAAATCATAGAATTATCTTTAATAAGAATGTATCCCAAGAAGTTTTCTCTTTGTCTAAGCTATTAAAATATAACCACGAACTTCTAAACTATGAATTTTGACCACTATTGGATCCGTAACCAAAGCATGGTTACGGATCCCTACAATTTGCGTGTCTTGCTACACGTTATTTGTCTATTTTATAATTTCTGAACCTGACAAGGACTCTTAGAGTAATGTCTGGATAATTAGTATTTCTAAATTCGTTTTAAACATTTATTAGCTCTAGGCGTCAAAATATAAAGTAACAAAAAACCTAAAAGATGTTTTAAACCGCTTTAGGCTGTATAGTAACCAAAAATTAGTTTTTGATAGACAATAATAATTCTTTAAAAGATTTGGCTGATATTGGCTGTAATGTAAAGTGCATTGCTCGAGGCTTCAATAATTAGGCCATATCATGATTATAAAATTAATATTTTTGTCATTAGTCCTAGTTTTTGAGCTAATCGGTTAATAATAGTGCTAGAGTTAATACAGTTAGTGTTGAGAAGTTTTAAGTATGAATCAAATTTTATAGGATACACTAATAAACATAAATTTGTTGTTATTAGTAGCATTTTTTAAATAAAATGGACGTCGAATTTTACGCCACACAATTATCCAGACGACAAATGTTGAAAACGCAATCCAATTTAGGTAAATAATAAATTGGCTAACGGACGGACGTAATTTCAATTAACGTTTCCTGTCGCTTTCGATTTTCTTGTTTATTAACATGAAATTTATATCTCTGAATTCTATCTAGGGACATAATTTTATTTGACAGTGTCCAATTGTACATTTGAAATTACTTACGTCCTTTCCAAGTCGGCCTTATTCTTAATTCCTTTTTGACGTAAGTGACATTGGCGAATTGGGGCAACGCCACAGTGGGTGTATAATACAAAAAATAAGCTAAATTGTCAAAAAATATTAATAGGATATCTTATTTATCCTCTTCCCAGACTCATTTTGGTGGATGGCCATCAACCAGTTTACAAATGACGCTGTTTTCGATATCAACACCTGTGACACCTGTATCACAGATAACCTACCAACCTTTAAAGACTCTATTAGCAGCCCTTTTGAAGAACCTCTTATAGTTACTTGGAAATGCCGCTTCCACAAATTGCAGATGTGAGGGATGTGCCATTTTCACAGATCTATGATCTTGTGGATGAGTTTTCAGGCGGTGGTAGCTAGTGCGATGGTAAAGCCGCAATGCTGTCATCAGATTGAACAGTTCTTCAGAACATTCATCATCATCAGCCAGAAGACGTCCACTGCTGAACATAAGCCTCCCCCTTTAACCTCCACACTGAACGACAGTCTGCTTTTTGCATCCACTGGATGCCAGCGACTCTCACAATGTCGTCGGTCCATCTAGTGGGAGGCCTACCTACGCTGCGTCTTCCGGTTCGTGGTCTTCACTCCATAACCTTTCTTCCCCATCGGTTATCGGTTCTTCGAGCGATGTGGCCTGCCCATTGCCACTTCAACTTGCAAATTTTAACAGCTATCGGTATGTCGGTGGCTTCAGAACATTCCCTGTTTTAAATGCGATAAAAGATACAAAGAAACCCAACTTCTCTGCGCATGCTGAGCGGCTCTAGGTGTTCGGTGTGCTTGGGATCGTTTGAAGAATCGCGTACCTACTCTTGAAGAAGACTTTTAATGTTTTTTAGAATTCGCAAAAGGTGTGCCAGTGGACGTCGCGTGCGGGCATCCAAGTGTCATTAATTACGTTGCGAAAACACCTCGACGGCCGACGCCATGTCAAGACCGGCGCATTGTGATGCAATACGTGGGTGATTAATTTGTTTATTTTATACTAACATGAGCTTGATATATTTTGTTTTAACAGCCACTGGTCCAAAAACTTTAATCCTTGTTAAAACCGCCGCTTGCATGAATAGAAATCATCATCATCAGCCAGAAGACGTCCACTGCTGAACATAGGCCTCCCCCTTTAACCTCCACACTGAACGACAGCCTGCCTTTTGCATCCACTGGATGCCCGCGACTCTCACAATGTCGTCGGTCCATCTAGTGGGAGGCCTCCCTACGCTGCGTCTTCCGGTTCGTGGTCTCCACTCCAGAACCTTTCTTCCCCATCGGTTATCGGTTCTTCGAGCGATGTGGCCTGCCCATTGCCTGTTCAACTTTCAAATTTTAACAGCTATGTCGGTGACTCTGGTTCGTTGGCGAATATCCACGTTTCGGATTTTATCGCGCAAAGAAACTCCGAGCATAGCTCTCTCCATTGCCCGCTGTGTGACTCTGAGTTTTTCCAAAAGGCCAACAGTTAAGGACCACGTCTCAGTACCATATGTCATCACTGGCAACACACACTGGTCAAAGACCTTCGTCTTGAGGCACTGTGGTATCTTGGACGAGAACTACTCTGAATAGAAATACTCTGTCAAAATTATATAGGTAAATCTACCCTCTATATTTGACTTTTTAATGTAATGTTTTTATTTGATTGATTTGTTAATTGATTTTTGATTGGCATATCTTTGTAAACTACGCTTAATGGCGCTATAATACTTATCTTATTAAACTATGTTTTCTCAATAAGTGAATTTGTAATTTTTTTGAGGAAATAAAAATCTTATATTGTATAAAATATGGAGTAGGTACCGTTAGTAGGTACCTACAGTTATTCCGTACTTCATAATTATCGATAGATTTCTAAATTCCAAAAAGAGTAAGTACCTACACAGAGTTAAATAAAACTACAAAATATGGAATGAGCTACCTAACGCGGTGTTTCTGAAAAGCTACATGGGGTTCTTCTAAAGGCGAGTTAATAGTCTTTAAGGGTCGGCAACGTATTTATGAAGCCTCTGGTGTTACAAGTATGCATAGGCAACAGTGACTGCTTACCACCAGGCCGCCCGTCTGCTTGTTTGCCACCCGATTAAAAAAAAACGTTGTAATCCGTCAGCGAATTGAAATAACAAACATACAAAAGTTGACAATGTTTATTTGCACTGATCTACAGCAGAACGCAACATTTGTTTGCATAAAAATCACAGTTTGTCAAGTGTTTATTCAATTTTTAACACAGCTGAGGTTAATCCTTGTTTTTAAGAGAACGTCAAATATTTATTTAGCCATGGACAGTTGATTTTTAATAAGAAGAACCCACTTGATTTCGATTGCATGCAAGTGGTGTTAATGTCAGATTGAAGAGTTAAAATAGAGTTACAATCACAAAATTACCGGGTAGTTCACATTATAGACACGCTCGCAAGCGTTCCACGCTAAAACCGCTCTGAGTTTATCCATTCTCAATTTTAGCTCAATAACTCAAGGGCTCTTTTCCGACTTTTAGCAAATTTGGTCATTCTAGTTTAAAAGTGTCGACCTTCCATGTTTAGTTTATAATTATAGAAATAGTCATCATCATCATCATCAGTCAGCCTTTTAACAGTCCACTGCTGGACTTTTAGCCTACCCCGAAACCCCGATTGGGCCATATCCACCACGCTGGCCCAGTGCGAATTGGTAATAAAAATAGTGTCATATCAAAATTGAATGTTTTATCAAGGATACCTCAAAGATTAAGGACATTTCACTCGATATAGGAAAAAAAGTACCATTGATTTGCGCTTCTCTCTCTGTTTTTTTTAATAACTATTTATGGACCTGGGTATGTCCTAAAGGACCCGGGTATGTCCTAAAACTGCGACCAGAACCACCGGAGGATGGGCAGCAGCGTCCTGTTAGTACACGGTGAACGTACTGCGATCTCCAAGCCGCCTGCCAAGCGTGGGGATTATGGCAACACCTCTCTCTAAGAGGGAGGCCTTGTTCAGCAGTGAACATTTAATGGCTGATGATGATGTTGATGATGATGATTTATTAAAAGATGTTTACGATATTTTTACAGATTTCATAATTATGGAGAAACCGCAAAGTTAAATTTTACATTACAGTTATATCTTACGAAAAATATGAGAAAATATCAAAAATAGAAGTTGCGAAACGCACGACTGTGTATAAACGCCATGGTTTTGCTTCACTTACCAAATCATGAACAGTACTGTCAAAATACCCAATGTGCAAGTGTTGGCGACTGGCCGAATATAGACTAGTTTTTCTTTTTTATTTAAAAGCTAATGTTTTTCTTTTGTTTGATGTCATTTGTCTGAATAGATGGTAGACTTATCAGTAGTTCAGTGTGAAAGTTATATTAAAAATAATTAAATTAAAACACGTTTCTACCACTATTGTGCTTATCATTATTTCTCAATTTTCTCATCAACGCCAGCAGTCATACAGTCCACCGATCGCTAACAGTGAATTTAACAATGTATAACGCATTTACCTGCATACGTAATGTGAACGGTGTGGCTCACGAATAGCAAAGTAGTTTTATCTTATCAAGAAAATGTACCTACTAAGTATTATCAGGAAATAAATAAAATTACTATTAATGATTTCTTTGGTTTTCGTAAGCGTTAAAATGAAACACGAATTTTTACGCGTCTATTATTTAAAATCGTGGCTTTTCGATCACATTGCAGTATAGACTCTACTAACGCTGATTGCTGAAGTTTCGGAGATAATGTAACTTTCTAACAAAAACTATACACACACTTACTCATTTTATTACACACACTAAGAGTAAATTTATTGCTGTTGTTTCATGTAAACAACAGCAATAAATTAACTAATAGTCCACATATAACATAGGGCAGCAGGGCGTTTACAGGGTGAGTAAAGGCAGAAAGTTGCATCAGGCTGATTTGGAACAGATGCCACCCGCCACGCCTTCTTACCATATCTCCCTTGTTTGCCTGATCAGATTGTACCAACATACTTTTCATATCATACCCCAAACCGTTCTCTTCGTTCCGTCGCGGGTAAAACGGGAAGTAAAGTAAAGCTAAGTGTTAATTTTTTTGTGAATTAGCGTAGATCTGTTTTATTTATGTAATGATTCCCACGATCAATTCGTTTAGATCGACATAAATATTATATAATGACATAAGAAGCTGGTACACTTTCCTAGAACGTAAAACAGCTGGATAATTTGTTGAAAAACCTAATACGGAATACGGATGTGTAGAGCAATCGACTGCATAATAATATGCATGGGCTTGATATAGGCCTTGTTTGTGGGAAACTAGCAGTGACGGTTTTATTCCCCGTTTTCCTATAGGATATGGTTTTAAACTAAAATACTAATCTAAGAGTGGAAATGGAAGGAAAAGAGGCCAGGATGTTCGCATTCAAAGTGGCAATGCTGCCAGCATCCTGGCCTCGCCTTAGCTTAGCTTAACTTTGCTTAGTTTTTGGCCAAAGTAGGGCACCATGGTGGTAGGTATGTCAATACCTACGGGTCCTACCTACCTATAAGCCGGGTCTCCAGAGCCAAAAATATAACAAAACATGTTTAGAATAACATGCTAAAACATTGCGGTCTCCTACGACGTTTTAAACGTGTAGGAGGCGGGGGGGGTGTAAGTGTGTTAGTATGTTTGCTCCCCGCACATCTCTAAACGGATTTGAATACATTTTGATGTGGAGGTAGAATGTACCATGGTTTAACATAACTATATGGAAGAGATCGCTTTAAGCGATAAGGCCGCCTGTTAAAAGCCTAGATAATATTTTTACTGTAATGTTTATGTTATTCTTGTTTTGTGGTATTTTAATAAAGAGTCATTGTACTGTATTGTATTGTATTGTATACTACATTTTTTTTACTGGGCAAGCGCCTTTATTAACTAAACAAAATACAAGCTAAAACTAAAACTACAAATACAGTTAGACTGCCCATGGCCCGTTGAAGGTCTAAAGACAATCCAAATGTTCAAGCCCACTACCAGTTGGCAGCGTACCCAGCATGCTGGCGGCATTACCACGTTGAATGGCAATGCTTATGCGTTGAGCCAGAAACACGCCAGCATTTTGGTCACGCGTCGCATTAACCAGGCGCTCTGAAAGTTTTTTGAAAATGAGGTGAGCTCCCGGTCCCCAAGGGCCCGGGAGCATAATTATGATACTGGAAAATTTTATGTTCGACATCGTACTGGAACAGTAAATTTTGCAGTATCATATATTATAGCTGATACAACCTTGTTAGTTCTAAGATAAATTAAATAATCGATTAATACAGACGTGATTACACATATACATTATGTTAAAAGTAGAGTCATAAACATAAAATATCTATCACATAAGTTCATGAAGCCGGTTCCAAGTAGAATATTCCGGAAATGCAGTTACGTCAGCGGAGTTAGTACTTTATGCGAGGTGCGGTCGTAAGTTTGTAAGTTACTGGCACAGGCAGACAGGTTTGGGCTTTCCCAGCTCATAGTAATTGATAAGAAAATGAAACCGAATGTGATTTTACCAGAATCCTACACAGGAAAAATACGTGGAATACTGGACAGATGACTCGGATAATCCACAGAAAAGAGAACTAAATAGAACGGAAATGAGAAGGAAAATCTGTCACCAGGCATATGATTGGACTTTGATTGAACATTCTTATTTATATCAACGCGTCAAACTCCGCATCACAGTTGCTGACTGATTTCGAATGACTGACGTTTCGTTTATATGGGTGCAACTGGCTTCAACAAATTTCTTATAAAAAAGCCTTGACAGCCGTTATAATTTAAAGAATAAACTTTTATGTGGGATAATCTGTGCCTGGTATACGGGGTGTAAGGGGAACACTCGCGAAGCCAAAAGAAGGTAATAGGCATGATGACAAATATTTATTTATTCCAAATAATCGGCTTAGCAATTAATATAACTAAATACATGACACATACTGAAAAAATAATTTAAATTGACTGATAAATCTCTGAGATATGAGTGTTTAAAGTTTTAGGTGGGGATAGAGAGGGGATGCTCTATCTCTTTCTCGCAAAGCGTGAATTAGTATAGCATTTGTATGGCGCTCCTGAGCCGTGACGTCACGGCTCAGTATAGTGCGCTCTTTGTCTAGCATGAAATTAAAATGCTTATATCTTATTTATTTTTGAACAAATTTTAATTTTGTTTTTGTTGATGTGCTCTATTTATGATCAGCTTTTTTATGAGGTAATAAAAAAATATTAGTCATCATGCCTATTGTACTCATCATTATAAACAACTTTTACTATGGGACCAGCCCTAAAATCGCGAAAAAAATATCAGCTGTTCTATAGAAAACGGTCATTGACACTCGACAAAATGTATGGAACAGCAGATTTTTTTTTCGCGATTTCAGAGTTGGTCCCATAGTAAAAGTTGTTCATAATTATTAGTACTAGTACCTTCTTTTGGCTTCGAGAGTGTTCCCCTTACATCCTGTATAATATATCCGCCAGGTAAAGAGTTCAAGCATGCGACATAAGTAAATGTGGCATTGTGAAGTATATAATTGATACAATATCCAATGACGCTCGGGCATTTTTTTACTGTTTTCACTGAGAGATTGTGACTCTATAGGAATTGTATCTCGATGAATCTATTTCAAATTTTCATTTTAATAACTATTTGAAAACAATCATAACTAAACTAGTAGATAACTTGCAATATTAAATATTTGTAATATTTGAAAATATTGTATTTATCTCCTATAGTCAATCAAAGTAAATTACGCTGTTTACAATGTCGAAACAGATGGTAAGCAGCCAACTAAGAAGGAACGGATGCTTATGACAAAATCTCGAAGGCCAGAGAATGGAATCCTGCATGATACATTATAATATGGACAATAACACGAAATGGTGATTGAAACTCTTCATGCCAATTAGTGCTGCTATATATGACAACGAGATAAATGGCACGGAAAGATTTAAACCAGCTGTGAGAGGACAATAGCTGTTCAAATTCAAATTCAAATTCAAAATATTTATTTGTCAGAACATGGTAGGTACACATACATATAAAGTAGCATACATGGTCGTAATAATGGAGACGTATCTCATGTCCTTGCCTGTTACAGCGTACAAATGTTAGTTTTTTATATATTATTATTAGTTTTTGTTAAAGTTAAAAAAAATAACGAAATTATGTCTAAGTTAGAATATTGTTAGAATCATATTTTGGTTTGGTTGTATTTTATACCCTAATTAGATGTTTATTACTACCTATATAAGCTATTATTATCATTTTATCTTTTCCTAGTACCTGTCAATTATTTAGTCTACATTACATATCAAAACATTTTTATCATTAAGGAATTCTGAAATTTCATAATAGCTTTTTTGTGCTAATAAAATTTTAAGTTTATTTTTAAACATTCCAATATTTAATTCTCTGATAATTTTAGGAATTTTAGTATATATTAAAGGAGCCATACAGAATACACTTTTTTGCATGAGTGCAGTTTTGGCCGTACGTGGGCAGAGTTTCATCTCGGCCTGTGTGCGAGTTCGAATACCAGCATCAGTCCAACTACCAAAGAGATGTTGATTTGATTTTACAAAAGTTGCTATTTCTAATATGTATAGAGATGGTAATGTCAGAATCCTGTGTTTTAAAAAGTATGGTTTACAGCTATCAGTCTTATGAAGATGAAACATTGCCCTGATGCACCTCTTTTGGGCTTTGAAAGCAATTCTTTTGTCAGTAGAGTTCCCCCAGAATATAATGCCGTATCGTAGAATAGATACTGCCATGCCATAATATGCAGTTATTAGAGCTTCTTGATTAATAACTAATGATAATTTAAATAATGCGTATGCCGTCGAGCCCATTCGTTTAGTTAATGTATCTATGTGTGCTTTCCAATTTAGTTTACTATCGATTGTCAATCCAAGAAATTTAGTTGAGTCCACTTCCTGTATGACTCTACCATTAATGTGATCTTAAGACGCTCTTTTCCGACTTTTAGCAATTATGGTCATTCTAGATTAAGTGTGTATACCTCCATGGTTAACTTAAAATTATAAAAATGGTGTCATAACAAAATTTTATGTTTTATCTAGGAAACCCATGAGACCGAAACACGATTTAGCACATTTCGCTCGATAGAAAAAAATTATCAAAGTAGCACTGATTTGCACTTTTATCCCTGTTTTTTTGGATTCATTCAAATACCTTTTCAATTTCAATTACATTTATTAAATTATGTCTGCGATATCTTGATATATAGATTTTATAATTATGAAGGAAACCGGTGAGGTACATTTTACATTACAGCTATACTTTTCGAAAAATATGAGAAGAACCGTAAAAAAAGAAGTAACGAAACGCACGACTGTGTGTAAGCGTCATGATTTTGCTCCGCTAAATGCGACTTTAATACAATAAACCAAGGATTATGGTCATCTGTAGTAATAAACGTTGCTTAAAAGTGTGAATACCTCGCCTTAATGGAATTATACCATGACTAAGCCGTATGTCTCCATGTTATTTTTATGTTATACGGAACACCATGTTTGAGTATGCGAAAAAAGCTGTCCAATGTTCGCCCTGAGACTCGATGGAATGAAGTTATACGTAAGGCAATCCCATCTAAAATATTATATTTATTAGAAGCCTCCTTGAATTAAACTATTCAAAGAGGTTCTATTCAAAGAGGTTGGAATGTTTTAATAATGAACAATGTGAAGGTTAGACAATATTTTGTTACATCACATTAGAATTTTGAATTTATATTCCGCACTAGCTGATAAAAAAAATTGCGAGTAATATTTCCTGGGCCTTTTCCAGGCCAGAGTGAATTGGTATCTTCTAAGTCTGCGTGATTCGTCTTCGACCACATCTTCGCTTACCAACAGGCGAGTTGGTGGTCATACGCGGAATTACCCGCGTAAAAAAAAAAATCCTTTCCGAGCTGGTGAGACGAATAGAAAATTTTCTCCCTGACAAGACAATCAGAAGTGAGGACCTAGTGAGGACTGCTTCGCAAAGCTTACTATTTTAGGCTCGTCTCTTTGCTATGTTAATTTACCACGTTAGATAAGGTGAAATATTTAAGTTAAAATATTGTATCTTTTAATTATTGTGCGTGTGTAAATAAATAAATAAAATAAAATAAAAAAAGAATATCATAAAACTTTTCATAATACCTAGTACAAACAAATCTTCTAAGTTCAAGACGCGTCCTTGCTACTTAAATTCCTATAATTCAACAACATAATTAACATAACCGTCGCGCCGTGTTGACATAATTATAGTAAATCAGATCTAATTACCAAGTGATATTACGACAGTGAAAGATATTTAGTGGAAACCGCCGCTACGGGCACATTTTGCTATATGGGGAGTGTATGAAACTTGTTATGTATGCGTACAGTCGACGAAACAAGTGTAAAAAACACGACTAATTCGGAAAAGGAATTCATTATACCATTAACCTAAGATCAAACATAGCCTATAATCACCGCATTGAAATCTTATTCCGAATAAAATAACTGGCCGGCTAAAACTCAGAGTCACACAACGGGCAATGGAGAGAGCAATGCTCGGAGTTTCTTTGCGCGATAAAATCCGAAACGTGGATATTCGCCAAAGAACCAGAGTCACCGACATAGCTGTTAAAATCTGCAACTTGAAGTGGCAATGGGCAGGCCACATCGCTCTAAGAACCGATAGCCGATGGGGAAGAAAAGTTCTGGAGTGGAGACCACGAACTAACTAACCCAGGCAGGCTGTCGTTCAGTGTGGAGGTTAAAGGGGGAGGCCTCTGTTCAGAAGTGGACGTCTTCTGGCTGATGATGATGATCTGGCCAAGAGCGGGCCAGATCAGATACGCATATGCTAGCATTCCCTAGTCAAAGCCATATAATTGTGGCAATGCATACGTAAAAATGTTTGGGGAGAAGCTACTTTTTTCCACTTTGACAGGCCATATTTCGCAAAGGATACATTCACAACAACAAAGGACACACTTACATTAAGTGCGATATGTATTCCATACAAAGAAGTGCAGTGAAATTTCACATGTACCAGAGCCATTCGTAATTTATTTTTATCCTTTTAAAATTGTGTTCGTTCTGTCCGTTCTTCTGTTCGTCAGATGATTCTAAAAGTTTAGCCCTTAGAATCTTCTGATGGACAGTCAGACAATCAGAACGAACTTTTAAGGGTTCCGTACGAACAAAAATAAAGAGAAAAAAGGAAATTCGAATGATAAATGAAAGTTTTTAAGTGAAAAGAGACGTCACTGATTCTCGTTAGATGGCACTGGTTGGATCTTTGAGAAAATATTAGTCTTCCATAAGCTCTTTGGGTTGGACAGACGTCAAGTGTTACCATTAAAATAACATTATAGGGTTTGTACAGTTTCTTGTCTCTGTCACTGACGTTTTCAGTTCGATGGAGGCTGACGTTTCTGACGGAAGTGTCTGTTTGGTTTGGGAGGGATTTGTAGTGGCGGTCAAAGAGTTATACTCTCTTTGACCGCCACCACAAATCCCTCCCTTCTTACATAAAGTGCAATGGCATAGTGTAGCCTTCGCAAATTTCCTATATAACAAAGTCAACAAAAAAATTAATATTTATCCCCTTCCTGTTATAAAACTTAAAAAAGTAGTAACAGATTTCTTAAAAACATTATCCTACCAAGAAACAGAACAATTAATAAAATTCCATTGAGTATAGCTGACACAATAATATTTACTGGTCACATATTATATATCTATAATTTTTATTTATTTATTCCATTACTAAACTGCATGCTTAGAATAAGTGTTGTAATTCTAATAATTTAACTGCAAAAAAAATCATAAATTCATAAGAACTTTTAATTGTATAACTGCATTATATTATTCTTTAAAATGAGTACTTCACGCGGAGGGCACTGGCACCTGTAGCACAGTTTAATCACTAGTATGGGTGCCAGCCAGTTCCACAGTTAATAATAACAATCATCTGTTTGTATGTTCTATACCTAGCTATACAATTATTGTTAATGTCTAATTTTAAAACTTTTGGTCAATATTTTTTTTTTTTTTTTTTGCAATCATGGTAGGTATACGACTTTAGCATAAATAAAACTAATAATCTTAGTTATTCCTTATACTTATGACGTAGGCAATAGTAATTAACAGTGAGGATGTAAGCGTGCGACAGTACTTGAAGTGTGTAGTTGTCGCAACGCACCGGCGGCATTGCCCGCGGCAAGGCAGCCCGGCGGTCACTGCGCCGGCGCGGGCGCACCGCGTCGAACCATCTGCCGCGCAGACTACTCCGTCGTACGTACAGAGATAATGTCGCGGCGATAGCGGTACGGTAACCTACTTTCAGCACGATGTTTAGTTTTCACGAAAATTCCTTCATAGTAATGATTTTTGAAAACTTTGGCGTGCCAATGCTAGCAAAAATATTTAGCATTTTTTTTTACAAAAACAATTGTTGGTTGATAATATATCTATTTTTATTACAAGCTTTTATATAACTTGCAATGTTTGTATGTCCGTTTGTTTGTTTAGGTCAAATCTTGCAAACTGAATTATAACCACATCCTACGGAGTTGAATTTTTACATGTTGGGTCGTTTCGATGAAAATGCAATTTTAACCGACGTCAAAAAGGTGGTTTTCAATTCGTTTTTATTTTTTTATGTTTGTTAACCCAGAACACTTTCATTTAAAAATTGATTTGGAAAAATATTTTTGGAAAACTCTGTTCAGTAGTTTGGTTTATTGGGTTTATTGGGTTTATTTATATCTAAATAACTGGTAAAATATACATCTACCAAATAAACGAAATTGTGTATTTACTTATTTTGAAGTCTGTTTTTAATTATACTAGGTGACTTTTTTATCGAAACGGAAAAATTATGCATAATTTTATGTTTTGTCATGATAGAGTACGAGGTGGATGGTAAATTATATCCTTTCAAATAAAAAAATAATATTCTAAATCGGCTTATACATGACGGAGTACTGAGGTAACAAACATAAAAAAAATACAACCGAATTAAGAACACGCTCTTTTTGTTGAATTCGGTTAAAAAGTTGATACAATTTATGATTGCTAAAGCTGATTTCAATAAGTATTCTAGACGTCTATGACAGTATGTAATGTACATTGTAAGTCCAGTATTACCAGTTGCCCAATTCTAGTGTAAAATAATTCCAACATCGCGAGTGAATGTACACAGTAGGTATATAGTTCAAGATCACTTTGGCAACACTCAGATTTTGCATATCAACTGACCACTTCAAACCTAACGACTACCCTTTATTGCTATTAAAATAAGATTGAAATTTGTGAGTTTGTGTTGGGGTGTCAAAAGTACAAAATTGATTTTGCGGATGACTTGATCTTAATTATAAGGTGTTAGCGCGGATAATCGGTCGTGATTGATTTTTTTAGCTACCGGTTTGTTTTTTGCTGGAGAACTGGTATCACTTATCTACACATGGAAAAAACCTATGATCGATCGTTGATATGATTTTGAAAAGAATATCAAGTAAGTAGGTACTTCTACATTGCTTCTACATGACATACGTTTTCTAGGTTTTCTATCAAAGAAAAATCTACCGTGGCTTTATGATTAACTTAATCAATTTTAATCCATTCCTCTACTATATACAATACTATATAAGACGACTAAAGTCGGTTGTAATATACAAGGCTACTGGCGCTCATTGGCGGGCGGAACCAGGGGGCCAAGCCCCCCCCCCAACACCTAGCAATTCCATACATTCGACTAATTTTTTTGATTTGATTCTTTTGAATCGTTTTCAGAATGTCCCCCCCCCCCCCCCCCCCAAATGAAATCCTGGATCTGCCCCTGCTGGCGCTACTGCAGCTACTGCTAATAAGACATCCTCCTCAGTACTATTTATATTCTCTTTGCTCAGTACTGTACCTACTTCAAAACAAGCAACTTTTGCACAACGACTTTTCTAATTTCGCGATAAAAATCAGCCGTTCTATAAAAAAAAAAAACATTTAGTCCCGACAAAATATAATTATGAAACTGGTGATTTATTTTTCGCCAATTTTCATAAATCGTAAAACATAAGTTGTTTATTTTGGCTTATTTAATATTTAGTCAAAGTAGCTCCATTTCCTAAACTATATTGCCAGGCTATAAAAAACGCGTCCAGGCAATATATTTCAAGTATCAATAGTTCAAGTATGCACGGGAGTAAGACCCATAGTTAATAAAACTTAATTTGAAGTTATATCACGTGCAAGCCTCATCAATGACCGAGTTGGCATCAAATCGTGGAATTTAATTATATTTATTATTCTGCGTACACAATACACGCATATAATTATGTTATTATTTACTCCCAAAATAAAGGTTGTATTAAGGATATATTTAAAAAAAAATATGGGCACATTTTCGTATGTGAAAAGATTCTCCAAAAACAAAGTAAAGGTTGTATTAAGGTTATATAAAAAAAAATATGGGCACATTTTCGTATGTGAAAAGGTTCTCCAAAAACAATGAATTTATTTCAGCTACGGTGCATGTTTTTTTTTTTTTACTTTGGGTTGTCAAAAATAAATAATTATTTCCGGATCACCTTGAAATATTATTTATTTATGTCCCATTGGCATCACAGGGCAAATACATCCCTTCCATTCATCCACTTCTCACTACACATAATTATAATAATATGCGGTCCAGTTTAGTAATATAATAGTAATATAAATAAAACTTTAGATTCGATGTCAATTAGCTTTTGCTTCACCAGATATTCTTGCTCTTCGTTTTAATCTTTATAAATGCTAATTCCAGCAATTATAAGGTTATAACTTTAATAATTTTAAGCGCGACTCACATTAAATAGCATTAATGTTCTTGTGTATATTCTCACTGTCATTATTATGGTCCATAAAAAGGTATTTACTATAATTGGAGTTACAATATGCAATTCAGATTACGTTTAATCTACGATGTCGCATCTCTTTGAGAAGGTTTCTAAAGGTTGCAAATGTTATTACAAAAATGCAGGTCTCTCGGGTATATTTTTAGGGTTCCGTAGTACTATGGGGGAGGCCTATGTCCAGCAGTGGACGTCCTATGGCTGAAATGATGATGATGATGATGATGAGAAGGAAAATAAGTGGCAATAACTTTACGCGGTTTCATTTGAGATGTACGTGAAAGCCCCGATGACACTTAGAAGACGACCTTTGCAAAAAATAATCTCTATTCTCTTCTCTATCTCTATCTCTTCTCTACATAGTATCTATGCTCTTTATTGCTTGTGGTTGTAATTTTTTTATTTTTTTTTATTTTTTGTGACCTGTATAAGACTTTGAAGGCTACGTACTATTTGACAGAAGGCCTTTTATGGTTTGTAATCACGTGAGAGTTTCCTTGAGCTTTGCAGTGCTAAAATAACTGACAACATGTATAACATGTAGATTTAATATTGTATGACGTACTTGGAACGTCCGAACGTGAGGGACTTCAGTTTGTAACATCACAATGTACCACGTTTGCTACAATACATAATTTTTCATTTTCATTTTTATCATGGCCGCTAACTCCTCCTAAACCACGCAACGGATTTTGATGCGGTTTTCACCATCAGTTAGATACATTTTCAAGGAAGGTTCATAATTATATAAAACAAGCGACCTGCACCGGCTTCGCACGTAAATTACACCCGTGCGAAGCCGGGCGGGCGGGTCGCTAGTTATATTATATTCTGATGTTCTTGTGAACATGATATTTTTTCGGTTGGCAGCAAAAAAAAACTGCCACAAGTTACGTGCTACGTGCCACTTCAATGCGTCACAAGTAGCACGCCGAGTGGCACGTTAGTACCTAAATGTCACGTCACGCCACGCGAAAAGGCGCTGTGCCGTGTACATTTTTACTTTGAAATGACAAGTTACATACTAGATGACGTGTTACGTAAAGTCACGTTACAAAGATGATCGCTACGCCTTAAGGTCTAGTTAAAAAATCATGAAGCAAAAGTTGTTAAATAAAGACTCTATCTGCGAGAGTTCGTTAGCTAATTATCAATAACCCTGTATACATGGTTACGCGGAAAGAGTGTACTAAGCCGAATGGGGTCCGTTATACTTATCAACTATGAACCCCTTTTACCCCGAGGCCAACCCCGATATCAGCTTTATCATTTTGTCAAGTGTAATTTTCTATGGAACAACTGATATTTTTTTCGCGATTTCATGGTTGCTCCTGTAGTAAAAGTTGTTCATAATGATGGGAACTATAAAACTTTTCGGCTTAGTACACCGTTTCTGCATAACCCGTAGCCACTGCTTATTCAATAATTAACTACCAGTTGTATCTCTGGAATTTACAATCCCATAAATAATAATTAGATTCAAACACTCATCAAACCATGATTGCTTCAATCGGAAATATTAAGGGCATACGAAAGGAAGGACAAACCTATTGAAGCTTGCAACGCCCTTCTTTTAATAATGAACATAAAGCCTCTTAATTCACATGTCGGAATCCTTAATAGGCTATTAACATTAAGGCTACGATCACCGGCCACAGCTATCTCTTTCGCACGTTTTTAACATATTTTTAGACGAAAATATCACTCAGAAACTAAGAATAGCATTGCAAATGGTATAAAGCAATTTTTGTGATGATATTTTATAGGATACCTAGCGGAGAAAATAGAAAAAAACTCAAAAATAGCTATCAAAAAACCGATTAGGAATTATCTTTAGAAAAACATGCAAAAAGCAAATGGTATAAAGTAATTTTTGTGATGATATTTTAAACCGATTAGGCATTATCTTTAGAAAAACATGCAAAAAGCAAATGGTATAAAGCAATTTTTGTGATGATATTTTAAACCGATTAGGCATTATCTTTAGAAAAACATGCAAAAAGCAAATGGTATAAAGCAATTTTTGTGATGATATTTCAAACCGATTAGGCATTATCTTTAGAAAAACATGCAAAAAGCAAATGGTATAAAGCAATTTTTGTGATGATATTTTATAAAATGGCGGAAGATATATAAAATAACATGAAAATTTGTATTTTTCTATAGCGATCTTAAGAATTAAAAAAAAACTATTGAAAACCATTATCTTTAGAATAACACTGCAAATGGTATAAAGCAATTTTTGTGTTGATATTTTTATGGCGGAGGAGATAGAAAATAACTCGAAAAAATAAGTATTTTGCGGTGTTATTCTAAAGATAATGCCTATCGGATTTATTAAACTCTCAATTGTTTTTTTATCTTCAAAAATATTGAAATACTACAATAGACATAGCTGTGGCCGGTGAACGTGGCCTTAAATAAAATAATAATCATTAACATCCTACATATTACTTAGGTAATTGAAGAACTTCGCTGGAATCACCGTGTAATGAAACTGATTGTATCAAACAATACAAAGTTGAAAAGATATCATCTTCATAGTTTAGTGCTCCGAATTTTTTACAATGTCGGAAACGAATGCTAAACAGTAAATACAAACGATTGTGATAATGGGGCCTGTATACCCTCTACAGTTCTCTCACTCGCACATTTTCACATTATTGAAGATATAAAATCAATGAGTGTGAATTTCCAAAAAGTAACAAAATCATGTCATGGTGTCTATCGTAACATTACAAACAAACATACTTATTACAAATTACCATTATTACCAAACTTTATTTATTAACAAATTACCAATTATTACAAACATACCCTTAATGCGTAAGTTTATGGAAAATAAGTTTTGTGGCGAAAATGAGATTCTGAGAAGAGATTAGAGTACAGCCCTTAACGGCCTATTATCCGAGTCGCGTAGGCAACAAAACGCTCAGCCCCCGCCAAGTTATAGCGACGATGTATTTTGCAACGCAAGAGTCAGGACGCCCGCGGGGGGAGTGCAACGACAAAAACGAACATAGGTCCGACCTCGATGAAGCCAGGCGCGGTACTGAACGCGGCACGCGCTTATTCTCGCGACCTTTTTACGCTATTAATTTCACTAAAAAACGAAACTATTCACTATCAAAAATCTATCCAAATCAAAAACTGTTGAATAGGATTGCCTTTCAGTACATGCAAGTTCCAGGTTGTTACAAGCATTCATTAGAGCATAAAACGAAAAAAAAAACTAAATCGACTTTGTTTCAGATTTTTTTTATGATCGACGAAAGTGTATTCTATCGTGTTTTTAACCAAATCATAAACTCAAACACAGATGTATCTGTGACAGGGTTTTTTTCCAGCTCAAATATTGTAATTTAACTGAATAAAATTGTTTTAAAACCGTCAAATTTGGTATAAGATGCCGTTATTTTTTTTAGTTTCTACATGACTATAATTATGGAACAGTAGTACTAAACCAAAAAAGTCACTGTATACCTACTCATCATTACAGATAAAATAAATGAAAATCTTAATTCCCAACTTAAACATTTTACGCATTGTAATTACTTTTAAAACCAATGAAAAAAAAAAAAACTTTATGTATATTACTGTGGTATTTTGGACAAGATGTCACGTAATTTCCCGAACCCTGTACGAAGGGCAAATCCGGTAATAATACTCCCTTTCCAACCGACTACAAAAACTAGTATGTTACGCGTTTGGTTACGCGATATTTTCCCTGATTTTTTTATATAGCTGTATACTTAGTGGTCCGATTTAGATTTGAAAAAAATATTCCACCTCTAAGGGTGGAAAGTAAGAGAATAAATCCCGATTATTGAGTTTTACCATAGACAAACTATTCCTTTTGTCCATGGTTTTAAAAACTTCCCGTGACGTATATTTTTTTAAATTCACTTGTTTTTTATTATAGACCTTTGTCAGAGACCAAACATAATAACATTGTCATTGTCAGAGACAATCACAATCTTCTTGCGGTTGAACCGGGAAGGAGCGACTCAAGTAGGCGTGGAAGGACATTGTGGAAGTAATAGTCTAAAGCCCAAGAATTCCTTACTCAAGGTTGCACAGTACCGCCCGTCCTCATAAAATCCTCTTACTGGTGATGTCACAGTTCCGTGGTCAGTTCAACCAACTTATACCTATGTACCGTTGTATTATCCGAGCCACTGGCGTCGATTCTATCATACTCTCACTCACTAAACTAAACCAATCTGACAGGACTAAAATTATCTGCCTGTCTTTTCATTTTAACATGTGAGAGAAGGATGACAACAATTTTAGAGCTGTCAAATTTAGTTTAGTTAAGTTTAGTGTTTATCAGAATCGATGCCAATGGTGTCGATTCTGTCATACCACTCACTAAACTAAACCAATCTGATAGGACTAAAATTATCTGCCTGTCTTTTCATTTTAATATGTGAGAGAAGGATGGCAACAATTTTAGAGCTGTCAAATTTAGTTTAGTTAAGTTTAGTGTTTATCAGAATCGATGCCAATGGTGTCGATTCTGTCATACCACTCACTAAACTAAACCAATCTGACAGGATTAAAATTATCTGCCTCTCTTTTCATTTGAATATGTGAGAGAAGGATGGCAACCATTTTAGAGCTGTCAAATTTAGTTTAGTGTACATCAGAATCGATGCCATTGTCGTATTATCTGGTCAACTCTGAGCGTTATCCATAGAAAACGTTTAGTTCCTCCATTTGACCAACTGTTGGTCGAATCAACATTTTACAAAAAAAAATGTCTTCGAGCAATATTCAACATGAGTAGTTTTGATACTCTCCGTGATATTTTTAAGAAATACAAATTCCTGACGCTCACTTGTTTATATATATATGAAATTTGTCTGTCGTTAAGCATAATCGTAGTGATTTCTTTAATTCTTCAAACCGAATTGATATTTTAAGGTCTAAATACAAAAATAACATTTTCATTCCTCAAGCAAATAACGCCCTATATCACAAAAACTCATACTTTACTGCAATTAAATTTTTTAACAATTTAACTCATGATATAAAACTTTTAGAAGGTCCTATTTTTAACAGAAAATTAAAGAAATGGCTATTGTCGAAGGGTTTCTATGACCTAAAGGAATATTTTAATGATAGTAATAAAGATTTATTTAAATATTTATCATTTTATTAATTTATTATTATGCTTGTGTAAACTTTTGCTTATATAATTATTATTTAGTTTCATTGATCTCGTTTAGTTTTATCTATGTACCTAATTTTAAGTTTGTATAAATGTAACTATAGGATGTTTTTATTTTTTTTAGCTTGTGTATTAGATTATGTATGTCAGTACCTAATTGTTAATGCAATATTATTATTGTACTTAACGAGATGTATATAATACACTCAAGTATTGCACGTCCGCGAGGATAAACTGTTGAGACTACCTTAACTTACTCCACCATTGTACACAGTTTTATTCAATAAAATTTTACTTTACTACTTTACTTTACTCTGTCTGTACGCATCTCGCCGCGTGAGTTTTCATAATAATTTTTGTTACAAATGCCGCTTTTATTGTTAATTTTTTTGTAATTGTTGTACGGTAAGATAAAATAGCATATCGTATTTTAATTTCAAACATTTAATACATAGACTGTCAAACTCATCCCTCCCTTCCCCCCTCCCTCATTTTGCAGTAGTCGTGTAAAAAGACAGAAATAATTTATACCGGATGGTTTTTAGGGTTCCGTACCTCAAAAGGAAAAAACGGAACCCTTATAGGATCACTTCGTTGCTCGTCTGTCTGTCTGTCTGTCCGTCTGTCAAGACCCTTTTTCTCAAGAACGCGTAAAGGTGTCAAGTTGAAATTTATAAAAAATACTTGGGTCTACGGTTATTTCCGGCTGTAAAAAAAATATAGTTGTAAGTCAACGCAATCAAAAGATATGTTATGAACATTTATGTCGCATATTTTGCGATTTCACAGGGGATTTAAAACCTATAGGGTATTTCCCGTTGACCTAGAATCATGAAATTTGGCAAGACTCAAGGTCTCACAGCACATATAAAGGAATAAATCTGAAAGTTATAAATTTGAAGTTATATAATTAAAAAATAATTGTTTTTCTATTACAGACTAACATTTTGTAGTTGGAATGTATGGAAGAACCTTATTGTCAACTACAAAGTTAAGTTTGCCTTTTCATTATTTCAACTTTATTGTTGTTGTTTTTTTGTTTGGACTCGCTCTCTGAGGATTATGTCTAACGGAACCCTCAGAGCGCGCCATACTCGTACTTGCCCGGTTTTTTTTTATTAAAACCTGTACTTATGTGACAAGCAAGTACATGGAGCTAAAGGGCTTAGTAGGAACGTAATTGTTTTTAAACGATATCTTTAGTTTAAAAACGTCAATCGAAACTCTATATATTTTTTATCTGCAAATGATTTGCCTAGCCTATGGTAAAAAGAAGCCAAAAGGCCATGAACGACCTTATTTATGAACGTTACTTAAGTTAAGCAATGCTAAGGTGGTTCGATTCACCTATGGCGGGAAATTTAATTTTTTTACAGTTTTTTGGTCCTAGTAGCCAGGCCAGGTAATTATTTTTAAATAACACAGTGTTTGCGCAAAATGTTGGCTGTTCTTTACATTATAATGTACAATTATTTAACAGTAACGCACCATATTACTTACATTTGTGAATAAACCGTTTGAAACAGCAAAAATTTGTTTTGTGCAACGAACCACCTTAAAATTAATCTGTCTCTTTTCATATGTGACAATTTCCGTCCGAGAAGTTGACAGAGCAATTTTAAGCATTGCTTAACTTAAGTAACGCGTAAGTAGCCAAGATAAAATAAAAACTTCATGTAAGTATACTATGCTAAAACCGACGAGTCCCTTTAACTCGGACGCAAAATAGCGATGCACAACTGATGTCGCTACAAGGATGTTCTACCTATATATAAAATCCTTGGGTCGCTCAACTGCGAGAGGCAAGACGCGAGAGAACGAGACCCAAAGAGAGAGGTATTTTTTCTCTCTATTATAAAATTTAGCAACTTGAACTTACCAATAAAGACATCTCCGTATTCTTCGGCATCATAGTGACGTCTCCAGGTCGTACACCAGGGCCGCAGTAAGGCAGCGAGGGGCCCCGGTTGGGCACACGCGGCGGGGGCTCGTGTAACGCGAGCAGGGCCGCGTGCAGTCTCGCCCTGGCTGCAGTGATACCCCCCGCGCCCCGCACGGCCGCTTCTACCACTTCGCCTACGTCTTTCTCCCATCTATAGATATAACATAGAAATTGGATAAAGATAAATTTATTAAGAAAACAAAACTAAGAAACTAAGAGTTAATAAACCTTATAAAGTTATATGATTATTTACGGGATATTTACCGTGGTAAGGTTGTGGAATGAGCTCCCGATATTTCGGCGCAGTTACATGCACCATGTTCACGGGAAGACTGAAGAATGCGGGTGGTTGGTCGAACAGTTAAAAAGATAGGTGCAGACATAACGATCTACCCTCTTTAGTAGTCTAGGTAGATCGTTATGTATGTGCATTTGCATTCTTCAATCTTCCCGTAAACATGGTGCATGTAACTGCGCCCAAATATCGGGAGCTCATTCCACAACCTTACCACGGTAAATATCCCGTAAATAATCATATAACTTCGATATTTATTGCCTTACACCTGTAAAATATGTGGAAAGGCTACGGCATTTCTGAATAACTAAAACATGGGGTTCTTCAAAAGGACTGATAAAAGACTTCAAAATTCGGCAACGTATCTGTGATGCCCCTGGTGTAACAAGTATCCATCGGCGACGCTGCGTGCCCGTTAGCTTGCTTGCCACCTATGGCATAATAAAATATTTTAAACATAATTTTATTTGCTCTGACTGTGTCAGGACTCATCATCGTCATCAGCCAGAAGACGTCCACTGCTGAACATAGGCCTCCCCCTTTAACCTCCACACTGAACGATAGCCTGCCTTTTGCATCTACTGGATGCCAGCGACTCTCACTATGTCGTCGGTCCATCTAGTGGGAGGCCAAGCTACGCTGCGTCTTGCGTGACAGGACTGCTGCAATAAAATTGTAAAAAGCAGGATCGTTGAAATTGCTAACAAGAGCACTTATCTTATGAAAACTCGTTCTTACCTACATACTCCTAAACAAGACCGTATATCTTCCTTGAAGCTCCTAGAGAGCGTGCAGCCAGGACTGCCGTCGGAGTCCGACGCCTGAGATCCATCGTTCTTGTCCGGCGAGAGCCTCTGCTCTGCGGCGAACTGGTCGCTCTTTGGTAAGTTCGGCGAGACACGCCCGTTGCTGCCGTTGCTGCCGTACCCTGGGACAGTAATGGGTTATAGTATTCTGGTGATAGCTCAGTTTAGCGCGTCAGGATTACATGCCACAGGGTGCGGGTCCAGTCTCAACAAAGACCTTCAACTTTTGGACAAAGAAACCACCTTGAGTTAACCATAGCTTGGTGGTAGGGTACTTTCCAGTGCTTGACTGGCTAGCTAAGCTAGTAGTTACCACCCTCAATTTGAAAATCTGTCGCCTCGGTTCGTTCTGGCCACCTAGGTAATTGACTGTTCTGGCAGACTCACCAGATAACCAGTTTCTATTTCAAGTTATAAAGGTATACCTTTCTCCACCACAGCGGCTCTTATCATCTTCGGAAGAGCTATGGTCAAACACTTAGCCTGTTAACCATAAGTAGAAGTGGTAGAAGACTTAAAATAGTCTTTAGGACGATAAGTGTGTATTTTACGTAATAAAGACATTAAAAAATAGATGAGTAATGTCATAAAGATGCAGGAGTGTAAGTTATCGGACATTTCCAGGTATTCCATAACAACTTAAAAACTAGGACTCATGTTCCGTACAGAGCTCTACATTTTCAAAATTTTAGGTTTAATTTCTTGGAACTTGTTGAAAATGCTTCATACATCATATCATATTCTTCAGTCTCAGATTGTCAGTGCGTAACTGCCTGTTTTATTTCACGACTATACCCAAAGCCACTCGTGGCGGATAGTGGGCATCAGGAAAAAGACGTAAGATACTACTTTTCCCTGAAAAATGCGGGAGAGCTGATGAAAAATGCAGATCTCTGCTAGTTTGATAATGACTATCTATAATACTGACTCCACTCACCTGAAGAAGTGCTTGGCGCGCGGCGAGGCACCCGCGGTGGTTCGGGTGCTCCACCCTCCGGCTCGTCCAGCGAGTCCACCATTATCACTACCTCTTGCTCTTCTTCCTCTGTAAATATCGGATTCGACCTGCAAATATAACATCATCCGTCAAATACGATCTTCTTTTCCTGATTTTTCAATTACCCCAACAAATGAACAATTTCAATTTTATCTCTGAATCCCTGTCTCACAATTACTCTGGCAATCTCTCTGACCTAGGTCCTTATAGTGTGTTCCTAAGTAACAATTCTTAACTTTAACTTAAACAAAAACTATAAAATAATGAATAGGTTTAAACTTAAAGGATCTTTAAATGAATGGTTGAAACTTTTCGATTAAAAAATAACTGAAGACATGTTGACACGAGTGGAATAGGTATCCAAATTTCTAGCAATGTCTTTCGCAAAATTTATATAATTTTTTACTTTACTTTTGTTTTCTTTTTTACTTATCTAAACCGTGTGTATTGTTTACTCTGTAGTGTATGTAGCCTTTATTTTGTATTTAGTTCCTATTAAATGGTCTATGTATACTATTATTTACCATATTTATTGTAACTGTTCTTATTTTTGGGAAGACACTGTCTGCTGCATCACAGCTAACGCTAAAGCAGCAGGCAGGGTTACTTATTTTTTCTGTATCTATGTTTTATAACAATAAATTATTTTCTATTTTCTATTTATCTCTCAATCCCTGTCTCACAATTACTCTGGCAATCTCTCTGACCTAGGTCCTTATAGTGTGTTCCTAAGTAACAATCCTTGAGCAACATCCACCAGCTTATAAGGATTCACATCCTTTGGTGTAAAAACATATTGTGAATTACATTATGTTTATATAAGTAAGACAATATTCCGCAAATAAACTTTTACTTTATTGATTTTTAAGTCTGATTTCGTTTTCTATGTTTAGGCTATAAGGAGACCTCCAGTACACCGCCACAGTGGCCGCCGATTGTTGCGTTAGATTTTAAGCTGTTTTATCGTGTGTATGAAATTTGTAGTGTGAACAATAAAGAGTTTATCTATCTTACTATTGAAACTGACGTGGTTTTCACACATTTTATTTATATTACACGGGAATTACTCACGGAGTCGGAGTAACCGGCTTAATCTTACGTGAGTAATTCCCGTGTAATATAAATAAAAGTTTATCTATCTATCTACACCAGTTACACATCTAAGGATACACATCCATCGATGTATAGCTGGTGTTTTCTAAAGTTAAGCGATTAGAAAACCTTTTGTACACCAGATATAATAGATAGGTACATCACCCTCCTTCGATGACATTTTGTGTACCAGAGGCCTTACCTAAAATGGCCTTTAGTAAACGATATCAGACTTCAAAACCAATACAAAACTGTTTATTTGCGAGGACATCTTACAATATTAGTGTTACATTACAAATATTCTACCTTATCTGGTGTACATCTTTTGTACACCAGATTGGTCATGGTCAAAATTACCTAAATACTTGTTTCAGCGTATTTCTTGATAACTCTTGAAAACTTATATTTCATTTATCAGTCGATTGTTATAAAATGTACGAAATATTTAGTCATTACATTAACCACAAATTTAAATGTTGTATTATAAGATTACTCCATAAAGTGGTCAAGTGCCACCCACATCACAATGGTGTACGATGATTGGTAAACGCGTTACCCCCATTGCGACTGCGACCACACAATAGTGCGAAATCGGTCAAGAACACGTGAGTTACGACATAATGTGCGATAAGAATGATGCGTAGGTATTGTTTTCGATAGATAAAACTACGGTAGACAAATTAAATAAACACTGTTTGAAAATTTTGCGGTTCACAAGTTCAATAACTACATCGACAGCGACAAGTGAACGTGGAAAAGTAAACTACATATTTTCTTATTTTCGCTTTACGCAATGTTCAAAATTATACCTCATTTACTAGAATTTTAGGACTATTTTGAACCTACCGTAAACTAGGTAGAGTCGATTTTACGGTCGCTTATAGGTATACTGCAACTTCCGCCGTCTCAACGGGTCTCTGGTATGGGTATGCCAGAGACCCTTCGAAATGGGGGGCGACATTTATTTCCCAAGCGTCTTGATCTTAAAACTCCATAATTACAAAATAGACATAAACGCTAAATATCCTTGTTGCAAAACGTCTGAATACTTTCCATAACTTGCCATATTATGATTTGTTTAAATATTGAATATCGGATACATATTTTGATATTATCATGCATTTCCTAAGTTTGCTACCTGTGACAAGGATGTATTCTAGGTCACTAAAAGATTACTTCAAGACTATAAATTCACTCAAGCCATTTTGCTAAGAGTCACACAGCGGGCAATGGAGAGAGCTATGCTCGGAGTTTCTTTGCGCGATAAAATCCGAAACGTGGATATTCGCCAAAGAACCAGAGTCACCGACATAGCTGTTAAAATTTGCAAGTTGAAGTGGCAATGGGCAGGCCACATCGCTCGAAGAACCGATAACCGATGGGGAAGAAAGGTTCTGGAGTGGAGACCACGAACCGGAAGACGCAGCGTAGGGAGGCCTCCCACTAGATGGACCGACGAATTTGTGAGAGTCGCGGGCATCCAGTGGATGCAAAAGGCAGGCTGTCGTTCAGTGTGGAGGTTTTTTTTTTTTTTTTTTTTTTTTAATTTATTTATTTCATATATATACACATAATTAATCTAAGTTAGTATCGAAAAACTAAGCTGTTTGTATCGATACTAAGATTCACTATACGCAACTATATATAATAGCGCAACCTTAAATAAATTTAAATATTGAATATTAAAAAAATACAAAATACACCCTACGTTTACAAATAAGTACTTAGTTACCTGTATTACAATTTCACAAGCAAGCATCTGTTCATCCGGGTAACATTATTTATTTAAATCTGTGATAAGCATAATAAGTTACCAACCTATAAACTACCCCATTTCACGAAAAATAAAATACAAAATTTAAAAGGTTAAAGGGCTATGTTCAGCAGTGGACGTCTTCTGGCTGATGATGATGATGATGATTTTGCTATAATATGATTTGATGTTTATTTGTACAGGGGCCTTACGGACAACAGTGCTATTGCGGCACCTAATCCGCTCAGTTGGAAAATCACGCGAACGTGAACCTTATCGCGCCCAGATACGGTTTGCGGTCGCGTGATTTTCCAACTGAGCGGATTAAGTGCCGCAATAGCAGTTGTCCGTAAGGCCCCTGTTCTGACAAACAAGGGGATTGTCTGATCTGAATTTAGGTACCTTCTACTTAACCAAGTTGTGTGAAATCGAATTCAAATCATCCATGCATCAATGACTTTCAACAATAACTATGACGAAAATAAGTTAATTTAACCTCTCACGCTGCATACAATTAAAAATTACATAAGTTCCCAATTACCTCTCTGATAGAGTACTTAAACTTGCATTCGCGTGACTAGAAACCTAAGTTATATAACTTAGAACCACCTTGCACTTGACCAATTTGTTTCGCCGTTTACAAGTCAATGTTAAAAATTGCAATTATGGAGTCCAATCACGCGAATAAACACTGTTGAGTCAACAACCTGCTTTAAGTTATTGCTAAGGTGATTGAGACTTTAATTTGAAAGGCGTAAGGTATCTTCTGTAGAACTGTCAGGTTGACAGGAATCTCCAATGAATTACTTCCTTGCCTTTCCGTCAATGGTTATTGTTCAAAGTTGAAAAGACATTCGTGCATAGTCAGACATTTCATGCATTGCTACTACAAAGTTTTATTTCATACAGACATCACCATCATTGTGATGTCTGATGAACCACCATCGTTGGTCCAGTTGGTAGTAAGCCTGCCTTCTGCGCTTGGGGGTGTGGGTTCGATTCCCACCTAGGGCCAACATTTATGTGATGAACATTTGTGTTTGTTTTATATCTGGGTGTTAATATCTATTTAAGTATGTATATAAAAATATATATGTATGTATATCAGTCTCTGGCAGCCATATCACAAGCTTTGGGGTCAGATGAACAATTTGGGGTCAGATGAACATGTGTGCAAAAATGTCCCGAATAGTTATTTATTTATTGGCCCATGTTTGAAAAAAAACTCCAATGCTGGGCGTAGGCCTTTCTTATACCTACCTGGCGACCCGCCCGCCCAGCTTCGCACGGGCACAGACACGGGCACGGGTCGCTTACATATTATATAAACCTTCCGTGAAAAATTATCTAACTGACGGTGAAAACCGCATCAAAATCCGTTGCATGGTTTAGAAGGAGTTAGCAGCCATACAGACAGACAGACGCGGAAAACGACTTAAATTTATACTATGTAGAGAAGAGATAAGAGATGTAGGCCTCTGAGATCAGACTTCAACTCTTTGGTTTGAGACCCATTTGTTTCTTTTATTTTTTTTAATTATAAATAGGCTTGCGCTTGGCCGCCAACTCGCCTGATGTTAAGCGATGATGCGGCCTACGATGGAGCACGCTTGCCTAGAAGAAACCTATTCACTCTCCGACTTGAAGACACCCAGATTGTAACTATCGGGAAACACCCACTCAGGCAGCGAATTCCACAGACTAGCAGCTCGCATAATAAATGTGGTTGTATATACCTGAGCACAGGCGGCGGCATGTCATCGAGGGCGGAGAGGGGGTGCGGCGCGGGCGCGGGCGGGGCGCGCCCGTCGCCGCACGCGCACGCCGCCTCACAACACTCGCGTCGCCCTCCACCCTGAAACAACCAACACATTGTTAAACTGACCATGAAACAAAAAACATTGCAAGTACATACTTACTACTATTTAATAAGTTTATTTACACAAGTTTTTACAATACCAATTAATGATGATTATAACAAAAAAAAAACAAAGAAAAAAACTAAACAAAAACGCTAATAAATATACAGGGTTACTGGTAAATCAGTTAGCATCCTCGTAAGGGCTTCTATATGTCAAAACAAACAGCTTTTGTTCTACGACTTACTTTAAGTCACGAAAAAAAATCTGCTGTTTCATATAAATTATTTTGTCTCAATGACTTTTTTTGTATGGAACAGTAAGTAGTAACATTTGTATTTTTGAACAGACGTTGAAAATTTTTTTTTTATTGCTTGATGTACCTTCTGAGGCCGCCCTTAAGCAACTGGAAGCGAACTGATTACCAGTAAGCTAGTAGCCCTGTATACCTCTCATCAAAGACTATAAATCTGTGGTATTTATCTTTCTAAGTGCACATTATAAGTTTAACATAATCATAACTAACAAATACATAATATAAAACATCATGATGGGCTGATGTTATAGGAGTAAGTTAGGCAACTTTTCATCATCATCACAATTGTTCATCACCACGCGGGTGAAACCGCGGGGCGCAACTAGTAATATTATATCTTTGGCGCTCTCTGTCAATTTCTCTTCTTCGAAACTAATAGTTACGGTCCTATTTAATTACACTAATCTCTGTGTCAGTCTGTAGATTCTAGTTACATAATGTACAATGATGCCTTCTTTGTTTGCAATTAAGAGTAGTTTTGCGATAGTGATCTAACGTAGATCTGTTGAGAATGGAAGTGGCTTCATAGAATAAAGAAAAGTGGGTGTAAATAGGCAAAACGTAATTAACGCTTTATGTATGTAAGTATTTTTTGTGTTAGTACAATTTCAGTTTATCCATTGGTAGAAGGAAAGAAAGGACCTGGGGCTCAATTTTTTTATCGCTCGTTTACCATTACGCACAAAAATATGCGAAATGACTAACGAACGTAATCCCAAGCAAAAGTCGCATTATTGATAATTATAATAATTATCACTTGTTAACGCAACGAGTGGTTTAAACCATTCGAATTTGCTTTCTATCAATGATAAAATCATCTATTTTGAATATTTTCTTGCGAAATCATATAAGCGATTCAAAAATCGAGCCACAGAAAGACGAAAACGAGTATTCTTCTCAAGGAAAGAACGTAAATGTCGTATGTCGTACAGAGAAACGAAGACGCTGGCAGAAGACCGTAATGCCTAAAAATTACTTCAGTAACAAGAACTAAGCTCTTAAGGCTGCGCTGGCCGACAAGAACAATCTCTTTTGTAAGTTTTAATTTTATTTGATGTTGATTTAAAATAACTTCCAAATGGTATAACGCAATTTTCGTATTGATATTTTATAGGATTGCGGAGGAGATGGAAAATAAATAGTTTTTTTCTTCTTTTCTGCCAAAATAAAACAATATAACTTTAATACAACTTTAACTTGTAATTAATCCAATGTCGAACATGGAAAAATTATACTTTTCTGTGTAGTGTCGTCTTAAAAGATGAGTTAATGAATAAACCTTACGTACTTAAACGTACCCCAACAGGTGGGTCTTAAAATGAACATGGACAATACAAAAATTATGTCCAATGTCCATGTTGAACCCGTGCCAGTAGTCGTTGGGAACGATACTCTCGAAGTTGTTGACCATTACAGCTATCTTGGACAGATTGTTCAGTTAGGTAAGTCCAACTTGGGCAAAGAGGTCGCCCGAAGAATCCAACTCGGATGGGCAGCATTCGGGAAATTGCGTGACATCTTCTCGTCCAAGATACCACAGTGCCTCAAGACGAAGGTCTTTAACCAGTGTGTGTTGCCAGTGATGACATATGGTACTGAAACGTGGTCATTAACTGTTGGGCTTTTGGAAAAACTCAGAGTCACACAGCGGGCAATAGAGAGAGCTATGCTCGGAGTTTCTTTGCGCGATAAAATCCGAAACGTGGATATTCGCCAAAGAACCAGAGTCACCGACATAGCTGTTAAAATTTGCAAGTTGAAGTGGCAATGGGCAGGCCACATCGCTCGAAGAACCGATAACCGATGGGGAAGAAAGGTTCTGGAGTGGAGACCACGAACCGGAAGACGCAGCGTAGGGAGGCCTCCCACTAGATGGACCGACGACATTGTGAGAGTCGCGGGCATCCAGTGGATGCAAAAGGCAGGCTGTCGTTCAGTGTGGAGGTTAAAGGGGGAGGCCTATGTTCAGCAGTGGACGTCTTCTGGCTGATGATGATGATGACTTAAACGTAAGTATTTTTGAAATAATTTCTAAATTGTATAGGTATCTCAAGTCTCTTAGTTGCTAGAAGGGATTTTCTAATGTTAAAGAATTAAGTATCTATCTGTAACAAAATGAACAGATTAGTTTTTTTTTAGTCTTGCGTTTGACCGCAACCTCGCCTGATGTTAAACAATGATGCGGGACACCATGGAGCACGCTTGCCTATTAGAAGAAACCGATTCATACTTAGCTAGGTACTGATTTGGTTCTAAGAAAAACAACTTTTTCTGTGTCTGCTTCACCACACCAGTATCTCTTCTAGGTATCCATTAAATAGTTTCTTCGACCGGTTCATTTGAATAAAACGCAAATTCATAAGTGAGCGGCGGAAGTCAGCTGTTTTTCATCATAATTGCATTTTCCGTAAATAAAAAATATTTGGAGGACTTTTTTTTTTTCTTTTTTACATCGGACTAGGCTAACGTTTGACCGCGACTTAGATAAAGGAGGAATAATTTTTTAGGAAATGGATGATTTTACCAAATAGTTACGCTCTGAGTTGCTACTTGTGATTTTCCAGTATTTCAGCATTTTCCTGGGAAAATCCTATGTTGACTTGATCCGCATGTTACCTTCTACATTTTCATGCTAAATTTCATCTAGATCGGTTTGGCCCTTTAGTTGTAAAAAGCGACGGGCCACCTGATGGTAAGGGGTCACCGTCGCCTATAGACGTACCTACAATACCCGGGGTATTATCAGTGCGTTGTCTAACTTTGACGAATCTATTCACCCTTCGTCTGAAACAGTCTAAATTATAATTCAGAGGAAAAACCGAAGGTGGCGCGTTGGAGAACATTTTCATTGGTTTCTTTTATGCAAGCTTATTCCATCGTAGACCACATCATCACACAAAGTAGACTTCCATGCATCACAGCCGATCCCAGCCACGCAGGTCTTACGCAGGCGTCTAACGCGCGCGGCTGATGCGACAACTCTTCGCACTCTGATAATGTATGGCGCCACATCTAACTTCTTTTTTATAATTTTTTTTTTTTTTTTTTTTTTTCCTGAGCTAGCGCCTTTATTAACTGAACAAAATACAAGCTAAAACTAAAACTACAAATACAATTAGACTGCCCATAGACCGTTGAAGGTCTAAAGACAATCCAAATGCTCAAGCCCACTACCAGTTGGCAGCGTACCCAGCATGCTGGCGGCATTACCACGTTGAATGGCAATGCTTATGCGTTGAGCCAGAATTATAATTAAATTTATAATTATAATAGACTAGCGACCCGCCCGCCCGGCTTCGCACGGGTGTAATTTACGTGCGAAGCCGGGGCGGGTCGCTAGTTATATAATTATTTAAACTATCCTATATCTCAAGTTGGATCGAACTGCACATGGTGTGCGAATTTTATTATAATCGGTTAAGTGGTTTAGGAGTCCATCGAGGACAAACATTGTGACACGAGATTTATATATATTAAGATTAAGATAGACTTGCGCTTGGCCGCCATCTGATGTTAAGCGTAGATGCGGTCTATGATGGAGCACGCTTGCCTCTAGAAGAAACCGATTTACTCTGATCTCAAGGTCTGCGTCAGATGCGTGCGGCCGACGAAAGACGTCACCATATATTTTCAAATCACATCAGCCGCGCGCGCTAGACACGTGCATATTACGCGCGCGGCTGCGATCGGCCGCGATGCACGGAAGCCTATAGGCGAGGTGGGTGTCAAACGCAAGCCTATAAACAAATATTTTAAAAAACCGGACAAGTACGACTAGGACTCGTGCACTGAGGGTTCTGTTGGACGGAACCCTCAGAGCGCGAGTCAAAAAAAAACTATTTGAAGTTTAAATATTGAAAGACAAACTATACATAACACTACAAAACCACTACAAAATGTAAGTTTGTAATTGTAAAACAATATTTTTTATATGATATAACTTCAAACTAACAACTTTCAGATTTATTACTTTATATGTGCTGTAGTCTCTTGCCTTTTGACAAATTAATGATTCTAGGTCAACGGTATAGGTTATAATCCCCTTGTGAAATCGCAAAATATGCGACATAAACGTTCATATCTTTTGATTGCGTTGATTTACAACTTTAATTTTTTTACAGTCGAACGAAACCGTAGACTCACCTTTATGCGTTCTTGAGAAAAAGCGTCTTGACAGATGGACAGACAGACGGACAACGAAGTGATCCTATAAGGGTTTAGTTTTTTCCTTTTGAGGTAACCCTAAAAATGGACGCTGACCCATAATTGTAAATATCTTTGCTTACCAACCTCTTACCTCTCCAGTAAACATCGAGGACAGTCGCGTGCTAAGCTGTTATCTAGCAGTTATAAATTGTCGTTACGTACGATAACGTTGTTTCGTTACAGCAGGTCGTTAGAACGCGCAACAAGGCGCATCGCCCTCGTCCCACTTGTCCACTTCTCTAATACGGTGTTAAGTCACATTTGTGACAGAATGTGATTTAAAACATATTTAAGTAGATACAAGACCGTCGGCCTTACTTATTAACCTTTGACCTTACTTAACGGCCGGTTATCCGAGTCGCGTAGGCAACAAAACGCTCCCTCAGCCCCCGCCAAGTTATAGCGACGATGTATTTTGCCACCCAAGAGTTAGGACGCTCGCGGGGGGAGTGCAACGACAAAAACGAACATAAGTCTGACCTCGATGACGCCTAGCGCGGTACTGAACGCGGTGCGCGCAATTTCTCGCGACCTTTTTACGGTTTTAATTTCACTAAAAAACGAAACTCTTCACTATCAAAAACCTATCCAAATCAAAAAATTTTGAATTAATTGCCTTTCAGTACATGCAATTTCCATGTTGTTACGAGCTTTCATTAGAACATAAAACGAAAAAAATAAACTAAATCGACTTTGTTTCAGATTTTTTGTTTTGATCTAGAAAAGTTTATTTTATCTTGTTTTGAACCAAATCATAAACTCAAACGATCCCCAAGCCGCCTGCCAAGCGTGGGGATTATGGCAACACCCCTCTTTAAGAGGGAGGCCTTTGTCCAGTAGTGGACGTTTGATGGCTGCTGATGTGTGTATGTGATAAACTCAAACACCGATGTATCTGTGACATGTATTTTTTTCCAGCTCAAATATTGTAATTTAACTGAATAAAATTGATTTAAAACCGTCAAATTTGCTATAAGAGGCCGTTAAGTTAAATAATGCTTAAAATTGCTCTGTTCACTTCTCGCTGACGGAAATTTTCACACATGAAAACGAGACAGAGAAATTTTAAGCAATGCTTAAGTAACGTGTCTAAGTAAGCCGCGTATGCATCTATGGTCAGACAGCTATTTATAGTTTTGACGTGATGTAGTCATGAGATTTAGTCTTATAGGGATCTAGTCATAATCTGCTATCTAGTCATATCGAGATGTAGTCATAAAACTTCTAACCCTTTCGAAATTATGTAAGAAATCTAATTTTTTTTTTAAGTAGTTACGCTTGGACTTGCCGCCATCTCACCTTATGTTAAGCGACGATGCGGTCTACGATGGAGCACGCTTGCCTAGAAGAAACCGATTCACTCTCGACTTGAAGACACCCAGATTGTAACTGACGGGGAAACCCATTCAGGCATCGAATTCCACAGACTAGCAGATCGTACAATAAATATGGAATCAAAGCTCTTCGTACGGGTTCTCGGAATATCAACCATAAAACGATGTCGATGTTTTGTGTGCGCCCTGGCGGTCCCATAGAAAAAAGTCAGGGGGGAATTAAATCATGCATCATCATCACAACTTAACAAAACAACATCATCATTATCAGCCTACCATGTTTCCACTGCTGGGACACAGGCCTTCTCTCAGAGAGAGGATGGGCCCTAACCCACCATGCTGGCCCAGTGCATGTTGGTGAATGTTATGTCTTTGAAGTTATTAATCACGATGTGGTCGGTCCATCTAGCGGGAGGCCTACCTACGCTGTGTCTTTCGATTCGTGGTCTCCTCTTAAGAACCTTTCTTCCCCATCGGTTATCGGTTCTTCAAGCGATGTGGCATATCCATTGCCACTTCAACATGCAAATTTTAACAGCTATGTCGGTGACTCTGGGTCTTTGTCGAATATCCACGTTCCAGATTCTATCGCGCTGGAAACTCCGAGCATAGCTCTCTTCATTGTCTGCTGTGTGACTCTGAGTTTTTCCAAACGGCCAACCATCGATCAATCATGGCTAAACCAAACACGAGCGAGTTCTACATAAATCCTTAATCGGCCAATATTGACTATCAATTAGATATCGAATCCAATTGTGCGGAACAATCTAAATAATGACTGTTGGAATTAATTTCACGCGTTTCTGCTAATGAGCGAATTATTCAAATATTGTATTGAATTGGCATACATTATTAATTTAAAGAAAATTCCTTGACATTATGCCTATTTATGAAGAAACCTATAATGTTAAAATTCAATGTATACCTTAGTAAATTAATGGCCTATTATCCGAGTCGCGTAGGCAACAAAACGCGTCTATTCAGCCCCCGCCAAGTTATAGCGACGATGTATTTTGCCGCGCAAGAGTCAGGACGCCCGCGGGGGAGTGCAATGACAAAAACGAGCACAGGTCCGACCTCGATAACGTCTGGCGCGGTACTGAACGCGGCGCGCGCAAATTCTCGCGACCTTTTTACGCTTTTAATTTCATTAAAAACCGAAACTATCCACTTACAAAAATCTATCCAAATAAATTTTTTTTTTGAATAAAATTGCCTTTCGGTACATGCAATTTCCAGGTTGTTACGAGCTTTCATTACAGCATTAAATGAAAAAAAAAAATAACTAAATCGACTTTGTTTCACATTTTTTTTAATCGAGGAAAGTTTATTCTATCTTGTTTTGAACCAAATTATAAACTCAAACAGATGTATCTGTGACATGAATTTTTTTCCAGCTCAAATATTGTAATTTAACTGAATAAAATTGATTTAAAACCGTCAAATTTGGTATAAGAGGCTGTTAAATGTGAAAATTTGTTGAGTGGAGATCACGAACCGGAAGACGCAGCGTAGGTAGGCCATCCCACTAGATGGACCGACGACATCGTGAGAGTCGCGGACATCTAGTGGATGCAGATGGCAGGCGTGGTAAGAGGCCACGCTTATGGCTGATGTTCACCAGTGGACTGATATGGCTGATGATGATGAAATGTGTATCCAGATTGTTTCGTATTGTGGAATTTATGTAAGGTTAAACAGAACGGCGTACTAAACCGAAATGAGTTTACTAATTTCATTATTATGACCAACTTAAAATAAATTGCTTATAGTAGGAGAATTTTATTTAACATTAAAAAAACAATCATTGGTCATTGTAAAAATAATAGTCAGCACATAGCATTAGATTATAAATACTTTTAATACGTAGACCTTAGCCAATTAACATTAAAACTTAAATCAATTTACACCAAAATATCATTAACACATATCGCAATCACAACAATGTTAATCCAATTAATTTGTCAGTTTCAATTTAATTGAGATGTTCCATATTTAGAACAATTCATTTAATTTTAACCTCTCGAGTCAGAATTTCGATCATTAAATTCGTGATATTCGATCTTTAATCGATTCTTAATTCAAAAAGATAAGTAGGGCATGACTACATTTTGAAATACAATATGATTTTGTAATGTAGGTTTTGTTACAATGTATCGGATTAATCAAAATATCGATTTATGCCAATGCTAACGTCAGTGAGCTGTCAGATTGCAAATTGCTTTTGCAATAAAACTTAATCTGAAGTTAAATAAAGCGATTGTTTATCGAAGTGGAAGTTGTAATTGCCGAGGGAACATTTCAATGTTAAAGCAAAATTTAATTAAAAAGTTATTATAAAGCTACTCAGAAAACGAACGAAAAGTTGCATTTTGCAATAATCTTTGTTACATCTTTGCCTAAATGTAAAAAAAAAAACTATTTATTAACATAAGAAATGGCATTAAAAAAAACTACTGAATACACTATTTTTTTAAACAAAATATTCTAAATTAAAATAGACTATCAAAAACTACGCATAATGGAACAATTTAATAAAATTTTATAGTATCCGTATAAAACTACATATAAGTATTATAAAAATAAAAAATATACTGCATTTTATGTTCCAAGATTTTGAAAAGGACTTTCCTCCGATAAAGTTTTACACACACTAGAGCTCAAGTCAACCAAAGCCTATGTTTTACCTAGAGTCTGGCTAATGAAAGTAGAGACTGAACACGCCCGCCAAATTTAAAAAAAACCTCATTCCAACCCCAAAATTAATATGAAATGTAAACATTACTGTGTTCTGACTGTGTTACAATAAAAATTAATAACTTACAAGTATCAAGTGAGATTATTCCAGGCATATCATACTGATTTTTGGGGTTTCAATGCTGATATTTTTAAATTTGCCGCGCTTTTTCAGTCTCTACTTTCATTAGCCAGACTCTACCTACCAAATAATGCAGTCATTTATTTCAATGTTTCTCTATTGTAACATGAGTCATCAAAACGCATGCCAACACCCATTAAACAAAACATTGATAACTAAAATCACGAATTCAAAATTGACATTGCATTCTAAACGATTGTGATCACTCGATCGGCCAATATTTCACCCTAATGTGTTGGTGTAAGGACATCTCTATCATCTCAAGCCATTATTATGCTTTATGCACCCATTATAGATTCGAGATTATCCATATTCGGAACAATGTACCTCATTAAGTTACTGATCAACAATTTTTATTCGGACGGTGATAAATTCTGGAACCACATATAAAAATTGCATTTTAGACTCAAACTTCTTAAATTTAAGGTTCTATGAGTTTGGCATAGTCACGAAATTCATATCAGTAGGCAGGGATTAGAGTGCATAAATAAGTTGGTCGTGATTTATTCGTTTATGTAAAACGTCAAGCATAGAGGTTAGAAATCGGAATCGTTGTCGAATCGAGTTAGAATTTATGACGTGCGATTTTGACAACTTACATTCATAAATGTTTCAAAGAATTATTTATATGGTCGGTTTTCTCAGTTAAATATTATTCAAATTTAGATAATCATTCGATTAATTAATAAATCAACATTATAATCAACTTGGTATACGAACGGCATCATTATTTCTGGCCTACTTGTCAAAGGGTCAAAATGACTGATTGTTTTATCTGCACTAAAGTTTTTTACAAATGAAGACGTCACTATTAGATTCGTGATTCATTAATTATTTTATTTACTGAGGCACTTTTTGAGCTAGATAAAGTATGGAGTATCAATTGCAAATACCTAAACGGGTACAGACAACAACAAAAGCAGAAGAAATAACAAAAACATTTGGACTAGGCCCATATTTTTTTTTGAATAGGCACTATCTTATTTTCTTTCATTTATTTGCTCTGACAGCTGCAATAATATTGTAAAAAAAACATAATTCTATGCGTTTTCTTTTTATTTCACTGAAGTTTGTCGAGTACTTGCTACAGTTTTACGTTCAAAAACAAAAGAGACCAAAATTCGTGGTTTTCATGCTGCTTTTTAAAATTTTATTGCGGCTGTGTGCAATGAATGTTTGGGCCGGGTACAAAGATTTTTATAAATGAAACGTCACTATTGGAGTCGTGATTCATTAATTTTATTTAGTGAGGCACTTTTTGCGCAAGATAAAGTATAAGTATCAACTGCAAATATGCAAGAGTGCAGTGTTTACAAACGGGTACAGGCAGCAACAAAGGCAGAAGAATAAAAAAAGTTTTGACTAGTCACGCTTTTTTTTAATTAGCCCTAGATGAAAAAAAAAATATCTATATAAAATTCGTGTTCTTAACTTACATTGCTTCGCTTGAGCGGACAAATAAAATAATCAATAGAGTGCTTTTTATATTCTACTAGCTTCGCTATTGTTCGCTTCGTAGTATTGAAATCTACTTTACTACCTCCCGTCTTTTTAGTTTCAGTCTCGCATCCATCCTGTAATCCACTCTACTGCTGTACCACCCTTTCCGCTCCAGTTTCTGCATTCGCCCCTAAATCCACTCTACCCCCGTTCCGCACTTACCTGGGACTATGTGCCACTCAGGAATAGTGTAGCTTTCTATTAGTGAAAATAAAAATTAAATCGGATCAGTAGTTTCGGAGTTAAAACAGAAAAAAACAAACTTACTAACTAACAAACTTACAAACTTTACCTCTTTATAATATTAATGTAGATTACATAGATTATTATCAGACTTGTTTCCCAATTTTTGTGTTTGTTGCAATGAAGGGACAACTGGACAGTGACGTTGGCTTGTGTCACTCCCGGAATATCAGACCTTGGTTTTAACCGACGAAAGAAGGAGGCTAACAATTCGACTGTATTTTTTTAATGTTTGTTACGTGAATTACCAAACGAATGAATTACAAAATACCATATAAATTTTATCGAAATTGATTGAGCACTTTTTGAAATAATGAACAAGAATCAAAAATATATACCTACACATACATGACGTTTTGGTTTGTGGTTTCCTTTAGAAAAAGGGTTGATGAGGCCTTTGAGTACTTTCAATCTAGAACTTGTTTAGGTTCAGTTTGTCTTGTTATAGTCTTGAAGTCTTTTTTTTTTTTTTTTTTAGTTTTTTTTTTTCTTTCTGAAAACTTATTATTTTATATTGGATCATAATGTACCCAGGTTAAGTATGATGAAATAGGTACGTTTATTGATGGTAATCAAAGTTGGAAACCGGTTCGCTGGACATCGTCTCCTCACGTAACATTTGACCCCTACTTCCGAAGCTAATTCCGAATCAACCTCTCCGATTATGATTATGATTTAACTTATTATGTACGGATTGTATACGGATTAAGTGAAGAACTTGTTACGGAACACAAAAATATTTTTTTCGTGGTTAAATCCGCGTTTGACCAACATCTCGCCTATTAGTAAGCGACGATGTGGTCGAAGATGAAGCACGCAGACTTAGAATATACCTATTCACTCTGGCCTTGAAAAGGCCCAGATTATATCTCTCAGGAAACATGGAAGCTGGTAAGTTGTTCCAATCCTTGGACGTACGTATTAGAAACGTAGAATCGAAACGTTTGGTACGTATCCAAGGAAAATCTACAATGTGGTAGTGGCCCGATTTCCTACTTGTCCTGTAGTAGAAAATGGATGGTAGGATAAGGTCATGTAGCTCCGATGCACATTCTCCGAAATTAATCCTATGGAAAATGTAAAGACTCGCTACTTTAGGGCGGTGTTCTAGACTGAGTAGACTGAAAAATTTGAATGTAGCTGTTTGTTTTTCTATCCCTGTACCCACAGGGTACACCCACAGGTATATTATAATGCTTTCACGATTTACTGGTGTGCATTCAGCTTATTAACAGAAAAACATTATGTATAAAGAAAAGTAAATTAAAACCCAACTACTAAAAACTGTTCTATTAGACAAGAAGTATATATAAATTGAGCCAGATCTATACTCAAAGGGTGCGAATTTCTATTACTAATTTCATTTCGATATGCCTGATGTGAAGCTCCGCTAAAACTGTTCCCAATTAAGCCTAATGGTATACAATTCACTTAAGCAAATAGGTGTAAAAAAATATAGAAAAAGTGATTATTATTTATATATACTCACGGGTCTACCACTCACCTTTATACGGCTCAATGGGGCCAAAGCCCACACACTGAAAGGTCTTTTTGTGTTAAAAATAAATTAAACTTATGTGGTTTTGGATAATGTTGGTAAAAATTGATGCTATAGTTATAAATAAGCTGGGCTATTGAGGTGAACAACTTATGGATGGGATAACAGATCTATAGGATGAGACACGGCACCTGCCTTATCCTGTCTCATCTCAAAACACATTTTTGCTACTCACTAAAGGCTGCCGTATATTGATGCCGAAGGGGCAACATTGGCGTGGATGACTTAGGGTGTCGAGAGATATGCTGTACTTTCACTAAACGCTACTCGCAGTGCTATGTCATTATTATTGTTATTATAATTTTATTACTAATTACTGTTAAAATTTGCAAGTTGAAGTGGCAATGGGCAGGCCACATCGCTCGAAGAACCGATAACCGATGGGGAAGAAAGGTTCTTGAGTGGAGACCACGAACCGGAAGACGCAGCGTAGGTAGGCCTCCCACTAGATGGACCGACGACATAGTGAGGGTCGCTGGCATCCAGTGGATGCAAAAGGCAGGCTGTCGTTCAGTGTGGAGGTTAAAGGGGGAGGCCTATGTTCAGCAGTGGACGTCTTCTGGCTGATGATGATGATGATGATGAATTTTATTACTTGAACCACACACCATATTAATTTATACACAATTCGCAGCAGAGTTATACAAATTATACTTACTATAATGTCATAAATTTATTCATGTATACGATGACCCGCATATTATCTCATATTTACCTATTTATACATTTTTATTCGTAAGAACCTTGACTGAGGCGTGTTAAAAATCTAATCAACGATGACATTTAAAACGCTTCTTTGTCCTTAATAATACATAATAACTCATTCATAAATGCATTATTATTGAGGATAATAATAATATAGAATCTGCCAATAATCTAGAGAGGATCATAAATCTTTATTTGACATTTTATCATTAAGGTTAGGTCAACGGTTGTTATGTATAACGCAATTGGCGTAAAAAATAAAGAATAACGCGACGCATATTCAAATGAATTATGATGAATTTGCATGATGCAAGCATTTTATCGTTGACTAGCTATTACCCGCGACTTATACGCGTAGATTTTCATCTCTACATAGTATAAATTGAAGTCACTTTCCGCGTCTGTCTGTATGTCTGTATGGCCGCTAACTCCTCCTAAACCACGCAACGGATTTTGATGCGGTTTTCACCATCAGGTAGATACATTTTCACGGAAGGTTTATATATATATATAACTAGCGACCCGCCCCGGCTTCGCACGTAAATTACACCCGTGCGAAGCCGGGCGGGCGGGTCGCTAGTATATACATATATATATACCCTGTATTAAGCCGAAAGAAGGTCATTGTACTCATCAATATGAACAACTTTTTCTATGGGACCAACCCTGAAATCGCGAAAAAATATCAGCTGTTCGCTGTTCTATACATTTTGTAGTGTCAATTACCGTTTTCTATAGAACAGCTATTTTTTTTCGCGATTTCTAGGTTGGTCCTTTAGTAAAAGTTGTTCATAATGATGAGTAAAATGACCTCCTTTCGGATTAGTACAGGGTATATGCTTAACCCTGTATATAGGTACTTGCTTTCAACCCCTTTTTCCGAATTATTGCGGTCTTTTTGCAAAAAACCTTACTAAAGGAAGCTAACTACGCCCATAAGGAATCTACTGGCCAAATTTCAGATTCTTAGGTCAAAGATACATGGATTAGAGATCACTTGAATTCAGGGTTGGTCCTTATGATCAGACAAACGAAGGTAATAATTATGCAATTTAAAATATTATATAATAGGTACCACAGAAAATAAAAAAGTTATTTTTTGTGGCAAAAAATTTTAAGTATGGCACACTAATTAATTTTTCACGCACACTAAGAAATTTGCAGCGACACCAGTGCACTAACCGATATCCCACATGCAAAAAATAGTCCACTGCTGGACTTAGGCCTACCCTCGAAAGGGCGATTGGGCCATATCCACCACTCTGGCTCAGTTTTGGTGTCTATTATGTCTTCTGTGGTTTTTGGGTTGGTCGATTCACATACCCCATTGAATTCCTTCTCCGTACGTATGCAGTATAACGATGTTTTCCTTCACCGAAAAGCCATCGGTACGGGCCCGGGATTTGAACCCGTGACCTCACGCTTTCAAGTCTAGCGATCTCCGAAATAGGCTACTACGGCTTTTTAGAGTTTTTGGAGTAAAGGCATCGATCCTGTTTTAGGGTTGATATCGCACCCGCATATCAGCCTTGTTCTTCTGATCAAAGGTTATAATAATGCGTACATAATAATGAGTACAGTGATCTCCTTTCGGCTTAGTACCACCGTTCCGTGTAACCATACTTTTTATATCTCACTATAGTAGAACATGAAATAACCGTTGCTTTTTAAACTTCAGAAATAACGTTACACAAAAAACACTGTTTTTAACTATCACGGTTGTTCACTAAAGTTATATGATTATTTGCGGGATATCCGCAACCTTACCACGGTAAATATCCCGTAAATAATCATATAGCGTTACACAAAAATTTCATAATAATCATTATAGACGTAACAGTTTTGATCTTGGTTAATTATTATATGATCACTGATCATAATGATGATCAACAATGATATATGTGTATTGTGTATCGTTGGACACGCGAACGTTACAGGGTGGTCCGGACTGGTTTAACAAGTGCAATCGTTACTATACTGGGTTACGCAGAAAGGGTGAACTAAGCCCATAGGGGTCCATAGTATACTTATTATGACCAACTTTCAACGGAAGACCAGCGCCGGTTGTTTACGACTGGCATCACGCTAGTTGGCGCTGGTATGTGACAAAAAATATATAATAAACTCTAATTTAGTTTTCATCATCATCATTTCAGCCTTAGGACGTCCTCTGCTGGACATAGAATCGATCTCCAAAAGGGCCGGTTGGAAACGGCCAGCGTCCAGCGTTTCCCTGTGGTATTTTTTAGTTTAGTTATATTTTTAATTGAATGTTTTACTTTTCATTGTAATTTGTGATTTTTAGCACAAATAAATTATGTCTTATGTCTATGATTTATATTAGGGAAAAATTCTAAATTCGCAATAAAAATATCTGCTGTTCCAAAGCGGTTATTCACCCATACCCATCATTACACTTAACAAAATGTATGCTGATAGCTAACAGCTGATATTTTTTTCGCAATTTTAGTTTTGCTCCCATAGCACAGAATATATGAGTATAAAACCCTTTTTGGCTTAGTACACCCTTTCCGCGGAACTCAGTATTACAACAATATTCAAACAACTAATTGTAGATCGTTTATACTATCTACGACGAAGGCCTATAGATAGCACTATCTATAGGCCTTCGTCGTACACACAATACGTCGTTGTTTGCACAAACAATCTCTAATTTCAGGCAGAGTGCCCAAAATGCTGGCTGCCTTGCCTCGTTGGATTGCGAGGCTAACGCTCTGACCAAAATACAGGCCAGCATTTTGGTCACGTAAAGAATCTTTCAGTCTCCCCGACTCATCATCATCATCATCATCAGCCAGAAGACGTCCACTGCTGAACATAGGCCTCCCCCTTTAACCTCCACACTGAACGACAGCCTGCCTTTTGCATCCACTGGATGCCAGCGACTCTCACTATGTCGTCGGTCCATCTAGTGGGAGGCCTACCTACGCTGCGTCTTGGGGGCCGAGTGGTTTCGAAATATTTATGGATTAGTCGGGGAGACATCGCTCGAAGAACCGATAACCGATGGGGAAGAAAGGTTCTTGAGTGGAGACCACGAACCGGAAGACGCAGCGTAGGTAGGCCTCCCACTAGATGGACCTACATTGTGAGAGTCGCTGGCATTCAGTGGATGCAAAAGGCAGGCTGTCGTTCAGTGTGGAGGTTAAAGTGCGTGGCCTATGATCAGCAGTGGACGTCTTCTGGCTGATGATAATGATCACCACCACTTCTCTGATAGGCAGATTATTCAAATTAAGTGTCTTCCTATTATTAGCATTTTCCTGCGTCAAGTTATTTCTGTAGAAGACGTCGATAATGATTTCGGCATAATTTTAGTGCTACAAAACAATGAAGAGAAAGCTACGAACACTCTGACCGAACCACCCAAAGGGACAGATTCATGCAACAATTCAAAATTACCAGTATTTAATTCGTATCTACACAGCGTTACACATAACGGTGGACCTGAGCCGTGGTGGAGCTAAGCGGTGGTGGTCATTATAATATACACATAATTATGAACTCGGTACTTTTACTATGGGACCAAGGGACCAATCAAGAAATCGCAAAAAATCTGCTATAGGTACATAATAACGAAATGTACGGAACGGAGCTTATTTATTTTTGAAGTGAATACATACTTCTTTAGCCGCGTTGAGCGATTTTTGTCAGGGGCAAAACTTATGGGTTCGCGTCACCGATATGCAAACGTTAGATATTTGTCGGCAGTCTCCATGACTGCCTATTTTTGTGTTTATAAGGTTGGGACCATGGCAAAAACCTTTATGATGAGTACGACGAGTTCAGTGGAAGCAACCGATTGAGAAATATACATACAATACAATACGTCAACACTTTACTGAAAAATATACATAAAAAACATTAAAATAGGCACAAAAAAGAAATTTATTTGCAATGACCACATTAACCAGTATTAAAAAATATAATTGCACAAAACGGTCTTTGCCGAAAAGTCATCGTACACATCATTAAGGCTTCTGCCATGGTCCCAAGCTTAAAAACACAAAAATATGCAGTTATGGAGACTGCCGATAGAAGCATAAGTATTATGCTTGTTATTCAATAAATCCCCTACATTTTTATTGTGGAAGTTTAAAGGGATTGTCCAAAAAAATATAACCCTTTTTTTGTTTCGTTTAGGAAAACTGGACATTGCTTCGAGTAGTAAGTACCTGAACAATAGCAATGGTTGTAATATGTATATGGTTGTTATGTTGCATATAGCTCTCCTGCGCTGACGCAACATCGGTAAAGCACTTTTCACTGTGTTACGGCGTTATTATACAAGTAACCTTGAATCCCACTGACCGCGATCCGAAGCCGCCCTGAAAACCACTGGATTCACGATCAAACCAATTTTGTATGCGGTCTTCATCATCATCCATCTTCTTTGTTGCACTTCTCGTCTCTACATAGTATAAAAAAAACTCGCTCTCCGCACCTGCCTGTATAACCGCTAACTCCTAAACGACGCAACGGATATTGATGCGGCTTTCACCATCGGTTAGACGATTTTTCACGGAAGGTTTATCATGCTAATATTATAAATGTGAAAAGTTTGTTGGTTCGTTTGTTCCTCTTTCACGCAGCAACAGAACAACGGATCGAGCTGATTATTTGTACGGGCATAGTTCAAAGGCTGGAGAGTGACGTAGACTACCTTACATCATCATCATCATCATCACCATTTTTCATCACTACGCGGGTGGGAAACCGCAGAGTGGAGCTAGTCTATACTAATATTATAAAGAGAAAAGATTTGATTGTTTGTTTGTTTGTTTGCATTGAATAGGCTCCGAAACTACTGAAACGATTTGAAAAAATATTTCACTGTTGGGAAGCTACACTATCCCCGGCTGACATAGGCTATGATCTATACCCGTGCGAAGCTGGGGCGGACCGCTAGTATATAATAAAACTTATACCTACCCGTGCGTAGCCGGGGCGGGTTGCTAGTACACTATAATTCGAAATTCAAAATTTGTATGAAATTCGATAGATACCTACCTACGTATTTTACGTAGCGAATTGTACTTCGCCATACAACGCCACCATGCCACGCCATCACTAGCATGTTGTAGAAATAAGGAACCTCAACTTGTAGGTAGGTATAGGTACTCGACAAACATTGTAAGACATAATACCTATGTAAGATATTTGCCATTATGAAATATGACCTCCTTTAGTAAAGAGGTGTGCGGGTCAGCCGTACAATATCCTAAATCACTTTCACATACATCACGGTACATCACTTGTCTTGTCTTTTGTTACAGGTCAGAGCTCTCGCACCACCTTTACCACGACTATGACCAGCTTTTGCTGTTTTTAACCGACTTCAGAAAATTAGGGGATCTCAATACGTTTTTTAGATGTTGTTACGTAGAACTCCGTCTTTTAATCATTTAAGAACTGATTTGATTTTTTTTATATGAAAATACCGTAAGGCATTTCAGATAGGGCATTGTCTGGTGTAGATTATTCAACGAAAAGATTTCCCTTCACATTTTTCTCAATCAAAATGGATCAGATTCTTTCATACTTACATGGCATTACCACCACTTCTCAATGCTAAGCTATTTCTGATGATCTATCTACTTCGTAATGCGAATTTATTGGCGAGGTTATATGGCGTAATCATAAAATATTTACTTGTCAACGACCGATATAGCCCGGACCCGGGTATGTCCTAAAACTGCGACCAGAACCACCGGAGGATGGGCAGCAGCGTCCTGTTAGTACACGGTGAACGTACTGCGATCCCCAAGCCGCCTGCCAAGCGTGGGGATTATGGCAACACCCCTCTCTAAGCCTTTCTCTAGGCCTTGTTCAGCAGTGGACATTTAATGGCTGATGATGTGTGACCGAAATAGAGTCAAATGTGTACTCAAGGTAGAATTTAGGTTTAGTTAATAAAGAACAAGACTGAGTGGCCTCACAAATTAAATAACAGTGACAAATTTTACGATCTAACTAGCTAAATGGCCAAAGAAAATACTTTTTTTTTAAATCAGCTATGCCACAGTACATTTTTGTACCGATTGCCGTGGAGGCCATGGGTAGTTGGGCCACTGAAGCCAGAAGCTTCATTGGCGAGTGGCGCTGGTTGAGGGAGAAAAATAATGACCCTCGCTCCGGCTCGTACCTTTTGCAAAGGTTGGCCATAGCCATTCAGCGTAGCTAGCGCTAGCGTCATGGGCACCTTAGCATCTGGTACAGTTACAACGAGGTTCATATCAATAACACTATAAAATCATCCATGTACATAAAATTAGTAATTTAGTGTTTTCTATATGTTTGTAATTTTTATTTCTCGTGTACACAATAAATAGTTTCTATCTATTGTCTAAGTTACATTTCGTGATTTAAGTTCCAAAGTAGATGGCAGGCACGTGTAGAGTAGTCATTAAAGCCGTATTTTTAGTTTGAACTTTTTAAAACTATATATACTTTTACTATGGGATCAGCCCTGAAATCGCGAAAAATATTCAGCTGCTCCATACATTTTGTCGAGTGTCAATGACCGTTTTCTATAGAACAGCTGATATTTTTTTCGCGATTTCAGGGCTGGTCCCATAGTAAAAGTTGTTCATAATGATGATGAAGTACAATTACCTTCTTTTGGCTTCGAGAGTGTTCCTCTTACACCCCGTATACACAAAATCTTCGATCAAAATATTAATTTTATTTTAGTCGAAGCATAAAATGACAACACAAAGACCAAATTGTCGTATTATAGCCTCTTGTTCAATTCAAGGATCATAGGTGCTAAAATCTATTTTACTGTTTTATAGTTTGAGAGAATAATTTAATCTTCATGAAACGCTCTCTTAGACCTTCCAAAAAACTAGAAATTCTTCTCTCTATGGAATTCGGTCAGCGTCCGCGAGCGAGTGCAGTCGCATGCGCCGGCGCCGAATTATTGGCAAGGTCACGTGTCGTAAGCATCGAACAGCATTTCACGCGATGTCAACAAACGTACTCACTATTATTATCTCTCTAGTACCAGTTTTCAACACGGTCAAGCCTAGTAAAAACGTGAATAGGGTGATGCGTAGATACTTTTTATATTTTACTAGCGACCCGCCCGCCCGGCTTCGCACGGGTGTAAATTACGTGTGAAGCCGGGGCGGGTCGCTAGCTATATATATAAACCTTCCGTGAAAACTTATCTAACTGATGGTGAAAACCGCATCAAAATCCGTGGTTTAGGAGGATTTAGCGGCCATACAGACAGACAGACGCGGAAAGCGACTTCAATTTATATTATGTAGAGTTTTTTTTTCTGGATTGTAATCAAAAATATGTGTATACAAAAAAGAGATAATTATGAAATATCGAGACGAATGTCATCAAGGTACCCATCAGCACAGCAAAAAAGAGATAAAATAAAGAGTTTCTTTAGGAGAGCTTCCTTTGGGGTTACCCACACAGTATGTACTACGGTTACACCCGTTGCCCCGTTGACGTTCTTTGGGTACGGAACCCTAAAACAATCGTGGACTTGGTGCGCGTTTCTAATTACGCCGATAGCCCCTAGACAAGTAATGAGAAACAATACGGAACGAAGAAAATAGTTCTGTGCCGATGTAATTCGATGTGCATTTTGATTCAGGGCCCTTACGGACAACTGCTATAGCGGCACCTAATCCGTTCAGTTGGAAAATCACGCGAACGTGAACCTTATCGCGCCTAGATACGGTTTGCGGTTTGCTATAGCAGTTGTCCGTAAGGCCCCTGGTCAATCGTACCCCTGACGATTTTTTTAAATACATCACATCACACATCTATATACTTATACACTTCATTTCACATCTATAAGTAGGTATAATTTTTTTTATCGAATAGGTAATAGGCTTGCGTTTGACCGACACCTCGCCAGAATGATGCGGTCTACGATGGAGCATGCTTGCCTAGAAGAAACCGTTTTTTTTTTACTATAGATTGGTCGTCCAGCTGCAAGATGGGTCGACGATATTATTACTATCGCGGGTCGAACCTGGACTAGATTAGCACAGGACCGAGGCAGATGGCATAGCAAGAGAGAGGCCTATACCCAGCAGTGGGATAAGGAAGGCTGTTGATGATGATGATGATAGAAACTGACGTGGTTTTCACACATTTTATTTATATTACACGAGATTTACTGACGTAACACTCCGACTATAGTTTCAACCTCATTAGGCAGTCTTTTTCAAGGTGAATGCATGCGCGCGGCTGCGTCTCGCTTGGCATTTTTTTTTTAATTTATTAATCTATACTGTCCCACTAAAGAAAAGCAAAGGTCTCCCCTATTTTTTTCCAGACAGTGCGTTCACCCGCCATTATATAGATTAAATAAATAAATAAATATCTGGGACATTTTTTAACACACGGTTATCTGAACCCAAACTAAGCAAAGCTTGTAATATGGCTGCCAGAAACTGATATACGTACATATATATTTTTAAATACATACTTAAATAGATATTAACACCCAGACATAGAACAAACACAAATGTTCATCACACAAAAAGTTTGTCCTATATGGGAATCGAACCCACGCCCCCAAGCACAGAAGATAGGTTCACTACCAACTGAGCCACCGGGGCAGTCAAAGATTAATATAGATTACCCTCCATTAGCTCTTCAAACAAGCACTACACTTCAATAACATTTGCGATAGTTCCAAATTGCCACGTTTATCGAGTTTCATGATACATTCCAGATATCTGATCATGTTTTAAAACTTTCACGGATGGGTGTTACATTCTAATAGCAGTAGGTACCTACTTCCTTTGTTATTTCTCGTTGAAAAATATAATAAGGACTTATTAGACTGGCTAGTAGAGACTGAAAAAGCGCAAATTTATATATTGCAGCATTGCAAAAAAAAAAAAGAAATACCTGGAATAATCTCACTTGATACTAAACTTGTAAATTATACATTTTTATTGTAACACAGTTATGTTTGCATTTCATACAAATTTTGGAGTTGCAATGCATTTTTTTTAAGTTGGCGGGCTTTTAGTCTAATTTCTTTAGCCAGACTCTAGTACGTACCTACTTAAATTAAGCTTGATTTTCTATTAATACTTATATGTACAGGGTTACGCATATAGACTGTACTAAGCCGAATGAAGTTCGTTGTAGTCATCATGATGAACAACTTTTACTATGGGATTAAACCCTGAAATCAAAAAATATATCAGCTGTTCCATAGAAAACGGTAAATGACACTACAAAATATAACAGCTGATTAATTTTTAGCCATTTCAGGGTTTTACTATCGGCCTACCATAGTAAAAGTTGTTCATAATGATGAGTACAATGACCTCCTTTCGGCTTACTACAGTGACGACAGTTCAGATGGAGTCTTCCCCATTTCTTTTTATAAATATTGGTCATCCTGCCAACCTCTCCGGAATGAGTCAAAAAATTTTTTAGCTCCACCTTGAATACTTTTGGCACTTGTTGTGCCTATAATTTATTTTTGCAAAAAAAATGCTTTCTAAAGTCACAGTTCAGCATGTTCATTTGGTAATTTTCAAGATAATCTCAATAGTAAAAGGCTGTACCGACAAAGAGGTCTACGAAGTAAAGTACCTTTGCGAGTCCGTGCCGCAAAGACGTGAAGTCAAAGATCCCACCGTTTGTGCAACTTGTTGCGCAAGCCGGTGCATCGCTACTGCATCTTCTAGTGCCTTACTGGGGAACTAGTTTCTATCTGAGTAATCGTAAGCAAGTACTTTTGGTTATGGAAGTAGCACCTTTTTAACCGACTTCCAAAAAAAGGAGGTTATCAATTCGACTGTATGTTTTTTTTTTGTATGTTTGTTACGCGATTAGTCCGCCAATTTAGAATTGTTTTTGATGATTCTTTTTTTGGTTGGTAGCTCATATCCCATAGGTGGTCCCATAATATTTTTATCGACATTGATTAAGCGCTTTTTGAAAAATCTAGGCGGCATGTTTTTTTTTTCATGTTGGAGCCAAAACCATGGAACTCATTTTAAAAAATCGGGTTTACAATCCAAAATAGTATTTGTATATATCTGCCCGCAGGTCGAGTGTAGCTTAGCCGTGCTTGCGAAACCACCCGCAAAGCCTGGCTTAACTCGATAATTCGAAGGTCACCTTGCAACGAAAATCTTTAAGTAGGTTCATTTTTAAGCATGCAGATAATCCAGTTCTGGCCTCTAGCGATATGGAATACCAACGAACCATGTTCATAGATTTAAAATTAATAACGGTAGAGATAAATTCAATGTCAATCATAGAATACCAATTTGGTTCTGCACCCCAGTTACTCGTAAATATATATATTTTTTTGTAACGGGATGAAAATATATTTTAAAGTATCTTACTAAATGTAAGTAATAATGTGCATTAGAGATAAATGGCTTTACATGATTTTGTAAAGAATAATAATCAATTTGCGCAAACATAATGATTGTTTAAAATAATTACCCGGCCTAGCTACAAGGACAAGAAAACTGTTTGAAATTTGAATATCCCGCCATTTGTGAATCGAACCACCTCATTATTACAATACAGAAAAAAATTGATGTTCAGTTGTCGCGTAGTGTCAACAAAAAAGGCAGTGCTCAGCGATAATGTTACAGATTTCTCTGGAGCGCTGACACTGGCCTTCTGAGACGCACGGGACTTGTATGTTCGATGGCCTGCGTTTGTACTTGGCGGAGGGTGCCGGGATCTTTGTTCATCGTTTCAGCATAGCATGTTCCCCACTGCTGGGCCACAGGCCTTCTCTCAGAGAGAGGATGTACCCTAGTCCCTAATGTAAGATCAGAGCCTCTTATACCAAATTTGACGGTTTTAAATTAATTTTATTCAGTTGAATTACATTATTTGAGCTGGAAAATAATACATGTCACAGATACATCTGTGTTAGAGTCTGTGATTTGGTTCAAAACACGATAGAATAAACATTCATCGATAAAAAAAAACGAAACAAAGTCGATTTAGTTTATTTTTTTCATTTTATGCTCTAATGAAAGCTCGTAACAACCTGGAAATTGCATGTACTGAAAGGCAATTTTATTCAACATTTTTTTATTTGGATAGATTTTTGATAGTGAATAATTTCGTTTTTTAGTGAAATTAAAACCGTAAAAAGGTCGCGAGAATTTGCTCGCGCCGCATTCAGTGCCACGCCAGGCGTCATCGAGGTCGGACCTATGCTCGTTTATGTTGTTGCACTCCCCCCGCGGGCGCCCTGACCATAGCGTGGCAAAATACATCGTCACTCTAACTTGGCGGGGGCTGAGGGAGCGTTTTGTTGCCTACGCGACTCGGATAGCCGGCCGATAATCTCAGTAATGAAAGCGTGATTTGTATGTTTTTCAACTGGCGAAATTTGTATTACTGACGTTGACATTTCAAGTTCTGTATCCATCAAATCATAAATCAAATGTTGCCATCTAAATAAAGTGTGCAACATCGTAGGGTACGAATGAAAAACATGACAATAAACTATTATTAGTCTTACACTAATCCACCATGCTGGCCCCGTGCTGGTGGTTTTTGAAATATTGTGGTTCATGGAAACACCTGTTTCCTTCGCCGTTTTTGAGCGATGACATTAAAACTGCACATAATTTATTTAGGTACTAGCAACACACCCTGGCTTCGCTCGAGTGTATATCTTATTTTTTTTACACCTTGGGTTACATTATTGGAGTTTTAGTAAGGATCCCTATTTTATTTTGAAAATATAATACAGCCTATCAGCATTCTGCCAATGAAAGTCCCATTAAAATCGGTCCTGTCGTTTTGGAGTCTATTTGGAACATAATATACACATCGATTTGTTATCTATACTAATATTATAAAGAGGAAAGATTTGATTGATTGTTTGTTTGTTTGTTTGTTTGCATTGAATAGGCTCCGAAACTACTGAACCGATTTGAAAAATTCTTTCACTGTTGGGATGCTGCACTATCCCCGGTTGACATAGGCTATATATCCCGGCTTCGCCCGTGCGAAGCAGGGGCGGCCTACTAGTGTAATATATTATGTAGATTTTAGTCTAGTACCTAGTGCTTCTGTAAATATTTGTAAGTTTGTCCGGCGGAGGCGCAGTCGAAGAACGCACCGAAGCGTGTCCACGAGCGCATCTCCGCCAAATTGTCCGAGTAAACTCTTGCGCAACGCAATTAACCCGCCGAAGAAAGTGTTTTTGTGCTTTGCCCGATTTTATATGGTATTTTTTCATATTTTATTAGCGGCTATTGTTTTTATTACGTAGGTTATTATTCTAGATAGATCTACTTGTGAGTCGATCGATCATAACACCCAGATATAACTAGCTAATATTCATAAATAATCTCGTAAATACTAATAAACTCAATCGCCAAAACTCTACCAAAAGCTTTACTAAAATCTATGCTGAATTTTCTGGAATGCCTAAGGTAATAAATACTTGCCTAATTGATATGACCTTAAGTAATCGCAAACAAAATTTAAACTGGTTATAAATAATTTGCAGTTTAATTTTATTTACAAATAGTTGAGTCCATTTTTGTACGTCCAGACGCTGTTTGACAGCGGTTTGGACGTTTTAGGCTCTTAAGTAGGTGTTTGCGTGGGGCGACCTAATATTTACGAAGTTACTCACAAAATTAATTTAATTTAATCGTTGCTTATTTCAATTAAACAACCTCTTAATAATTAAATTTACTTATTATCATGCAAGACTTCGATTAGATAAAATACATTTCTATCCTGAAAATTGTCACAAACGATCATCGACACAACTCTAAAATGAATAAATATTCTGAAAATAATTACATTGACAGAATTTCAGTTCTGCAATTGGAAGTATTGGAAGAATATAAAGGGCTTTAAATTAAAGCACTAAATAAATAATAACACCTTAAAGTTAATAACTGTGCATAAACCACAGGCTTAAACTAAGTTAATATTATGGTAGTGATGTTTTAACCTAGGTCAACTTACTTTTCGACAGATGGTGCTTTTTTATGTCAACACTTCACGAAATAACCACATCACTATCGCACAGAATAAAAATACACTGCGTTCCACACATTTTTAATTCAATAAAAAGGAAAGAACAAACAGAGACCCTAAACACCGGCAAAGTTAACTTACGCGCGAATCAGTCGAATCAATTTAAACTAATAAAACGATCGAACTTTAAAAATCGCACTAAAATGTTGCCACAGAATCGAAATATAAAAGATTATGTTTTTTTTACAGCCGACAATTAAGTTTGGTATTTAAAAAATCGTTTGTATAATAAAAAGTATGTCAGACTGTCAGTAAGATGCGGGTTACAGCGCGGGCGAGTTACGTAACTCGAATGAATGCGTGTTGGCCCGCCGAGCGGCTGCTAGAAACTGAAAGTAGTCCCAGAGAGTCTTGTAATGTGGATATCCTCAGTTTGGCAGCAAAAGTAACGATGGTTCGTCCTTTGTTTTCTTTACTTTGAGTAGAACATAGGCAGCAATTTTGATGCTGCAGGATTTTGACAGCCCTAAAATTAGTTGGATACTTCAGCCGTGAATGTGCAATTGATAAAACAAATTGTATAAGTTGACAAAAAAACAGACTCCAGCTGTGCAATTACCGTTCTTTATCAATCATCAAATTTGACAGTTGAGATCGTTAAATTCGATAAATGCCATTTGACCATTACTCTCTATGATCGATACTATGGCATTTTATCGAATTTGACGATCGATAAATAACAGTACTTGCACTGCAGATCACATAAAATCAGAGACCGTGGTGCTGCACTAAAAACAATAAAAATAAGGTTATCTTGCTCTTCAACTAATATATTGTATTAAAATGTGGCATGTTTGCCCATGCCCCCATAATTATTAATTAACTTATACCTAATATAATTAGCTTATAACCCCTTTCTACTTTGTACACCCTTTCCGCGTAACCCTGTATAATAAATATTAGTTTTGGAACGCAGGACGCACGCAGGGAAACTTCGTGAGGAAACCTGTATACGTACGGAGAAGAAATTCAATGGCGTAGGTATGTGAATCCACTCACCCGCACTGGGCCAGCGTGGTGGATATGGCCCAATCACCTTTTCCGGGGGTAGGCCATAGTCCAGCAGTGGAATATTAAAAGGCTGATTATGCTATGCCTGGGACGCAATAATTCGGTATGGTGGTTCTGCATTTGGCGTTATGCTAAAAAAACCTTTAGTCGAGAAATGTTATTACAAAGTTAGTGATTTTATAAATGATAAATTTTAGTAATGACCGCAGTAGGTCAATTTGTTTATCATTATAATTATAGTTATCTCTATCTGTTAACTATTTAAATTAATAACATGATATCTAAACTGTTGAAATTTTTCCGACAGTAAAAAAAAAAATATATTTAATATTTACGTTATTTTTATACCATCTCTCACGCCTACAAACTAGGCAAAACATGATACAAAGTGACTAATATTTTAACCCACCTATTGTGCATGCCTTTTTAAATGTGTGTATGATTATACTCGTGTTTTATGCAAATAAATTATTTTAATCTTTATCTCATATTCTATGTGTATTTAAGCTATAGTAGGTAGGTACCTAAATAAATAGAAATGTAAGGGATTAAAAAATTAAGCTCAATGTTTAAATAAACATTTAGCAAGTCATTCATGATCAGCAAGAAGTTGGAGTTACGTCGGTGATACGTGCCCAAAGTCACTGGGTCATGTGTACCATCGATAATCACGTCTGCTGAATAAACTTTAGAGCTAGCTTCGTCATCTTATGTCGATTATGACACTAGGTAGAGGTAGGTGGAATTAATACTAAGTAAACCAGCATTTATGTGAACTCAAAGACATTTACAAACACAAAATGTTTTATTTTCCAATACACTTATACATCCCATAAAAATCCCATCGACAAAAATATGCAATATACGAGGAACTGGGCTTCCTCGTGATCCTACTAGTACAGGGGTGTCCAACTAATTTTTTTGGCAGGCTGGATTTATTAACTTTGTAACTATGGCGGGTCAAGATATGCTTCGTAGCTGAGCAAATCAAGACTCATCATCATCAGCCACAAGACGTCCACTGCTGAACATAGGCCTCCCCCTTTAACCTCTACTCTGAACGAAAGCCTGCCATCTGCATCCACTGGATGCCCGCAATCAAATCAAGACTAATATAAGTAAAATGGTAGAAAGGGTACAATTATAACTATTTGGCGGAATTCACAGCAGGTTTCACTTGTAACTGCATGCACAGGCACACCTGACATCACTGACTGGCTGGCTGTACGTTGCATGCGCGAAGGGAGTGGGTGGGTGAGAGGGGCGTTATTGTTAACGTTTTCGCGCGCAGGTGTTGTCCCAAAAATTAAAATGGCATTTAGTTAAATTTTTTGGTTTCTCCCTATTAGATATGCTCATCCACGTAATCGCCGAGTCGTATTTTAAGTACGACGTTTTAATATTTAACGAACATATGAATCGCCGTTCTTTACAAAATTTCGTCAAAAAAATGTTAAAAGTTACCCAACTTTTGACTCGTTCGCGGGCCGGATTAGGAACCTTGGCGGGCCGTATGTTGGACACCCCTGTTCTAGTAGAACAAATCAGTAGGTGCACGAGAAAACACCTACTATTTATTATAACACCATTTGTCTGTATCGACTAAGTGCGTAATTTATGGTAGGCATAAACGAGATATAAACTAAGGCGAAATTCCAATTATGAAAAAAAATCCATTGTAATTCAGATTTTGATAAAAGGGTTGCGGAGCCTCTTTGGAACGCGATTAAATTAGTAGATAGAGAAATTCTAAACAAGAGTCTGTTTGTGACTTTTATCTAAACAATAAAAAAAGTACGAGGCGGGAACGGGCCGGGGGTGGAACGTGGGAGAGACGGATGCTGGATTAAAACGGAAAGAATGGGATTGAGTAAGTCACTTGAATGGATGAGGGAGGAGCGAAAATCGAGTGACGTCACCGACGGTCTAACGGCAGTACACGCTCCGTGATATTTTTGATCAATTAAATAGCAAAACAACATAAATCGTCTTTAAAGTTATATCACTGTGTGCCCAATCGTGTGAGGCAGTTGTGCTAGTGTTTGCTACAGTTTGTGTGCCCGGACCTGTTCTAATGTGATTAATTAATGTTCGATTGTACTGAAGCTGTTCTTTTTTTATAGAGGGTACCTAAAAATAATTTAAAAAAATCGTATGATTTTTTTCCACGTACTATATTATATTAATGCCATCTAGCGGAACCGTTTTTACTACCTTATTGTCATTACGAAGATACGGGTTCAAATCTTTTACATAATGCCCAACAAATGCGCCGCTTGCGGTCGGTTCGCGAGCCCCACAGAGGGCGTTAAATGCGTGAAGTGTGCGTGTTACTATCATCGAGCCTGTGTCAATATACCAAAAGATGCTAAAGTTGTATCGGTGTGGCTTTGTCCGGGATGTAAGGCGCTAACTCCAAGGAAAGACAACACTGAAAATCCCGTGCGAGGAGAGGCAGCGGACTTTAAGTCCCCACTAACCAGTACTGCGGATGCCACGTCCGGGGAGATTCTTCATGAGATACGACTGATGCGACAAGAAATGATGTCGTTCCGAGATACTTTTAACTCACTTCGCGACCAATTCAGTATGCTCCAAGGTGTTGTCGAGGGATACGAGGGGCGCATGAACGGTATGGAGAAGCGTCTTGAGTGTCTTGAAATCAGTAACGTAGGAACGGAAGTTAGTCCAGAGGTTTGCAACCTTCTCTCAACGATCGAGGAACTAAAGTCCGAGTTGAATGAGCGGGACCAAGATTCGCTTGTAAATGACATCGAAATTAGCGGCATCCCTGAGGAACAGGGCGAGAACTCCGAGCACATTGCGCGTGTTATCGCTGAGAAGCTGGGCATATCGTGCGAGGAGCGTGACTTCGTGTCGGTTGAGCGAGTGGGCATGCGCCGCACGCCGGCAGGGGCCGGCGAGTCGACTGTGCTGCCACGACCGCGCCTGCTGGTACTGCGCCTGGCGCGCAGGCACCTGCGAGACGCTTTCCTGAACGCAGCACGCGTGCGCCGTGCCCTCACAACCGAAGGCATGGGCTTCGCTGCTGCCCCCACTAGATTATACGTGAATGAGCGTCTCTCGAAGCTAAACAGGATGTTATTTTTCAAGGCGCGCGAAGAAGCCCGTTCTCGCGGTTGGAAGTATGTCTGGACCAGAGGCGGACGTCTCTTCGTTCGTCGTGAAACAGGGAAGGCGTCCTTCCGAGTGCGCTCGGAGCAGGACCTCATGAAGGTTTTTGGCGGCGAGTCACGCGACGTGTCGACGGTCGGATAAAAAGTACCTCGACAAAGCAATATAAAAAAAATAGATTTCATAGTGAAAACATGTGCGGTTTAGGCATAATTATTTTTAAAAATTTCTTTAAATTAGCAGTTATTATAAGGTGTGTTCATGTTATTTTATGTACATTTAATGTTATAATTTTAGCACTCTATTTCCTAATATTATTTTTAAAAAGCACTACTTCTTTTGAAATGTTTACTACAATTTACTGGTTACGACATAATAACTGGATATGTATGATTTCTCGTAATTGTAAAATGTTTAAATTACTATCTTCTATTGCGATTCTTATTTGCTGTTTAATAATTGTCTTTTTTATGTATGATATTGTTAGTTTAAATTTTTGCGCGTTATGTGTCTGTCACATTTTTGAAGATACAATACTACTTGTATTTTAATGGCTAATAAAAATCTTAAAGTTGGACTATACAATGCAGGTTCTCTTGGCACCAACCACGATAACATCATAGCATCTGTTACTCGGAGTAACATAGATATTTTAGCAGTGAACGAAACCTGGATCCACGCGGGGCAGGAGGCGCGCGCCCCGGTCATCCCCGGGTACATGTTGAGGCACACGCCGCGTCCGCGCGCGCACCGCTCGCGCGGCGGCGGCGTTGGTTTCTACATCAAACGAGGTGTTGCCGTGCGCTCTTGGCGTCACCCGGTGGACCCGATTTACAGTGCAGTTGAACAAATGTGGCTCTCTGTGAACCTCAATGGAAAAAAGTTTATGATCGGCACGGCATATCGGCCTAATTGGGTTACTGTTGATTTGTTCTTTGCTGCAATCACAGACTCCATTAGTACAATTCCTAAATATGATAATTTGATTATTTTGGGTGATTTTAATATAAATTTATTAAATTTTAATGACAGCAATGTAATAAAATTTAGGTCATTTCTTTCGTGTTTTAACTTGGATCAGCTAGTAGACGAGCCTACTCACTTCACTGAAACCAGTCAAACGTTAATCGATTTAGTCTGCTCTGATTTAAGTACACGGAAAATAAGTTTGGATCATGTAGGGACACTTTTTGGTCATTGTCTTGTGGTTTGCGAGTTTAATGTTAAACGTTTAAAAACCCTTCCTCGAACTATTACTTTTAGGCCTAAGAAAAAGATTTGTCTAGATAACTTTAATAATGACTTGCAGATTTTAAGATGGGATCTTATATCTCAGCATTCGGATATTAATGATATGTTAACAATATTTAATTACAATGTAATTACTCTTTTTGATATTCATGCGCCAGTCACGTCAGTTGTTATCAGAGACCGTTCCTATCCATGGATCACAGATACTGTAAAATTCATGATGAAACTACGTGATGAGGCTGCTGTGGTTTATCATAAAACTAAATCCGAGTCTAAAAAGCTATATTACAAAACATTAAAGTCAACGGTTAATAAAGCGCTTTTTAATGAAAAATCTGCCTATTTTAGACAAAATATTAATAATAATATTCGAAATCCTAAACAACTTTGGAAAAATCTAAAAAATACTATATTACCAAAAACTGATACTGAATTGCCGTGTTTTTTTAATAACCCTGACATTATTAATGATCACTTTCTGAATATACCAGGTAGCTCAAATACTTCTATTTCACACTTAAGTTACTTTGAGCATCATAGGTTTAATGATTCAGTTTTTAAAATAGAACCATGCAGTCTAGATAGCCTAATTAAGATAATTAAAAGTTTGAAGTCAAACGCAGAAGGTTGCGATTTTATTAGTTTGAACATGTTGCTAATGACTTTTCCAAATACAGTGGAGTACGTACAAGCTCTTGTAAATACTTCCATTGAGACTAGTACTTTCCCAAATATTTGGAAACACGCTATGGTACGACCGTTACCTAAGAAGCCTAACCCACTTGATCTAAAAGATTTAAGACCAATAAGTATTTTACCGTGTATGTCAAAAATTTTAGAAAAGGCAGTGTGCTCACAATTAACAGAGTTTCTAGAAAAAAATAACATTTTACCTGATGTACAGTCGGGATTTAGAAAGGGACGCAGTACTGCAACCGCGTTACTTGACGTTACCGATAATATACTTGTTGCTCAAGACAAAGGAATGTGCACAATTTTGGTATTGTTAGATTTTTCCAGGGCATTTGATTCTCTGAATATAAATCTTCTATTGTCTAAATTAAGCTACTACGGTTTTGATCCTAAAGCTGTGCAGTGGTTCAATAGTTACCTAACTAACCGTTACCAGCATGTGAGGATTGATCGTTCTGATGGCTCCTCATTGGAGTCAGAGAAGATGGTTTTAAATAGAGGAGTCCCGCAGGGTTCCATTTTGGGACCAGATCTTTTTGCCTTATACTCTGCTGACATTGCAACGCACATAAAAAATTGCAAGTTTCACATATACGCTGACGATATTCAGATATATATATCCTGCAAACCATTTGAAATTGACTTAGCTATTGACAAACTCAATGAAGATCTTGCAAGAATAGCATCATGGGCAACCAATAACTGCCTGCTGCTCAATCCCGATAAAACAAAGTACCTTATTTTCGGCAGTAACCATCAGATTGCTAGTGTCCGTCCTTCTGTAAGCGTCTCGCTCATGGGTGAACACATAGAGCGCGTGCACGAAGCACGTAACTTGGGCTTGCACATGGACTGTGAATTACGTTTCCATAAACATATAGCTAACTGCATAAAAAACTGCTTTTATAAGCTAAAAGTCTTATACAGGATAAGACCTTATTTAAGAGAAGAGCTGCGTATCCAACTAGCTGAACAGTTAATTTTGTCTAAATTAAATTACATGGACACTGTTATTGGCTCGCGGCTCTTAGTCAAAACACAAAAGCTTGTACAAAGAGTCCAAAATGCTTGTGCCCGTTTTTGTTTCGACATTCCGTTGAGGTCGCATGTGACTCCATTTTTGAACAAGCACCTATTGTTGAAAATGAAGCATCGCCGTAAGCTTCATTTGGCATGTCTTTTGTTCGGGGTAATAAAGTACAGAGAACCGACTTATCTCTACGATAAGTTGTCGTGGAGAGCGAGTCGAAGGTCCCTCGAGTGTCGGCAGTGCTCGACTCAGCTCGTGACGGAGCGGCACAGCTCTGCCGCGTTCAGAGGAAGTTTCAGATATGCTGCCACCAAGTGTTGGAACAATGTTCCGCCGCCAATAAGAAACCTGCATAGTTTACATTCATTTAAGCTTAAGCTTAAAAGATTTATTTTTGAGCACCAAAAAAGCGAAGCACTTTTATTGACAGACACCAGTGCTATATAGGGTCTTATCTTTGTGTTTTTTATTTCATGTCCAAGTAAATGTCTAAATTTCTTCTTTTAATTAGTATCATATTTATTTTTTATTGAGATAGTGCGAATTACCTTATTAGTATTATGTATTTATGTTATGGTTGTTTATATTAAATGTTAGTTTGTTATGTATTATGTGTTGTTCTTATATTATTATTCAATATGTCGTGTAATGTTGGCCATGGGTGATGTCACCGGCGGCTCCAACGGAAGACCAGCGCTGGTTGTTCGCAACCAGCATTATGCTGAGTTGGAACCGGTTTGTGGAGGAAAACAATTTGTAATGTGTGTATTTATTTCTATTAATTCTTTAAAATGTTTTATTTTCTTCCATAAATAAAAAATTGTCTATTGTCTATTGTCTATAAAATAGTGAGATCGGAGTAAAAATGGATTACGGGATGCATGCGAATCTAAAGTGCAAAGGGAGTAGAGTGGACACAGGACGGATGCGGGGCTAGATCGGAAAGGGTGGAACTGCAGTAGAATAAATTTGGGACTGAAACGGAAATTGCGGGACGGGAGTAGGTTGGATTAACGTTCATTGTTTCACTACGCGAACGTGGCCTCGCGGTCAAGTTAATAGTTAGTCTATAAGTCTACGACGTTACTATCGATTTATCTTTCAACACGTATCGTTATAGTTCCATAGATACACCTATACCGCTGAACGTGTAATTTGAAAACAGTTCATATGTTCAAGTTGAAATTTCATATTTGGCAACTGTGTTTGCTAATACTAAAACATATTGACCGCTTTAGATGCTTACAACAATATTATTATTCTGACTGCATTCATAAAAATATATTTATAAGTTTTCGATGCTTTTGACTACCTACCCTGAACGCTAAAATGACTTCGCTTTTCGTAACCTTCCCGTTTCTTAAACCCAATTTCACGTTGACGTACCTACGAGTAAGTATTTATGTAAAAAAAGTTTAGAGATCCCCAGTTGACGAGATAATCTTTCCATAATGCCATAACAACTTCCGCTTCGTAGCGAACCGGCAATGATGTTCGCAATATAGGCAATCTCAGAGATTAATGGCAGCCTTCCGCGAGGGAAATGCAGCGCGTAGGTACCTACAATGTTATAAATTGAAGTAGGCTAGCGTTCGGCTTAATTCCGTTGTCGATAGAATGCAAGGATGGATAGGCAATGGAGAGCTATGCTCGGATTTCCTTTGCGTGATATAATCCGGAACGTGGATATACCTACGCTAAAGAACCAGAGTCACCGACATAGCTGTTAAAATTTGCAAGTTGAAGTAGCAATGGGCAGGCCACATCGCTCGAAGCACCGATAACCGATGCGGAAAAAAGGTTCTTGAGTGGAGACCATGAACCGGAAGACGCAGCGAAAATACGCATCCCACTAGATAGACCAACGATATTGTGAGTCGCGGGCATCCAGTGGAAGCAGATGGCAGGCTGTCATTCAGTGCGGAGGTTAAAGGCCTATGTTCAATAGTGAACGTCTTCTGGCTGATTATGAAAATGATTTAATTATAATGGCAACATTTTTGTCTATGGATAAAGCAAGGATGCTTAATAAAGGATGTGCCACCAGTAGCATAATCTGGGACCTCCTTGCGGCAGTTCGGCCATGTTTAGATAGGTAGGTACCTGCGCCAAGTAAAAAATACTTTACACGGTTCACCCAGGTGGTCTCAGGTGGGCGGGCGGTGGAAAAGAAATCCAAGCGATGGTTCTGTCTAACGCCTTTTCGCAAGGTGTATAGTAATAATATGGGGGACACCTTTTCGTCACACTAGGTGACTATAGTCACCGCGTTACCAACTGAGTCGTAGGGCCATAAACGTCATACCATAAGACCTGTAAGTGCGAGCGAGATCGACAGACAATTGATTTATGACCTGACGACTCAGATGGTAATGCGTTTACTATAGCTATTTCGTCGCTATCCCTTTATGTCACATTCAATAATACTTCACTTTGTGCATCTAGTCAAGTTTTATGCTTTTATCTTTTTCTGGCTCTCAAGTCTGTCCTGGAGGAACACACCTTCTATAATAATTGTATCACCAACATACAACAATAATAACATCTTCATTCATATCAAGCAGGCTGTTTTTGTTGTCAGCCTTTGTACCTATTTGCGCCCGTCTTCACACGGATGCGGTCGTATTGTCAATTCGGTTTAGTAAGTACCTACCGTAATAATTGCACTTGGAAACAATGAGATCCTCTGTTTTTATTTATATAACATCATTGTTTGAAAACCACCGAATGTTGGTTTGAAGTATTGAATCATAATAAAGCTTATTAACATTGAGTTTGGAGCATTCATCGTTCAATATCGTGTCTAAATCGCGGGTTACCACAACCCCAAAAATACGCGTGCACTGGGTTGGAATCGGAGCGTACGGATTTGTTGGTTTTTAGGGTTCCGTACCCAAATGGTAAAAACGGGACCCTATTACTAAGCCTGCATTGTCTGTCTGTCCTACCTTTAAACAGCTGTAGGTATCTTTCGAACCGTAATATATTACCAATTGAATTTTTCACAGAATATGTAATATTACGGCGAATTGACTAACAAATAATAAAAAAGTCAAATATGGAAAAAATTTTTTTTTACTTATTTTTGTATTAGCTCTAATGTAAAAATGGTAATACTTGCAAGCGTCAAACAGTACACACTCTAAAGTATAACAACAAATAATTTAAAATGGCCAAGTGCGAGTCGGTGACAAGTTTCTGTTCATTACCAAGTTATAACTGGTAATTTCGTTATTGAATTTCGTGGTGCTACGAAACCTTCAGTGTGCGAGCCCGACTCGCACTTGGCCGGTGTATTATTGATTTCTATGACGCATATTTGCCGATCCAGTGCACGCAGGACCATAGAAATCAATACAAAGCAACAAACCGTACGGTGCGTACGCTACAATTCCGACCCAGTGGCGGTGTACGTACGTACCTTTATAATAATCTTACATTAAGCTTTGTCTCGCTCTCTTGGCTAATGAGAGAGCAAGACAAATTTCAATTTGAATCAAAATTTCAATAAAATTTCAAATATCATCATCAGCCAGAAGACGTCCACTGCTGAACATAGGCCTCTCCCTTTAACCACCACACTGAACGACAGCCTGCCTTTTGCATCCACTGGATGCCAGCGACTCTCACAATGTCGTCGGTCCATCTAGTGGGAGGCCTACCTACGCTGCATCTTCCGGTTCGTGGTCTCCACTCAAGATCCTTTCTTCCCCATCAGAATCAAAATTTAAATATTTTAATTCAATTAATTTAAGCGACCTACTAAAATACTATACACATTTTAGATTGATTGAAAATAAACTACAACGTTGATTGAGCTTCTTTATGAGGGAGGGCCCCATCCCATACCATGAGTTTGTCCCGGGACTCAGCTGCCTAGTTACGCCACTGCTCAAGCATTGGTGTCGTTGCAAGTTTGCCGTAGGTACCTACTTACAGTTTTTGCGTTCATCATTTTCATCAGCCAGAAGACGTCCACTGCTGAACATAGGCCTCCCCCTTTAACCTCCACACTGAACGACAGCCTGCCTTTTGCATCCACTGGATGCCCGCGACTCCATTGTGTGTCATTGTAAGAGTTTGCGTTATTCAACCGGTTTAGCCACAGAAAAGAGAAGCAAATAGAACGGAAATGAGAAGGAACCTCTGTTACGAGTAAATCTTGATTGAACATTCTTATTTAGATCAACGCGTCGAACTCCGCATGCAAAAAACTGGACCTTACCTTTGTCTCACATATTAAAATTAAAGGAGAAGCAAATAATTTTAGTCCTGTCAGATTGGTTTAGTGGTATGACAGAATCGACGCCATTATACCGTGTGGTATATAAATATAATATGTGGGGACTTAATTAAAAGATAATTAGTACAATTTTAACGTTTATTCTTCGAATTTTTGACAAAAATATCTTTTTAATCGCACATAAAAGTTCTTATTTACAATAGCTGAAGGATGATATTACTTTTGAAATGCATATTGACAACAAACATTTCCTGACAAACATAAATTAATTCCTAAAATAGAAGACCAAAGTTTTTCATTTCAATCTTCGACCAAAATAAAATGAATGGACGGGCCATAACCATTGAACTTCTCTACATAGTATAATTAAAGTCGCTTTCCGCGTCTGTCTGTATGTCTGTATGGCCGCTAACTCCTCCTAAACCACGCAACGGATTTTGATGCGGTTTTCACCATCAGTTAGATACATTTTCACGGAAGGTTTATACATATAACTAGCGACCCGCCCCAGCTTCGCACGTAAATTACACCCGTGCGAAGCCGGGCGGGCGGGTCGCTAGTACTCAATAAAAACGAGTCAAAACCGTCGGACATATACTTCAACACCTAATTATAACCATGTACAGCACACGAAGGCATAATTTTGTCAGATGTTTCGTTATCATGTAACAATATTCGCGTGTTGCACTTCCTACGGCTAGAGACCGACTGAAACGAAGAGAGCGCCGGCGTTCATTTTGTAATCTTCAAAAATGCGCTTCTTCTGTTCCCGTCCATTCATTTTATTTTGGTCAAAGCCTAAAATATGAAAAGTAGATTTTATACCGTGTGGTATATAAATATAATGTGTGGGGACTTAATTAAAAGACAATTTGTACAATTTTGAAGTTTTATTCATCGAATTTTTGACAAAAATATCTTTTTAATCGCACATAAATAAAAGTTCTTATTTACAATAGCTGAAGGATGGTATTACTTTTGAAATGCATATTGACATTTCCTGACAAACATAAATTAATTCGTAAAATAGAAGACCAAAGTTTATCATTCCAATAGCTGATAGGTAGTGACATTACTCGATAGACGTTAGTAAAGGCTTGGGTGTAATTAGATCAATAAGGGAAAAGCAAGCTAATCATAATGATCATCGGTGTAGAATGTACAAGATACCGATAGACAACGGTACCGGCCCTAAAAACGGCCAGTGATTTAAGAGCACAAATAAATGTGTGGTCTTATTTAATACTAGTAGGCCGCCCCTGCTTCGCACGGGCGAAGCCGGGATATATAGCCTATGTCAACCGGGGATAGTGCAGCATCCCAACAGTGAAAGAATTTTTCAAATCGGTTCAGTAGTTTCGGAGCCTATTCAATGCAAACAAACAAACAAACTAACAATAAAATCTTTCCTCTTTATAATATTAGTATAGAAAAGGTAGGTTAACCACCGGATGAACCGAGCTCTGGACCTCCCTAAGCTGTTTTTGGAAAATGGCCATTTATAATTTCAATACAAATCCCTTATCAAAAAAAAAAGCAAAATGAAAAACAGAACAACTTTCACGTCGCAACCAATAAATAAAATTTTACCACTTAATAAATTTCGTTGATTATTATAAGATTTTAATTAAATGCAAAACGTACAACATAGTGTTTGCACTCGAAAACACCAAATAACATTAGTTCAATTATCATTGAGTTTGGTATGTGTAACTATGTACCACCATCGGTACCACCAACGCAACTGTCCTGGCGAAAATTATTGCAACCTGGCAACACCGTCAACTAAACTGTCCGTAGCATGGACGGGAGATAAAGTCATCGAGTTACAATACATAGTCACAATCGTGCCAAAAAAATGTCCGAACCAAAACTCGGCGCACGCTACGAATTGAGCAGACTTTCTGGTTAGTTACAAGGTAATCGCGATCCGAGTACAACGCCGCGCGATGCTAGAGCTACGATGACATAGCGGACAACTAACGTTGAACACTATGCAAGCGATATAACGTCTAAATTAGAGTAAATGTGGCATTGTGAAGTATATAATTGATACAATGTATGTACAATGACGCTCGGACGTTTTTTACTGTTTTTACTGAAAGATTGTGACTCTATAGGAATTGTATCTCGATGTAACAATGGTTTCTTATCCAATACGGGAGTTAAAATTGCATTTCAAAAATACGCAGTTAAGAAAGCAAATTAGAATGTCACTTCATTGTATTTATTGGATTGTGCACACAAAAAATACTTAAAATATTTTTTTTATTATTTTTATGTAATCTGTGGTGGTTTCTATCTATTTCTTTAACAGTTTATCAAATGAACAGATAAGTTGGTTGTCTTTAGGTATTTTTATTATATACTACACAGTAAAAACTTGACAATATAGGAAGCTTCGCAGTATATGAGTTAGGAAAAGTTTACTATAAACAAATAAAAAAAAAATATATATATATAAAAAGATGGGAGTAAAAAGAATTTGGCACAACTGTCAATTTGAACACTATTTAAGTAGCTAAAGCTGCTTTTATTGAAAATTTTATTATTTTAAGCTGACATTTTTTCACAGAAACGGTATTTTTTTGTATGACATGGAATAGAAGCCAATGTTTTTTGCATGTTTATAACATTAGTATATTTACAACAAAAAAAACACAAGAGAGTTTTTTTTTAGTTTTCGAAATATTTTTTTGTATGAAAAATTCAACATGAATTGTCTATCTTCCATACAATACATATAAAAAAAACTGCACAGTAACTATAATATAAGCTGCGACTTCGACTGAAACACCCCATTTTTTTTTATTTGAATAAAAAAGTCTCCTTTCATATTACATGATAATTATTATATTATACTATACATTATGGTTGATATTATTACAATTATTAATCCAGGTACATTTGATAAGTACTCGTGATAGTAAAAAAATATCTGTTTATACATATAAAAATAAAACTGAAAATACATATTATCCGATACATACAGAACAATCCATGTACCACAAATATTGTATGAATTTTGAAGTATTTTTGTATACGTAAAAAAATTAAACTTATTATATCGGTATGCATTTTCCAGGACATACAGAACAATACATATACCACAAATATTGTATGGATTTTGAAGTATTTTTGTATACATATACATAAAATGTATAATATCGGTATGTATTTTCCAGAATATACAGAACAATACATATACCACAAATATTTTATGGATTTTGAATTATTTTTGTATACATATAAAATGTATAATATCGGTATGTATTTTCCAGAATATACAGAACAATACATATACCACAAATATTGTATGGATTTTGAAGTATTTTTGTATACATATAAAATGTATAATATCGGTATGTATTTTCCAGAATATACAGAACAATACATATACCACAAATATTTTATGGATTTTGAAGTATTTGTATTACATGAATTTCATAGTATTGTTTTTTGATTTTCGACTATGTAAACATCAATCATGGCGTTTTTCGACCAATAACAGCTCTGAATTTCTTCGCTAGTGATTGTCATTGGTCGCCTGTCAGCCATGTTTGTTTACATCATCATCTCAAAATGAACAAACTTTACATAAGATATTGAATATTTCAAATCTAAGTTAAACCACTAATAAACACTTAATCTAACACTACTTTATATTTGCAATACTTTATTAGCCATCATCATCATCAGCCAGAAGACGTCCATTGCTGAACAAAGGCATCCCCCTTTAACCTCCACACTGAACGACAGTCTGCCTTTTGCATCCACTGGATACCAGCGACTCTCAGTCGGTCCATCTAGTGGGAGGCCTACCTACGCTGCGTCTTCCGGTTCGTGGTCACCTTTCTTCCCCATCGGTTATCGGTTCTTGGAGCGATGTGGCCTGCCCATTGGCACTTCAACTTGCAAATTAGCTATGTCGGTGACTCTGGTTCTTTGGCGAATATCCACGTTCCGGATTCTATCGCGCAAAGAAACTCCGAGCATAGTTCTCTCCATTGCCCGCTGTGTGACTCTGAGTTTTTTCAAAAGACCAACAGTTAAGTTACTTTATTAGTATTTAAATCATCAATATATTACAATTGACAAAAATGTATACAGTTTATTTATTAATAATATTACTAAAACCGAACAAATATTGACTAGAATTCAAAAATTAGTTTCACAAAAGGCGCAACTTATTTTTTTTAAGTAAATAACTATTCGAGATATTTTCTAGTTCGATCGGGTACATTTATATTAAAATGTATCGTCTACAAAATAGCTATAACTCTTAAAATTATTTGTCTATGTGTGCGTTAAATTTACAATACATACAAGGTATATAATGTCGTTTCTTCTAAATATAATAATATCGTTATATCTCTCTCTACAATTTAATTGTGTGACACAAGGCAATGGCAATTTTTATGATTTACGAATATGGCTATTTTGATCAAATATCAGATATATTTTTTTACAATTAAAAAAGTAGAACATTCAATTTTAGCTGAACCACTTTTGTTAATAAAACTTTCAAATTCTTTACTTTGCATGCTGAGCTATAGAAGATAGTCGCTTTTATCTATCAAAAAATCCATAAATTCGAAACACATTTGGTCAAATCTTGCATCCATATATATTTACGATTCCATGACAGCATTATACGTATGTCTCTTTTCATTTCAATAAATGAGAAGAGGATAGCAACCTACAGAATTTTGTTTATAAGAAAAGTACAAAAGAATCGTCATCTCTGTACTTCTTTTGTCCCATATTTTACATTACGTTCCCTTCCAGGATTTGTACATAACTCCTATATACATTGAAAACTCTTTCTAAACCAAAATCAGAAGTGGGATCAAAGATAATTCTTACAATCCCGTTCTCTCTTAAATCTTAACATAATAACTCTATAATTCGTAAAGATCGTTTGAATAAACTACAGGATGTAATATAATTAACCCATTTCCTAAAAGCAGTTTGTATAGAATCTCTACTTCTAAAGGAAATTTTAGATCATCACAGATTATACCAATATAAACAAAACTTTCATAGAATCCACCTAGTCGGGTTTAGACAGGAATATCACAGCGATGGAGTATTTAAGCCTGAAGGTAGCATTGCGATCTTAGCGACCGGCGACCGCATCGCGGTCGCCGATCGCCGGTCGCAGCCGCCAAGATCGGAATGCTACCTTAACATTTACACTGGTTTAAATCGTAAATTGTGTCCACCCAACCGTTAAGAGTGTGTAACAAAAAACGTGTGAAAAAAAAGTAGTGCGTGGACTCCGCGCGGAAGAAGTTAAACTCTCGCTCTGTCTCTTTCTATTCCCCCTCCATGGTAGCGTTAAACGTTTAACGCAACCTTGTTGGAAGTCGCATTAGAAGTTTCACTTCAATAGGTGGTTTCTTTGGTTTGTTTTGTTAGTATAAAGAAACTCAAAGTTACGATAACTTACTAAAAAATAATTGGGTTTCCAAAAATATTTTTTCAGTGAGTGAATAGTAAATATAGTTTTTATATTTTTATTTATAGTATATATTAGTTTGTATTTTTTCAAGTTGTTTTTAGTTGTTTTTTTTTTTATTAGATACTAGTTATGAAAAAAAAAAAAAAAGTTTATTTTAAAGTCATAAATTTAAAATTAGTAATGATTTATTTTTGGTGTCATAGGAAATGCGTTATTTAAGTTACATCATGTAAACTGTATAATTCAACATTTTGCTATATATATTTTGCATTAGCAAAACAACTAGCGCCGTTACACTTAACACTATATTAAATCTATTTATCACAATACTTCACGTACTTGTCAACGTTAATATTTTAAATTTGAGCCATTTTGGACAAAAATTTGAACACAGCCCTGTGTTCTAATATATATGAATACAGTTTCTGTGAAGAAAAATACTCTCCACATTTTAGATTTTTTATTGACGTCAAAAACTTTGCTAGATGCTAGCTGCCCAAGTCTACACGATTTGGGAAGGCATACATATTCTTAGATCCTCAAGTCAACCTCAAAAAGTTTTTTTTTTTTTTTTTTATAATTGGTTTGGGTATTTGTTTTGATGAATTACACCTGTCTGTCCCCCTGCTCTGTCACCTTGGTCGGACAGTTTTTTTTCTTCGGTTTATCCCCCCGTTACCGGCGAGGGCATAGGTCGAACAAATTATTTCCGGTCTACTGTTTATAACGTCGATTACAATGTTTTTTTTTTAATTCGATTCTGAGGCCGAATTTATGGAACAGCGTTAAATTTCCGGCTAAGAATATGGTCGTTAGAATATATTTAGAATATTTACCAGCCTGATTTGAAAATCTACAGAGCACAGACGTTTGGATTTTGGTGACAGACCGCCGAATAACCATCGGGAAAGATAGAGTGAGTAATAACATATTTCTATCTCTTTCTCTCCCGTCGGTCAAACGGCGATTGTGGTCAACCAAATCCACACATCTGTTAGGGCTTAAACTTTGACAAGTTCAATAATACATTAGAATCCGTTTATTATGACATCGAAAGGAATTGAAAAACACGTCATAATAAGAGGACGTCATACAAAGCGTTTTGTGAAAAAATAAACCTTTTTTTTCATGTAAATATGTACTTAAGTATTTTAATAGAGAAACATAGTATGTATACATACATATTAAATCAAAATAAAAATTGCACGTAATGCAGTACACACATATTTTTTAATGCATCTGTAATTTTTGTCTGCTTTTGTTTATTTATTTTATGGTAAAAACAGTCTCTAATACTATTGTGTATAGAAGACATCGCCATATCGGTCATTATAACCGGACATAATTAATAAAAAATGGGTCATAATAAGCGACATGTCACTGTAAGGGAAGTCGTTATATCCGACTTTTTTGATAAAGAATTTTATATGAAAACCAAACTTCGTAGTGTATTTACGTCATAATAATCGGTTGGTCAATATAGAGTCATAATAAACGGATTCTACTGTATTTTTTTTTTACTACTCTGTATATTTTTCTTTAGCATATACAGTCTTTTAGTATCTGTAATTTATATTGAACATACGTAGATATGAAAGAACGATAAGTTTTGGCTAGCTCCGTGCAAAGCAGACGTCAATTTCATGGACAAAGTCGGGTCGTCTTTTTTTTGGTCATTTCTTGGCAAGTACGAGTAAAATGTTGAATAACAGCCGTCCCGCTCAGACAGAACGCGATCTTCCTCGACCTGCAACATAAACGATTATATTCTTAGGATAGAACCCAAGAAGGGGGCGTGGCCAGCTGAATTCACGTCGCAGGCTCGCAGCTACTTCAGAGTGGTAGCGTGGAGTGGCAGCAAGCGGAGCGGACAGATCATTTCGGCCATTTTGCTCGTGACTCCAGGGATGGATGGACGGGTGTTGCGTATTCGCGTGCTTATTTAGTTACCCACATTTTTTTGTTAAAAAGTCGATTATCATAAGAAGTGACATTGTTTTTGTTGTATCGATTATATTTTTTTAAATAACTTTGGTCGTGTTTCCTTATATATATATATTATTTTCTGTAACATGGTATTTAAGACTGTTTTAAACTATCACGGTTGTTCACTAAAGTTATATGATTATTTACGGGAAATTTACCGTGGTTACATGCACCATGTTCACGGGTCTTCCCGTGCATGTAACTGCGCCGAAATATCGGGAGCTCATTCCACAACCTTACCTCGGTAAATATCCCGTAAATAATCATATAACTTTAGTGAACAACCGTGATAGTTTAAAACAGTGTTTTACAGCTATACTTTTCGAAATATATGAAAAAAAAACCCAAAAATAGAAGTAGCGAAACGCACGAAAGTGTATAAGCGCCATGATTTTGCTCCCCTAAATGCGACTTTGATACAATTAACCAAGGATTATGGTCATCTGTAGTAATAAGCGTTGCTTAAAAGTAGGAAAAACCTCGCCTTAATGTGTTCGTAATTTCAAGAACCCTTCCCTCCCCTTCTTAGAAAATCAGAGTTTAAGGTCTCAACCACAGAAAAAAAAAATTTGTTTAAATTAGAACGGCTGTCAAGGCATTTTTGTATGAAATTTGTTGTAGCCAGTTGCACCCATATAAACGAAACGTCAGTCATTCGAAATCAGTTAGCAACTGTGGCGCGCACAAAGAACTTTGAGACCTAACCCAAAAAGGTAAGGTCCAAGTTCTTTGGATACGGAGTTCGACGCGTTGACATAAATAAGAATGTTCAATCAAGGTTCTGTCATAATGCCTGGCGACAGATTTTCCTTCCATTTACGTTCTATTTACTTCTCTTTTCTGTGGTCTCGACCGTGAACCGAAAGCATAATTGCCGCACTTTAGATTAAAAAAATTATAAAAGTAGTGGCCAATTATTATCTCCTCTGCAGTGCAAGTACTGTTCTTTATCAATCGACAAATTTGACAGTTAAAAACTTATAATCGACAAATTCGATAAAACGCTATTTGACCTATACTCGCTATGATGGATTCTTATTTGAATACTAGCGGTCCGCCCCTGCTTCGCACGGGTATAGATTATAGCCTATGTCACCCGGGGATAGTGTAGCTTCCCAACAGTGAAAGAATTTTTCAAATCGGTTCAGTAGTTTCGAAGCCTATTCAATGCAAACAAACAAACAATCAAATCTTTCCTGTTTATAATATTAGTATAGATGAAACAATTACTATGAACAACAATTTTTTAATCTGAACTTGAGTGAATTGTATTTTGAGTGTTTGACGAGACATAGCGTGCACCACATTTTTTCTCTTTCTCTCCCGTTGGTTGGACGGCGGTTCGTCAACCAAGTACGCCTCGTCTGTTAGCACAACAGAAAATGGATCTTGTATAACCTCCCTGGGCTACATACCTATGAGGCTAGTGTCTCGGCTTTACTCCATGCATGAGTAGGAAGGCGTGCAAGTCCCGCGGCACGAGGCTCGGGGAGTAGCACATCATCCGGTGAGCGAGCACACCGGCCGCTAGGCACGAGAGCGAGCGAGAGGAGAGAGCTGATCGGACTAGAGACTCCGCTGGACCTGTGGAAAAGATAATAGATAGATAGATAGATAGAAATTTGTATATGTCGAATTTCTAGTGTAATTCCGCTTCTACGTCGTTTCGAGTACAATAAAAATTTAGGTTAAACTATTTACTCTATAGATATTTGTGATTCTAATTTGAACCTAACCTGAATTTAAATATTAATTACATAAAAGAACAAAATTAACCTAACCTGAAACAAAAAGTAATTAAATATGTTACAAAAAATTCGTTATAATTCCATTCGTTGTTTTTTGTTCTTTTATGTAATTAATATTTAAATTCAGGTTAGGTTCAAATTAGAATCACAAATATCTATAGAGAAAATAGTTTAACCTAAATCCTTATTGTACTCGAAACGACGTAGAAGCGGAATTACACTAGAAATTCGACATATACAAATTAAAAATGGACTTCCGCAAAGTAACGCCTGATTCAATCAACTAGATATATAGAAACTCTTTATTGTGTACACCAGAAATAAAAATTACAACACGATAGAAAACACTTACGAGCTAGTGCCACATGTGGCGGCCTTATCGCTAAAAGCGACCTCTTCCAGGCAACCATTGGATGGAAAGAATTTACGTAACAGAATCGACGGGGGATGCTAAAACACTTTTAATGATACCATTAAATAAATACTACTAAATACATATATCTATATTATATATATATATACATATATAAACACACATAATACAGACGCGACAAGTAAGTACATACTATACCCTAAATCCCTGGAGTGCCTTCGCATTATAGCGATAGCGATAGCTTCATATGGAAAGAGTAAAAATATACCAAGATACCACAGTGCCTCAAGACAAGGGTATTTGACCACAGTGTGTTGCCAGTGATGACATAAATATGGTACTGAGACGTAGTCCTTAACTGTTGGCCTATTGGAAAAACTCAAGAGTCACACAGCGGGCAATGGAGAGAGCTATGCTCATAGTTTCTTTGCGCGATAGAATCCGGAACGTGGCTATTCGCCAAAGAACCAGAGTCACCGACATAACTGTTAAAATTTGCAAGTAAAAGTGGCAATGGGCAGGCCACATCGCTCGAAGAACCGATAACTGATGGGGAAGAAAGGTTCTGGAGTGGAGACCACGAACCGGAAGACGCAGCGTAGGTAGGCCTCCTACAAGATGGACAGACGACCTGAAAGAGACCGCAGGGAAACGCTGGATGCAGGCCGCTTCCGGCCGGCCCTTTTGGAGATCTATGGGGAGGCCTATGTCCAGCAGTGGACGTCCTATGGCTGAAATGATGATGACGGCGATTAAAGTCAAGGTAAGTGAAATAGTTTTGTGCAAGCCAAGTCGAGTAAGTCATTATCGATTTACTTCTATTGAAACCAAGCCGAGAAAAATTAGGTTGAGTCAAGCCGAGCAAACAGATTAGCAAGTTGAAGTGGCAGTGGGCAGGGCACATATCACGCAGAACAGATGGCCGATGGGGCCGAAAGGTTCTGGAATGGAGACCACGGACTGGTAAGTGCAGTGTAGGACGTCCACCCACATGATGAACAGACGACCTAAAAGAGACCGCAGGGAAACGCTGGATGCAGGCCGCTTCCAACCGGCCCTTTTGGAGATCGATGGGGGAGGCCCATGTCCAGCAGTGGACGTCCTATGGCTGAAATGATGATGATGATGACGTCGATTAAAGTCAAGGTAAGTGAAATAGAGTTTTGTGAGTCAAGCCAAGTCGAGTAAGTCATTATCGATTTACTTCTACTGAAATCAAGCCGAGTAAAATCAGGTTGAGTCAAGCCGAGCATGGTCGAATCGAGAAAAGTTGTCGAGTCATATCGAGATAAAGAACTGTACCTCCGAGGGAAGCGAGATACGGCGTGATCCCGTCCACGTCACAGGCGTCCACATGAGCCCCGCGGCAGAGTAGTTCGCACACTACTGCGCACAGCGCCTCGCTGAACGCCTCGCGCTCGTCTGCTGGGACCCCACACAATACTTATTAATAATAGTATAACAATAGGCATGACGACAATTTTTTTATTTATTACCTCATAAAAAAGCTGATCATAAACAAAATTAAAATAAGTTGAAAAATATATAAGATACAAGCATTTTAATTAAATGCTAGACAGAGAGCGCACTATACTGAGCCGTGACGTCACGCGTCAGGCGCGCCATACAAATGCTATACTAACAGACGCTCTGCGAGAAAGGGATAGAGCATCCCCTCTCTATCCCCACCTAAAACTTTAAACACTCATATCTCAGAGATTTATCAGCCAATTTAAATTATTTTTTCAGTATGTGTAATGTATTTAGTTATATTCATCGCTAAGCCGGTTATTTGTAGTAAATTAAACATAAGGACACATGCCTGTTTACGACAAACAAAAAAAATTGCCAGTTAATAAGAACTGCAGTGCAAGTAGAAGTACCGTTCTTTGTCGATCGTCAAATTTGATGAAGTGCCATAGAATCGATCATAGCGAGTACTGATCAGATGGCATTTTATCGAATATGACGATCTCAACTGTCAAATTTGATGATCGATAAAGAACGGTGCTTGCACTGCTGGTTAGGTTTTATCAAGTACTAGAAACGCACCCCAGCTTCGCACGGGTAAGTCTTAATTTTTTACACCTTGGGTTACATTATTGGAGTTTTAGTAAGGATCCCTATTTTTTTGGAAAATATAATATAGCTTATGTCACCCGGGGATAGTGTAGCTTCCAAACAGTGAAATAATTTTTCAAATCGGTTTAGTACTTTCGGAGCCTATTCAATGCAAACAATCAAATCTTTCCTCTTTATAATATTACTAGCGGTCCGCCCCAGCTTCGCACGGGTATAGATTATAGCCTATGTCACCCGGGGATAGTGTAGCTTCCCAACAGTGAAAGAATTTTTCAAATCGGTTTAGTAGTTTCGGAGCCTATTCAATGCAAACAAACAAACAAATCTTTCCTCTTTATAATATTAGTATAGATATAGACTACCGGTCCGCCCCAGCTTCGCACGGGTATAGATTATAGCCTATGACACCCGGGGATAGTGTAGCTTCACGTCAGTGAAAAAATTTTTCAAATCGGTTCAATAGTTTTGGAGCCTATTCAATGCAAACAAACAAACAATCAAATCTTTCCTCTTTATAATATTAGTATAAACTAGCGGTCCGCCCCAGCTTCGCACGGGTATAGATTATAGGCTATGTCACCCAGGGATAGTGTAGCTTCCCGTCAGTGAAAGAATTGTTCAAAAGTGTTGTAACAATATGTAAAGGTACCTGGCACAAGCTGATAGGATATGAGCGCAGTGTGCAGGGAGATCCGCCGCTTGTCGTCCGAGGCGTCCACGTCGACACCGCACTCCAGGAGGAGCCGCGTCGTTCGCGGGCAAGGGAACCTGGGTACAAACAATGACGTTTTACCACAGAAAATAGAAGTGAAATGAGAAGGAAAATCTGTTACCACGCATTATAAGTGAACCTTGATTGAAATTTTTATTTAGATCCAACGCTTCGAACTCCACATAAAGAACTTGGACGTTACCTTTTTGGGTTAGGTCTCTAAGTTCTTTGTCCGCATCACAGCTGCTAACTGATTTAGCATGACTGACGTTTCGTTTATATGGGTGCAACTGGCAAAACTTACAAAAATGCCTCGACAGCCGTTCTAATTGAAACAAAAAAATAATTTACTTTTCTGTGGTTTTTACCAATAGAGACTGATCTAGACCATCATCTAGATCGAGACTACTCATTAAATAAACCGGCCAAGTGCAAGTCAGGCTCGCTCACTGGTAGGGTGTAAGTTAAGAGCCTCTTATACCAAATTTGACGGTTTTAAATCAATTTTATTCAGTTAAATTACAATATTTGAGCTGGAAAAAAATACATGTCACAGATACATCTGTGTTAGAGTTTATGATTTGGTTCAAAACACGATAGAATAAACTTTCCTCGATCAAAAAAAAAATCTGTAACAAAGTCGACTTAGTTTATTTTTTTCATTTTATGCTCTAATGAAAGCTCCTAAGAACCTGGAAATTGCATGTACTGAAAGACAATTTTATTAAAAAAACTATTTTGGATAGTGAATAGTGTCGTTTTTTATTAAAATTAAAAGCGAAAAAGGTCGCGAGAATTTTGGCGCACCGCGTTCAGTACCGCGCCAGGCGTCATCGAGGTCGGACCTATGCTCGTTTTTGTCGTTGCACTCCCCCCACGGGCGTCTTGACTCTAGCGTGGCAAAATACATCGTCGCTATAACTTGGCGGGGGCTGAGGGAGCGTTTTGTTGCCTACGCGACTCGGATAGTAGGTCGTTAAGTTGGCACTGGGTAGGGTTCCGTACCACCATACGCAAAAAGTAGTCCCTAAACAATCATCATCAGTTCACTGCAGTCCACTGCAAGCTCGCGCCACTTAGCTTGATCTTCCAAGCTGCATAGACCGTTTTAGATGTGGTTTAGACTTACTGGCACACATCACTGGTATGGAAATCGTCAACGGGCGTGCGTCTGTCGGCCGCCAGGTGGAGGAGCGTTTGTCCGTTGCGCAGGCGCACGCGTCGCAAGCTGAACACCGCGCGACGCACTGCCGTCACCGTCTCCTGCGGGGAAAAATGAGGGTAGTTTGATATTAGACTGTTAACAGCCCTCTCACGTTTTTTTACGAAAAAGGATGGATTTTTGGCGTTCTAATTCTATCAAATAGAAAGATCTATAAAATATTCAATTTCTGTAATAATTATATCGGGGGCCTTACGGCTAACTGTTTTAAGCGATTCTGCTTAGGTGATGCGAAAAGTTGCACAACCGCAAACGGTATCTAGGCGCGTTAAGGTTCAAGTTCGCGTGATTTTCCGCACTACACTGTTTCAGCGCTATTTCGAGCACGCGTAAAGAGGCAGCCGTAAGGCCCCTGTATTTTTATTGAATAATAGATTTCTATTAAAATTTTGGAAAAACTCAACAACTTATTAAGTATCTCCAATTTTATCTGTTAACTATTTAAATTAATAACATCATAAATACCTGAACTTTTGAAATTATTTCGAGTTAATTTAATTAATACTTTTTATATAAATAATTCTTACGGTATTTTTATACCATCTCCCTAGATTTGTACGCCTACAAACTAGGCAAAACATGATTCAAAGTGACTAATATTTTAACCCACCTATTGAGCATGCGTTTTTAAAGGTGTATATAAGCCAATAACGGAACATTAGAGCGTAGCTCGGAAATTTGCCTAAAAACGGTACGAACTTAGATGGCGCCGTAATTTAAGCATGATATAGGTTGTCTCTAACTTCCGTAAGCGCTCCAGTCAGATAATGTACGAAAGGGTTCTACAAGTTACCGTAGCGCTAGTATCGCAGTCAAGTTTCGCAACATATCAAGGGAATAAAGAAAGGCGCCATCTATTGGTATGAGTTGCACTTCTCTTGAAATGCTGCGAAACTTCTCTGCGATACTAGCGCTACGGTAATTTGTAGAACCCTTTCGTACATCATCTAACTGCAGCGCTTACGGCAGTTAGAGACAACCTATATCATGCTTAAATTACGGCGCCATCTAAGTTCGTACCGTTTTTAGGCAAATTTCCGAGCTACGCTCTAATGTTTCGCTATTGGCTTTCCTCTTAGCCTATCCTCCTTGTTCAATACCTACCTCGTCGTTTCCATCGTTCTCGAGCAGTCTTCCAGCGACTGCCACCAAGTACAGTGCCGTCCGGACATTCCCCTCGTATTCCTCCTGAAACACGCAAGTGCGGGCCAAACTCTACGCATCAATAGTTATACCTCTTATAGTGTACGCACGGCGGTGGGTTAGTGTGCGTGCGGGGTGCATGTGTGCGTGACTGTTACACTACAACGATCCAATATGCAACTGTACCCTTAGTACAAGTTTTGATAGTATTCGAAAACTTTTTTCGTATTGGAGTGGAGCAATCTATACCGCCGCTTACTACCGATTTTATTTCTTCCACGTTTCCGATAAAAGCGCTTAACTAAAATATATGGAACAATACGTAAACGAAAAAAGTTTTCGGTAACTATCAAATCTGGGACTAAGCGTACTGAAGTGATTATTAGTGTGCGTGCGTATGTTACCTCAGCAGTGCAAGTACCGTTGTTTATGGATCGTCAAATTTGACAGTTGAAATCGACAAATTCTTTAAAATGTCATTTGAGGTTCTTTAAATTGTCATTTCAGTACTTGCTATGATCGATTCTGTGGCATTTTATCGAATTAAACGATCGATAAGGAACGGTACTTGTACTGCAGATTAGACAAACAAGGGAGATATCAGAAGACGTCCACTGCTGAACATAGGCCTCCCACTTTGACCTCCACACTGAACGACAGCCTGCCAGCATCCACTAGATGCCCGCGACTCTCACAATGGTTCTTCCGGTTCGTGGTCTCCACTCAAGAAACTTTCCCGTTGGTTATCAGTTCTTCGAGCGATATGGCCTGCTCATTGCCACTTCAACATGCAAATTCCAATAGCTATGTAGTGAATCTGGTTCTTTGGCGAATATCCACGTTCCGGATTCTATCGCGCAAAAAAACTCCGAGCATAGCTCTCTCAATTCCCCACTGTGTGACTGAGTTTTTCCAAAAGGCCAACAGTTAAGGACCACGTTTCAGAATATATCATCACTGGCAACACACACTGGTTAAAGACCCCTGTCTATAGGCTTAGGCACTGTTGTACTTCTGACGAAAGGAGATATGCTTTAGTGCAATAAGTCTGCCCTAATAATTTTTTATTACCTCATAAAAAGCTGATCATAAATAGAACTCATCAACGAAAACAAAATTAAAATTTGTTCCAAAATAAATCTTAATATATATAAATCTCGTGTCACAATGTTTGTCCTCAATGGACTCCTAAACCACTTAACCGATTATAATAAAATTCGCACACCAAGTGCAGTTCGATCCAACTTGAGAGATAGGATAGTTTAAATAATTATATAACTAGCGACCCGCCCCGGCTTCGCACGTAAATTACACCCGTGCGAAGCCGGGCGGGCGGGTCGCTAGTAAAGTTATAAGTATTTTAATTTCACACTAGACAGGGACCGACTATAGCAAGTTAGGACGTCAAGCCCTGCACACGCCATACAAATGCTATACTACACGCTTTGCGGGAAAGGGACAGAGCATCCCCTCTTCTACAGACCATTCTTACCATATCTCTCTTGTTTGTATGATCTGAGTATGTTACGTACACAAACATGGTGGCAAGCTTAATTTAGCAGGTAGCAATCACACTGTTAATTCAACACAAAAGATAATAAAGGTTTTATTTATATGACAAGGGAATCACTCACGTATGATTAAACCGGTTACTCTACTATAGTTATTTTTATTTGTATGTCTAATATAAGGTAATTATAATTTGTGTAATAATACCTATGTAGTAAAATTATGTACTTAATTTTTTTTTTATTGATATATAATTTAAGTTAGATTCATATTTATTGTAATTTGTTGTTATGTATATTATCTTGTCAAACTTTGGTCTTTCTGCTTATTTCTTTTTGTCTTTTATAAGGTTATTTTGATGCACGCCTACGTACTATTTGTTCCAACCTGGTGAACGACTGGTAGAAAATGTTTAGCATTAAGTCCTCCAATTGTACATGTTTACTTAAATTGTAAGTGTGCAATAAAGTATTAAAATAAATAAATAGCTTCAACCGCGTTTGGCGGTCTTTTTCAAGGAGAGTGCGCGCGCGCGGCTCCGTCTCGCTTTACACTGAAGACAGCCAAATGAAGTTGAAACTATAGTCAAAGTAACCGGTTTAATCATACGTGAGTAATTCCCGTGACATATAAATAAAATGTATGAAAACCACGTCAGTTTCCAATAGTTTCCATGATAATAAAGGTGTTTTTTTTTTTTATATCAATGTCCTTTATTACACTTGCATCTTTACAAAGTACTAGAGTCTGGCTAATGAAAGTAGCGACAAAACGCCCGCCAAATAAAAAAAAAATCCGCATTGCACATATTTAATGCACCCCATAATTAATATGAAATGCAAACATTACTGTGTTCTGACTGTGTTACAATAAAAAATAATAACTTACAAGTATCAAGTGAGATTATTACAGGCATTTCATACTAATTTTTGGAGTTGCAATGCGGATTTTTTTTTATTTGGCGGACGTTTTCTCTCTACTTTCATTAGCCAGACTCTAGTAATTTTACTCATAAGGTGCGTTTATCTAAAGTCTGTGGTTGACCAACACTCATCATAATCAGCCTCTTAACAGTCCACTGCTGGACTTTTAGCCTACCCCCGAGAGGGTGATAGGGCCATATCCACCACGCTGACCCAGTTGCGGGTTGGTGGATTCACATACGCCATTGAATTTCTTCTTATTACGTATGCATGTTCCCTCACGATGTTTTCCTTAACCGAAAAGCCAGTGGTATGAAAATCCGTACATAAACTCCAAAAGCCCATTGGTACGGGCCCGGGGTTTGAACCCGCGTCCTCGCTTTCAAGTCTAGCGGTCTCCCAAATAGGCTACCACGGCTTGTTACGCTTGTGTGTTATGGCCAACGCTGGCAGCTGCTAAATATTTCACAGACGTACTGCGGGCGAAGTACGAGTATTCGTTACGTAAAATACGTAAAAATTAGAATAGATAAGATTGATATACTGTTCGATCTGATGCCAGCATCGCGATTTTATCATTGCACCAGCCGCCACCGCTTTAAAGTTCATCCAAAATATCCACATAATATCTTAGAACTACTCTTAATTGTAAGAGATTTGTCTAATAATTAGTTGTTCTTTCTATGTAAGTTTCCTTTTTGTGTGAATAAATTTATCTTTATCTTTATCTATGGAAATCGCACACGGTGCGTCTTACGCGACCTTTTTTTGCCGCACACCTGGGGCCTTACGGACAACTGCTATTGCGGCAGCTAATCCGCTCAGTTGGAAAATCCGCAACCGCAAACCGTATCTGGGCACGATAAGGTTCACGTTCGCGTGATTTTCAAACTGAGCGGATTAAGTGCCGCAATAGCTGTTGTCCGTAAGGCCCCTGCAATGTGTGGAATGAATTCCCTCTTGCGGCATTTCCGAGTAACTATAACACGGGGTTCTTCAAATGGGCTGTAAATCTCTACATAGTATAAATTGAAGTCACTTTCCGCGTCTGTCTGTCTGTATGGCCGCTAACTCCTCCTAAAACACGCAACGGATTTTGATGCGGTTTTCGCCATCAGTTAGATACATTTTCAAGTAAGGTTTATATATATAACTAGCGACCCGCCCCAGCTTTGCACGTAAATTACACCCGTGCGAAGCCGGGCGGGCGGGTCGCTTAGTAGTCTATAAAGGTCGGCAACGTATCTGTGATGCCCCTAGTGTTACATGTATCTATTGGCGACGGTAAACGCTTACTACCACCGGTATTTGGTATTTCGGATACTTTTTGGTGTACGAATTTTTTACTACTCCAAATTAACTAATGTAGATAAAATATGTTTTATCAACTTTTTTTAAATCTCCTACTTATTTACTTACGTCGCTTACCAACAGGCGAGTTGGAGGCCAAACGTAGATCCATTATATATACGGGGTGTAAGGGGTACACTCTCGAAGCCAAAAGAATGTAAGTGTACTCATCATTATGATCAACTTTTACTATGGGACCAGCCCTGAAATCGCGAAATAAATATCAGCTGTTCTATAGAAAACGGTCATTGACACTCGACGAAATGTATGGAACAGCTGATTTTATTTCGCGATTTCAGGGTTGGTCCCATACTAAAAGTTGTTCATAATGATGAGTACAATTACCTTCTTTTGGCTTCGAGAATGTACCCCTTACACCCCATATATATATAGTGAAAAAAAAATGTGATATAGTTCTGTATAAAGTTAACATACTATCAATGATTCCGGGTCGTGGTTCGCTTGCGGTTTCTCGAGTCGTTTCTGACCTCTTCTCAGCTCTTCTGCACACGCTTCCAGGACGTAGCACACCTGAAAATATAGTAAACATAAAAAACCGACTTAAAAATTTGTGAGCGTTTTGAAAATATTGATATTGCCAAGCAAAATAGACTAAGAGGAAAGACAATAACGGAACATTGGAGCGTAGCTCGGAAATTTGCCTAAAACGGTATAAACTTAGATGGTGCCGTAATTTGAGCGTGCTATAGGTTGTCTCGAACTTCCGTAAGCGCTGCAGTCAGATAGCGTACGAAAGGGTTCTAATAATTACCGTAGCGCTAGTATCGCAGTCAAGTTTCTCAACATTTCAAGAGAAGCTCAATACCATACCAATAGATGGCGCTTTTCTTTACTCTCTTGAAATGTTGCGAAACTTGACTGCGGTACTAGCGCTATGTTCGCTATACGCTATATTCAAATATTTCAAAAGACAGTTATTTCTGCACCAATAACTGTCTTTTGGAAATGTGGATGCGCGATAAACAGAACAGTTTTTGAAAATTTGTGTCTATGCTTATTTATACTGGTACTATTATTTCGTTTCGTTTCGTTTATTTGCCAGTGTACACAAATTACATGAGGTCCTTAAAACAACACGTTGGTACAAAGACCCTGTTAGGGCGCTGCAATTTTAGTTATTAACATTGAAAGAAGTAAGGTTACCTGAGATAATGGTAGTTGAATGCCTCCAATGTGAATCATTTGTGAGAATACTTGAGCAAATCTGAGCAAATCCTTCACTACTGACACCTGAAAAAGAAACACCAAAGCATTACAGACAAACAAAGACAAAGACTATACAGAGTGTCAGATTTATTCGGTACAGTAAAGGCAGCACCTTAATCATTATTACATCAGCTACTTTGATATTTGTTGACGCATTCTTCTTAGGATGTAGTTTGATTCTGTTTTTAACCTTTTTTTTATAAATAATAGGCTTGCGTTTGACCACCATCACGCCTGATGTTAAGCGATGATGCGGTCTACGGTGGAGCACGCTTGCCTAGAAGAAACCGATTCACTCGTGAATTGAAGACACCCAGATTGTAACCATCGGGGAACACCCATTCAGGCAGCGCATTCTACAGACTAGCAGTTCACACAATAAATGCGACGCAAAAAGGGGTGGTATAAGTGTATAGTGTGTGGTGGTAGTGTGCATATATGGGTAGCTCCCATAAAAAAAAAAAATATTATCAATATAAAAAACCGACTTCAAAATTAGTAAAATACGCAATTTCGTTTACTTGGAATAGTTTTTTTTTTTTCATATCAAGGAAGATAGACTAAGAGGAAAGACAATAGCGGAACATTAGAGCGTAGCTCGAAATTTTGCCTAAAAACGCTATAAATTTGGATGGCACCGTCTTTTGAGCGTGCTATAGGTTGTTTCGAACTTCCGTAAGCGCTGCAGTCAGATAGCGTACGAAAGGGTTCTACAAATTACCGTAGCGCTAGTATCGCAGTCAAGTTTCGCAACGTTTCGAGTTCCGCTATTGTCTTTTTTTTTATGCCATAGGTGGCAAACAAGCAGACGGGCTGCCTGATGGTAAGCAGTCACCGTCGCCTATGGATACTTGTAACACCAGAGTCATCACAAATACGTTGCCGACCCTTTAGAACTCGATTAACTCGCCTTTTGAAGAACCCCATGTTGTAGCTTCTCGGAAACACCGTAGAAGGTGGCTCATTCCTCATTTTGCAGGTATGAGACAAGAAGGATCGTGTGAATCGCACAGTGTGCGATTTCCACTGATCTATGATGTGTGGATGAGCCTTCAAGCGGTGGCGGCTAGTGCGATGGCAAAACCGCGGCGCCGGCATCAGATCAAACAGTTCTTCTTAGTCTATCTTCCTTGTTCATATTCACCGAGTTCTGTTGCCGAAGTTGGAGCGCCCTGCGCCAGAGCGCCAGGCAGCGGTCGAAGCGCGCCTCGTCAGCGAACACGGCGCCTCGGAACACGATGGGGTGAGGCAGGTCCGGGCAGGTGGCTCCGAGCACTCGCTCTCTGATCGTCAGCCCTTCCATGTGGAGCCCGTGCGAGTTGCCGTGGAGACGTTCCACTTCCTGAGGAGATAACGCGACAAGAGTTACGCGATAGACTGAGAGGCAACTTCTAGGTTAATATAGCTGTAGGTCGTTAGCGCCTTCGGCCAAAATATAATGAATGGACAGGCCATAACCATTCAGCTTGTTCAGTAAAAACGAGTCAAAACCGTCGGACATATACTTCAACACCTAATTATAGCCATGTACAGTACATTTGTTACAAAAAAATTGATAGCGGTTTTTGATGTGTATACACTTCGGGAAAGCATACGAAGGCATCATTTTGTCAGATGTTTCGTTTTCATGTAACAATAGTCACGTGTTGCAATATCCTTATATTTTTACGCCATCTATTATTCAAAATATGTAACTAAACTCACCTCTATCGTAGTGCTCTCCCTCCAGTTATCATAAGCGGGAATAGGTTCTGCAGGCTTCTTCAACAACAGGCCATATCGCGTATCGTAGCGCATCGCCATCGCTCTGTGTAGGTATTGGTACGCCATCTGTTGGACGAAATTAGGAAGTTTTAGTATGTTTGGAAAATAAATTGCCCAGAAAATTGGCAATTTTCAGAAAACTTAACGACGATTTTAACTTCGCGCGTTTGACAGTTCTAAGGACAAAATCTGTCGGGTCAGTTAGTCCTACTAATATTATAAACGCGAAAGTTTGTATGTATGGATGTATAGATGTATGGATGTTTGTTCCTCTTTCACGCTGCAACGGAACAACGGATCGACCTACTTTTTCCATGGGTATAGTTCAAGAGCCAGAGAATGATATAGGCTACTTTTCATCATCATCACCATTTTTCTTCACTACGTAGACGGGCTGCCTGATGGTGAGCGGTCACCGTCGCTTATGGATACTTGCAACACCAGAGGCATCACAAATACGATGCTGACCCTTAAGGACTCTATATTAACGCGCCTTTTGAAGAAACCCATGTATGTTTTGAAGAGTCCCATTTTCATCATCATCATCATCATCAGCCAGAAGACGTCCACTGCTGAACATAAGCCTCCCCCTTTAACCTCCACACTGAACGACAGCCTGCCTTTTGCATCCACTGGATGCCCGCGACTCTTACAATGTCGTCGGTCCATCTAGTGGGACGCCTCCCTACGTTGCGTCTTCCGGTTCGTGGTCTCCACTCCAGAACCTTTCTTCCCATCGGTTATCGGTTCTTCGAGCGATGTGGCCTGCCCAGTGCCACTTCAACTTGCAAATTTTATGTCGGTGACTCTGGTTCTTAGGCGAATATCCACGTTTCGGATTTTATCGCGCAAAGAAACTCCGAGCTTAGCTCTCTCCATTGCCCGCTGAGTGACTCTGAGTTTTTCCAAAAGGCCAACAGTTAAGGACCACGTCTCTGTACCATATGTCATCACTGGCAACACACACTGGTCAAAGACCCTCGTCTTGAGGCACTGTGGTATCTTGGACGAGAAGATGTCACGCAATTTCCCGAACGCTGCCCATCCGAGTTGGATTCTTCGGGCGACCTCTTTGCCTAAGTTGGACTTACCTAACTAAACAATCTGTCCAAGATAGGTGTAATGGTCAACAACTTCGAGAGTATCGTTCCCAACGACTACCGGCACGGGTTCAAGATGGACATTGGACATAATTTTTGTCTTGTCCATGTTCATTTTAAGACCCACCTGTTGGGAAAGGCTACTGAGGTCGCTGAGCATCGTATTGAGATCCTCCAGCGACTCTGCCATGATGACTATATCATCGGCAAAACGAAGGTGAGTGATGTTTTCGCCATTGATGTTGATGCCGAATCCGTTCCAGTCCAAGAGCTTGAAAACGTCCTCCAATGCGTTCGTGAACAGTTTGGGAGAGATAACATCTCCCTGTCTCACGCCTTTCTGCAGTTGGATTGGTATGTCCCATTTTATTGACCTTTATTATCTAATCCAAGTTTTTCAAGGTTCTCGAATGAAGACCAAGAACCGGTAAGCGCAGGGTTGGAAGTCCACCCACAAGATGGACAGACTACCCAAAAGAGACCGAAGGGAAACCCTGGATACAAGCCGCTTCCAACCGGCATTTTTGGAGATCGATGGAGGAGATTTTTTTGGACCAAGCATCGCGCGAACTATAAACATCACTATAAGCCATGTTAAAATAAAAATGTCGTCCTACCCGCAAGCAGTAATATTCCTTGTCGTTAGCGAAGGAAGCTCCGAGCAGCTCGAACGCTTCTACCTTCTGCGCGCGGCTGATGTCAGTTCGTGACGCTAATATTTCTACTACGCCAGCCCTCGCGCGCTCAGCAGCGCATTGCAGTGGTGTCATACCTACAAAAATATGAGAAGCTACATATTTTTCTCATTCATCTGACAAGGTTCGAGGAATCAAATCAAAAAATTGAGTCGAATGTATGGAATTGCTAGGTTATTATAACACCGGCTTGCACTGACGATTATGTTTTTATCGGTCGAGACGATCGACCGGTTTCGGAGCAACGCGTGAGTGCAAGCCGGTGTTATAATAATTTATAATGAATCCTCACGCGAGTTTTGATGAAGGGAATTGCTAGGTGTTTGGGGGGGGGGGGGCATGGCCCCCATGGCTACGCCAAAGACCACCAAGTGGATAAGGGCAGGACGATTTAAGCTTCCAACAGTCCTATCAGGTTACCATTCTCATTGGTGAGTATTCTAGCCTTGTGCTCGAGTAGTGCGCATACGACGGTCCCGTGACCGCACTCCGCCGCGAAATGAAGTGCAGTGGCGCCGCACAGCGCTCGCTCGTCCACTCTCGCGCCACTGTCCAGCAGAAATTGTACCTGGAGGTGAAATTCGTCTTTTTCATTTAATCTTAATAAATAAGAATAAAAACGCAGGGGCGGCTTTATGGCGAGCCGTCGGTGAGTGGCGACACCGCGTATTGCGATTCCATGGGGCGCCGACCCCTGGCTTACCATAACCGGCCGTATGGGGGGTGGAAACCGCAAGAGCTAAGTTCCTAACCTAACCTAAGTTCTAGGGTGGAAGTGTTAAAGGGCATAACGCCGCCAGTAGCAGTAGAAAGTGCAGCACACCTCTCGACACCCTAAGCCACCCACCCACGCCAATGTTGCCCCCCTTCCGGTGCTAATATGCGGCAGCCATTATGGGGGGCCCATTTAGTGGGTGGCAAGTCATTACCCGCCAAAATATCTTGAATTGAGGCATAATTGGCGGGTGCCGTACCTCATACCATCAAGATGGTATCTAGATTATGATGGTGAATTCATCATTCACCTCAATAATCCAGATTTTTTAATCCAATACTGTACAATAGTTTTGTATTCCATTTTATACCCATAATTGTAAATTTTGTACTCAACAGGGCCTCTTGGCTTGATTGGCTTCGGCCCCACCAATGCCTATCAAAGGTGCGGGCTAAGACCCGTGTATAAGTTTGAATAAATGGTAATAATAATAATAAATATTCAGGACATTTTTGCACACTCGGTCATCTGACCCCAAACTAAGCAAATCTTGTGATATGGCTGCCAGAGAAAAAAATGCAAATAAAAAACATCACGTGTTTAATGGACGGCCCCTAACCCACTATAGAAACCACTATACAAAATTAATTTTAAAACTTCACTTACCACATCTAAATGTCCCTTATAGGCCGCGATCATCAAACACGTGTTATTATATTTGTTCGCTTTGTGTATATCTGCTCCGTGCCGCACTAAATACTTGACTATATCTAGTCGTCCGTCAAAGCAGGCCGCTCGGAGAGGCGTACTGAGGGTCTTCGTGGCGTGGTTCACGTTTGCGCCGGCGCGGACCAGCCGCTTGACGATGCCCAGGTGGCCTGCGCCGGCCGCACACCAGAGGGCCGTGGCTCCTGTAATAATGGAGGAAGATGGTCGAACTTGGAGGACTATAGCTTCTGCAAGGAAAATTGAACGATTGAGTTTAAATTTATTTAGTCAAGTCAAAAGTTAAGAAGCGTTTATGACATAGACACTCCTTTTTTAGGGAACATACCCATACTACGTCAACCAATTTAGCCTCCTCCCCTCTCGGTGACCACCGTAGTATATGCCAAGACCCCCCCCCCATTTCATTTGGGGGGGGGGGGCATTCTGGATTTCATTTGGGGGGGGGGGGCATTCAGACAAGGTTCGAAGGAATCAAATCGAAAAATTGAGTGTTTTGGGGGGGGAGCATGGCCCCCATGCCCTGGATCCGCCAATGCCCTCACCCTCCCTTTTCCCGTCTAGTTTTTACTTAGCAATTAATAATTTGGACTGCCAGAGCGGGCACGAAAATTCGTCACCGCTTTATGGTTGATATTCCGAAAACCCACACGAAGCGCTTTGATTCCACATTTACTGTGCGGACTATTAGTCTGTGGAATGCGCTGCCTGAACGGGTGTTCTCCGATAACAATCTGGGTGTCTTCAAATCACGAGTGAATCGGTTTCTTCTAGGCAAGCGTGCTCCAACGTAGACCGCATCATCGCTTAACATCAGGCGTGATGGTGAACAAACGCAAGTCTATTATTTTTTTATTTTTTTAAATGGCTTATAATATTTTTTCGCAATTTAGCTCATTATAATGCGTCAGTGTTGCCACCTGTGAGTTTAAAAAGCGCTAAACTCTGCGCACTGTATTTGAATATAGCTCGAAAAACGCGAGATTTCCCTAGAGTATATTGACTACGTGACGAAAACCTAAGCCTTAGATTTTCGCCCCGCCCCTGTGACCAAGAGTGGTATTTTGAGGACCCCTCCCCCTCACGTAGTATGGGTAAGTTCCCTTATAGATTTTTTGGCCAGCGCAGACAGATACCATCGGTTCAATTGTTTTCTTTTTAACAACAAGTAAACGGTTAAGGTGGTCCACAAATTCAAAGCCGCTCAGCGAGTTATACAGAAAGCCAAGATGCTCGGAATTCCTATACGAGACAAAATTCGGAACGAAGTGATCCAACATAGAACCAAAGTTATTGACATAGCTCAAAGAGTTAGTAAGCTGAAGTGGCAGTGGGCCGGCCACGATAAAGTAGACGAGTTCTATAGTAGAGACCACGTTTAGGCAAACGTAGTGTAGGACACCCTGCGACCAGGTGGAGTGACCTGCGTAAAACGGCAGGTAAAACATGGCTGAAGAGTTTAACTGCTTTGTTTACCGAGCTCAGTGGCGTGCATTAGAAGAAGCGTAAGTCCAGCAGTCGACAGTGAAAGGCTGATGATGATAATGATGATGAACAACAACGAAATGGCATTCAATCTTCGTAGCAGGAAGGTATTGTTATCTTAGAATTGAACTTCTTTTGTTTAATTTGGTTATTTGATTTATGATGAAAAGCTAGCTGCGCCTCGCGGTTTCACCCGCGTAGTGATGAAAAATGGTGATGGAGATGATGATGATAAGTAGCCTATGTCACTCCCTGGCCCTTGAAATATACCCATGCAAAAATCAGGTCTATCTGTTGTTACGTTGCAGCGTGAAAGAGGAACAAACAAACCAACAAACAATCACACTTTCGCATTTATAATATCATCAATGGAGTGGAGGAAAAACATAATTTTCTTACTTATAACTATCACAAATTAATCATATTATAAATATGCTCGGAGTTTCTTTGTGTGATAGAATCCGGAACGTGGATATTCGCCAAAGAACCAAAGTCACCGACATAGCTGTTAAAATTTGCAAGTGGCAATGTGCAGGCCACATCGCTCGAAGAACCGATAATCGATGGGGAAGAAAGGTTCTGGAGTGGAGACCACGAACTGGAAAACGCAGCGTAGGTAGGCCCCCCACTAGATGGACCGACGACATGGTGAGAGTCGCTGGCATCCAGTGGATGCAAAAGGCAGGCTGTCGTTCAGTGTCGAGGTTAAGAGGCAGTGGACGTCTTCTGGCTGATGATGATGACATTTAAAAAAACGGTGCAGAACTGAGAACCTCCATTCTGAAGTCCGTTAAAAATAACTTTATTTTATTTCGATGACACATTCTAATTCTAACAGGTCTCGGTCATCGCATTCTACATGCATTACAATTCTCGCTGTAATCTCGAAAAGTGTCACAATGTTAATTTTACTTAACCCACACCCATGACACAAAATTAAATATACATGTCCAAATGACACGAATACCGAAATAATTTAATTATGAATCAGACACTATTTGTATGTGTAATCAAGCGTGCCGATATCATGAGTAAATTTATACTGAAAATAAATGACAATTTTCCGAACAAAAACAGATATTTACACAGCGCTGTATATACCACTTACGAAAAACTACTGAATTTACTCTAGAAAAATCTAAGAAACTTCGAGAATAACATTACAAATCTGAATCAAAAATTTCATATTGGTCCAAATAAGTTGTAGTAAAAACTGGGCATGTGCCTTTATTAACTAAAACAAAATACAAGCTAAAACTAAAACTACAAATACAGTTAGACTGCCCATAGACCGTTGAAGGTCTAAAGACAATCCAAAAGCTCAAGCCCAGAAAAAACAGAATCAATAAATTGTAGTTGAACCGGTTTTTATGTATTTCGTTTTAACTTTTGACTCTTTTATTGTTTCTTGGTTAATCCGCCATAACATTACATATTCTGTGAAAATTTCAGTTGGCTAAATATTACGGTTCGAAAGATATAGCCGTTAATAGGTCCTATCTATTAACGGCGGTCGTTTCGTTATCACGTAACAATAGACTCGTGTTGCACTTCCTACGGCTAGAGACTGACTGGAACGAAGTGAGCGCCGGCGCTTATTTTGTAATCTTCAAAAATGCGCTTCTACTGGGCCCGTCCATTAATTTTATTATGATCGAAGCTTGTTATACTATAAGTACAATGAGCTCCTTTCGACATAACCCGTTTCATGTAACCCTGTATGTTATTTATAGAGTTGTCTGAAAGCTCCTTCATTTTATGCTGAGCTCGATAATGCGTAGTTCTAAGATATACATACACGCAGAACAGATGGCCGATGGGGCCGAAAGGTTCTGGAATGGAGACCACGGACTGGTAAGCGCAGCGTAGGACGTCCACCCCCAAGATGGACAGGCGACCTAAAAGAGACCGCAGGGAAACGCTGGATGCAGGCCGCTCACAACCTGCCATTTTGGAGATCGATGAGGGAGGCCTATGTCCAGCAGTGGACGTCCTATGGCTGAAATGATGATGATGATGAAGATGATGAAGACACACATAGGTACTTTCCTTTAGCAGTAGTTTATGTTTACGGAAGACACCGACCGGAGAAACAAACCGCTATCAAGGATAAAAATAATAATAGGTAAATATAGAATTGGCATACAACATACATAGTAAACAGTGACATAGCTACCTCTTAATGGTCGCATCGCGATTTACGGCAGAACTCGTACAATGAACTAGCGGCGCCCGCGGTTTTACTCGCTAATTTACACTTTCTCGAAAAAGAAAATCCTGCTTTGATAATTCGCCGCACCCATACCACTCGCGACAGCCACAAAACGCAGTCACCAAGCTACGCAGTACAGGGGCCTTACGGACAACAGCTAATTCAAATTCAAAATTCAAATTCATTTATTTCAGGCTACGAAACCCATACCATAATTACACAATAATTAAAATGAAATAAAATATATAACAAAATAAAGTACAGCGGCACCTAATCCGCTCAGTTGGAAAATCACAAGACCGCAAACCGTATCTGGGCGCGATAAGGTTCACGTTCACGTGATTTTCCAACTGAGCGGATTAGGTGCCGCAATTAGCTGTTGTCCGTAAGGCCCAGGACCCCGATTCTACTAAAGAAATTGTTTTTAATTTGTAATTGTTTCAATTTTATTTTTTAAATAATTGCCTCAAAACTGACTGTTTAATATTTTTCACGGAGGAACACGAACTCAGGCAGCGAATTCCACAAACTATTCATTTAATATTCTTTCTAGTTCTCCTTTTGGCCAATTCCACTCTCTTCTTAAACAGACTCTATGAACACTCCGTACACGATTATTGCCAGCGGGTGCTATAACCCAGCTTCCAGTGTCAAGTGCCGCCGATTTGTGGCTGCCACGAGTGGCATGTGCGGAGAGGTTAGACTCGGTGGTGTATTATGCTCTATACAGGATTATAAGGAAAGGGTATGCTAAGCTGAAAGGGGTTCGTAATACTCATTACGAACATCTTTTATTATGGGACCAACCCTGAAATCGCGAAAAAAATATCAGCTTTTCCATTGAAAACGGTTATTCACACTTGACAAAATGTATGGAGCAACTGGTATTTTTCTCGTAATTTCAAAGTTGGTGACATAGTAAAAGTTGTTCATAAAGATGAGTATAACGAACTCCTTTCGACTTAGCATACCCTGTCCTTATAACCCTGTATATCGAACAGGACACATGGCGCAAAATTGTGAAAGACTGATGCGAACGACGAAGTGGAGGTCACAACCCTCAGACCTGAGGAGAGTATAATTATGCTACATCCACACTCATCCAAATTTATTCAGCCATTATGGATGTACATCATCTTAGTTATGCTCGGAGTTTCTTTGTGTGATAAAATCCGAAACGTGGATATTCGCCAAAGAACCAAAGTCACCGACATAGCTGTTAAAATTTGCAAGTTGAAGTGACAATGGGCAGGCCACATCGCTCGAAGAACCGATAACCGATGGGGAAGAAAGGTTCTTGAGTGGAGACCACGAACCGGAAGCGTAGGGAGGCCTCCCACTAGATGGACCGACGACATTGTGAGTCGCGGGCATCCAGTGGATGCAAAAGGCAGGCTGTCGTTCAGTGTGGAGGTTAAAGGGGGAGGCCTATGTTCAGCAGTGGACGTCTTCTGACTGATGATGATGATCATCTTAGTCGTTATCGAACCACTGTTGGACATAAGACTCTTCTCGACCACTTTATCGTTTTCAGTCTTTACCACTACACACACACACACAAATCAAGAATATTATTATTCGTCTGATACACACACTGGCGCATTAAAAACATTAGTGTGATTAAAGAGACCACTCGAAGCGTGCTGCGTAAAGCAATGCCAAAAACGCCATGTGAAATTTATAAATCGGAACGTAATCAAGATAAATCATATGAGCCGGGAAACAAAGAAGCTTCTGGAGGCCCGCCAAATATCATTCGGGTTCCATGTACTGCCTTCCCTTTGTATGTAAACTTTCACAACTAAAAATACGACGCGTGCATTGGCGACGGAAAAGACCAAAGACAGAAAGAACAGTCTTTGTGTGATTTTTACTTCCTAAAAGGGAGTGTAAGTTTTGTTTTGCGTATGGTACGGGATACCTATTTATCTTCGCGCATTATGAAATGAATTATTCTTATTGTCTCTTTACAGCAAAAAAAAATATTATCGTTCACGCTATCTCCACTGTTTCGGAATGTTCCTATACCTCCGACAGACCACCTAGAACCCCTAGGGTTATTCCTTACACCGACTCTCAACTACGGCACCTAACTAGAGTCAAAGGCTAAACTAGCTGGCAAAAAGCTGGGCGTCCTGTGTAAGGTTAGACGGTATTTAACACCGGGGCAGTTGCTTACTCTATATCAAGCTCAAGCCCGACCGTGTGTGGAATACTGTTGTCATCTTTGGGACGGTTCTGCCAATTATTTGGCCACCGCATCAAGAGTTTCGAGCTGTTATCAGCTCGAAACTCTTGATGCGGTGGACCGGCGTGGTACTTATATGCAATGAGAAGTTGGTGGCTGAGAAACTTTTCAGTCTGGAACGCCGCTGTAAAGTAGCGAATCTATCAAATTTTCTACAGGATTCATTTCGGAGAATGTGCATCTGAGCTACAGGACCTTACCCTGCCACGCCCTTTCTACTACAGACCAAGTAGGAAGTCGGCTCACTATCACCCATACATTGTGGTTTTTCCTTAGATACGTACTAAACGTTTTGATTCTACATTTCTAATCCGCACGAACAAGGATTAGAATAACCTGCTTCCTTGTTTCCTGAGAGATATAGTCTGGGCCTTTTCAAGGCCAGAGTGAATAGGTATTTTCTAAGTCTGCGTGCTTCACCTTCGACTGCTTCGTCACTTACCAACAGGCGAGTTGGTGGCAAACGCGGATTGAATCGCGATAAAAAATATTACTTTTTACTCGATATGGTAAAATTATCTCAAGGGTCGTCCCATTTAAATTTGAAGAAAATACTTTAGATTTAAAGGAAAATTAGAGGATGGAACTCGTTTATTGAATTTAAAGTCGGATGTTTTTTATCTTCGTTAAAGCATCGTCCGTGGTCTACATTCGCTCGTCAAGATTCCTCGAAATCGTAAAGTCAAAGCAATTCCTGAAAGCGGACCATACATTTTCGAATGCTCGATTTTATAAATGGTTCAGTGCATACAACAGCATACGATCTCGGGTTGTCATGGGAGCCGCTTCATTCTGCTTTTTACAATGTTATTGCAGCTGTCAGAGCAAATAAATGCTTTGACCGAAGTTTTGGTCATTTAAGCTACACCACTACCCCCTTATCAATAAACGTGGAGTAGTCTAGGAATAGTTAAGCCGTGTTTTGTCTTTTTGTCTCTTTAAAATTTTGAACTCGATCGAAAAAGACAAAAGGCGGTGTAACTATTCCGAGGCTACTCTACGTGGGCTAGAGTTTTAGCCTGACTTCGCTGATTTGGGACGACCGGCTAAAGAAGCTACGCCATGAGCGCTTTGTTTTGGTCGCGAACCCGTGCCGCTTTGTTTACGACTTAGCGGAATGCTCTATATTTTTATTTTCAAGAAATATTTCCGTACTCGCAACTCTGTTGGCAAACATACTGGGATTTACGCGAACTTTTTATTTTAGTACGGAAGATAGGTTATTGCGTTTTCGCTTTCGGATGTTTATCTGTAAATGGGGTTTTAAGATTGTTACAAAGACCTTAATACTAGCTGCGTTCTGTTTTACCCGTGACTTTTTATTATTATTTTTCCATTTCCCGGGATTAAAAAAAATCCTAGATCTTTTCTCGTTATGCACACTACTTCCTTGCCAAATTTCATCAAGATCGGTTCAGCCGTTTAATTGTGAAAATATATCAAACAAAGGGAGAGACAGAATGACCGAGTACATAACAACCGACAAATCTCCATACAAGGCAAGTAGCAGAAAACTTAAGACTAAACACAGAAGATATCCACGGGGGTTAGATTTGACGTTTATAGTTATGCCGGGTGTAAAATAAACGCTCCCGAAACCAAACCGCTACTATTATACCTACTATCTAAACACAATCTACTAGTTGTTTTTGTGGTTTACAATTTTGCAAACCAGCAATGTAAAGCGTACAAGCGTGCGCGCGGCGCGGCGCGGTCATACGCGGTGTAGGTCGTTTGTTGACCTCTAGCGTCAGCTGATTTTCTATTTGCTTTACATTGCGCGTCTTTTTTTAAATTATTATATGGTATCAGCAATCACTTCCACAGTCTTCGTTTTCTGGAGCGTTTCCCTTACACCCTGTTCAAAAAACTCGATTGTAAGCCTCACCTTCAATGACATATTCATCGAATTTCACCGTCCCCTCAGTCTCCAATCTGACGGGCGGGCGGAACTTCTCCAGTAATATCCTGACTGCGCCTTCGCGCCCGTGCCGCGATGCCGCGATGAGGGGTGTGCATTGTACACCTTCGAACCGGACATCCTAGAAGAAATGGATAAGAATGTTAGAAGTAACCTATGTATTCGTAGTCCGAGAGGCTGTTGTGGTAGCCTGTTTGGAAGACCGCTAGACTTGAAAGCGTGAGCAGGTTCAAATCCCAGGCAATGAGCTCTTTGGAGTTTATGTACGGATTTTCACACCACTGGCTTTTCGATGAAGGTAAATATTGTGAGGAAACTTGCAATACGTACGGCAAAGAAATTCAATGGCATACGTGAATCCACCAACCTGGGCCAGCGTAGTGGATATGGCTTTTTCGGGGGTAGGCCCAAGTCCAGCACTGGACTATTAAAAAAGGCTGATTATGAGTAGTCTGGGTGTCTTCAAGTCGCAAGTGAATCGATTTCTTCTAGCCAATCGTGCTCCATCGTAGACCGCATCATCGCTTAACATCAGGCAAGTAGGCAGTCGAAGGCAAGACTACTAATATATAAATAATTTTGCCAGCAGTCCAGCACCCTAGACTCTTGCTTTAGAATTTCAAGGAGCTGGGGTTTCTCGCGTAAATGCTGATAGGGGGAAATGCATAATTCATCTTAAGCAAAACGTCACTGCAAGAGTCGTCTCTCCCATCTCGAATAAGAAAAGCCAACCCTAAAACCCCTTTAAAATGAGTATGGACATTCATGACCCTGCTATCGGTACTTGCATTTAAATGGTCAAAGCACACAACAGAAAAACACATGGTTTTTTTCCAGGCTCAAAGTAAACTCCCACATATTTGTTTGCATGTAGTTTGCGAAGGGCTTTGATACTACTTTTATTGTGCTAACCGCTAGTCTGTGGAATGCTTATGTGAATTTCCCGATAGTAACAATCAGGGTGTCTTCAAGTACTGAGTGAGCCGGTTTCGTCTAGGTAAGCATGCACCGCTGTAGCAGGCGAGGTGGCGGTCAAACGAACGCAAGCCTATTTATCTATAAAAAATGTATATTTGGCATAATGAGTCTGGGTTCAGAAAAATCTGGACAAGATTATACAACATAGCTAATCGTAAATAACGTAGTTTTTTTTAATTTTTTTATTTAAAACAAACACATCAATACTTATAGGTGTATCCTTGGTATGGATGACCTACCTGTTTCTATTAATGCACAAAGGCGGGTAAATCTTAGAGACAGACAAAATTTTAAAAAAGTAGGTCACTAACATGTCATTCACCTCACATTGTGTTTACTTTTAGAAGTACACCTTCAGGTACTGTTCTATATGGCACAGTCAAGAAGTGAAGATGTTTTACCTATTAACTTCTTGAATACATCACTAAAAATGTTACTTATTCTGGATTTCACTCAGTACCGGCGTTAGGGTAGGGCGCGGTTGGGCGACCGCTCATGGCGCCAGATATCAAGGGGCGCCATATTATAACTCATGCATTTAAAAAACATCTATTCTTTGTCTTTCTTCGGTTTGAATGGCAGATTGGGGGGGGGGGGGGGGGGGGGTCCATAGAAATCTCGCCCAGGGCGCTGGTAGTGCTAAAACCGGCAATGACTTCACTAGTGGGATACACATGTGCAGTCCCGGCACGGGCAGTGCAGCAGCATCCTCCTACTGCAGTGAATGCTCTGCAATCACCAAACCGCCTGCCAAGCATGGAGATTATGGAAACCCCTTCCCCCAATGACAGATAAGCGTTGCGTACGGCCCCCAGTGGCAGCTCCTCTATCCCTGGCCAAGGTAGTAGGCCAGTAGCTAACGGTGGAGCAGGGGGTGCGAAGGCTCTTTGGCAGATGCCTCGCTACCACCCCAACAATGCAGCGCAGGTACAGGTAGGCCACTAGGCGCCCACTAGGCCCACTAGGTGAACAGACGACATCATGAGAATCGCGGGCATCCAGTGAATGCAGATGGCAGGCTGTCGTTCAGTATAAAGGGGAGGCCCATATGCAGCAGTCTTCTGGATGATGATGATGATACACATGTATGTCCCGTTGATATTTAATCACTACATAGTATAAAACAAAGTCGCTGTCGCTGTCTGTCCGTCCCTATGTTCCTATGTATGCTTAAATCTTTAAAACTACGCAACGGATGAAGCGTTTTTTTTTTAAAAGGTTAGTGATTCAAGAGGAAGGTTTATATGTATAACTAGCGACCCGCCCCGGCTTCGCACGTAAATTACACCCGTGCGAAGACGGGCGGGCGGGTCGCTAGTTCATAATAAAACATATTTTTCATTAAAAAATTATCTTTGAGTAGGTGCCCGTTGCCTGCCCTGGTCGTCCAGTAAAAAAATGGGCAGGAAAGATTAGATCATGCAGATCCAACATTATGCTTTTCTATCTAAAAACAACAAACAGTATCTGAAGAAAATTTACTCAAAAATCATCTAATATTGCAGCAATCAAAAAAAATTATAACAGGGTAACGCTGGCTGCAGGCAGCTTCCAAGCGGCCCTTGGAGATCGATGGGGAGGCCTATGTCCATCAGTGGACGTCCTATGGCTGAAATGATGATGATGACAGACATTAATCACATTTACATTTTATTTTATTTTTTATTTTGCATTTTTAGGGAAACTTACAGCCTAATAGTATATAAGTAAACAAAAACAATTAGGAGACTAGGCCAATTACAAGTTCCCGCCTATGGAAAAAAGAATAACATTTGGAAATTTATCATAGCAGTAACTAATAGTATAGATAAATAAGATTATGATTAAGTTGCGATAACCAAGTATAAATATAAAGTTAAGTTTAAGAATCAAAGAATTGACAAGCTAAATGTGAGTGAATTACGCTCACACTATCAAAGAATACATCGATATCATTATGCAACAAATATTTGTTCATAAAAGAAGAGGTCCTGTGAAGAAAGGTACTTTTTTTGTAATTCGTTTTAGCAAAGGATGTCTTAAATAGAGGGGTGTGCCTGGATCGGTGTGATGGACTGAAGAATGATATTTTATTGAGGAGTTCGGCATTGTCAACCTTGGTATTGAGAATATTAATGAAATAGGTTACATTTCTTAGTATCGATACAAACAGCTTAGTTTTTTTGATACTAATTTAGATTAATTATGTGTATATAGATCAAATTTAAAAATTTAAAAAAAAAACTAACCACATGTAGTGTTTTTGTAGGCATTTCCAAATATCAAAGAAAGAAAAAGAGACTTAAAGTAACTATGCCAAGGCTAATTCTACATTTACGAGAGGATTAAAAACTAAAAATTAAACAGAGGTATGTACTTACCTAATTAATCGCATTGTAAACTTTGCATAGATCTGCAGTACTGATTAGCACACTACAGTGGTTTTAATTAGTTAATAGCTTGCAAAATTGAAAACATTTGGTACTATTTAGTGCAAAAAGTAGGCTAGATTACAAACTGCTTCATATAAATGAATTTAAATAAGAATTTTAAGGTCAGTGTATATTACTGATGAGCCACAGTGTGGCATTGTAAATGATGCAAACAGATGTAACATACATGCACGATTTACATAAAAACTGTTTAAGCTCATTGATTATGTGATGCCATTTATTTTGGCCCTATTTGTTCTTAATGGTGTGAAAGAGGATATTCTTGAGAGAGGAATAAATGCAGAGTAGATGGCTCGTAGACTGAAGTAGTATAAACAGCGACCAAGTGCAAGTCAGACATGCACACTGAGGATTCCACACCAAAAAAAATTGTTTTCAAGCTCAACGCTTACATAAACTTATAGCTGGTGAGGTAAAAACTAACTAATAAATTATACTTCAATATTATGTTTGTGAATATCAGTTAACATTATTGTGTAACCTTTAGTATAAGTGTTAAATTTTTAGCGTTATAATATTGAATTATATATATAAAAAAGGTCATTAATTGTCGGCACTGTGATTTATTGCCCCAATGGAGGTCTCCAGAGCTGGGAGGAGTTGAAAAAGGCGCCGGGTCACAACAGAATCATTTTACACCCCAAGCGGGACGTCAGTGCAGGACTTATCGCCCCCATCTCGAATAAGAATAAGAATAAGAACGTAATCATGAATGCTGCCCTCAAGCAAATGCCAACGAGGGGCATAGTTTACTTGACCTGGCTCCTCAACTGAATCCTCAGAACCCGACAATCCCCTAAATATGGAAGACTACAAGGTGATTGTATGATGATAGGTACTATCACAGTTGACTGTGACCTAAACTATCACTTATACAAAATTGGAGCCACAGACAGCCCTCTGTGCCGAGGCTGTCTACAGGAGAATGAGACGTGGAGCATGTACTACTGCATTGCAAGACCTCAGAAGATATACGATTAAGGTCGAGACTCCTTGAAGAAACTCAACAACAACAAGTCTGCAATACCACAACTCCTGGTGAAATAGGGGTAGAGCAGTTTAGTTAGGGACCCAAAGCCGTGCTTCGTTATTTAAGGAGCTCGGCTGGTTTGTGTAGTCTTGCGGGGAATTGCACAATACACCCCAAGCGGGATGTCAGTGCAGATCTCATCACCTCCACTTTGAATTAGAATTAGAAGGTGACCGTCCTACTAAAGCAGGGGTGTCCAACATACAGCCCGCGGTTTACAATGCGGCCCACCAAGGTTGCTAATCCGGCTCGTGAACGAGTCAAAAGTTGGGTAACTTTAAATTTTTTTTGGATGACATTTTAAAAGAACGACGAGTCATTAGTTTGTAAAATATTAAACGAGGTTCTTTAAAAAATTACGTCAATCAATCACAATACGACTCGGCGAAAACGTGGACTAGCACAGTTAATAAATCCGGCCCGCCACAAAATTTTGTTGGACACCCCTGTACTAAAGCACGGCAAAGATAGACAACAGCTGGCCAACTACCACCCCATCACATTAGAGTGCCACACACTGCAAGCGACCGCTTCTGTAAAGACAGCATCCCCACATCAAAACCAGAGATGGGCAGTTTCGGTTCTGCATGAAGCGACCAATCCACCACACTTCAGTCGATGCATGTGATCCACCACCTCGCAGACGAATTGAATGATCAACATGGGGAAACAGTTTATCTCAGTGTTCCACAGCATCGAGAGACTTTCAACCGGGTTTGGAATGGTGTCATCTTCAAGCTGATGCGCACAACGATGCCGCCTGCACCAGCCAAAGTCGCTACGCCGTTCCTTGCAAATCACCAAAAATTTTGGAGCCGAAGTCGGAGTCTGAGGTGTAATAGCAATCACAACATCGGAATTTTTTGAATCACATTCAAAGCTACGTAACATCTTCGACCACATAAATACACATGATGTGGATAGGGGGTTAGTCTTAAACCTCACCGTGTATCACCAAGAATGGAGGTTAAAAGTTGCTAAAAACATCATTTGTGATTAATGGACGACCCCATCGGAACAGAAAGTTTCAGTTCAAGTTTTACATTCGGGTTGATAGAGACGGTGAATAACCACGAATCAAATGTTACCGATTGGGTTCAGAATATAGCAGCAGTAGGCAATTTAAACTCGGTCCAAGCATTTTTTTGTTCTGACAGCTGCAATAACATTGTAAAAAGCCGAATGAAAACCACAAATTCTGATTACATTCACTAGGTTTTTGAACATAAGACAGTAACAGGTACCCAGAGAAATTTATATTTTTATTTTGTATTCAGATTTTTACATTGTTTGTTTTTGCAGCTGTCAGAGCAAATAAATTATTGGACGGAGTTTTTAACAAAAACAACAAGTAATATCACAATATAAAATGTTATAGTCATTTTCCCATTAATTATAGTGACTGATAACCTTCTATAGCTCTTTACTATAAATTTGATAACATTATCATTGTCTTGACTAAGTACAGAGTTATTCTTGCATATTGGTGATACATTTTTAAACTCAATGTATGAATTAATATGGACTATAATGGTACATATAATGGCTTTGATTTATTGTTTGGACATAACATATCCTCAAGTCATCTTCATGCGAATTTCAAAAAGAAGATAGTCGTCGAAATGTATAAAGATTAATCGTGATGAAATAAAGTTACGATTAACGCGTCGCAATACGCACAAAAAGCAATTAATAAAGCACACGCTAGCATGTAACGCGCAAAAGGTAACGCACAGACTGATTTGCACGATAAAAATAGATTATTGTGACTTTTCAGTAAAAGATGACAGTCAAAATAATGAGAAGTAATAAACGGTAAAATACAAGTTTTAACGGAATACTCACGCTGTTCAATATATCATCGATTTCGTCTGTATTTTTCTCGTACAATAACGCGTAAAGGGTGAGGGACATTCCATCCCTGGCTGCGAAAAACACCCTTTCTCTGAGGTTGCTGCTGACATCGTCCAACATAACTTTATATTCCATATTTCACTGATATATTGAGTTTTGTATTAATACTTTAAATAACAGCTATAATAGATTAGATTTGCGGACGTATCTTCGCGTATAGAATTGATTTAAAAAAATAAGAATTCAGCTGCTGCAATGCAAAGCAACAAGGCCGATTACTTTTCGTAAATGGAAAAAAATACGGAAACTACGGAAAGACGAAATCACGACGAAAGTGGACAGTGGAACAGCGAAATTGTCAATTTGACAGCATATCGACCGTCTTTTGACGTTGGCATTTAAAAGTTTTTTTTTTAATTATTTGCTTAAGGCTTAAGAGTTCTTATTTAGTTTGCCAGTGATAAGAATAGTCAAACGAAAATATTTTCAAACAAGTCACTGTCAAGTCCAAGTCATGCCTTTGTGGCTTTGTGGTTATGCCAGAGCACAGACTCAGTAATCCCTCTACGTGCCAGAGTGATAAAAAGTTTACTAGAACCACAGAATGGTGGTAGATCTGTGACTAGAACACAGTTTTATGAGAAGAGCTTCTATGTAGTTTTGGAAACATGATAATACCAAGGACGTTATAATTAAATACCCTCGATAATACACATACTTCTCCTCTATCATTTGTCCTCCTATCATTTGTCCACACTCGAGAACTTTGTATAAAGTTTGGATCTGCCTTTATACTCGAGCTAGGACCGCAAAATCTGCCAAAAAATTAAAGGGGCGAGCAAAGGACTTGGACCTATCATACTAGAAAGGTAAGGTCCAAGTTCTTTGCAGCGAGGTAAACAGGTAAACTTGACACTGGCAAATGCACGGGAGTGCGACGTCAATATCCTTACAGAGGAAAGAATAAACAAAAACTATGTTTGAATGATGTTTGATGATTTGACCTTGATTGTTGACAGCAGCTGTCAACACAAAATTGATTATCGAATCCACAGATCGAATCTGTGATAGCGAATGATGTTGAGGCTGTGTAACAAATAATAAGAATTGATTTACCGGTAATTTCCGTAATATAGAATACGTAAAATTCGTAAACAGGTTCAAAATGGCGAAGGATCAAAAAATTAAATTATTTGAAAATATTATTTTAGCTTGAATAATTATAATGCATTTTCTATAGCGCACTCACACTGTAATAATTGTTAGGAAATAGGAAATTCATACATATTGCATTGATGCAACATTTTTATTGCTACTGCCACGTTTGTTCCAAAGTGGAATTATTCAACCAATCCGAGAAGAGCATTCTCCCTTTCATTTAACGATACTATCACGGTGAAAGCATGTTTTAGTTACATCTCGTTCTATCACGAACATGTTATATTTTCGTTATCCTTTTCTCAAGCTTATGATATTCTTCAATCGCGCCATGGTTCTGTAATTTGAATTAGACTTTTTTTGCCATTATTTATTTGAGTTTGACGTGTAACCTATTGCTTTCCTATTATTTACAAAGAATTTACTAAAAATCTACTGAATTTTCCTGTAATAATGTCGAGTGGTCAATGGGAAGTTGTTGGAAAAAGCAAGAAGTCTCTGAATGGAAAGGTAAAAAGTAAAGAAGATGAGAAAAAGGCTGTGAAAAATGGACCGAAACTTGAAGACGTCGGTGAGTTGCTCTACTTTCATTTCCAACCCCTTATTTTATTATATTTATTTGCTCTTACCAAATTCTCACTGGTTACACTTACTTTCTAATAGTTGACGTTGAGTTTTGAAACATTTAATTTGTATATGATTGTTTGGTTGCTATTACTTACCTGTAATCTATTAAGTTTAATTTTAAAATACCTACTCAACTTTTTCATACAATTCATGATTGCAGTAGCCACTGAAGCAATTTCTCCTACTTACTTACTCTAAAAACAATTGAAGAACCAAGATACCAAATACTACAATTTATACAATATAGCAAATGAGTTAGCCTTAACTGTCCCCCTACTGAACTAGGACCTCCATGGGCAGGTCCAGATTTCTTATTTCAGATTTTAATAAATATATAATTTAATTTACCGTTTATTTCAGTACCCCAATCTCAAATAAAGTCATTCTACTCCGGAATGGAGATTGATGATGATGATAGAAAACCAGCCAACAAGAAGAAAGACGGAGAAAAGAAGAATAAAAATAAACAGAACAAGAAGAATGAGCCTGCAAAGCCCAAACCACCTACAACTATCGATGGGGCTCTACAAGCTGTAAGTGTAACCACCACAATGTGAAATATTTTGTTGTAATACTAAAAAAAACATATCCAAAGAAATTAGTATTTAGGGGTAGGCAACACATCTGTGATGTCCCTGGTGTTATATATATCCATAGGTGACGGTGATCGCTTACCATCAGGCGGCCCGTTAGCTTGTTTGCCACTTATAAGCAATATTTTATTATCAAATAACATTGTCTAATCATTTAAACATAGAATTATTCACAAACAAATAATAATATTATTGATATAACTGAAGCTATAAATAATCACTAAATAATGTAGGTATATTTAAAGTGCAACTAAGTGCAACTGTGCTAAATAAATTGCAACTGTTACGGCAACAGTATGACCTACTTTAGAATGTAGCCAGTTAATGGTTTTGAGCAAAAAAACTTTCAGCTTAGATAACATTTATGTAATGTTATAATGCAAATTCATTTTATTACCGTTTTAGGTATACCAGTTGCATAGTAGGCATTTTGAATTGAGTTTATTATGTTATGATAGTAATTTACTTTTACTTATTACTTACTAGCGACCCGCCCGCCCGGCTTCGCACGGGTGTAATTTACGTGCGAAGCCGGGGCTGGTCGCTAGATAATATATAAACCTTCCGTGAAAATGTATCTAACTGATGGTGAAAATCGCATCAAAATCCGTTGCGTGGTTTAGAAGTTAGCGGCCATACAGACGCAGAAAGCGACTTTAATTTACACTGTGTAGAGACTAACTGAGCCCACAGTTAGCCAAATTTCAACTTCAGAGGTGTAGTTTTCAGTGTCAGTTAGTGAGCTGGCTTTTGTTTAGATTTTTTAATAAAATATTACAGAGTTACATGGAATGGTGGTACTAGAAGTAACTGTAAACTTTCGCTATTTAACTAAATGTAAAAAACATGTTATAAATAAAATAATGCGCAGTAAGTTCCGATAAACGGTAGTAATCTGAAAGGAAGTCATGTGCGACGATTCTGTCATAAACTACCACTCACTAAACTAAACCAATATGACAGGACTAAAATGATCTGCCTCTCTTTTCATTTTAATATGTGAGAGACGGATGGCAACAATTTTAGAGCTGTCAAATTTAGTTTAGTTTAGAGTACATCAGAATTGATGCCATTGTCACTATTTGAACGTACACAACATAATGTGAATACAGATCAAAATGTGAGTCAGCACCAGAGTGTAAGTAACACGGGAGGGGGGTGGGGGAATCTTTTGTACCACTATATGGCTTCTATAATTATTATTAACTCATCACATCAGTAGCGGCACGTCAAAATGGTGGCCCTAGTGGCACTTACTTGTTACTTGTGTAGCGGGCATTTTCCACAACTAGGCCATTCATTGGCCCATTTTCCGTCACCCGGCTGTAGCTAATTCAGCCACCCGGTCTCCTCCAGGAAAGCCAGCAGCTCGCTTAAACCTGCGCAGGCTTCCCAGAGCGTCCTCGGTGATCCGAGGATAGTGGTTCGTTGTTCTGCCACGCTGCTGCACTCCAGCAGCAAATGCGCGGCCGTTTCTTCAGTCTCCAGACACCCTCTACATAGGGGACTGTCAGTAACCACAATTTTAAAAAGGTGTTTGTTTAAAAGGCAATGACCTGTGACAACCCCAACAATTTGCCGGAGTTTGTCACGTTTTAGATTCAACAATCTACAGGAGTATCTCGGATTGAGTTCCGGGAAAGCTTCCCTTGATTGTCTACAGTTTTTAGTACTTGCTCAGCATTCTTTGTGAATACTGGCCCTAGTGGCACGAAGACACGCGCCGTAGCTGCACTACGCCTGCTGCGCAATGAAAGGCCCCATGCTAATAATGCACTGCGCTGCTGCTGATACGTTTGATCTTTAGAAGCCTTAACTGCCTAATAAATACACTAGCTGCACAAGAAACTGCCCACCAAAAACAGAGTATGTTGTGGTAGCGTACAAAGATCAACTAAATAAACTTAACGAGAAAGCTAGCTTTCTGTCCCCTTAGTACAAGTTTTGATAGTATTCGAAAACTTTTTTCGTTTTCGTATTTTTCCATACATTGCTGGGCTAAAAGGTATTCGGAAACTTTTTTCGTATTAAAGTGAAGCAATCTATACCGCCGATTACTACCGATTTTATTTTCTCCACGTTTCCGATAGAGGCGCTTTACTAAAATGTATGGAACAATATGTAAACGAAAAAAGTTTTCGCAAACTATCTAATCTGCGACTAAGCGTACTGACCTACAGCTTATCCATTTTAAGTGCTCTTATAATATTTCTTATGTGCAATTAAATATTTCTTCCAGATTGATCCAACAGAACTGGCAACCATCATCACTGCAAACAAAGCTCGATTCACCAATGCGCCCTTAGTCTGGTTAAAAGAACTGGCTACGTTCCTCAACTCTAAAACTCAGATAGACGTTGAGGACCCCACGTTTGCGAACTACCCGACTTTGTACCCGTTGTCCGCTGTGCCTATAGATATAAGGGCTATTTTGGAGGCGGTGCTACAGGACGCAGGAAAAGCTAATACTCAGCTGTTCTTCGATGTTACGCTCACGGTTGTGGCGAATGATATGAGCAGAGGTACGTATTGCAAATGAGTGAAAAAGTCTAGTTCAGTCAACTGAACTGAACAAATGGGAAATAAAATCTCACTAGTTCAGTCGACTGAACAAATGGTAAATGAAAGACTCATTTGCTCAGTCGACTGAACAAATGGGGACTAGTAGAGTCAATGGAACTGATAATTATTATTGTACTAATGGAAACCGAGGAAAAAATACCACTAATTCATTTGACTGAACGAATGGGGAATAAAGTCTCACTAATTCAGTCGACTGAACAAATGGGAAAAATCACACTAGTTCAGTCAACTAAACAAAATATGATAAATAAAGTCTCACTAGTTCAGTCAACTGAACGAATGAGCAAAAAGTGAACAAATAGGAAATACAGCATCTCATTAATTAAGTTGTATGTACTAGATAACTGAACTAGTGTGAAAAGACGTAAAAAGCACCATTTTATAATTTATGGAAGACTTCATTTTCCTCATGCTCTAAATATCCCTGAAATTTGTCCCCTCTCTTAAATTCACAGAAATATTGACACCTGCTAACCAAAAGTCTGTCTATATGTACTCCTTATACTATAAGTCAGAGAAAACTAGCACAAAATACTTTAACCACAATGCAATACCCTGGGTTTGACCGCCACTGTGCTTGATGTTAAGCGATGATGTGATCTATGATGGAGCACACTTGCCTAAAAAAACTGATGCACTTGTGACCACGGCCACATTGTAACATGGTTTTCGACCATGTTACAATGGCCGAAAAGGAAGAGCCGTCGGGCGAAAGGTACCTATTTTTACCTAAATAAAATAATACGTGATAAGTCCCGATAAACATTTAAAACAGATGCACTTGTGATTTGAAGACACCCATATTGTAACTATCGGGGAACACCCATTCAGGCAGAGCATTCCACAGACTAGCAGTTTGCCTAATAAAAGTGGAATCAAATCGCTTTGTACGCTTGCCTAGAAGAAACTGATTCACTTAGATCGTTACATTTGATTCCCAGGTCAAAACGTGAATGGACACAGGATCCTCCTGCAAATGTTGGCCAACGACTACCCGGAGTTCTGCGTCGCGTCAGTACAGAAGAGCGCTAGCCTTCGCAACTCCTACCAGAACCGACCACCCATTGGTCTCACACTGCTGTGGGCGTTTGGGCAAGGTGGACTGAGTGACTTCACTGTTGGAATGAAGGGTAAGACACGTCATAATTTTTGAGGCAATGATTGGCTCATTCGACTTCAAATCCCAACAATGAGTTTGAGCTGCCGTTGTTTTTCACAGTGTGAGAAAACCATGAAACATTTTATTTATATTACATAAAAATCCACATGAGGGGGTGCAGCAAAAAAAAAACATTTCAACTGTACCAGATCCACCTGTAAAACCCAAAATTATGAATTTTTTTACTTTTGAAACTGCGATCGAACTTTACGACGGACGGACAGACGGACTGACAGGACTAACTTACAAGGGTTTCTTATAGTACTATGGACCCTAAAACCCACAAAAACCCTAGAACCCTAAAAAGAACAGTCGATTTAAGAATCTCCTTTTATGAAGTTGGTTGACAGCGAATTATCAGTTTGCTGTCAGTTGACTAGATATAAACTACCTATGAAAAAGCCTTATCAGTTACTTTTGACATCCTTCAAGGTGTACGCGATAAGAGATAACCTTCTTATCGCGAAATGACCAGGTAACAGTCAGTGAGATGAAGTGCAATTGTGAACAAGTGTAGGAGAATAATTACGTTTGTGAAAAAAAAAAAAACGGACAAAAAAAACACGTTTTGTATGGTTTCATTGCCTGAATGACACGAGAAAGTAACTGGCAAGCATCACACATAGTGATTTAAAGGTACTTTTTTTCACCAACTCCAAAAACGATTTATAAACCGATTTGGATAATTCTTTTTTTTTATTTGATTAGATATACTTTCAGATTGTCCCATACAAATTTAATAAAAATCAGTTCAGTAGTTTGGTTTTTAAATCAATATAACTGGAAAAAATATGTCATCCAAGTAAGTAAGACTGGCAAATGTGTTCCATCGTAGACCGCGTCATCGATTAACATCAGGCGAGTTGACGGCCAAACGAAAGCCTATTCCTATATAAAAATAATTAAAAACGAACTTGCGTATTTACTAATTTTGAAAACTGTTTTTTTAATTGATTATTATTAAAAGTAAATATTTTATTGCAGCGTGGCAAGAACTGTTCCTACCAGTAATAGATCTGAAAAATTACTCGAAATACGTCGTCAACTACCTCTCCAACCTGCTAGACCGGCACGGAAACATGGAGTCAGCCAAGATCAGCCAGGATCAACTGTTCGCCATGTTCGATACAATGAACAGCAAAAAGAACGGACTGTCCAAAGAGCTGTCCAATGATTTGATTAGCCAGATGAGTAAATACAAGGTAAGTTTGAAACCACATTATTACAGGCACGGTATGGAACACTAAAGTCAGACACTTTTATCAGGTAGATCTCGTCGAGCCCTTACCTTTAAGTGTAAGAGTCTAACATCAACCGTTCCGATAATAAGTGCAGTTAAATAATAATATAATAATCATTTATTTTCAAGTAACATAGACTCATACAAATAAAAAAAACAATATAAATGGAAAATAATAATAATAATAGTAGCTAGTCACATTACATTAATAATAATTATTACGAGTTGAAATTTAAAATAATCAAACTGAAAATGTCAACATTATACAATAAATTAATTATGTCAAAGTAATAGTCATGCATATCAGTACCTACCCTTACATTAATTAACTAGGTCTTACTGTGTGCAGTGTGCAACGTAAATTAAAGTTTTGATATTAAAAAAAACTCCATAGTCCAAATGTGACAGTGGGCTGGGCATATAGCGCGCAGAACAGATAGCCAATGGGGCCCAAAGGTTCTCAAATGGAGACCATGGACCGGTAAGCGCAGCGTAGGACGTCCACCCACAAGATGGACAGACGACTTAAAAGAGACTGCAGGAAAATGCTAGATGCAGGCCGATTTTAACCGACGCTTTTGGAAATCAGTGAATGTCTATGGCTGAAATGATGATTGAAGACTGCCGGCTTGTTTCCTGAGAGATATTAACCTAGGCCTTCTTAAGTCTAGCCCTAGTGTCGAGGCAATAGAATATACGGCACCGGTAGTAAGACGCTACTAAAACGACCACTGGGCTTGAGATGGTTGAAGTTGGGGTGTGCAAGTGAGCCCCGGGAGAAAAGCCGAGACAACACGCACTTGTCTCAGAAGCCGCAGCACAGTGCTGAGGACTCCTGTGCGTTCCTCTGGAGATCCCGTGGCTCCCATATCAAGCACTAAGGCTGCATGGTCACTGGGGAGGTTTTATGAGGGTAAAATCCTACTTATTGGTTTCTTCTAGGAAAGCGTTATCTATCGTAGACCTTATCGTAGCTTAACACCAGTACGCTTAGTCCCAGATTTGATAGTTTTCTAAAACTTTTTTCGTTTACGTATTGTTCCATACATTTTAGTAAAGCGCCTCTATCGGAAACGTGGAGGAACTAAAATCGGTAGTAATCGGCTGTATAAATTACTTCACTCTAATACGAAAAAAGTTTTCGAATACCTTTTAACCCAGCAATGTATGGAACAATACGAAAACGAAAAAAGTTTTCGAATACTATCAAAACTTATACGAAGGGCACTGGTCAGTTGGCAGTCAGAAGCAAGCCAATTATTAGTGTTAAAAAAGTACCACTTTTCTTTGTGACCCTATAGTTATTAATACTAGTTCAAGACTAGTTTTTTTAGTAAGGATAATTAGAAGGATAAATTTCTATAATAACTGGCATGGTTCTATCACTAGTCACAAAATATTGCATCAAAGCTATGTATGTATAGCTATTTATATCACTGATAATACTAGAATTATTTTAATGTAAATGTTTAAACTCTATCTGTATGTTACCTTTTCACAACTAAATGGCTGAACCAATCTAGGTGACATTTAGAAAGGAAGTAGTATTGATTATAAAGACGGATGTAGAATACTTTTTATCTTAGAAACAATATAAATGAAAACTGGTGAATAAACACCGGCCAAGTGCGAGTCGGACTCGTGCACCGAGGGTTCCACACGCAATAATGTGTTTTATTTAATTCAGTTTGGGATCTTTAGCGCGGCTGACTCGCACTTGACCGATGTTTATTATTTTTTGTTTTACATTTGTAAGTCTATAATCATGCCTACGTTTATTATAAATCTCCAAAGTTGTTTGTACATGTAATAATTATGTTGTACACAATTGTTTATACACTAGACTAGAGCAAAGATAAAAATATGTTTGTTGTGTGTCGTTAATTTTTTTTTATGTGAAATATCTACTGACTGTCTATTACTGTTCCAAAAATACAGCCGTTTAAAGGACAGACAGATATACAGCGTGGGCTTAGGAATACGGTTCTTTTGACACTCTTTGGGTATGAAACCCTAAAAAAATAACAAACATACTCACTAACACACGACCATCATGGGTAAATAACGGAAGGGTAGCCGCATGTAAAAGCTAGTAACTTATAAAATATCAGAACAAAGTTCCAAAATAAACTCAAATTATTTTTGATAAAATAAAGTTATTACACCATAGAAGAGTTTTTACAAGAAAAAAACCTTTCAATCTCTTGAGTATTTTTCCCATTGTAATATTAAGTAAAATAAGTAAAACCATTTAATTTTTGCAACGCCCTATACACAGGGAATTTGTATTTAGTGCATTTTTCTCTAAATGCTATAATGCATAATGTGGCAATGTAAATAAATAAATAAAACCAAGTATTTTATTTATGTTACACGGGAATTACTCACACAAAAATCTCTCTCATTATTGAAATGTGTGAAAACCACGTCAGTTTCAATAATAAAACCAAGTAGCTCACAGCTCTCTCTAACCCAAAGACAACTACCATTTAAATTTAATTTAAAGACATTTAACCCGTATTGCCTTTCCAGGACATATTCTTCAACAAATGTGGCAACAAGCTCCAGGTCACATTCAACCAGATAATGAAGAGGCTTCCAAACCAATACCTCACCGGGCCTACACTAGATCCATACCACAGAGTGCTGGTAGACTGTTTAGTAGACTGTCTCAAGAAGGACGATTCGTGCAACGCTACCTGGCGACAGCTGTTCAATAGGTGTACTAAACAGTCTGCCACTTTACTAGACTATATTGGTAAGTTTGCCACTTTACTAGACTATATTGGTAAGTGTGCCACTTTACTAGAATATGTTGGTAAGTTTGCCACTTTACTAGACTATATTGGTAAGTTTGCCACTTTACTAGACTATATTGGCAAATTTGCCACTTTACTAGACTATATTGGTAAGTCCGGCTCTTTACTAGACTATATTGGTAAGTCCGCCACTTTACTAGACTATATTGGTAAGTCTGCTACATTATTGGTAAGCTATAGGGCCTACACTAGATCCATACCACAGAGTGCTGGTAGACGAGTTAGTAGACTGTCTCAAGAAGGACGATTCGTGCAACGCTACCTGGCGACAGCTGTTCAATAGGTGTACTAAACAATCTGCCACTTTACTAGACTATATTGGTAAGTTTGCCACTTTACTAGGTAATTCTGCCACTTTCGTAGACTATTGGTAAGTCTGCTACTTTACTAGGCTGCATTGGTAAGTTATAAGGCCCTCACCAGGTCCATACAACAGAGTGCAAGTAGACTGCTTAGTGGACTGTCTGGAGAAGGAAGATTCGTGCAACACTACCTGGCGACAGCTGTTCTATAGGTGTAATAAACAGTCTGCCACTTTACTAGACTACATTGGTAAGCGGTATACTAGACTACTATCTACTAGTAAAGTCATTTTACTAGACCTCATAGTAATTTGTATTGGTAAGTTATAGATATTTATATTGATTTGTACGACAGAGTGCTGTATGTTACTACTCAGTTGAACAGATACTGTCATGACTGTCTGGAGAGTAACTTATGTACTATATATATATATTTATACTTACCACAAAATTAAATAACGAAATTATCAGTTATAACTTGGTAATGAATAGAAACTTGTCACCGACTCGCACTTGGCCATTTTTTATTGCCATTTCTTGGCGTTTGTTTTTACTTTTTGACTTTTTTTATTATTTCTCAGTTAATCCGCCGTAACATAACAAATTCAGTGAAAATTTCACAAAAATTTACAGACAGACACCGTAGGGTCCCGTTTTTACCATATGGGTAAAGAACCCTAAAAAATTAATAACAGAACTAACAATAATTGTGTCTTTTCCCAAATAATATTTGACTCCCATTGCAGACAGTAACTGGGCGGAGGTCAGTCCAAAGCTGAAACTGAAGTCGCTGAAGGCAACGGTCATTGAATACAAGGACGTGGGGGTCGAAGCACTGAAAGGCAAGAAGAAGGACGAAACTGTCGAGAGGACCAACAAGATATGCCAGGTCGGTCAATTTATCTTGTCCATCATCAACAGCCAGAAGACGTCCACTGCTGAACATAGCCCCCCCCCCCCCCTTTAACCTCCACACTGAACGACAGCCTGCCTTTTGCACTGGATGCCAGCGACTCTCACTATGTCGTCGGTCCATCTAGTGGGAGGCCTACCTATGCTGCGTCTTCCGGTTCGTGGTCTCCACTCAAGAACCTTTCTTCCCCATCGGTTATTGGTTCTTCGAGCGATGTGGCCTGCCCATTGCCACTTCAAATAGCAAATTTTAACAGCTATGCCGGTGACTCTGGTTCTTTGGCGAATGTCCACGTTGCGGATTCTATCGCACAAAGAAACTCCGAGCATAGCTCTCTCCATTGCCCGCTGTGTGACTGAGTTTATCCAAAAGGCCAACAGTCAAGGACCACGTCTCAGTACCATATGTCATCACTGGCAACACATACTGGTCAAGACCCTTGTCTTTAGGCACTGTGGTATCTCGGACATATGTTACAGTTAAAAAAGTTAAGAAAGGTCATATTGTTGCCTTATTGTTGGGCGGTCGCCTAATCGCGCCCTACCCTAACGCCGGTAGGTACTGCCAACCCCCCTGGCTATAATAATAGCCCATAGTAACATTTGTTCATAATTATGGGTACCTACTATAGACCCCTTTCGGCTTAGTATATCCTGTCTGCGTACCCAGTATAGCTTTGGGTACAGAACCCTACCATATCCGTGTCATGATTCGCTTTTGGCCAGTTATTTTGTACATTTATACATTTGTTAGTATCAAAAGTATTGCATTTAATTTTGTACAGTAAATTGTCAAAAAAGTGAAGTCATGGTCATTTTGGTCATGTCATGCCCACAAGAATAAATTGAATTGTTTTAGAACCCCTGTTATAAGAGCTAATAATCTTCAAAGGGCTAAACAGATTTTCTTGAATAATAGCTACATAGCTTAGATCAGGTACATGTATTATTGTCAAAGCTACATAGCTAGGAACACTTGAGTCTTGATCAAGTCACCTTACAAAGAAAAATAATATTATTAGTTTAGCTGTTTAGAAGCTACGATGCCACAGATACACACGTTAAACTTGTAGCACCCCTTCTGTTTGCGTCGGGGGTTAAAAACGTTCGGAATCCCAATTTCTTACGTTTACAGACAATATCTGTAAAATCCGGTAAAATAAGCGAAACAAAAATCGAGAAATTCAGTTTGGTCATTAGTCGTGTCACATCTTTACACGTGTCACATCCCTATTATTATTTTTTATATCTGTTGCCTGCTTTGATTATTCAAAGGTTGCCTGTTACAAAATATTATATACTACTTAGGATTTTTATCTTTATGACCTAACAAAGTCAAATTGTTCACAATCGTGCAATTTTTCATAATTGTTTGCTGTAATTTTATTACTCAGAAATGTATAATTATTTCAATTTTTTTTTAAACGTGACGATAGTATAAGGCCTTTGACCTCGGTAAAACCAGAGGCTATTCAAAGGTTTGACCTTTCCACTAATTTCTGTGACAGGTAGTAGCTTCTGAGATTTTTGACATGGCAATTCTGACAGTTCAAAAAAATCGACTTTTGAAGGCGGACATATTTTCCGTAATTTTCCATTCAAGACGATCGAAATAGCGAAAATACAGTTTTAAATCTACGAATTCCGGATTATTTGTGAAACTGTTCGAAGGTAATAATGTTTTACTTATAAATTTCGGTTCCGTAGCTTTGGAAGTTCTCGGATGTTTCTCAATGGGCGGCAGCTTTGTTAAGCGCAGTTTGGAGTCTCAAGTATTCTAATCCTCCGCTACGTATTTGCCAGCGAACGAAACTAGTAAAACCACTTTTTATTCCGTGCGTAGTGTCAGTTCGGGCGCGGTTAACAGTACATTTTGATGAGTTGCGCCCGTTACTTCGCGGGTGGTGATCGCGCATTTCCATACGTGAATATCTGTGATTCGTGAAGTGATTTGCTTTTACTAAAGGTCAGTCGGGCAACGAGGTAAATTTTCACACTTGTTCGTTGTAAACTATAATTAATCTTTTTCCTCAATCTCATTGTAAAATTTTATGTTAGTTGTAGATACTTATATTACTGTATGTTCTATGTACATTCAATGTTTACAGAAAGCTATCATAATTTTGTTGAACAAACACAGTTGGTCATGGCTTGCACTTTTAACATTTTATTTATATAATATTTATCATTCTGTGATATGAGAGGAGAGTTTCAAATAGCTGGATTGATAACCTAGGTACTCTTAATTTTTTTCTGACGAAGTCTAGCCTTTATGCTTGTTCAACTTTAAAACTCATTTATTCAACTTTCTAAAAAAGAAACTTGAAAGCATTGCCACATCGATAAGATTCCATATTTGGAATATTGAATGTAGTATCATTAAAAATTGCTACTTAATTTGCATATTTATCTTACAATACCTATGTTGATAATGATAATAAAGTAAAATCTGGATTAAACTGCTTCCAGATAACATAAACTTTCTGGTCGGTTTTGTTTTACAAATTTATTTAACTATTTAATCAAATTCAAATTAAAACTATAAAATATAGTATGTACATTACACACAATCACTAAGCAAATAATAATTAGGGATGAACCTGATAAAATATTTTCAATAGTCATCAATTTAGTTAGTTTAATCTTATATCTCGTCGGTTAGTGATGTCCAGTCGATTCTTTTTTGTTAGAAAATTGGCACCCACGCTGAAACTCCTTCCCATTAAGAATGAGGAAACAATTAAAAACTCGCCATATTCCATAATATAGAAAAGTAACAGGTATATCTTTTTGAAGCCAGAATAGCTGATATATGTTTCTTAGCTGTAACCGTAAATTCTTGTTAGTATTTATTCTGATCAATTCCTCTTGTAATATGACACCATATGGATTGATTATCCATTTTGTTGTTGCTTAACTGAGATCCACTGTCGTGGATTTATATCTCACAAACCCCCTTTTCACTCATTACAGGTCATGGCTTGTGCCCGGTCTAGCATAAATCATCCTTTAAGTTTTCAACTACGAAATTGAATATAAGTGTTTTTGGTCCTAAAGTAGTTTTTTTTTTTGCCAAAACTGCAGTGAGCAGTTACCGTTTTTATAGATCAACAAATTTGACAGTTGAGATCGTTAGATTCGATAAAATGCCATTTGATGAGTATTTGCTATCGATTTCAATTATCGATATTATCGAATTAGACGATCAATAAAGAATGGTACTTGCATGGCTGATACGAATCAGGCGGGTGAAATCTTAATATCTTATGCCATGTCTCCTGCACTTGTTTTTTTTGAAAGATTACACAAAAACATGTAAACATTACACGCCAACGCCCGTTAGTTGCAATGTGGGTGTCTTCAAATCGCGAGTGAATCAGTTTCTTCTAGACAAGCGTGCTCCACCGTAGACCGCATCATTGCTTTACATCTGACGAGTTGGCGGTTAAACGCAAGCCTACTATTAAATAAAAATAAATAAATAATAAGTTCTATACATCTAAACAAAATGGAGCTGGGCAGGACACGTTGCTAGGCGCAGTGATGACAGCTGGAGTAAGGTTTTAACAGAGTGGTGGCCCAGGCAAGGTAGGCGGTGCGTTGGTTGTCCAGCTGCAAGATGGGTCGACGATATTATTACTATCGCGAGTCGAACCTGGACTAGATTAGCACAGGACCGAGGCAGATGGCATAGCAAGAGAGAGGCCTATACCCAGCAGTGGGATAAGGAAGGCTGTGGATGATGATGATGATCTAAACATCTGCACCAATGACTGCAATGGGGGGGTTAGACAAGACCCACTAAACTTCCTGTTAGAGTTAACGCCTGCGTAAAGATGAAATTGTATGAAAACGACATTGACAATGACATTAGTTTGAGAGGTGTTATCTCAAGCTAATGTCATTTTCATACATATTCATCTTTTCCGCAGGCGTTAACTCTAACAGGAAGTGGGTCTTGTATAACCCGCCTCGTAACGAAAAAACTACAATAACATTGTTCTTCCACAGGATATTCTAGACAGAATGACAAGCTCTAGAAGATTCCCTTGGCTGTGGGCGAGCTTCTTCCTCCTTGTTGGCATCGCGGGACTGGTGGCGTACGATGTCTCAAGAGTCAACGGCAATTTCCCTAGTAAGTTTACTGATTTTTAACCTGTGACATTATTTTTTGTTTTGTTTTTTAATAAATATTTCTGGTATAGAGTATAAGTGGTGCAGCTAACAATGGTCTAAATTTAAACAAGTATAAATT